>JARQAD010000010.1:5967551-6569551 GCA_029955455.1 Quercus agrifolia | reverse complement strand
AACCCGTATAAGGAAAAACAAAAACACCAAAAAATGGTTCAGGGAGGGAGACATGTAACGTTGAATTATTAAACAGAGAGACTGGGAGAAAGAGAATGATAGAGAAAGAGATTCGGTCAGGCATAGAGAGTGGAGAGAGAAAATCTGAGAAGACAGTCAGGCCTCTGCCACCATCAGATCTCGTATCCTCCACTAGTTAGTCTCTGTTTTTTGTTTCTTTAAATTTGGGTTTAAATATGATTTAGGTCTGGGTATTTGGATTGGATTGTATTGGATTGCATTCAGGTTTTGGCTTAGATTTAGTTTTTAAGTAAGGTGTTGGTTTTAGACCCCTTAAAACACAATTGGATTAACCTAGGAATTTAGCCAAGTTGTTACTTAGTCAAATTAATTAAATCTAGGTTAACACAATCAAATAATCATATCAAGTATAACAACGGAAATATAAAGAACACAAAGATATGATCACCCAGGGAACCAAACTAGTAAAAACCTGGGGAGGATTTAACCTAGCTATCCTCAAGGTGAACTTGAATTCACTATCTTGAAAGAATTGAAGTTCATATAATAAGACTTACAAGCCCCCACGCTCGACTTCTTATTGCTACCCACCGGTAGAACTTACTGACACGACCACGTGCAAACTCCGAATCCACGAACTCCTTCTTTCTTGGATTCTCCACCAAATACAAGCACACTCGCTTGTGTTTTCTTCAAGCTTCAATGGCATCAACTGGAATGATCATCAAGGTGTAGAAAAATATTCTCCTTGAAAACTCTAAGTTTATGTGAAGGAAACCTCCTCAAAGATCTCACAAGAGATTCACATAAACCGCAATATGAGCAACACAAAAACGTGACTAGGGTTTCCCTTATATACCTAGGGTAAATTAGAAACCTAAACCAATTAAAACTCTTTAGGGCTGAGTTGGAAAACCTATTTAAAAAAACGTCAGGTACGATTTTCGATTGATCGAGCCTAAGTTTCGATTCGATCGAAATGTACTAAATCTGTTTTTTAAATAGCTTAGTATTATATTCCAACTTTACAACAAAGAACCAACTTTGAGCACTTCTAAAACAACTTAAATACATTGTTTTGATCATGGTTTGCCAACAATATACATTAGGATTCTAAAAACATAAAACCTAAGTCTTTAGAACCTAACAAACTCCCCCTTTGGCAATCCGTGACAAAACACAACTTAAATAGCTCAAAGTTCACAAGTAAAAGCCCTTTACAAAATAATGCTCAAAAACACAAATTCAATCTAACTACTATCCATCAGTTGCAAGAGTAGATAGCAGCTCAATTGAATCAACCTACATATTTTCTGAAACACTTAAACAAAATGCATAACCGCATGTGTGGAAAAAATACAAGTAAAGAAAAATAAAAATCTTGATTTCAAACACAAACAATAAAGACATATAATAATGAAGAACTCATAATCATAAATCAATAAGAAGTTTGAAACGAGAACCACAAAAATATACTCCCCCTAACATGTATAACCCAACAAAAACAATGTGGCAAGAGCTAAAAGATAAAATACAAAGTGAAACACCTAGATACAATCTAAACAACTCCATAAGCTCCAACCAAACAAAAATAAAGTCTCCCTCTAAAACAAAAAACAAGTACAAATAATGTCAAAAACATCTCTCTATGTACTCCCCCTTTTTGTGACGGAGTGCCAAAGGGCAATCAAAATCCATCATCAAAAGGAGGTGGCGATGAAGAACTCTGAAACCATGCCAAATCAGCTCGTAGACCTCTAATCTCATCCAAAATGTCCACCAAAACTTGTCCTTGAGCCGCCTGAACGATCAAGACATGATCCAACGTACGTCGAATGTCGGAATCATTCGAAGTAGTCGGTGGAGGAACATTAGTAGCAGTAGCAGCACAAAAAGTCTTAGCAGCACTTGTAGAGGAGGGAGGAGGGGGAACACTACTAGAGGATGCACCACGAGAGACTGAAGGATCAGCTCTCAAATGAGCAGCCCTCTGACGAAGGAAAGTGGCACCTAGAGGACCAACAACATGGACAGGCTCACTAGAGGGAAAGTCAGCTAGACCTAAAAACAAAAGTATCCTATGAATGAAAATAGGATATATAAGCGCATGTCCTACGGCAGAACTCCTGTAGAGAGGGAAAAATTCCCGACCTATCACAAGCTGACACATCATACTACTGAGTCCACAAAATACAACCAATTACAAAGCACCACGTATTGCTACTAGGTTTTACTATCACTACTCAGAAACCAACAGAAATTTGCCAAGTGTCATGCAAGAACCAATCACACCTCAGCACGTGTAAGCAATGACACAAGCAACCTCGCACGTGTAAGCGATGACACAAGCAAGCTCGCACGTGTAAGCAATGACACAAGCAATCCTCGCACGTGTAAGCGATGACACAGGCAGACCAATCAGGTGGTGACATGTGTCACCAATCGGACTTCGCCACATGTCGCTCACCCACCCCCAAACTCCTATAAATAGAAGCCTTCCTAAAGCATTTGGAAAAAAAGAGGAGTCAGAAGTACAAAAGCTCTGCAAAAATCAAGTCTCAAAGCCTTCAAGAACTTCAATCCCAAAATTGAAGAACACTCGAAGCAGAATCATCCAAAATATCTGCCTAGATCCTAAAGTTTATGGGAATCAAGCTCAAAGGTCCGAAAAACATCAACAAACCACAAATCGGTGAAGTTCTACGGATTCAAGCCTTTAAAGCCCCGAAGAACTTCCACCATAAACCTTCGAAGACGAAGAACACACGAAGAACACGAAGAACGCGAAGAACAAAGGATTTCTAACAAGCTCATAGCCAGAGATTCATTGCAATTCCGTTTCAACAATCTTCGATCCATCCCTCAACCAAATTGAAGGATATTTCGTGTTCAAGTCAAAATCACATTACCACAAATCCAATCAATAAGTTTTGCAAGGAGATCGAATCAGAGGATCACTCTTTTGTAATCACAGAGAATTGTACCACAATCATCAATACAAATTCGCATTTGTGAAACTATTTTACTTGTTTGATTTATTTCGAACTAAGAATTTAGTCGCTCTACAAATTCTGGCACGCCCGGTGGGACCTCTCTGCCTCTCATCTCTTTCTCCTTCAAAAGAAAAGAAATTCGACATCGTTTTACTACCAGCTTCAATGGCTTCTAGCAAGAATGTTCGAAAATCAGTGGTTGATGCTTCCAATGATGATGACTATGTCGGCCCAATCACTCGCAGTCGGTCCAAAGCTTTTGATCGACTTCAACCCCAATCAACCAAAGAAAGCCAACTTCATACTGTCATCTCTTTGGACTCTCTTGCAAATAGGAAAGCTACCACTAAGGATTCATCTACCTCGAAAGATTTGGAGATTAGTAATGAATCATCCCCAACAAAGACCTTTTCTATCAACTCTTCACCCGTGATGAGAAACTTAAGGAATGAAGTACCTTTAACTCATCCTGTTTCATCATTTTCTCCATCATACATGGAGGTTATGCCAGTAATGATGACTAATACCTCTACCATGGAAGAAAAGATGGCTGAAATGGAACAAAGGGTCACCCTTTTCACAAAAGCACTTGAAGAAAATGACGTCAAAATTGCAACCCTAATGAACAAGCTAGAGGTACAAGATTCGGGTGAATCAAGTCTCGGCCCTGAGCACCCACCTGGCTTTACTTTGAAAGGAGAAATCGCTAGAGGTGATAAGGGAAAAGGCGGTGAAGGCACTTCTCAACACGGACATTCCACCTCAATGGCCTCGATATCTGTCCAACAACTACAAGACATGATAACGAACACCATTCGAGCACAATACGGAGGTTCTTCTACAAGTTCTCTCATGTATTCGAAGCCCTATACAAAGCGCATCGATAACATGAGAATGCCAAACGGGTATCAACCCCCCAAGTTCTTGCAATTTGATGGTAAAGGAAACCCTAAGCAACACGTTGCTCACTTTGTAGAAACTTGTGAGAATGCAGGGACTCAAGGAGGACTCTTTGTAAAGCAGTTTGTCCGTTCACTAAAGGGGAATGCCTTCGATTGGTATACAGACTTAGAACCCGAGTCAATCGATAGTTGGGAACAACTTGAAAGGGAATTTCTCAACCGATTCTACAGCACACGACGCACGGTAAGCATGATGGAGCTTACCAATACCAAACAGTGGAAGGACGAGCCCGTCGTTGATTATATCCATCGATGGCGTTCTTTGAGTCTAGATTGCAAGGATAGACTTTCTGAAATATCTGCTGTAGAGATGTGCATCCAAGGCATGCATTGGGGACTTCTTTACATCCTTCAAGGGATAAAGCCCCGAACATTCGAAGAGTTGGCAACTCGTGCACATGACATGGAATTGAGTATCTCTAGCCATGGAAATATGAAACCTCCCGTTCCTGAGGAAAGAAAAGAAAGACGGGAAGTAAGAAAAAATGACAGGAATGTGAAAAGTAATATCAAAGACTCAATGAATATCAACCCTGCTCCAGTCAAAATTTCAACAAGAAATGTGAAGGCTAACGAGAAGAGGCCCGAGGGAGGCCAACAGCGTGAGATGCGTCGCTCATCACTTAAAGAGTGGGAACAAAAGGTGTATCCTTTCCTAGATGCTGATATGCCCGAAATGCTAGAACAACTGCTCAAGTTGCAATTAATCGTATTGCCAGAATGCAAACGACCGGAAGAGATGGGAAAAGTTGATGACCCGAATTATTGTAAGTATCATCGCATCATAAGCCATCCAATCCAAAAATGCTTTGTTCTTAAAGAACTCATCATGAAGCTAGCCAAGGAAAGGAAAATCGACTTGGATTTTAATGATGTTGCTCAATCAAACCTTGTAACATTTTCTTGCGGGTTACCTATTTGCATGTCTCCAACCACTAAGCAGGGGGCAAATACCATGCTCATTCAGTTTGGTTCTCTAACACCTGTTCCAGTTCAGCTTTCACAAGAAGCATCTGATTATAATGATGATAAAAGGTCAGCAGTGGATGAGGAAGAAGGTTGGACGATGGTTACTCGAAGGAGATGGAAAAAGAGACGAACATTCCCTCTTTATTTGATCGCCCAAGAGTCCAGAAAAACACAAAACCAGATTCAACCTCGATCAAGAGAAAGGAGCGATAAGAGACAAAGGAGATTGGGAACAAGAATGTATGATAATTTAGCACAAACCCAAAAACCTCGAAAGCTCATCACATTGGAAGAATTCTTCCCTAGAAAATTCTTTCAAAATAACTCAGCTGAGGCCGTCCACACGGTCACTCGTTGTGAAATTCAGGATGAAAATGAGAATGTTGACCATGGTGGTCCAAGTGAGACTTTGTCATCTTTGAAGGAACTCCAATCTCGAGTCGATGAAGGTGAACCCTTGCAATCCTCTACTCCACCAAAAGAAATGCTCACCCAAGCTCTTGAAAAGCCAGAGATGTGCACTCCTTCTACCAATACGCTTCAACAAACCCAGGAATGTTATGCGTGCTCTCCAGACTTAACTTTCACTGATGAGGACCTATTGTTAGGCTCTAAGCCCCACAATCGTCCACTTTATGTTTCTGGTTATGCTCGTGAACAAAAGATTGATCGTATTCTCATTGATGGAGGTTCAGCTGTCAATATACTACCAAAAATGACTATGAGACGACTTGGCCTTACTATGGAGGAATTATCACATAGTCGTTTGGTCATTCAAGGGTTTAACCAAGGAGGACAACGTGCAATTGGCATGATCCACCTAGAATTAATCATTGGGGAATTGACAAGCAATGTTTTGTTCCATGTCATTGATGCCAAGACAACCTACAACATGTTGTTAGGCCGTCCATGGATCCATGGAAACGGAATAGTGCCGTCAACTTTGCATCAATGTTTCAAGTACCTTCAAAGTGGGATAAAGAAAGTCAATGCCGACTTGAAGCCTTTTGCTGAGACTGAAGCTCACTTTGCTGATGCAAAATTTTATGCAGAAGATGACATTCCCAATGAAGTTCTCCCAGTTGAGATCCCGTCCAGAGAAAGCAAGCAGGGTGAAAAGGAGAATGATAGACTCGTCACTAGAAAGGATATCTCTGCCCCAAAGAAAGGTCCAGAATGTGGGAATGATCATTCTAGTGAATCTACTAGTAATTCAGTGAGAACAAAAATTTCAACGCCCTCCAACAACCCTCCATTACTTCGTTATGTACCATTGTCACACCGCAAGAAAGGACAATCACCATTCGCGGAATGCCTTCAATCCATAGCAGGCATGGGAAGGCCTACTGCAAAGCTCACAATGGAGGATGTGGCCATATTGAAAGAAAATCATGTCATGCCTTTAACTTCATCCACAAATCCTTTGCCCTCAAAGCCATTAAATGGATTCGTGAGGTCTTCACAATGTTTGACAGAGCATGGTATTCTACCAAGTGAACAGACAAAAGGATGGTTTGACCCAAAGGCATATCGGCTGTTGGCCAAAGCAGGCTACGATTTCTCAAAACAAGGGGACTTAGGGGAATTAATTCCAGAAGTCACTGGTGAAAAGACGCATGGCCTTAGCAAAACACAAAGCAAAATGCGGCTTGAAGGGTATGAAATTCCTATCCCAAAGACCGGATTAGGTTATACTCCTGAACAACCAGCTCAAATATGGATCAAGAAAAGAAGCAATGCTTCAAGTTCCCAATACATAACAATGGAGGTCGATGAAAGTTCGAATCAAAGAAAAGATCACTCTTCATCGCGCGTCTCGGTGTTTGATCGCATTGAGGCCTCGTCGTCACGAATTACAGTGTTCGACAGGTTAAATACAACTTGTTTAACACAAAATCGCGACACTCTTGCATGTAAATCAGTCTTTGATCGATTGGGGGCAACAAAAAAGCCTGTTGATAGTCATTCTCGAAATCCAATAAATTTCGAGGTTCAACGGGAGAAGAAAGCTGATGATGAGATCTGCAGTAGCATTCCTTCACGCATGAAGCGGAACTCTACCTTAGACATCAGCACTGAAGGATCACTCAAAGTCAAAAGACGAACGATTGTACACACAAGTCAGTCACTCGTCCATAAGGAGCAAATTGAAGAGGTATCATCCTCGTTTCATATTACAGTAGAAGAGGATACACTATCAGATGCTGAAGCAACCAATGAAGAGGTCGATGAAGCTCCCCCGGCATTGGAAGACGGAGTACAAGCTACAGTTGATGAACTTAAAGAGATCGATTTGGGAACTACTGAAGAACCTCGACCAACTTTCATCAGTGCACTTCTCACTCCCGAAGAAGAAGAAGGGTATCTTAAGCTCCTAGTAGAATACAAAGATGTGTTTGCTTGGACTTACAAGGAAATGCCTGGGCTCAATCCAAGTATTGCTCTACATCATTTGGCAGTAAAGAAAGGCGTG
The DNA here is from genome assembly GCA_029955455.1 of Quercus agrifolia. Classification (NCBI taxonomy): domain Eukaryota; kingdom Viridiplantae; phylum Streptophyta; class Magnoliopsida; order Fagales; family Fagaceae; genus Quercus; species Quercus agrifolia. Next base: position 6,562,133 of record JARQAD010000010.1, on the reverse strand, counting down.
CGCCCAGTCAAACAAGCCCAAAGACGCTTTCGGCCGGAACTTATCCCTCAAATAGAAACCGAGGTCAATAAGCTAATTGAAGCGGGCTTCATTCGTGAAGTACAGTACCCAGAATGGATTGCTAACATTGTCCCTGTCAAAAAGAAGAATGGGCAAATCCGGGTGTGTGTTGACTTCCGTGATTTGAACAGTGCATGTCCTAAAGATGATTTTCCGTTACCCATCACTGAGATTATGGTTGATGCCACTACTGGTCATGAAGCTTTATCTTTCATGGATGGTTCTTCAGGATACAACCAAATTCGAATGAATCCTAAGGATGAAGAACTTACAGCTTTTCGTACCCCTAAGGGCATTTACTGTTATAAAGTGATGCCTTTTGGACTAAAGAACGCTGGTGCTACTTATCAACGGGCTATGCAAAAGATCTTTGATAATGTACTTCATAAATACGTGGAGTGTTATGTCGATGATCTCGTGGTTAAAACAATAAGGAGGGAAGACCATTTGGTAGATCTGCGATCAGTGTTCAACCGCTTAAGAAAGTATCAGCTTAAAATGAACCCCCGCAAATGCGCTTTTGGCGTGACATCTGGGAAATTTCTTGGTTTCATTGTGAGGCACCGCGGTATTGGAATTGATCAGTCCAAAATTGAAGCTATCCAGAAAATGCCAGAGCCCAAGAATCTACGAGAACTTAGAGGCTTGCAGGGAAAACTAGCCTACATACGACGATTTATCTTGAATTTGGCTGGTCGATGTCAACCTTTCAATCGATTGATGAAGAAAGATGTGCATTTTGAATGGGATGAGGCTTGTAGCAATGCTTTTGAGCGCATCAAAAGATACTTGCTTAATCCTCCAGTTTTAGGCGCTCCTATTCCAGGAAAGCCTTTGGTGCTGTACATCGCGGCACAAGAGAAGTCTCTAGGTGCTCTTATGGCGCAAGAAAATGAAAAAGGGAAAGAAAAAGCCCTTTATTATCTAAGTCGAACTCTCAATGGGGCTGAATTAAATTATTCTCCTATTGAAAAGATGTGTCTCGCTCTTTTCTTTGCCATAGACAAACTGGAGCACTACATGCAAGCATATACGGTCCGTTTGATAGCAAAGGCAGACCCAATTAAATATGTCCTCTCCAGGCCAGTGGTTTCGGGTCGTATAGCTCGATGGGCAGTCTTGCTACAACAATATGACCTTGCATATGTTCCACAAAAGGCTGTCAAAGGACAAGCACTTGCAGACTTTTTAGCTGACCACCCAATCCCGTCCAATTGGGAGTTCTCTGATGATTTCCCGGATGAAGATGTGTTTTACATTGAAGTAATGCCACCATGGATGATGTTTTTCGATGGGGCTGCACGTCGGGAAGGAGCGGGGGCAGGTGTAGTGTTTGTTTCTCCACAACGGCAAATACTTCTATACTCATTCTCATTAAGTGAACTTTGCTCTAACAACGTAGCCAAATATCAAGCATTGATTATTGGTCTACAAATGGCTATTGAGATGGGTATATCGCAACTTGAAATCTTTGGGGACTCCAAATTAGTTATCAACCAAATCTTAGAGCAATATGACGTCAGGAAAGAAGACCTCATCCCCTATTGCAAATACGGGAAGAAGTTGTTAGCAAATTTTGAGGCCATCACGTTGGAGCATATACCAAGGAAGGAGAATAGACAAGCTGATGCTTTAGCTAATTTGGCTACTGCCTTGGCATTATCCCAAGAAGAGACAACCAAAGTTGCTATTTCCCAAAGGTGGGTGATACCTCTCGTGGTTGAAGAAGAAGAAGAAGAGCAAGCCAACATCATTTCTGTATGCCTTGTTGAAAAAGAGGATTGGCGACAAGTGATCATTGAATACCTTCAACATGGAAGACTCCCAGATAATAAGTGCCACAAGACCGAAGTTCGGCGAAGGGCTGCTCGATTCATTTACTATAAGGACACTCTCTTCCGCCGTTCATTTGATGGATTGTTTCTCCGCTGCCTAGGAGAGGAGGAGGCTAAACAAGCCTTAGAGGAGGCTCATTCTGGAATATGCGGCGCACATCAGTCAGGTCCTAAGTTACACTATAGGATCAAACGAATGGGTTACTATTGGCCTACAATGGTGCAAGATTCCATGGAGTGCGCTAGGAAATGCGAAGCTTGTCAGTATCATGCGAACTTCATCCACCAGCCGCCAGAACCTCTACACCCAACTGTAGCTTCTTGGCCTTTTGATGCATGGGGGCTTGATGCAATAGGGCCATTACCAAAGTCATCCGGTGGCCATTTGTACATCTTGGCCGCAACTGATTACTTCTCAAAGTGGGCGGAAGTTGTGCCCCTTAGGGAAGTGAAGAAAGAAACAGTGGTAAATTTCATTCGAACTCACTTGATCTATCGGTATGGTGTCCCTCGGTATATCATAACTGATAATGGCAAACCATTCTACAATAGGCTGATGACAGAGCTTTGCGAGAAGTTTGAATTTAAACAATACAACTCCTCCATGTACAATGCCCCGGCGAATGGACTAGCCGAAGCATTTAACAAAACACTTGGCAGTTTGTTGAAGAAAGTGGTATCCAAGACAAAGCGAGATTGGCATGAAAGAATTGGAGAAGCATTATGGGCATATCGAACAACATTTCGAACGCCTACTCAAGCAACGCCATATTCTCTTGTCTACGGAGTGGAAGCCGTCCTTCCTTTAGAACGTCAAATCCCATCATTACGGATTGCCATTCAAGAAGGATTGACTGGAGAAGAAAATGCCAAGCTCAGATTGCAAGAATTAGAGGCGCTTGATGAGAAAAGGCTCGAGGCCCAACAACGCCTTGAGTGCTATCAAGCTCGTCTTTCAAGAGCATTCAACAAAAGAGTTAAACCACGATCATTCCAAGTTGGTGACTTAGTCCTTGCTGTTCGAAGACCTATCATCACAACTCATCGTACAGGCAATAAGTTCACTTCAAAATGGGATGGACCTTATGTTGTGCAAGAAGTCTACACCAATGGAGCTTACAAGTTAATTGATAATGATGGTGTGAGGATCGGCCCCATCAATGGGAAGTTCCTTAAGCGCTTCTATGCTTGAAAATCGAGGAATGCTCCTCGGTAAGAGCTTAAACTACCCACTATAACGCTATAAGAGTACATGATGTCTTCCCATTACCCTTGAAAGCGTACCAATAAGGAGAAATTAATCCCACTCTATGTCACCAATTGCTAGTGTGGCGTAGTGGTTGGACGCCCATGTCACCCTTGAGGCCATCTCGGGTTCGATCAGTGGTGATACCCACTATTACACACTGAGCCCTCCTTTTTGCAAAAATACATAAGAAAAAAAAAGTTATCAAAAAAAAAAAATATAAATAAACCAAAAAAAAAAACTTTTGAACTACGTGATGACTTGATCCCTTTTGAGGGTACGTAGGCAACTTAGTATCTTTTTGCTGAGTTCAGTCACGCACTAAAAAAAATTTATCAAAGAAAAAAAAAAGAAGAAAACTTGTGAACTACATGATGACTTGATCTCTTTTGAGGGTACGTTGGCAACTTAGTATCTTTTTGTTGAGTTCAGTCATGCATATAAAAAAAAAAAAAAAGAAGAAAAAAGAAACAAAAAAAAATCATACAAAAAAAAAAAAAGGAAGCAAAAGAAAACAAAAATCATCAGAAAGGAAATTATCAAAAAAAAATCATCAAAAAAAAAAATCATCAAAAAAAAAAAAGAGAGAAATCATCAAAAAAAAAAAAAAAAAAAATCCGTTGAACTACGTGATGACTTGATTCCTCTCCGGGGTACGTAGGCAGCTTAGTACTTGTCACTGAGTTTTAGTCACATGAAAAAGAAGAAGGATTGCCAGTCTAGCTTGAAGAATTTTCCAATGGTCACCAATATGCTTTTAAGGTCCTTTCGGTTGACAAGGCATTGCTTAAGGACAGTCAAGTTCTCAATGTGATGATCAAGGGTCGTTGTAGCAGAAAATGAAGACTGTAAGGAGTTGACATTGAAATGATGATGAACATAACTTGATGCACGGATGTAGAGTAAAATGAAATCTCCAACTTCTTTTGCAAGAAACGAAGTCTTCATGGCATTGCCCATCTTCTATGGATATTCCCCCACATCTTTGAAGTATGCTTGGCATCACTTATCTCCCGGGGGCATCTTCTTGTACCTTGCAACTCTAAACTACATCATCTCTCTTCTAGGTTGTGCCACTTCATAGCTCTGAAATTTGAACCACATCATCTCCCTTCTGAGTGGTGTCGTTTCACATCATGTCTCTGAAATCTGAACGATGTCAACTTCCTCCGGAATGATGATAGATTATATATTCGAAGTCGGTGTTGCATCATCTCTCTTCTATGGGCATGTTCGTGCAATGTCAAAATTCTTGGTGGCATGTTTCGACATCTTCAAAGCCTTCACAGCATACTCTGGCGTCTTCAAAGGTTTGGCGTCATTTTTCCCGCATCTTCAAGGTTTTGTTGGCATTTTCTTGCATCTTCAAAGTCTTGGTAGGGACTCCTTGCATCTTCAACGTCTTGTTGGCATCTCTAAAATCTTGATGTCTGGCTACAGTACTATACACCATCAATGTCTAAGCTATGTTGCCTCTGAAGATTTATGCTAATGTGGAATGTTGTCATGACTTCATGGCAAAGATGAATGTCGGCACGGCTTTGGTGCAAATGGAGTTTTGTCGTGGCATCATAGAAAAGATGGATGTTGGCATGGCTTTGATGCAAATGAAGTTTTGATGTGGCTCGGTGCAAATATTGGTGCAACTTCAATGCGAGTGCAACTGCTAATGTGGAGTGTTGTCGTGGCTTCATGGCAAAAATGAATTGCTGACATAGCTTCATGGCTTCAGTGCGAATGAAGTGTTGACGTAGCTTTATGACAAAGATGAACGTTGGCATGGTTTCGATGCAAATAGAATGTTGTTGTGGCTTCATGGAAAAAATGGATGTTGTCACAGTTTCGGTATGAATGAAGTGTAGATGTGGCCTCAATACAAGTAGAATGTCGAGGCAGCTTTATGGCAAAAGAAAAGTGCTAGTGCAGCTTCATTACAAAGGCAAATGATGGTGCGACTTCATAGCGGATGCAAATACAAATATTACTTTATGGCAAAGATGAATGTTGGCATGGCTTCAGTACAAGGACAAAGGCTAGCATGACTTCATGGTAAAGGCTCACGATGTGGCTACGTTGCAAAAACTCTTGAAACGGCTGCGTTGAAAAGATAAGTGTTGGTGTAGCTTAATTGCCAAGAGAAACATGCTGCATAACAAGAACAAGCAACAACAAAGAGCTTGTCAGAAGAAAATCTCATGGCACGTCTAAAAAAAAAAAAAATCAACAAAGAGAGAAAGCTTCAATTTTAATTCTAGCCTGTCCAAAAAAAAAAAAAAAAAAAAAAAAAAATTCTTTACACTTAAAGTATCATACTACCCACTCAAGGCTGCTTGTACAAATTAGTGCATGCCCTGGGTGGCTTTATATAGGGATCTTCAGAAGCTAACAGACAAAAGGAAAAACACGTGTAAAAAGTTAGAGTGCCATATTTTCAAAGGATAACGTATCCACCTTGAAAAATCAAGGTGTCAGAAAGAAAAATGTATCATGCTGTCAAAAAAAAAAAAAAGTATCAGGCTGTCAGAAAGAAAATATTGCACTAGACCTCAGAAAAAAATGGCTTATAGGCCTGCAAAAGTACACGTGTCATCTTAAAAAAAAAAAAAAAAAAAAAAAAAAACTGCTGCACTAGACCTGGATGAAAGACAAAGCCGACATCACAACAAAGACATTTGCGGCTTTACCAATGTCAAACATTGTCAGAATGGCCACAGTCAAAGTGGACCAAGGTGCCAACAAGTCCAAACAACGTCTGCAGTCTTCCATCCCAGATTTCTAAAATTTCTGACAAGATTTCACAAAAAATCAACCCACATAAATCTTCTAAGGACTTTGATGTACAAAACCCAGAAGAAATCATCAACAACGGAGCCACCATGCACCGCCACGCACGGCCACAAAATTCCAGCGACCCGCGGATTTCTCATTCAAATCTGTGCAGATATGAGAAAATTTTTACAAAACTGATGCAACCACTCAATCCGCCGGCCCACGATCTACAAAACCTGAAAATTGCAAACCCAATAACGGCCGTACGCGCCTCCACGCGCCGCCATAGACCCGCGATGACCAACGGCTAAGCCCCTCAAAACTGCGCAAATCTGCCCATTATTTTTGAAAACGGACTATACCATGATCTTCTACGGCCTTAGATCAACAAAGCCCAGAAATTTCAAGACCAAAGAAGCTTCCACGCGCCCCCACGCGCCTCCGGCAACATCGGCGTTCATCGCCTCAGGCTTACGCGCCGCCACGCGCCACCTAACCTCCAGCTCTATGACGTCATCCTCCACTAACCTCCAGCGTTATGACGTCACTGATGACGTCATCTCCCACTAACCGGTTTGACCGACCTGGAAACCTGACCCGGTCCGAACCGCCTGCAAAAAAAAAAAAAAAAAAAAAAAAATTAAAATTAAATTAAATAAGAAAAAGGTGAGAGAAAAAATGCTTTGACCAAGTGGACCCTTGACCTTGACCAAAAAGTCAAAATTTTCAAAATGGACTTGTCCCACTCAATTTTTCGAGTACATTCCGATTTTGGGACCCGTTTCTTCATTTGAAGCTCAAAAATTGTGCAAATGTCCAGTTTCCAAAAGTTGACTTTTGCACAAATGTTGACCAAAAAGTCAAAATTTTCAAGAAGTACCTGTCTTGCCCAATTTTTTGCGTAGATTCCATTTTTGGGGTTTATTTCTTCATTTGAGAATCCGAAATTGCTCAAATAATGTGATTCTACAACTGTTGGTTTTAATGTGAACTTTGACCAAGAATCAAGATGTTCGAGCAAAACTTGTCCTATTCAGATTTTCATGTGGGTTCTGATTGTGAAATCCACTTATTTGTTTTGGACTTGGAAACCACCTATGTGACCCACTTCCCCGAAGTACCAACAGTAACCAAAATTGCTCCCAAGATCAAGATTTGAGATTCATTCACTTAATTTGGATTCCCTCAAGGTTATTCTCCAGACTTTATCAAGGCTTCCCTTCCAAAGTACAAATGAACTCTCACAAGTGTGTCTTGAACTTGAAATTACACTGGGTCACTAATTCAACTTACCATTCTCGTTCGGCGCCTACCAGTCTCCAACCTACCATTCTCATTCGGTGCCTACCATTCTCATCTACCATTCCCAGCCACCAGTCTCACCAAAAATTCTCAACCGCCATTCTCGATTGCACAACCGCCATTCTCGATTGCACAACCACCATTCTTCGTCTCTCCACTATAAATAGAAGGGCCGGATTCATCAAGAACTCATCAAAAAAAAAAGAAGAAAAAAAAAAAGGAAAAAAAAAAAAAACACATTGAATCATGAAATGAAGATTTGCTTCTTTCAAATTTTCAAGTCCTCTTTCTCACAGCCGTTTCTCACTATGGCCTTATCATTTTCAACACTTAGTAACCAATATTGCTTCATAATCAGTTTGAAATCAACCATCTCATGGTTCAGTAGAAACCCTCCTCACAGTGTCATTGTAGTTTTGAGATCCACACAAATTTTGTTTCTCCACTTAACGACTACCTTTGTCCATAAAATTACTCATAACAAGGTCTGCATCGACCTCCCATGCTTCCTTGGATTTGGTTGGCCAGGAAATCCAAGTCCAGCAGAGACACCTGTTCCTAATCTAAGGTCTCCAGTAGTCTCTTTCCAATTGCTTGGTCTTCCAGTGGAAGTAGTGGTTCGGAACAAACACCAACTTGGCTGGTTTCTAAGACCAGAATCACAAGTTAGCTCCATCTTTCTTTTTTCTGTGCTTTTCCAACAAGTGGCAGTAGGAGAAGATGGTAAAAAGTGTTGGGGTATCCTACAAATTGTCTTTCATCCAACACTTATAATGATATCCAAGGGACCAGCTCATCAGAATTCAACCTTTGGTGTCGGTAAATGGTCGCCAAAGCCTCATCCTATGTTCCCACAAGCAGGGGACCCAAAGGTCATCGTTGCTGGTACCTCAAAACACATTTTCTGAAATTACTCCAACTTAAATTCAGCTTGAGGTATTTCAGAAAGTACTCTTCTGAAATTACTTCAACTTAACGTCCGTCAGCATGGTCCCATTACGCAAGCACATTCTACAACTTGCCGTCGGACCTCATTCAGCATGCAGTCAGTCCCAGATCCAAAGGTGTACTTCCCAGGAACATTTACACCAGAGGGTCCCCAACATACAGGGCCAGCACCATGGAGGCGTATGTTTCACCCATTCGCTTTGCTTCATCCCCCTCATCTTCATCACCAACACCAGCACCCCCAGAATCCGTAAGCTTCTGAAACTACCTCAACTTAACTTGAATGATGCGACGACACAAGCACATTCAATCACATTCCCACATGGCCTCGCCGTAATCCGAAGTATACTTTTCTGAAATTACTTCACCAGGGGTTAAAAGAAAAAAAGAAAAAGAAAGAAAAAGAAAAATGAGGCTAGCCCCACGACTCTGCATGCTGTGCCCAACCAACATCTTCACTTCTTCCCCATCTTCTACACCTTGTGATCGCCACCAACGATCCAGAATACTCTTCTGAAATTACTTCAACTTAACCTATACTGAGAAGGTCCGGTCATGCAAGTACATTCAAATACTCGCAGACCCCTTTTCGGTCTTACCAAAGCCTTTCATATGGGTGGATCTACTCTTCGGAAATTATCTCATCATACTGAAAGCTCCACCACCTTCAACTACTTCACTTAAAGAGTCAAGTGTGTAAAAAAAAAAAAAAAAAAAAAAAAAAAAAAAAAAACCAGTTTTCGAAACTCATTCCCACACTACACTCCAAAACTGTGTGCGTGAACGAGTCTCGAGGGGGCATTTGTAGAGAGGGAAAAATTCCCGACCTATCACAAGCTGACACATCATACTACTGAGTCCACAAAATACAACCAATTACAAAGCACCACGTATTGCTACTAGGTTTTACTATCACTACTCAGAAACCAACAGAATTTTGCCAAGTGTCATGCAAGAACCAATCACACCTCAGCACGTGTAAGCAATGACACAAGCAACCTCGCACGTGTAAGCGATGACACAAGCAAGCTCGCACGTGTAAGCAATGACACAAGCAATCCTCGCACGTGTAAGCGATGACACAGGCGGACCAATCAGGTGGTGACATGTGTCACCAATCGGACTTCGCCACGTGTCGCTCACCCACCCCCAAACTCCTATAAATAGAAGCCTTCCTAAAGCATTTGGAAAAAAAGAGGAGTCAGAAGTACAAAAGCTCTGCAAAAATCAAGTCTCAAAGCCTTCAAGAACTTCAATCCCAAAATTGAAGAACACTCGAAGCAGAATCATCCAAAATATCTGCCTAGATCCTAAAGTTTACGGGAATCAAGCTCAAAGGTCCGAAAAACATCAACAAACCACAAATCGGTGAAGTTCTACGGATTCAAGCCTTTAAAGCCCCGAAGAACTTCCACCATAAACCTTCGAAGACGAAGAACACACGAAGAACACGAAGAACGCGAAGAACAAAGGATTTCTAACAAGCTCATAGCCAGAGATTCATTGCAATTCCGTTTCAACAATCTTCGATCCATCCCTCAACCAAATTGAAGGATATTTCGTGTTCAAGTCAAAATCACATTACCACAAATCCAATCAATAAGTTTTGCAAGGAGATCGAATCAGAGGATCACTCTTTTGTAATCACAGAGAATTGTACCACAATCATCAATACAAATTCGCATTTGTGAAACTATTTTACTTGTTTGATTTATTTCGAACTAAGAATTTAGTCGCTCTACAACTCCTATGAACGTCGTTCAAAGAACGAAGTAACAAGTGAAGAAAACTGATAGAAGCATCGGACATAAATGCATATAGAAACACACATCGCTCCAGAGGGATGGTGTGGAGATGAGAAATGGGCCACAAGGAATGACAAGCAACTCAAAGAAACAAATATGCGGTCTTAGTAAGCGCAAAAGACGTGATCCGAGGATCAGAACCCCACTGGATAGATGATCCAGTGATGTGTGACATGACCTCATCAATGGAAGGTGACTCATCATAGGGATAGATCGGATTAGTGACAATCGGAACCCCAAGAGCCTCAGCCATTACCCTAGGGGTAATGGTGAACTCCTCACCTCGTATCCAACTCCAAACAACGGTGTTGGAATTATAGATGTGACATGTGAGGTTAGAGAAGAACTCTCTAATCAAAGCAATTGGGGGTGGATGATCTATCTCTAAAAGTGACAACCAACCTCTAGACTCAAGATTAGCCCTAATGGCTGGATCGACCTCATCAAGAATCACAGAACGCTCGGCCCAAATCTTATGTTTACTATTAAGTTTCTCATAGGCCTCACGCGTACGCTCATTCCTAAACAACTGAACCCTAGGAGGAGACACAGCAGGGATAGAGGGAACCCTATTAGCTCTAGTCTTCCTAGGCATGGTGCTAGAATAAGGAACAAGAGCATAACAACAACGGGAAAAACAACAAAACAAAACCAAGGGCAGATTGCAAGTTAGCAAAAAAAATATATAGAACAAGAAGAACTATATGATGCATGAACATATTTAATGATATGATGCATGAGCTAATGCAGAAAATTAGGTCCAAATTAAGTTCAAATTCACAAAATTGGCTTGAGCATAGAGTTTCTAACAAAAACCCAAAAAAAATTTAACCACTTGTTAATTTTTCAAAAATAAAGTGACTAATTGACCATCACACAAGTTAGAAAACTCATTAGAATGATCAATTATATCAAAACAACAAGCCAATTTCGTCAATTTCCACTCAATTTAACAAAATCCCCAAATCGGACTAAGCATAAACCCTAGAATTTTCAATTTTTTACAAAGCCCCAAATTGATCAAATTAATCAATACCAATCATAAATATATCAATATTCCATCAAAACCCAATGATCAATTTCAGAAAACAAGGCTTGAATCATCAAAAATCCCAAAAATAGAGAGGTCCGAAAATAACCCTTAAATGCATGAAAAAATGCATGAAATCATGAAAATAAAACAAAAAGGAGGGTTAGAATAGTCATACCGGCCTTAAGGGAGGAAAACCTTGCAAAATTTTTGGAGGAAAACGACAAAAAAATTGTAGAGAATCCTTGCCAAGTCGGAGAGAGAAGAAAAGTTGAAAAACTTTTTGAAAATGATGTTTTTGAAACAGTTAAAGAACTGTTTTAAAAAACCTGAAATACGATCTTCGATTGATCGAAAAACAGGTTCGATCAATCGAACTAGGCAGAGGCTCCCATAAATTTTAAAATAAAATTTCGATTGATCGAAAAATAGATTGGATCAATCGAAATTCTGGAAAAACAACTTTTTGAGAGAAAAACCAGATTTTTTGAAAACTTACCTCAAAGCATTGAATAAAACAAAACAAATGCATGAGTATGAGATGAAATGCTCTCCCAAAAACAAGATTTAAACCCAATTTTCCAGAAATTTAGATTTTAAACAATCTCCCCCATTTTTAAAGCAACAAACGTGGTTGGTCAGACCATAAACACACACAATTACATGTACAAAGTTTAGCAAAGAATAACTTGTGTTGTGTGTGCAACGAGCAAAAACTTGAGATACATGTGAGGTGATATGAGAACAGAAATCAATCACAAAGTCTACACAATTCATCACATAAAATTTAAAAGAAACTATCACCTAAAGAGTTACATCATATGACTCCCACATCTCCTAGAACATAAACTTGCAATCATGTAAGTTTCTTGAATTTTGCCTCATAATATACACAACAATTTTTAATTTAAGTGATTTGGCATTCAGCCTAATAGTACACACCAATTTTAACGTAAGAGATTTATCATTTAAACCGAAGTTTCACCTTATGTTCTTTTTGTGCATGTGCTACACTTTCTCGAGCACAAAATCTTATGATATGCACTAAGGTGTTCATGATTGGCTAGTGCACGGTGGTGAGATGGTTATTTATGCCTTTCTCAAAAGGATCAAGTTCGACAGTCAAACAACATGTGACTTCACGATTAAGACAAAGTGATAAACACCGTAACATCTTTCCCACACAACATGTTCAACAAAACTTTCACTAGTAAAGTGCAATAAATAAGCTCATCAAAGCTAAACAAAGTACAACAAAACATGTCATGTAAAAATAAATTGACTAATCTTGTTTTCAAAAAACAAAGAGAATAGAGCAGGAACAATAATGTGCTTCCTTTTTCTTTCCTTTCTTTCCTTTTTATTTTTTTTTATTTTTTTATTTTTTTATTTTTTTATTTTTTTATATTAAATAAAAAAAACACCTAGAATGAAATACATGAATGTAATGTAATGCAAATCCTAGAGACAAAAACAAAAAAAAAACACAAAAATCAAAGAACAATGGTCACAAAAGATAAAGCAATGAAGCACAAAGACCATGTCAGAAAGACTCAGTTAGTTTGAGTCTTTTGCATCCAAAACTTTTTAGATGCACCACGAGCATTGGAGTTTGTATTCACATTAGAGTGATTTCTAACTCCAAGATTGGAATAAAGGTTGAACGCCTTTACCAATTCACCAATAAGTGCTATAGGATTTTGTGCTTGAGGCACTGGCACTTTTGGCTTATTTGCTCTTTTAGCAGCTTGCAGCTTATAACAGTTTGGACGAATGTGTCCAGACTTCCCACAAAAATGACACACCCAAGCTGGCTTACCATGCATCTTGTCCTTAGAAAGGGTAGACACCTTAAGTTTAGACTCTTTTAGATCAACCCTAATCTTCCTAGATGATGAAACTTCAATGGGTTTAACTACCTCACTAACAAGGGGTTTAATAGTTTCACTCACAACCTCACTCATAGAAGGTTCAGAAGAAGATGAAGGAACAGAGTTTGTGGAATGGGGAGCAGACATAGAGATGCTTTCAACATAACCTATACCAGATTTGTCAAAAGGAGACTTTTGAACACTTAACAGTTGATCAAGTTTAGAACTAGCAAATCTAGTAACTGATAAATCAAGTTCCAAAGATTTAACTTTATCAAGCAATAACATGTTCTCAGTTTTCATATTGTTCAAAAGTTCATTAGCATCAAACAGTGTAACAAACAAATTCTTCTTATCAAGCTTAAGAGATTCAATCTTTTTCAGGCCAAGTTCAACACTCATAGCATCCTTTGCAGCAACTTTGCAAAGTTTATTGTAGGCCTCTTGAAGATCTGCATCTTCAAAGAGTTCCCCATTAGAAGGGTTCTCTTCAGCAGATATGCTTTCACTCACTACAGCAATAGTTGTGAAAGTAATGAAGTTTCCATCCTCGTCACATTCTGACTCATCATCAGAAACTTCACCATCACTAAGGGTTACAGCCATAACTTTACCCTTAGATTTCAAGTAAGTAGGACATTCAGATTCATGTGACCATACCCTTGACATCCAAAACACTGAGGACCCATAGAATTATTTGAAGATTGACCTACTTTTTCTCTAGGTTTGTCAATATTGTTAATCTTAGTGGGATCATTCTTCCTAAAAGTTCTAGGTTCAGCAGTGTTCACTCCTCTTGCCTTTCTATTGTTATTTCTGAGAAAGTTTCTAAAATTCTTGGCAAGGTAAGCAATCTTTGTAGCAGAGAGCTCATCATCAAATCCACCAACTTCAACATCATCAACTGACTTAAGAGCCATTGATTTGGATTTGGTAGTTTTGGGTAGGTCCAACTCATAAGACTGAAGAGATCCTACAAGTTCATCAACAGGGATGGAGTCCACATCTTTACTTTCAGTTATGGCAGTCACCTTGGGTCTAAAGTTCTCAGTTAAAAATCTAAGGATCTTCTTAACAATTTTAGGTTGATCATAAATTTCACCCAAGTTATAAGCAGAATTAACAATATCATTTAGTTTAGCATAGAATTTATCAAAAGATTCATCATCAGACATCCCAATGCTTTCAAATTTAGATGTTAATTGCTGCAATTTATTAATTTTGACAGCCTTTGTGCCTTCGTGCACAGTTTGAAGGATATTCCAAGCAGTATGAGCAACCTCAACATTTGAGATTCTCTTAAATTCCTCCATTGAAACAGTGTTAAAGATAGCATTCATAGCCTTGCTATTAAACGCAACTGCTTCTTTTTGAGAAGTTTGCCACTCACTAACAAGAGTAGTGGGCTTCTCCCATCTGTATTCAACGGAGTTCTAGACTCTCTCATCAATGGATTTCAGGAATGCTTTCATCCTTACTTTCCAATAAGCATAATTATTCCCATCAAAGTGAGGAGGAATAACCAGAGAGTGTCCGTGTTCCATGACAACAGGGGTCAAGGATCAGCTCAAAGATCTAAGGATCAAAAACAAAAGAGCTACCCGCTCTAATACCACTTGTTGGTTTTTAGATCCCCTTAAAACACAATTGGATTAACCTAGGAATTTAGCCAAGTTGTTACTTAGTCAAATTAATTAAATTTAAGTTAACACAATCAAATAATCATATCAAGTATAGCAGCGGAAATATAAAGAACACAAATATATGATCACCCAGGAAACCAAACCGGTAAAAACCTAGAGAGGATTTAACCTAACTATCCTCAAGGTAAACATGAATCCACTATCTTGAAAGAATTGAAATTCATACAATAAGACTTACAAGCCCCCACGCTCGACTTCTTATTGCTACCCACCAGTAGAACTTACTGACACAACCACATGCAAGCTCCGAATCCATGGACTCCTTCTTTCTTGGATTCTCCACCAAATACAAGCACACTCGCTTGTGTTTTCTTTAAGCTTCAATGGTAGCAACTGGAATGATCATCAAGGTGTAGAAAAATCTTCTCCTTGAAAACCCTAAGTTTATGTGAAGGAAACCTTCTCAAAGATCTCACAAGAGATTCACATAAATCGCAATATGAGCAACACAAAAACATGGCTAAGGTTTCCCTTATATACCTAGGGTAAATTAGAAACCTAAACCAATTAAAACTCTTTAGGGCTGAGTTGGAAAACCTATTTAAAAAAAACGTCAGGTACGATTTTCGATTGATTGAGCCTAAGCTTCGATCGATCGAAATGTACTGAATCTGTTTTTTAAATAGCTTAGTATTACATTCCAACTTTACAACAAAGAACCAACTTTGAGCACTTCTAAAACAACTTAAATACATTGTTTTGATCATGGTTTGCCAACAATACACATTAGGATTCTAAATACATAAAACCTAAGTCTTTAGAACCTAACATAAGGAATTTGGGTTAGAATGGTTTTTAATTTTTTGTTGAAATATTTTCCTCTCTTTATATTTTCGTTTCCCATGTTACTTTTCTACCATTGTTGTCAAGGTTCTTGCAGTATATATTTAAAGTTTTTCATTTGCAATTGCTCTGATTTGAAAAAATAAAACCCTAGAACACAAAGAATAAGAAGGTGTTGAACATCAAAATACCTTTCTTCCTTCACTGATGCCAATCTGCTTCAAGCATTACTCCTTACACAAATCTGCATCTTCAACGTCCCAAAACCACCATCTCTTATCCATCTCCAAAACCAAAAATAAAAGTCCACTTAAAAATCGGCCATGCTTACAGATTAAGAGAAAAGTCAGTGTTTTGCTGAAACACTTTCTACCTTAATCTGCTTAAAAAACCCTGAATCGCCACACTCCTAATCAACTGCACACACTGCAATTCAATCCAAAAAAAAACTGCACACACCGCAAAGAAAAGATGAATTCCCTTTGTTCGGCAGAGGACAAAATGGCAAAATAAAACCTCTTTGTCCTTCCAATTTTCTGTTTGACACCTTCTTTGTTTCACTTCTTTTCTGCAGCGCCACACCCAAAGAAAAACGATGTATCTATATGGACCCAAATGTAATTAGTAAAACACGTTTAGAACAACTATCAAAAGACGCCTAAGATTTGTAAAATGGTGATGAATCATGATAAATATAGATATAGCAAATTATTTTATAGATAATAACACAAAAAACACACAAGAGATTTCTTTGTAATCTACAATGACAATGGTTAAATCAAATGACAAAAGAAAAGACATTAAAATAACACTCATTAGGAGTTCTTTTATTAGTAACTATGACAAGACTACAAGTAAAAATGACAAAAAGTAAACCTTCAGCATATAACGTCAGTTCTTAGAGAAGACATTCTATTGTCACAGCAGATGAGGTCACCTATTATCAAAGATTGGAGTCTTATATACAGGCATCAATGATTTCTCTACTGACCACCACAATTCACATTTTGATGCAATTGGCATTAGCTTTTGATGTTTTCCTTGATACCAGCACACAGAATCTAAAACTACAATGGCACTAAAGAGAGTATCCAACTCTTTCAACTACTCCCATCTAGAAGTGGACTTCAAATTTACCCATTTAAGTAAAAATCTGTCAACTTTTCAAACCTGCATAAACAAACATTCAACATGAATTCAGTCACAACAAGAATAGAATTATATTTTCCAGTGGGTTATATGCGTCACAAAAAAGGCACTACAGTGAGTGACAGTAAAGCTTAAAGCTGGATAGCATTGACTAGGCATAAATTTTTTCAACCTTGATTAGCAATTAGCTAATATCCTTGATTCTTTTCTGGGTCGATTGCAAAATTAATTTATGTAAGCATTTTAGATTTAACATTCATAGCTGCATGGTCTAACTTTTTCCCTAAATTTGTGATGCCTCCCTCAATTTTTCCAAATTAGTTTGTAAATTCTCACAAAATAATCAGTATCCTATGGCAAGAAAACTGCGTATCTTATTTCAACTTAGGCTAAGTGTAGGAAATACAATTCAAGTTGGATAAAAGAACAACTACAAATTTTAGCTTTTTAGTCAGACAATTTCATTGATAGAAGTTTCCAGTCATATTTCTGAGTAATACACACATTGTATTCATTGAATAATTACACACAAAATTTAGCTTACATAGACTTCTATCCATTGCCTTATCTGCAATCTGTAGGCTATTTCCTTCCATACGGTGGTATGAAGTGGAGCACCCAAACAGGTTGGCCTCTTAGTTAAGACAACAAGACTAACTATAAGAGAAGATTGAAACAGAAGTTTGAAAATCCATTAATTGAAGCTTACTATTATATGCTATTTGCAGAAATTTGTAGTAGTGATTATCTGTGAAATAATTGTAACAATCAATCAAGTGTGCAAGATGGAAAGTTACCAGATGTATATCTTAGAGCATAACTTGATCATAGACAAAATAACATGCATCAAATTTAAGTTTCAAGTTGCACTTCTTAATTGGGCTCTTCAATTTCTTGCAGACGTCTACTAGAAAACTATTGAAGTCACTGCTACAAAAGACTTTAAGTTAGGAAACCATAACATAGGATTTGAACAGCAGACAAATTGTCAGGAATCCTACACATTCCAAAAAAGAGAGTTATTTTTGATATTATATGTACTAGCTAATAACCCGCACAATGTGCAGGACGCTTTCATTTATTACGAAAGACAAACTGCAGGTGAAAATTTAAACATTTTATAGTTAGATAGTACCACAAAAAAAATATTTTTTTTTTAAAAACTTGCAAGAAAGAAACTCAAATTCAAGGAGTCTTACATAGAGAGAGGCTAGAACCACTACCTGTGAGTTTTTACCTTTGCATTTAAGTTTGTTTGTTAAATATGATTAGGTTTTGATATTTTTTTTGGATTGGTTTTGATTTGGATCTTCAAATTCAGTGTTTCTCTTCACTTTTTAGTTTCATATTTTGATCAAGCTTTCCATATTTGTTTGGGTCTTTTTTATCTTCACTTTTAAGTTTGTTTATTAAATATGACTACGTTTCAAAATCAATTTCTCTATGCTTGAAATTTGCATAATTATTAATTGTTTTGTTTGGTATTGGAATACCCAACTTGACGGCTGTTTTTGGCAAAGTCAATAAGAGTTTGCAACCCAAGTAACTTAATCCATTTAATATAGTCTAATTTTGGTCTTACCTTCAATCTTTTGCAATTTAATTGTTGGGTCATTCTATATTGGCATTGGATAAAGCTTGAAGATATATTTATTCTACAGTATTTACTAATTCTTTTCTAGAGTAATAGTTATTAAACCAAATATTACTGATAAAAAAAAATAGTTATTAAACCAAAGTATAAAAGCACGTTATGATTACTGTAATATATTAGTTCTTAATATTTATATTTTTCATATTATAATGATCTTATTTGTAAATTTTTGACAATTTGTAAACAACATTTTTCATTGGAGCCGATTTAGCCTTCAAATAGTTGAAATTAGACAAATATTTAAGCTTGAATGTGTTAACACTTAAATCTGGAATTTTGCAGATTGTACATGTATGTGTTTTAACTTTAAATGTGTTTGAAAAAAATATTGATTTGAGATTGACATATTCTCTTAGAGACAGCCATTAAATTCGCCATTA
Source organism: Quercus agrifolia (assembly GCA_029955455.1). Taxonomy (NCBI): domain Eukaryota; kingdom Viridiplantae; phylum Streptophyta; class Magnoliopsida; order Fagales; family Fagaceae; genus Quercus; species Quercus agrifolia. The sequence continues at coordinate 6,543,598 of JARQAD010000010.1, read as the reverse complement.
TTGGGGAAGTTTGCAGATTGTACATTTGTGTTTTAATGTGTTTTAGAAAAATGAATTTGACGCATTCTCTTAGGCTTAGATTGCATGATAACTAACTGTCTGTTTGAGTTTATCTAATGGCCATAATTCCACACTATAACTATTTCATTTTTCATTCATGGTACTTTGAATTCCGAGTTTTAAGACATCACATGCATCATCTAAGCCTATATTATTTCTCAATTGCACTATTCACTTTGATGGTACAATCTTGGTATTATAGAAAAAAAATAATGTCTTATCTTAAATATGGCTTCATGACTGAGTAAGATATGTATTCAAATTATGAAACTTTGTGATCAATTTGTATTCTAATCATACACCACAAATGTGTAATACTAATATCCATATTCCCAAGTCCCAAGAGGATTGATTTTTTACCTTTTGTGGCTACTTTGCTTTAAGTGGATGTGGATTAAGACTAATTGTGAGAGTTAACACAAATCTATCATTTGAGAAAGGAATATATTTATCTTCAAAAGGAAGATAAGCAGAGAACTTACTAGATAGGACTGCTTCATTAATAGAAAAAATATTCCCTAGAGCCAAAATTTATTTGCAAAAAATCAGTGAAACTCAAATGGAAAGAAATGCAACTTAGATTTATGGGAGAAGTCGTGTTTCATTTTTCTTTAATATAGTAAAAGTCTTGGAGGTGGTAAATGTTTGTTTGTCAGCCCTCTCTTTAATGCTATTACTTGGTTCTCTTTTAGAATAAGTTTTGGTTACTGCCAATTGGCTTTTCTTTCATATTTTATATTAAAATTTTTTATTGCCTTTCACTCTATTTGCATAATAACCAGGATTATGTATTTTAAACTTTTGTTTTAATGGTAGACAATTGTGGACAATGTGTTTTGTTATTGTACTTTTATGGTTGCTGGTGTGTGAATTGTATTAACAAAACTGACAATGAGTAGTTGCTATTAAGTTTGCAAGTTTGCATGTAATTCATTTAGTAGACCATGTTTGGTTGGAGGGCACGTCCTATTCTTTGAGGTTCACACTGTAGAATACATTCGATCATAATCAAAATTTTCTGATAGTTTACATTAAAAAATCTGCAAAGATGCTCTATATATGTACTTCTTTTATACAAAATAGGTACAATATTATTCTAATAATTATTGTTTTGTTCCTTAAGCTCATTGGCATGTTTGGCTGAATTCCAATGAGCCAGAAAATTGTATTTCCTAACAGCTTTGAAGTCGTGGAATCCTTGGTTGCAGAGGGATCGTGATATTATTTGAGATAGCTGTGGATATAGTGCCACCACCACTGTTGAGCCAGCTTTCTGCCAACGTTCGGTTTCCTATCACCTTCTTACCACCAAGATTGCAAAGAGAAACCCCTTAAGGCAGACATTGAGAGAGAGAGAGAGTACCTACCACCACACTCTCCTTCTCTTGGCTCTTCACCCCCCCCCCCCCCCCCCGTCTCCCCAAAACAATTCTAGATGTTACTTAAGCCGGTTATAGTCCTAAGGTGAGTTTTTCTTTGATTATTATTATTATTATTATTATTATTATTATTAGAGTATTATTTTAAACATTTTTCCAATGAATTTATGTTGGTTTGTGGTTGGTATATTTTGGGTAGTTGTGGGTTTGTGTTTGGGTGTTAGGACATTGGTTTGTTGGGGGTGTTAGGACATTTGTTTGTTGCAAATCAGGCAATTAAAATCATGATGATATTTGGGAAATATAAAACGTGATAATTTACCTATTGTCAGATTGGATAAGTGAGCAAGAAAATGAGTACAAGCTACATTTAATGCTTACCATAAAAAGATTTTTTTTTTCTCCGATTTAGAGATTTTTATTAGACAGGTTTAAAGGAAAAAGAAAAGATAAGCTATCTAACACTGATTCATGTGATTTAGATTTTAGATGGTAGAACTAATTTTGCATTTGTATGTGTTATTTGTTTGGAATCAATTTAACATATATTTTTTTTGAAACTTCTGATATGTCCAGGTATGCAAAAAGATCATCAATGGTTTGGATGCTCACAATGTTAGACCCATAAGACTTTTAAGAGAAAGGAAGTCCATAAACAAGGGGTTAAACTATTTGACTTTTGGTTTATTTTAGGATTATAAATGTTATTTTGAGCTATGAATCTAAATTTGTATGATGTTTTGAAGAAAGGTATTTGTTTTTCCACTACTGTAAGTTTAATTTTTTTTCCGCTTATTTAAAGTGTGTTAATATATGTTACTATGATGAAGTATGATTTGATTTACTTTTGATGATGTTGATGATGTTAAATAAGAAAGAAAAATACTTTTGAAATGCTATAAAAATACAATAACAAAATTATGAAAAATTATAAATAAAAATCTTGTGCAAATGCACAGGTTAAAAACTAGTGTCAATAGAGAGGGTGAAAGTAAAGGAATTTGGAGAATCAAATGTCTAAGATTGTGGATGAGTTAATCTTGATTTTTTTTAGGGTTTCTCTCTCAAAATTCTCTCTGGAAGCTCTCTACATTTAATGGGTATAAGGGTATTTATAGTAGAGTACGTGAGGAATGTCAAAAGTCATTTTTCTACAAAATAGGGCATTCTAGCAACTCACTCTCAAGTGGAATGAGTTGCGAGATTGAGTTGCGATTTAACTGCTAGGCCAGACTGTCAATTTTTGTCCTGTAGTGCTCCAGCTGTTGTGACCATTTAGCTTCCTACATGCTTCGCATGTGTGGCATTTTGGCAAGTCGCCAGTCGCAAGTCACTCGCGAGATCCAGTATCGAGAATCCTCTGAATGCTCACTTGAATTCTTCACACTCTTCTCACACACAACCCTTACATTATTCCCATCTAAATACAAGGTATCTAATTGCTGAAATACAAGCAAATTTGACACGGAATAAAGCCAACACATGATTGAATAAATTCAACCTTACAATTTTGAATTGTGTAATAAATGAAATTGTATTTAGAATTATTTTTTGTAATTATATATACTTATGCATTGCACAGAACTTATGAAACCACATTTAATTGACTATGTCATGAACACATGTCATTTTTTTTATTGTTGGTTGTAGCCTTACCAAATTTGTAATTAGACTTTGTTCATTTTAGACATGTTGCCACTTTGATTTTAACTTTCCTTTAAAGGTTACGTAGTATAGGTGAAAAATTAAGCAATTAAACTATGTGTACTTTAAAGAATCAAGAGTAACTATTAAGTCAGACAAGCACGAATTCAATGGCCAAGATCAATCACCCTTGACCAAGCTCGGCTGCCCAACACCCAAATCGGCCATCCAATGCCCAAGCTTGGCTACCCATACCTAAGATCAGCCACCAAACACCTTGGCAACCAAGACAACTTGGTAGAGAGAGAGAGAGAAAGTACATAAATTAAAGGTTAAAAAAATCATTTGGAAAGCTAAACCACCGATCCACTCAATGGTGTAAAAATGAGCACAATTAGAGGTTCCATGTGCCTGCAGTTCCATCAGAATTTTTTTACAGTGATATCACACTACCAAACTTTTTCCATGTATCGGCACACACTAGTGGCTCCCATCACGCATAACATAGAGTGAAGGAATAATAAATAAAGAAAATGACATTTTTAGAATATTAATATATTTTTCCAATTTTTAAAATAATTTTATCGATTTAAACATTTCACTTAATTTGTGAGTGGGAGGGAATAATATATTATATTGGAAGATATTGTTTCATGCTTATTGTATACTCATAAACAGTCTATAATTTCATATATGAATGATATATATGGAGGATGTATACTAACGAGCGTGAGAGAATCAATGCCTATATAAAATTATAGAAGAGAACCTTGGTATATTCCACCCAACGGGCCAGCTTTGCGGTGGAAGCTAAAGTTACCTGAATCTTACATCGGTATACCATCTTTGGAGTTTAAAAAGTTAAGTTAAGACACAAGATGTAGAATTAGCTTTAATCAAGGTAAGCTTGAGGGCAAAAGATATAACATATAACTGCATAGGGGTTGTAATCGGCGTGGATGCTGATCATTTCTTAGAGGCGGATATTTACTACGTTCACTATCTAATTTCTCTATTTAATTCTTTAAACATACACACAAGGACCGTGCATCCTTAGACAATGTCTTAGACCAAGGGAGTCCAAGACCCCTTATAAAATTTTAAATCTTTTTATTAGTACATATAAATAAATAACACACACACACATATATATATATATATATATATATATATTTGAAGTTTAGATCCAAAACAATTTAGCAAAAATCCAATTTGCGCACTTTTTATGTTTGAATGAGTTGTTATTTTCATCCTTTTTTTTCCCCCATTTTAGTCCTTAAATGGTCAACGTAGTAACAGAGTAGAGAAAAGCAAGAAACCATAGATTAAATTTTATGTTTCACCTAAGGCTTGTCCATAAATCAATTTGTAGCCATTTAATAGAGAAAGGTCCGTTTAGAGAGAGAAAGTGGTTCTTTGAAAATCGAATTTGGTTGTTATGAGGGGTCCTATTATTGTTAACTTGGTGAAAAACAATGTTTATCAATGATTTATCATTTTTCTCTACTTCATTACTATCCAAAATAATGAATAATGAATAATGGAGATGTATAGAACATTCAAATTTAGACAATTTCACAAGTTTGGGACTAATTGATAAAACTCATGACCTAATTTGAGTAGAATATACACTTCAAGTCTTTTATGTAATTTCCCCCCAAAACTACTTGTATCCTTTATTGATATAGGGTCCCATTAACAGATGTCCTTAAGGCATTTGTTAATTGACTATTAATACCATTTCAATTACTTTTTTTTCTTTTCTCATAAAAAGTTTTTAAAAATATTTCCTAAATCAATACTGTTAGTTTTTAGACCCCTAAAAACACAGTTTGTCTAACCTAATTTAATAGTCAAATTGTTACTTAGGCCAATTACGTAGATCTAGGTTAAACATTCATCAAACATATCATACAACAAAAAATTAAAATAACACAACATATGATGACCTAGGAAAACTAATGAAACAAATCAGTTTCAAGGTAAAAAAAAAACCTAAGAGGGACTATCCCAAGAGAACACTTCACTATATCAAATAAAAGTTTACAGTCAATAATATAAATTCATAGTAAACTTAACTATGATTATCAAACCTAGCTCTAAAACCCTCAGATTTCTTTGATGTGGATTTACTCCAACATGAACCTCTAATTCATGCCTTTGATCTTTAGTACACTTGATAGCTGAAGCTTGGCTACAACTTTATTTCACCGGTATGTGTGGTATGAGTGTGATCAATGGTAGTAGCTTGAAAGAATAGAAGGTACAAAACTTCTCAAAAATCAAAAGAGTACCTCTCCAAGTCTTGAAAAATGTACTTTGGGTTTTCCTTATATACCAAGTAGATCTGGACTGAAACCCTAAACGTTTAATGAGCTGCTGGGCTAAATTAAAATTCTGTAGATTCGTATCTCGATCGATCTAAGCTTCCTGTCGATCAATCGAGCTAGCCAGCTTTTCACTTTAACTTTTTGCTACGTTCTTAGATTCTGGTTTGTAACACTTTGATCAATGTCTAAAACACTTCATAGACACTAAAATCTATTCCTAGACAAGTTTATGTCCTCAGTTTGCCAACACATAAAACATTTAGAACCTGAACATTTATACCAAAATATTTAGAACCTAACAAATACCCTTAGGACATTCATTAACTTTTCCTTGTATTATGTTAAAGTAAAAGTTCAATAAATGATCCATTTAATATGTCATATAGTTTTGTAGGTTTGATTCGAAAAAAAAAAAAAATAGTTTAGTAGGTTTATCTTCATAGATATGTCTATTTCACTGAGTCTCTCTTCGAGACAGTAAATACGAAATGTAATATAATTGAAACTAATTCTTTAGATATTATCTATACTATATTTAAGAAGATTCCCCTCTTTGATCTGAACTTTTATGTGGTTCAAAAAAATCTTAATTAATGGTAATTTCTCTTAGAAATAAGGTCACAAATGTCAAATAATAAATTTCATTTTGAATTTAAAAAGATAACTCCTAGAATTTAGGATTTTTTTTCCATTCATGTTCATCTTTTTATCCTCTAAAATTTAGTCTTTTTATTCCTTTTTCATCCAAATTAAAGTAAAACGCCCCAATTTAAAAATAAAAAACTAAGAGAACTCCTAAATTTAACCTTCTTTTCCCTCAAGTTCATCCTAATTTTCTTTATCTCTAAAGTTTATCCTTTTTTTTGTATTTGAAAAATATATATATTTCCAAATTATAATAAATGTAAATTATTAAATTTTACCTAAAAAATAAAAATAAAAAAGCCTCTAAACATGCAGAAAGTGTGTGCTTAGAGGCTACTTACATATAACGAGTACTCCGTATTATGTATGGCCTATAAAGATAACTTTTTATAAATATTTCAAATTTAACTTACAGAATATTTGCATAGCGCGCAAAACAAACTATAAGATGAAAGCTACTGCTTGTTTCGTACAATAATTTAGATGTACAAAACAAACTATAAGAAGTCATGAAGCTATGAAATAGTTTCATGGGTTACAATTGAATGTTATAATGTTTAGTTTCATCAAATCCACAGAGGGAAAATGTTGAATTTACCCTTCTATTGCTGTATTTGACACTCGCTTTATATTCTCCTAAGAAGCCATAAAAGCTATAAGAACCATGTTCATCTGTCTGACCTTGTACCTCCCCAGTTTGCCATTCTTTAAGTAGCTCGTCAACCACATCTCCAGCAAGCAGATTTTGGAAATTATTATTAGTCAGGCACATTTGATAACACCCATTAGGATGGAGTGCGGTCCATAGCATAATTCCATTCACAGAAGGATGTGAAAAGCCTTCTCTCAATACTTCTTCTAAGTAAATAGCCCGCACAAAAAAAAAAAAAAAAAAAAAAAAAAGTCTCGAATCAATTTAATTTGCACATTTAGTGATATATTCCAAGGGGAAATAAAATTTGTGGTTTGTGCTAAAATCAAACCAGAACTAATAATTTTATGTAAAAGCATGATGGATATGACGAAATCTTTAGGAAATTTCGACTAGGTTACAACTTGGCCTAAATGAGTATTCATATGTACTTTTAGTAACATAACCTATTTGATTAGTCGAATGACTTATTTAAATGATTTAATGAATCGTGTAATTTAATACACATGGATAATCTTATGAATTCTCACACATAATGGATTCAAGGAAATTTCTTCAAACCAGTTTGAAGGAAAACTTTATCTTTATACAAATATAGTTCAAGCTAAAGAGTAGTGCTAACATGTGTAGCCATAGCTACAACATTAGAACTCTCCAATAAGTAAATTAAAAAAAAGTGAGTAACAATTAGACTTGCTCACCTGTGCTTCTTGACCAAGTGTATGGCTAATATCCACCTTTGTAAGCCACATGGGAACCCCTAATGTGGCCAACTTATCTAGAATAGGTCTCATCAAAGGAGGGTTTGGTATGGTAAAATGACCCTCTAAACCAATCCCATCCATTGAAACACCACCACGTTCGAGTTCTCTCATCCTTGAGATGTAGGTATCAATTGTGGAATTCACATCACTATAAGTCTCTGTTAAATATATTATCAACATGATGTGTTATACACCGAGAATATGAGGGTTACGTGATTCAGCCTTGTCGGCCTACATCCACGGAGGAATCCCTTAAGGCCTACATCTTTATTATGTAAGTGTAGTATAATAACATGTGTTACAATGAACCCTAACATAAGTATATATAGGCGACTAAAGCCTAGACTACTAGTAAAAGTAGGAGTGGGCTTGGGTTTATTACATTAGGCTAATATGTCTAATATATCTCTAACACCCTCCCTCAAACTCAAGGCAGAAACTCAATGAAGGCTTGAGGTTGGATAAACATGAGAAGATCACTTAGAGTTGCCATGAAGAATGCCTTTGAAGAAACCACAATGAAAAATGTTCCAATTAACCAATTTCGAATTTTCAAATGAAGAAACGGAGTCCAAAATTGAAATCTACACAAAAAACTGAGCAAGATAGGCCCTTTTGGAAATTTTGACTTTTGGTCAAAGATCAACGCAAAAGTCAAAGTCTACGAGAGTCAAAGTCAACAGTCAGTCAACGGCTACATGGTCTGGATCATGTCACGGGTTAGACTGTAAAATAGTTGACGTCATACGATGATGTGTCAATGGCATGGACCAGGGCTGACTTGGACGTGCTTACGTGGTTGCTAACATGGAGTGATGACATCATCCGATGATGTTAGATGACATCAGCAGGGGTTCTTTGGCGCATGCTGGAGCATACGATGTCTATCGGTGCGTGAAGGAGAAGCCAGAAACCTAGGCTACGCGTGCGGGCGTTTGTAATGTCATATGAGGACCACAAGGCCATTATGGCAATGCGTGTGGCCGAGGTCCGAGCTGGGAGTCGAGAACCTTCACTGGTGGGTGGGATTGTGTCCGGAAGTTCAGGTAGCACATGTAGGCACATGCAGACTATTGGGATGACCAGAGTTCTTGGTTTTCCACACAGGAGGCCAAGGAGCATGTCTGTGTAGTTGGTTTCTCGACAGGAAGGCTTGTTTTCCACAAATCTAAGAATGATGTCATGAGGGTTACGTAGTTCAGCCTTGCAAGCTTACATCCACGGAGGAATCCCTTAAGGGTTACATCTTTATTATGTAAGAGTGTAGTACAATAACCTGTGTTACAATGAACCATAGCATGAGTATATATAAGCGACTAAACCCTAGACTACTAGTACTAGCAGGAGTGGGCTTGGACCTATTACATTAGGCTAATATGTCTAATATATCTCTAACAGTCTCAACCACATTAAATTCATTCATAAAGAGGGTTGCCAATGGATCTAACATGTGTGCTATCTCATAGAAATACAATATGGCATTAGGGCCAAGTCGCTGCTTATAGAAATCAAAGTGAAACATTTCATTGCTAACATCCTAGTGTATGAATTCTTCTTTGTACTTGTTCATTAGACTATGTATACGCGAATTGACAGCTGATTGTAATTCAGGTCCTGTAAGGTCACGCACCCATTGTGGTGTGTATTTGCGGTCCTCCCAGAATATATTGTGGCCTCTAGCAATGATTTGGTTAGCACGAATAAACTCCAACATATTGTCTGCTATAGTGTAGTTTACCTGCCCTTGGTCAGGTTCTGTGGCATACCACTTGAGTTCATTTTCAAAGACAGCTGCATGCATTGAATCGCTTAGCAAACCAATTCTGAAACAAGACGAGAATCTTTGTTCTAGCTTGCCATTTGAAAGTGCTAATAATAAAATTGTTAAGCATTTTAGACAGATGGATCATGGAATGGAGTAACGCTAGAGATACTATTAACTTTACCACTCAAGTTTTATAAACTGTTGTGTCAAATTTTAAACACAAGACCAAAAATTATTAAGAAATTTGTTTATTATGTTGTTGATATGGCACTAATTACATTTTGTTATCATGACAAGTTGTAAGTTTTTTTGTAATAAAATTTTTAGTAAATTTAGCATTTTTCAATGGAATAAGTGTCCATTTGACATTACTGTTGGAAGTATAGCCGTCGAGTTTTTGTGATTTGGAAAATTGCAGTAAATAGTACTTTAAAGTATAAAGTTCTTGATTAATAGCATGAATCCTTAAACCTCTAACTTTCAACTTTTTCTAAAAGAATATAAAAGTTAAAAGCTCTTGGCATATAGGCACTTTTTTCCCCCTATAAGGAGCTTTACAGCTCTTAAAGCTCTTTTCTGGTTGTGCGTATATGATGGTCCATACTCCATGGGACTCTGGAATCGTACTCTACTTCATATGTTAGACAGACGAATTAAGATTTGAAATATAGTATATGGACCATACTTACATGATAAGGCAAATTGCTTAGAATAGTCTTTGCATTTGCAAAACCAAATGGGAAATCTTTCAAGACTTGCTCTATGTTAATAGCTACCCCTTGCAACTTATCTCCATGTTCATCTGATACATGGATTGGTACCTCACGCTTCCTTTGCTGGAAAACAAATTAGAGAGGTTGCCCTTAGAATATTGTTAAGTATATTTTTAAGATAATAGCAATGCTAGAGTTACTCCAAATTTTACTATATAATTCTTATAAATTTATGTGTTGATTTTTATACACAACAAAAAATGTACTTAAGAAATATATTTATTATGTTATTTTTGTGGCACCAATCACATTTGTTAAGTTATGATTTTTCACATAACATTTGTGTTGGCTTTATTCCATGATAAAAAGTGTTGTAATTGCATTAATTTATTTCCTTGTATTTTGTGGGATTTATTTGTAATAGGTTTAGTCTTAAGTGGTGAAGATTGCTCAAGAAGTTGATCTCGCAATTTGGCTTGCGAGTGGTGCAACCTGCGAAGGTCACATGAGGAGCACATGCCAAAAGCTAAAGAGTTAGTGAGTTTTGCGACTCATTTCGCAACTTGCCCAACTCGCAAGATGACCCGCGAAATGCACGGATAGCTGAAATTTTAATTGTGACTCTTATACCCTTCACCTATATTATATATATCCTCATTATCCACAAAATTGTTAGGAGGTTATTCAGAAGAAAATCCTAGAGAGGTTTCTACAACACACCCACCTTTTAGAGAGAGTGCTACTCATCCTTAAGTGAGAATTCATTTGTAGTCTCTTATCCTTCCCCTCTAACATTGTTATAACTTGAGAGGAGATTTGTACCCAAATACAACCCACACTTATTTAGATTTTAGAGAGTGTTTTGGAACTTGGGAAGCATTTGGGATTTGCCAAAAGAAGCTGGTGAGGCTTGGTGGGATGCAATCAAGCAGAATTGTGAGATCTAGATAACTAGTGAAGACAAGACTCTGAGAAGTCCGTTGGTAACAGGAACTTGGACGGCTCAAGTACATTAGGTAAATTAGGCTTAGAGGGTCTTTTTGATATTCGTATACTCTAACTTATTCACTAGTTGATCAACTTTGGTTTGGAGGGCCACAAAGAAGTTTTTCACCAAGTACTTCAGTTTCTTCTTCGATAACACATCTCAGTATTATCTTGTGCTTGCATTTCTCTTCCCTACTCTTTAAGCTTTACTTTTATTGCACTTTGTATTTGCTTATGGCTAAGAGTAGTGTTCCAGTTTATTGCTCTTCATTTACTCTTGTTCCGCACTTAAATAAGTTAAGAGTAAAATAAATTAAGCCGTAATTTAAAATTGGGGGTCTAAACAAGTATTAATATTTTCACACAAATTGAGCTTTCAACATTGACAAGTCAATTTATAATAATTTTAATATTTTCATCAAGATAGTGAGCTCCAGTTAGCTCAACTGGTAAAGTCTCTGATGGTTGTATAAGAGATCTGGGGTTCAATCCCTATCTACACCAAAAATTGATTGGTGTCTTGTCTGATGATAAAGAGCTATCATCAGGAGTGGATGCTATAAGTTGAAATTCTTTAAAAATATATATATATATTTTCATCAAGATACTATATTTTGATCATTCACATCGTTAAATCACTTTATAATAGTATAGTAAATGTACCATGCTATTAATGGAAACTGAATTCAAGTCTTAAGATATTGCCTTTAGTATGGAAAGAAAACTCCACAGTTTCTCCTCTTTTGTCTCCTAAATTATCAACAGAACCTAGAACAGAGTTGTTTCTTGTACTCAATACTCACAGTGTTAATAATATGTTGCTGGTTTATTCTCCATTGCTGCTCGGTAAATGGCTGTAATGAAGCGCTTGTAATTTCTATATTAATTTGCTTGTCGTTGGAATTCTGTACAAACAAACAAACAAAAACTTATGTTTGATAAGTACTAGTTTCATACATTTGAATTCTTAATTTTGCACCAGTACTATTGTTCTATAGATCAGACATAAGCAGCGTGTCATTAGCAATATCTTGGAAATCAATAAAAATAGAAAAACAAAATTTTCATAAAAATTGAGGTGGCATGCTATGATTGCTGCTAATAAAATTGATGTCAGTAGTAACCTCATGTAAAAGTGATGTTCCAATCACAACTTTTCATGTCAATGGGGTTAAAAACTTGATATCGTTCACATTACTGGTAACTAGTAAGAACTATATTTAGTATTTACCTGAAGGGTTAGAATTGAGAAACTGGCGAAAATGGGTAAATACCCATAAAAAAGAAACTATTTAGTTAGTAGGCGCTGATTAGAAAGTATATATATTTCTAGCAACTCGAGCCTCAAAGGCTCAATTTTGGGCCCTAAATCGAGCCTCTAAGGCTCTATTTTTATGGGTTGTTCGCGTCCGATGTGGCACTTTTTCCACGTGGCATCTATATGAAAATCGAGTTTCTAAGACTCGATTTACATTTAAAAAGAAAACAAAAAAAAAACCACAAGGGCAGCACCAACGTGTTCATCAGAGAAGAAAGAAAAAAAAAAAAAAACCCAGAAAAGAAGGTGTTCATCAGAGAAGAAAGAAAGAAAAAAAAAACCTAGAGAAGAAGGAATTCATCAGAGAAGAAAGAAAAAAAAAAAAAAACCCAGAAACAGTCGCGCAGCGACCTGGGTTCGCCACGCGACGACCTGGGTTCGCCGCGCCGCGACCTAGGTTCGCCGCGCGACCTGGATCTATCGCGTGCGGCCTGTGTCACCGGCCTGGATCTGGCTCGGCCTGGGTCGGCTTGAGCTGATCTCCATTTCTTCTTATTCTTCTTCTCTTTCTTTTTTTTTTTTCTTTCTTTCTGCGTTTTCTTCCGCTGTTTCTGCATTTTGGGTTGCATTTTGGTTCATTGATATCTTATTTTTGGGTTAGAAATCGAGTCTTAGAGACTCGATTTCCATGTAGACGCCACCTGAAAAAAGTGCCACATAAGAGGCGAACAACCCATGAAAATCGAGCATTAGAGGCTCGATTTAGGAGCCCAAAATCGAGTCTTTGAGGCTCGAGTTGCTAGAAATGTATATACTTTCTAATTAGCGCCTACTAACTAAATAGTTTCTTTTTTATGGGTATTTACCCATTTTCGCCTGAGAAACTGGATGGTGAAGTCAACAAATCCATCCTTGAGAAATGACCAACATCCATGCTTTTTTTGGCTAAACAACAACATTATCATTCAACTAGCAAATAAGATGGCTGTCAGCCTTACAAGCTTCGGCAATGACTATAGGAAGACTACACTTATTGAAACAAAATGCTCTACAAAACCTGATTGCATACTTTGCAACCTCATGGGCAGCAATATTGCAACATCTTCTAACCCAACCAAAATTACAATTCAAAAAGAAATTACAAAGATCAAGTATATTACTAATAATAGTAGCAATGGACCAATCAGGCTACAATTCAGATATGGTTAAGGGGTCAAAAAAGGACTTAGCATCTCCTTCGATGATAATATGTTGCCACTTTTCACTTAGAGCTAGTTGGATTGCCCAGAGCATAGCTGCAGCTTCAAATCAGACATATCTGCAAGTAACAGTAGGGCCTGCTCCAATGCGTCAGCTACATACCCCGCCGTCTTTTGCTGGCAATTCCTGATGGACACATGAGAGGGCAGGGGAGCTCCATCCAAGATTAAGGGAGGTGCCCAAGCAGGAACCCCAACTTGGGTTTCAGCTCTTTTATCCGCCAGGTTTTGGGATGACCTGGCTTGTTTAGCCCCCTTTTGGAGCTCGACATCCTTAGGAAGAGGACCCTCGCCTCCCTCCCCCACATCTTGGCTTCTTTAATCCCTCTTCCTTTTGTGATCGGTAGGATCAACTCGAAGAGGCTGAGTAGGAGAGGGAGGTGGGAGTTTACCTTAGGCATTCTTCTTGAGCACCTTGCTCCCCGAGGTAGAAGTGTCATTTTATATGGTGGGAGTGTGAACTGTCAAGTGGGGGATTGGGAAAGGTGGTAAAAGTGATAAAAGAAAATAAGCTCATTCAAAACACACCATCTAGTATCTACCACTAATAGCCCTGCAGAATTTTGACCATGAATATTGAAAGCTCACTATATAATATTGAAAGCTCATGATTCAAAACACAGCATCAAGGTAATGTTCTTTTTGTCATTTTATGTGGTGGGAGTGTCAAGTGGGGGACTGGGAAAGGTTGCAAAAGTAGTTTGAGACTATCACTTGAGATAAGATTCTCCCAAAAAAAAAAATTTACTTTAGACTTTGAGAGTTGAGACCTGTATGCTACATATATAAAAAGGAATAATAAAAATTATAGACCGACAATCCGTTGTAGTCTAGTTGGTTTGGATACTCGGCTCTCACCCAAAAGACCCGGGTTCAAGTTCCAGCAGCGGAACTTGTAGATTGTGCAATATGAAAGCCGGCCAAATTACATTACTTGCAGAACCACCAATGCTGCCTTTGAGAATCCCCCCATTGTAAAGTGCCTTCTCCGGCTGCCTTTTACACTGCCAAACAAGTAACACCATACATGAATTAAATATTTTTTTTGTACATTACCTCTACAACATTTTGGAAGAAATCAGACAATTTTAACAATGCCCATGTAAAAAAAATTGAACATTGCAGTGTAATCATACAAAGGCCCATCTGCAGTATAGAAGAAAGAGTGGTAGTTATAAGGAAAACCCCATTAAAAATGAATTATTTGAACCAAAGAAATAGAGGTTGTGCGAGAGAGAGAACCATATGAAGAAACCAATTAAGGTAGGGCCTATGACAAGGAAGAAAGCCAAGATGGTAAAGCTAAAAGTAAGAGGACTATCCCTCAGGTTAGGAGAGGTGTGGGGGTTACAAGGGAACAGTGGTCAGGCCTGAGTATAGCCCCGTGCCTTGATCACATGTTATGTGAGAGAGGTTCTTGTGGACATAATTGAGTGACAATAGTAGAACGGTAACTCATACTTTTTGTGTATGACAATTGGCTAGTTTTGGAACTCATTTGCTAGCTTTGTTAATGGTTGCTAAGTTTTTCACTCTCTTTTGTTACAGGCTTGGATCTTAATGCGCAATTAGATTTCATTCTCTTTTCCCAATTAGATTTCAAATCTATTTTAATTTTGTGTCAGTTGTCTAAAAAATTAAAACTACTTCCAACCCTTTTAAAATTAAATAAATTATCTCAAAATCTTAAAACTTATAAGCAATGAAAATACAAAATTTGATTAAAAAATTTTGGCTATAATAAATTTGGATGAATTGTTAAATTTGTCTCTAAATTTTATTTATATGTCATTTTAGTTCTTAAAGTTTATCATAGTTTTGAAATCTAGACCATTCCAAGGACCTTAGAAGAAAGAGATTCAATATTTTTAAGATCAGGTCGAGGTTCCACTATGATAACGTTATAATTAATTTAATAATTGTTTAAAATATAATAAATAGTTATTTTTGAATGGTATAATAAATATATTAAATTAATACAAATAGAAAAAATGACTAAAATAGTCCAAATAAATATAAAGACCATCTTTCAAATGTATTTTTCATATCACAACTTTCATTATAGTGTTTCAAAAATCAACGCAATATATATTATCAATTGTAAAAAAATAAAAAATAAGAAGAAGAAGAATATAATAAAAATAGTAGTAATAATCTACCAATCCCTATTGTCCACTTCCTTGTTACTGAGATGTTTGGGCTCCTGATATGTGCTACAAGCTTCTTGGTACCAGCATAGAAAATTTTTTGAAGTGAGTATAACCTAAAGCCCCTAAATTTCAGCTTTTTCTTAAAGACTCTAGAATTTAAAGTAAGAGCTCTTGGCTACTAGAAAACTCTATCTTCTCTAGAAGTTGTGCGTAAATGATGGTCCTTAAGACTCATGCTCTACTCCATATGTTAGACAGATGAGTTAAGATTCGAAATATAGTATATGGACCATACTTATATGATAAGGCAAATTGCGAAGAATGGTCTTTGCGATTGCAGACCCAAATGGAAATCTTTCAAGACTTGCTCTATGTTAATAACTGCCCCGCGCCAGGTCGAGCCACCTGGCGCAATGTATTTTTTTACTTATTATATTTTTCATTCTAACCCAATGAGCAACTCTCTAACTTAAAAACTTAACAAAAACAATAAAAACATTCGTAAAAGTGATCGTATATTTGTATTTTAGCAAAAAGATATTTTACTACCAAAGAACCAAAAAATCATGTGTTTATTGGAAAAGCTAAAGCTAAATGTTTTGCAACTACAATAAACTTCAGGAGATAGAGAGGAAACATTGATTGAGTTTCCATTTGGTGAGAATTCCAAGTCTTTACCAAGTGCTTCCCAAAGCAAACCTTCTTCTAGGTACAAATCATCATATACTGGTGGTTTTCTCAACATCGGCCTGTTGATGTGAAGAATTTCTGCCAGATAGGCAGGAGTCACAGAGAAAGTCTTTCCTTGAACCCAGCATTTGAGTTCGTCCCCTTCAACTATTGCATTAGCATAGAATTCTTTCACCAAATTCTCATAGGCATCATCAAGTGTGGAGAGAAGGTAGTTCCAATCTTTTATAGCAAACCATTTAGGGATGTCAATGTCAGATAGAGATGACTGCTCAAGGGCCCTTTCAAGTAGTGGTTTGGTGTCTCTGAAATATTTTTCATGTGTCTGAAAGGCAGCATAGATCCTGAATTTGTTGGGATCATATACGCCTGACGATGACCTATTCCTTTTTAACCTAGGAGAGAGATCATCAACATCAATCACATGTTCTTTGCCTTTACTATTTCCTCCTTTCACAATTGCTCTTTTGAAGGGAGACATTGTCACATTGCATCATGTTATACAAAGGTGCAAGAAGAACCACACAAGACAACAAGCACAAGGTAATCCCAAATCAGAAAACTGAAATAAAGCCCTAAATTCATGGGAATTAGGTCTTAATCATGACAATGTGTGTGTATGTGTCACAAATAAGACATTATACATGCAGAGCAAAGAGAGTCACTACATAACCACCAAAAATACACACCAAATCCATTAGAAATCAAATACCCATATTCAACTATCAGATATACAACAAAAACACACAATCCAAGAGGTATATTACAAGATATGTGACACATATTGAGAAAGAAACAAAACCCATACCTTTACAAGATTGGTGAAGGGGGATAGAGAATATGGAGAATATGAGGATTTGTGTGTGAACACTGTGATTTTGAAAGAGGTTCAGACAAGGAAGACAATGAATAGTCACAAACAAATCGAGGGAAAACTCAAAAAGTTTTAAAATTGACCATAAAACGCAAAACACGCATTTTCGCGACTGAGTCAATTCGCGAGAAAGTCTCCAGGGCCAGCCACCAGAACACTTGAAAGAAAGACTTTTGAAAAATTTTCTAAGTGTTTTTCGTGACTGGAAGTTCCACTCGCGAGAGAGTCGCGATCTGAGCCGCGAAAATCTCTGTGTATCCCTCGCAACTGGACCTTCCACTAGCGAATAAGACGCCAAGGTCATCAAATAGCCCATGACCCATGGGCTGGCCCAATAGCCCGTTAGCCCACCAAGCTAATGGGCAGCCCGGCTCGGTAATATTGAAGGCCGTGGGCAACCCAGTAGCCCAATGGGACAGGCTATGGGTTAGTTTCTTTACCCATGGGTGCCCGATGGGCCGGCCCGTTAGCCTGGCCCGTTAGCCCGACCTGTTAGCCTAACTCATTGCCCAAAATTTATAACAAAATAATTTAGGGGTTAGGTGGGTGAGGGATTGAACTTTAGACATTATAAAAACTTTAAGACCACACACCTAACCACTAAATACTTGGAATGATTGTGATACAATATGCATAATAAATATATATATTTTGGTATTAGTCTAGTAGCTTTGATTTTTAAACCAAAGTTACTAAGATGACTGTTGACCTACCTCTATGCCTGTGGAAAGAAAGTCATTTTTTCCTTTGATAAATTCCAATTCTTTCCTTACAAGTTACAATTATAGAAGAAATTCCTTAAAAAAAAAAAAAAAAAAAAAGCTTACCGTTGGTTGGAAGAAATTCTTTCCTTATTGAGTTGATATTTTCTTCATATATTTCCTTTAATTTCCTTTAAGAATTGATATTTGATTCTTCAAATATTGTTCAAACGGTATTGTAAGCATTCTTAAAGGAAATTTCCTTTAAAATTGCTTACCGTTTGAACAATAGAAAAGTCAATCCTCTCTTCTTCTTCTTCTTCCTTTTTGTGTGTGTGTGTGTGTGTGTGTGTGTGTGTGTTCAAGTATCCAATCTATAAATACCTATGCCATTTCTCTCATTTTACTCACAAAAAATCTCTCAAATTCAAACTCTCCCTAGACTATTCTCAATTTTTCATCTCTTATTATTTTTGCCCTCTTATAGTTATATACTTTATAGAATAATAGTATTATATTTTTAATAGTTATATTTATACAATCACAAGTATCAAATAATCAAATTCTTCAAGTTGGAGGCTTGGAACTTGAAGGCTTGAGCATCCAATTGCATTTGAAAATCAACTTCTACAAATTGGAGTGGAACTGTGGAAGCTATTTTTCTCAAAATTCGATTGATTGGGTAACATCTTTTCATAACTTTTATTATATACTTGCTGTCTCATTATTTGTATACATTATTTTTGTTAGTTTTCAAAATTTTAAAATGACTCATAGAAATGATCACATCATACTAGATGAGTTAGATGAGCAAGGGCAACATTTTGAGTCAATTGGTTCCCCCACATCCCCAGTTTCCCCTACATCTAATGTACCAACTAATAATAATACTACACTTATCTCAAATCCAAGTGTTACTAATAAAAAATTAAAAAGTGAAGTTTGGAAAATTTTTGATAGGGTAGAGAGGATAAAACAAGATGGAACAAAAGAAATTAAGGCTATATGTAGCAAATGTGGTGACGAGCTTGCTGGTGGCCCAAGTGCAGGTACTAACCATTTAAAACGTCATATGTTAAATAGTTGTAAGCAAAAAAATCAAATGGATATTAGAGATTTTCAACAATTAGGAAAAGATAAGGAGGGAAATTTAACTACATTTATTTACACTGATGAAAATGCACGGAATGAAGTGGTAGAATATCTTGTTAGAGCTGAACACCCATTTACATTTGTTGAAAAACATGATTTTACAGGAATGGTGCAACGTGGTTTTACTCCACAATATAAAGGATTTTCTACATCCACCGCAAAAAGAGATATTATGAAGAGTTTTAAATTTTATAAAAAAAATTAAAAAGTATTTTGCATGCACATAGTGGTAGATTTTGTTTAACTTCTAACCTGTGGACATCAAGAAATAAATTAGGTTTTCTCTCTTTAACTATTCATTATATTGATTCTAATTGGAATTTAAATAAAAGAATAATATCATTTAAAATGTTGGAATCTCCACACACGGGATATAACATTGCAAATCTTATTAGTGAGGAACTTCAATATTGGGGGATTACTGATAAAATATTTTCAATAACACTTGATAATGCAACAAATAATGATATAGCGGAGATGTTTTTAAAAGAAAAATTAAGTTTACCTTTACATGATACATTATTTTGAATACGTTGTTGTGCACATATTTTAAATATAATTGTTCAAGATGGTTTATCAAATTTATCCTCATCTGTTGAAAAAATAAAAGATATTGTACGTAATATTAATAGTTCTCAAGCAAGATATGAATTGTATATAAAATGTTGTATGGAATTGAAAAGAAAAAAAAAATATAAATATTGATGTGCCTCATAGGTGGAATGCTACTTATTTTCTTTTAGATTCAGCAATAAAATATAAAGATGTTTTAAATTTATATTATTCTCATCTTTCTCAAAATTCATGTTGTCCTCTACAAAAAATTGAAGAACATGATTGGATGTTAGCAGAACATGTAAGAGACTTTTTAAAGGTTTTTGATGATTCAACAAAATTTTTTTGTGGTGTATATTATCCAATATCTTGTAGAGTTATAATTCAATTGACTAACATTTATGCAAAATTTTCAAAATTTTATGGGCAAACTTTTGGAATATTTGATGAAACGTTAGATTTAATGAGACAAAAATTTGACAAATATTGGGGAGATATTCCTTTGATTTTTGGAATGGCTATTATTCTTGATCCTAGATTTAAGATAGAAGAGTTGAATGTTTTTTTAGAAATAATTTATAATGATGAAGTTGAAAAAATTCAAAACACCATACAATCATTTCAAAATTCAATGACACAATTATTTGATTATTATGGAAATGCTTATAAAAATTTTGATATTGGTGCCCAAACACAAAACACAAGAAGCTCTTTGTCCTCTACTAGTTCTCTAAGTGACCAAGAAGAACAAAATGCTTATCACATGGTTAAAAGAAGAAGAGAACAAGCATCTTCAGTAACATCAGGTGGGTTATTGGAATTTCAACGTTATTTAAATCAACCTTTACTTGAAATTGATGAAGAATGATCATTTGATTTATTGGGCTGGTGGAAAACAAATCAAAGTAAGTATCCCATACTTTCCATTATGGCTCGTGAAATATTATCAGTTCCTGTTTCCACAGTAGCATCGGAAGCATCTTTTTCTGCAGGTGGTAGAGTTGTATCTAACAAGAGATGTGGTCTTAGTCCCGAGACTGTTGAGGCACTTGTGTGTTTAAAGGATTGGAACTTAGCAGACACAAGACGACAAGAAGCAGAACAAGAAGCAGAATTAGCAGAGGCATTTGAACGATTGAAGTTAGAAAGGCCTGAGTGGATGCCAAGAAGTCCACCACATGACCAACAATCCACCACTTCAAGATAATGCTTGGCAAATAGTTATAAAATTTATGTAACAAGTTTTTCAATTTTTTTCTTAGATAAAATTATTTGATGTTTCAACACAAACAGATTGGGAATTGCAAATGATAGACAAGTGTGTGGGTGCCAACCTAGTTGGGATGTACACATTTTGTAGTGATGCAACTATTTTCAGTCTAATATATTCATGAAAATTTCAATGTACTTATTTATTTTTATCAATACAAGTTAATTAATCTTATTTTAGTACCTTTTTAAGAGGTATGTCTTAGTTTTTTTTTTTTTTTTAATAGAATTTTTTAGTAGATTTAATTGTTCAATTTGATAGTTTGTAATAATATATAATTATAATTTTTTTCGTTAAATTTTTAGAACCCCATTGAAGACCTGTTAAAAATGCCCATGGGTAGCCCATTAAACCCACCTCACTAGCCCAGCCCGCTAAAGCCCAAATGGGCATTGCCCATGGGTAGGGCCACGGGCTAGGGTTTTTCCATCCAACCCGACCCGACCTAGCCCATTGACTAGTCAACAACCCATTAAGCCCAGCCCATTAAACCCATGGGCCAAGTAAAAGTCGGTCAGGCCGGCCCATTGACGAGGCCTACGCCAGACTGAGTCGTGAGAAACATTAAAAACCCAAATTTTGAAAAATATTCTAAGTATTTTTGGCGACTAGGGCATTGACTCGCTAGTGAGTCGCGAAAAATCTCTATGTGGGCTCGTGACTGGGACATGCGACTGGACCAACCCGCGACTGAGTCACCAAAATAGGGCAACACTGTTTTTGAAATTTTTGACATTTTTGCAAAAACAAAAAACTTTCCAAAAACAACTAAAACACTCAAAAATCTTTTTGTGTTTGAATGTTTGATCAACAAAGATTGAGAATGTGAAAACACATTTAATCAAGTACAATCACACGAATGAATATGGCATTCATTGAACATAAACATGTGTGTTGTGTGTGAATATCAAAAATGAGATAGTCCTTAGTCTAATGTGAAGCTTCAATGATCAATTCAATCAAGGCATACACAACTAGTACTAGATAATGTGACCCATCTCAATTATAGAAATATGCATATATGACTTCCCACATAAACTTGAGTACAATATCTTTGAAGTTTTTCATTTGGCTCCATGTTCAACATATCATTTGATCTTTTTGAATCAACACATCTCATTGTGAGATTGATGCCTGAAATTTTTGATATTTCACTTTGATGAGTTAGCCTTTGGCTTTTTTGGGCATCATACAATTTTATTTTTGGTCGCTTTCCCTTTTTTCTAGTCAAATACTAGTATGTGCGACAGGCTTTTACAACTCAATATCTCTTTTCATTTGGAGATTTACATTTGATGAGCTCTTTTAGTAAAAATAAATAAATAAATAAAAGAGTGAGAAGATATATAAGCACAAGTCTATGCATGTCTCAAGATCAACAAAATCATTCGATAGTTATTCATGACAAGGTTGAAGATCTATTTACAACAGTCACATAGATTTCAAAATTTCTCCCACAATGATATAAGTGCATAGAAAACAAGCTATGCTCGTAGATGCACAAAGCCATTTGCACAAAGATACAAGGTAAAACATATTTTGAGACAAAACTCAACAATGTCGATCAAACTTTTTGGATTTTCTACTTGTTATGTGTTTTTAGTCTTTGACATAAAAATAGTAAAAGATTGATAAAAAATAACAATGTAAAAACATTTAAAGCAAAAGCAAACAAACAACCAACAAATAGTGTGTGCTCTAGACAAGAGAAATCAACTCAAGACAAATAAACAAAGCACACATCACACATGAGATTCAAGGAATTGTACCAACACCGATGGTCTTACGGAGTGATTCAAACTGTGGACCATCGAGAAGCTTGGTGAAGATATCTACCTTTTGGTTGTCCGTATGAATGAACTCAAGACATACAACTTTATCTTCCACCAAATCCCAGATGAAGTGGTATCGTATCTTTATGTGTTTGGACTTGGAATGCTGAACTGGACTATTAGAGAGATTTATGGCATTGGTATTGTCACAGAAAACACAAATTGTATCTTGCGGAATCCCATAGTCATGAAGTAACTTCTTCATCCAAAGTAGTTGTGTACAACAACTTCCAGCAGTTATATATTCGGCTTTAGTTGTAAAGAGAGACACAGAATTTTATTTCTTGCTCATCCAAGAAACAAGATTGTTTCCAAGATAAAAGCAGCCACCTAAAGTACTCTTTCTATCATCCACACTTCTAGCCCAATCAGCATCTGAATAACTAGCAAGACAGGCATTAGAATCCTTTGAGTACCATAATCCATAATCCAGAGTTCCATTGACATATCTTATGATTCGTTTTACCGCAGTCAAGTGAGATTCTTTCGAAGCAGCCTGATATCGAGCACAAACACCCACACTAAAAGCAATGTCTGGTCTACTTGCTGTGAGATAGAGTAAACTTCCTATGATACTCCTATACAATGTTGGACTCACTTCTACTCTAGAAGAATCAACATTGAGCTTTGTAGATGAACTCATAGGAGTAGAGGCATGTTTCTTGCAGTCTAATCCAAACTTTTTAACTTTATTTCAAGCATATTTTTCTTGAGAAATAAATATGCCTTCCTTCCGTTGTTTAACTTGAAGACCTAAGAAGAATGTAAGCTCCCCCACCATACTCATCTCAAACTCTTTCTTCATTTCCTTAGAAAATTCTATGGCTCGAGCATCAATAATAGCTCCAAAAACAATGTCATCAACATATACTTGAGCTACAAGAAGATAATCTTCATCATTCTTGACAAACAGAGTTCGATCAGCATACCTTCTTTTGAATCCTCTATCCAGGAGATACTGAGTAAGCCGATCATACCAAACTCTTGGGGCTTGTTTCAAGGCATAAAGTGCTTTCTTCAATCTCAGCACATGGTCCGGAAAGTGAGGATTTTCGAATCCTTTGGGTTGTTCAACAAACACTTCTTCATTCAGATAGCCATTTATAAATGCACATTTCACATCCATTTGGTAGAGTTTGAAGTTCATGGTGCATGCAATTGACATGAGAATGCGAATAGACTCAAGCCTTGCCACGAGAACGAAGGATTCATCAAAATCAACTCCTTCTACTTGAGTGTATCCTTAAGTCACTAACCGAGATTTATTCCGGATAATCTCTCCATCTTTATCGGTCTTGTATTTGAAGATCCATTTGGTGCCAATAACATGAGCACCTTCAGGCCTAGGGGCAAGTTCCCATACATCATTTCTCACAAATTGATTCAGCTCTTCATACATAGACTCAACCCAATTTTCATCTTAAAGAGTTTCTTCTACCCTTTTTGGCTCAAATTGAGCTAGGTAGCAATGATATGTCACATGATTGGCCAAGAGTATGTTTCCTTTTCTAAGGCGAAGACTTTCATCTAAAGACCCTCAAATGTTGTTATCCGGATGATTCTTAATCACTTTTGATGATGGCTTCTTTGATGTGGAGACTTCATCATTCTGAGAGATGGGAGGATGAACTTCCAAGGGAGTGAGAGGACTTGATGTTCTAGATGTTGATCTTGTTTCCATTCTTGGGTTCATGGGAGTTGATTCCTCTTCCGGTGTAGATCCTTCAACTTCTATATCAAGAGCTTCGACCTCAACAGTGTGTTCTTTGGTGCTTAATCTTTCTCCATCATCAACCATCTCTACCTTTGCTATGGTATCATCAATTTTAACATTGATGGACTCCATTACTGTCTTAGTTCTCTTGTTGAAAACCCTATATGCCAGGCTAGTAATAGAATACCCAAGAAAAATGCCTTCATCACTTTTTGCATCAAATTTCCCAAGGTTCTCTCTATCATTTAGAATGTAGCACTTGCTTCCAAACACTCGAAACTACTTTACTCTCGGCTTCTTTCCATTCCAAATCTCATTAGCGGTCTTCTTTGTTCCCACTTAGAAGAATTTTCTATTACCAATGTGACATGAGGTGTTCATGGTTTCTCCCTAAAACTTTTAAGGAATTTGCTTGTTTAGTAACATAACTCTTGCCATCTCTTGAATCACTCGATTCTTTCTCTCTACCACTCCATTTTGCCGAGGAGTTTTGGGGGCTGAAAATTCCCTTTTGATTCCATTTTTTTCATAAAATGACTCAAATCTTGCATTCTCAAACTCTTTACCATAATCACTTTTTATCTTGACAATAGGAACCCCTTTCTTGTTTTGTAGTCTCTTGCAAAGAGTTCCAATTTCTCACATGCTTCTAATTTTTCTCTAAGAAATTCAACCCAAGTGTATCTAGAGAAATCATCAACAATGACCATAATGTACCTTTTTCCTCCTAGACTTTCAATTCTTGTAGGCCTCACTAGATCAACATGAAGAAGCTTTAAACATCTTGAAGTAGCAATCACATTCACCTTGTGATGGCTTGCCTTTGTTTGTTTTCTCATTTGGCATGCTCCACAAATAGTCTTCTTCACCTTTCCAAATTTTGGAAGTCCCTCAACTACTTCAAGTTTAGATACTTTAGCTACTTGTTTGAAATCTGCATGCCCAAATTTGTGATGCCAAAGTTCCAACATGTCAACACGAGCACTTCTACATGAAATAGGTGCCATAGGAACTACTCCATAACAATTATCAGTAGTCCTATTTCCCTCCAAAACTTGAATCCCTTCTTTATTAATGATTATGCATCCCTTCTTTGAGAATTGGACAAGGAAATCCTCATCACATATTTGAGTAATGTTTAAGAGATTCGCCTTCAGCCCTTCGATGTGTAAGACATTTTTCAATAGAGGTAATCCCAGTATGTCAATAGTTCCTTTGCCTAGAACTTGAGCATGACTTCCATCACCAAACGTCACATAGTCATTGATCTTCTCTTTGAGTGTCTTAAATAGTGATTTATCTCCTGTCATATGACAAGAACAGCTGCTATTAAGATACCATAAGCATGAATTAAATACCTTTAATGAGGTGTGCACAAATAGACAAGCATGAGACAAACACTCTTGACCTTCAAACAGAGATTTATCTTCAATTTTCATGCTTCAGTTAGATTGAATTTTCTTTTTCAAATTATCAACCTTCTCACACAATATTCTATTTTTTCTTTTATACTTCTCAACCAAAGAGTTAGATTCAGATAGGCTATTGTGTAAGATGTGATACTTGTTCTCAAAATATTTCAGCTTGTGAACAAACATCCTAGCATGTTTCTTTGTTTTAAATAACTCTAAGAGTTCATTGTTAGGAAACCCTTCAAATACACTCATAGAGTCATTATCACAAACATTTAAACCACAATTCAGCATGACCTTTTCCATAATTGCTTCCATAGCAATGGGGTCTAAGATCGCACTTAGGTAAGTAAACCACAACAAGTGCACCCACTCTGATACCAATTGAAAGTTCAATTAGTGTATAAAACACTATGACCCTTTAGACCCCCAATTTACTAATTACCAATTCAAGCTTAATGTCAAACAATTAATATGCAGAATATGAACATTGTATGGGCCTTTTTGTACTGTGTGTTGGGCTGGGCTGCCTTCTGCGATAATGGGCTCAAGTATTCTGAGTAAGAGAGTTGAGACCAGTCCAGCTGCAGCTTAACTTGGGCTGGCTTGTGCACAAACTATGCCTCGTCTGCCAGGAGTGTGCTCATGGCAAGTAGAGCTGTTTCAGATGAGTTATGGCAAGCAAATATAATAATAATAAATAAATAAATAAAAACAAAGTCCTCCATCTTTTTAATAGAAAATGATCGAATAATCCCTACTTATGAAACATAATTACAATGATAATGATGACTTTTACAAGGAAGATAGAAGAGTAAGTAATAATATGAGTTAGCCAAGAAGAAAATATAAATCAAGTCAAATTTGGTCCACAGAAGTAGAGAAGAAACCAAACATTTAAACCATAATTCAGCATGACCTTTTCCATAATTACTTCCATAGCAATGGGGTCTAAGATCGCACTTAGGTAATTAAACCACAACAAGTGCACCCACTCTGATACCAATTGAAAGTTCAATTAGTGTATAAAACACTATGAACGTTTAGACCCCCAATTTACAAATTACTAATTCAAGCTTAATGTTAGACAATTAATGTGCGGAATATGAACACTGTATGGGCCTTTTTGTATTGTGCGTTGGGCTGGGCTGCCTTCTACGGTAATGGGCTCGAGTATTTTGAGTAAGAGAGTTGAGACCAGTCCAACTGCAGCTTAACTTGGGCTGGCTTGTGCACAAACTATGCATTGTCTGCCAGGAGTGTGCTTATGGTAGGCAGAGCTGTTTCAGATGAGTTATGGCAAGCAAATATATATATATAAAAAAAAAAAAAAAAAAAAAAAAAAAAACAGAGTCCTCCATAGAAAATGACCAAATAATCCCTACTTATGAAACATAATTACAATGATAATGATGACTTTTACAAGGAAGATAGAAGAGTAAGTAATAATATGAGTTAGTCAAGAAGAAAATATAAATCAAGTCAAATCTGGTCCACAGAAGCAGAGAAGAAACCAAAGAGGAAGAACACTTCCTCTCAATGTAGTTAATCTCCCAGGAAAAAGATCATGCCGTGGGGATTAATGGCTTTGAGGGAATTGAACTTAAATAGTTAATGCCCCGACAGAAAACCTTTCTTTTTCTTTTTGGAAGAGAGTAAGATTTTGAAGGAGAGAGAGGGAAATTGACCTATTGATGCATGCCCACCATATTATCTTTCTTTTGTTTTTTCATTTTCTCTCTTATCTTTTTCCTTTTCCTTACTTTCCTACTTTCTTTCTATTCTATTTTTCCTTTTGTGTTCTTCCCCTGTTTTTTCAACCCCCTATTTTGGGCACAGTAAAAGTCTTCTTATAGTACCTGCCGTGACCAGATTTTACTATTTTGCCCTTTAACCATCTTTGTTTGGTCTGGGTGTACTTGCCAACCACCACTGGTTCGTCTGCATCACCCTCCCCAACTCCAAACAAAGAAAAGCTGTTTTATTTATTAGCCTACCGTGGCGCCCTTTCCTGCCACGATGTAAGTGTTTTCTCTCTTTATCCCTCATGGCATGCACCTAACAGTTCCTCCCTTAACCCTACCTCTTTTGGGTGGTCTGTCATCCCAGCAGGATGTACCTCCCAAAAGAGCTTAGACAGGAGCCGCAAAATAGGTCTTTTCCCCTCCCCCCACCACCAAACCATACCCCCTTACCTCTGACCCATGACCCCACCGTGTCCCATATTGGCTGGGTATAGGCTGGTGGTGCCTGGGCCTCACGCGTGCTTTCCCTTTATGTATGTCCAAGATTTGCCTGCCGCTCATGCGTTTACTGCGGCTTGGAGGCTTGCTTGCATGGTCTGCCGCCCTTCTTCGTACTTTTATGTGGGCTATTTTATAATTCTCTGCTCACCTTAAGGGCTGGGCTCCCTTTGATACTAGGCTTTACATTTCTTCCAGCCCATTTCTTGATTATCATCATGTCCTGCCATATTACTCTGTCATTCCTGCCGTAATGACTTGATCCTGTCGGGCCTTTTTGGGTCTGCCGTGTATTCTTTCCCCAATGGCTTAACACGACCATGGGCTTTCTTACTTATGGGCTCCTATGTCCCTTTTGTTTTCCCCTGGGCATCCTTAGCCCATTTGCTTGTCTTGGACTTCCTCAGCCCTTTTACTAACTTTGTATTCTCATGGGCTTTTACTGATTTCATTGGGTTTCCCCGGCCTAATTACTTCATACTCATCATTGGGGTTTGTGGGCCTGCCATCAATCCCCTACTCTCTTTGCTTGCATTGCTTTTGGCCTGCCGCGGCCCATTCTTACTTTTTTCACATCATACACTACCCATGGGTTTGCTACTCGCTACTTCTCTCTTTCCGGGCTCTTTTAAGCCCATTTGCTTTCTCAAGGCCCATTTACTTATTTCATGGACTTGTGATCCATTATTCCTGCCGTTTGGACTTAATGGTTTTTGTTCTCTGTCTTTTGCCAACTTCTCTTTGATCTGTGTTGCTGGGTTGGGCTTCTTTCCTTTCATTTGGGTTTCACAAAAAAGACCCTCAACAAACACAAGCTTAACACAGAATTGATAAACAATCTATACCAAATAAAATCACATCCACAATAGAAATTAAATGGCAAAAATTAAAGGAAGAGAGATGCAAACACAAGGTCAACACACGATATGTTATCAAAGAGGAAACCGAAACCCTCGGCATAAAACCTCTCCATCGCCCTCCAAGAGGTAAATAATCCACTAAAGAATGTAGTTGGGATACATGAACAGCAGAAGACCCTCCACGCATAATCTACCCAATGTACCTAAGCCCTCCGAGCTCCTACTTCATTGAGGTTCCGCCGAACCTATTTCTTCTTTAGCTTACCGGATTCCGCTACTTGACCATAGCATCTACCAATATGAAATTGGTCCCTTCTTAACTGCTTCCCAAAGCACCAAACAACCTTCTCACAGATATGGGTATGGTGAGAAAATGTTTTGGTAATGTACCTCTCAAAGATTTAACAATGGAGAGGAAGAGAGTAGAGGAATTTGAAGAGTCTCTATGTGAAGCTTGTGGATGAATCAATCTTGTTTTTCTCTAGGGTTTCTCTCTCAAAATTTTCTTTGGAAGCTCTCTATATTTCGTGGGTATAAGGGGTATTTATACTAGAGTGAGAATGGAATGCAAAGAGTCAGGTTTTTCAAAACAAAGCTGGCTGGCGGCTTGGACTCGCGACTTGACTGATTCACGAGTTCCAGTCATGAGGTAACTGAACGACTAGTCTGTACTTTTTGTCCTGTAGTGCTCTAGTTGGCATGACGCTTCAACTTTTGGCATGCTTGGCACGTGTGCAACATCTGGCAGCTTGCAAGCCGCGAGCCACCCGCGAGATCCAGTCACGAGTCTCTATTACTTTGCACAATCTTGAGCATTTTTTCACACTCTCTCACACACTACCCTTACATGATTCCCACCTAAATACAGGGTTACTAATTGGTAAAATACAAGCAAATTTGGCACGGAATAAAGCCAACAAGATGGTTGATAAAATTCAACCTTACAGAATGAAGTAGTTTAGTTCTTATATACAAAAGGTTTTCACTTGCTCCAAGTAACCCTCCAACATAATGGAGGTTACAATTTACAAGGCAGAGAAAGGGTGCACTAAAGGTTAGAAGAGGTGTGGGGGTTCACAAGGGAACAGTGGTCAGGCCTAAGTAGCCCTGTGCCTTGATCACATGTTATGTGAGAAAGGCTCTTGTGGACAAAATTAAGTGACAGTAGTAGACTGTAACTCATACTTTTTGTGTATGACAATTAGCTAGTTTTGGAACTCATTTACTAGCTTTCTTAATGGTTGCAAAGTGTTCGTTCTCTTTGTTCATGGGTAGGGCTGTCTACGGGTCGGGTCAGGTCGAGTTTGGGCCTGACTTGGACTCAACCTGACTGGATCGGGTTACCAAAATTGCAACCCGCAACCGACCCGATATATGGGTCAGACCCGGTGGTTCGGGTCGTCAGTTAATCGAGTCAGATTGGTCAGTTTGGCGGGTTTAGGCTTCAATTTGGGCTGAATTTGTGATTTAGCAAAAATTTTTTTTTTTTTAACTCAATTTTTGACAGGCCTTTTGGGTCCAAATTAATGGGCTTATTTTTAACAAGATTTATATATTTTTGAACCATTACATATGGGCCTCTTTTCACACCCTTAATTTCAAATTGGGCCTTCAAACTCAGCTTGTATGTCATTAAACAACTTTTAATCTTTTGGACTTCCAAACCGTATCAATACAAATTTAATGTATCTAGCTCACAACTAATGACAACAAATACAGTAAATAACATAAAAAAAAAAACCTGGGCAATTAGCAAGCACATAAAAACACATAATATCTCTTTAACCACCTGTTAAAACCACACAATACAAGAAAGAAAATTTTTTCAGGATGCCCTTAAGCATTAAGACCTAGGCAATACCTTAAAAATCTAAAAACAAATCAAGAAAGTCTAATAAACACAAAAGCACATCTCAAGACTCAACCTATTAAACCTGCCAAGTTATGCCAACCATTCCATACATGTAACACAACTTACACAAGCCAGCAAACAAATTCTAACAAATAATTCAATCACAAGTCACAACCACACCACAAGTATGGCAACAAAAAATAACAAGAGTATCTTGCAATATTTCCATAGAGCCAGAGAAGGCAGAAAGGTAGTTACTGCAAGTGTTAAGGTAGTAAACTACCAAGGCAATAGCTAGTTATAATTAGTTACAATTATGAAATACCTAAGTATTTCCAAAAAAATAACTTTTCTAAAGCATTAAAGAGCAACTACTCTATAGTTTTGTCCATGACTAATAGAAAAGAAAACCTATAAACTTAATAAGATTTCTTTCCTATAAGCAAGAGTTAACAAGTTAGAAAAGCACTATTGTCCAAAATAACTTTCAATATGTATACAAAAATTTGCCTCCTACACAAAAAGTGTCCCTTCTACAAGAAAAAGGGCAAAAAGAGATTTATCAACAAAAATATAAGGACAAGACCAAGAAATACAGAATAGTAATAACCAAAAATAATAGAGAAGGTAGAACCAAACTTAATAGAAACAACAGTAAGGGCAGAAACTTACCCAGTTAAAGATTAGTCATCAACACTAATTGGGCTACCTTTGCTTGAACTTGAACTTCCACCACCTACTGCTGCTTGACGTATAACTAGAAAAGAGAAAGAAATGAAGGCTATTAGATGAAATTTCATTTGCACGACACATTTAATAGCACTTAATAGACAAAAAGTTTGGAAGTTAACAAGGTTCTAAAGACGTAGGTTTTATGTATTTAGAATCCTAATTTGTATTGTTGGCAAACCATGATCAAAACAATGTATTTAAGTTGTTTTAGAAGTGCTCAAAGTTGGTTCTTTGTTGTAAAGTTGGAATGGAATACTAAGCTAATTAAAAAACTGATTTAGTACATTTCGATCGATCGAAGCTTAGGCTCGATCAATCGAAAATTGTACCTGACGTTTTTTAATTAGGTTTTCCAACTTAGCCCTAAAGTATTTTAATTGGTTTAAGTTTCTAATTTACCCTAGGTATATAAGGGAAACTCTAGCCACATTTTTGTGTTGCTCATATTGCAGTTTATGTGAATCTCTTGTGAGATCTTTGAGGAGGTTTCCTTCATATAAACTTAGGGTTTTCAAGGAGAAGATTTTTCTACACCTTGATGACCATTCTAGTTGCTGCCATTGAAGTTTAAAGAAAATACAAGCGGGTGTGCTTGTATTTGGTGGAGAATCCAAGAAAGAAGGAGTCCATGGATTCGGAGCTTACACGTGGTCGTGTCAGTAAGTTCTACTGGTGGGTAGCAATAAGAAGTCGAGTGTGGGGGCTTGTAAGTCTTATTGTATGAACTTCGATTTTTTCAAGATAGTAGATTCAAATTTACCTTGAGGATAGCTAGGTTAAATCCTCCCCAGGTTTTTACCGGTTTGGTTTCCTGGGTGATCATATCTTTGTGTTCTTTATATTTCCGCTGCTATACTTGATATGATTATTTGATTGTGTTAACCTAGATTTAATTAATTTGACTAAGTAACAACTTGGCTAAATTCCTAGGTTAATCCAATTGTGTTTTTGGGTTGCTCATATTGCGGTTTATGTGAATCTCTTGTGAGATCTTTGAGGAGGTTTCCTTCACATAAACTTAGGGTTTTCAAGGAGAAGATTTTTCTACACCTTGATGATCATTCCAGTTGCTGCCATTGAAGCTTAAAGAAAACACAAGCGGGTGTGCTTGTATTTGGTGGAGAATCCAAGAAAGAATGAGTCCATGGATTCAGAGCTTGCACATGATCGTGTCAGTAAGTTCTACTAGTAAGTAGCAACAAGAAGTCGAGCGTGGGGGCTTGTAAGTCTTATTGTATGAACTTCGATTCTTTCAAGATAGTGGATTCAAGTTTACCTTGAGGATAGCTAGGTTAAATCCTCCCCAGGTTTTTACCGGTTTGGTTTCCTGGGTGATCATATCTTTGTGTTCTTTATATTTTCGCTACTATACTTGATATGATTATTTGATTGTGTTAACCTAGATTTAATTAATTTGACTAAGTAACAACTTGGCTAAATTCCTAGGTTAATCCAATTGTGTTTTTGGGTTGCTCATATTGCGGTTTATGTGAATCTCTTGTGAGATCTTTGAGGAGGTTTCCTTTACATAAACTTAGGGTTTTCAAGGAGAAGATTTTTCTACACCTTGATGATCATTCCAGTTGCTGCCATTGAAGCTTAAAGAAAACACAAGCGGGTATGCTTGTATTTGGTGGAGAATCCAAGAAAGAATGAGTCCATGGATTCAGAGCTTGCACATGATCGTGTCAGTAAGTTCTACTAGTAAGTAGCAACAAGAAGTCGAGCGTGGGGGCTTGTAAGTCTTATTGTATGAACTTCGATTCTTTCAAGATAGTGGATTCAAGTTTACCTTGAGGATAGCTAGGTTAAATCCTCCCCAGGTTTTTACCGGTTTGGTTTCCTGGGTGATCATATCTTTGTGTTCTTTATATTTTCGCTACTATACTTGATATGATTATTTGATTGTGTTAACCTAGATTTAATTAATTTGACTAAGTAACAACTTGGCTAAATTCCTAGATTAATCCAATTGTGTTTTAAAGGGTCTAAAAACTGACAATATTACCTAAATCATGAAATTCATCTTCCAAGACCTCTACCTCATCCTTTGATTTGCGAAAAGAAATTAGAACCAAGGCTTGAAGCCAATCTTGTGCACAAACAAGATTTTGAACCATGAGTGGAGAAAGTGAACTCCGAAATGGATCAAGTATGCGTCCTCCGGTACTAAACGCTGACTTAGAAGCAACAGTAGAAACAGGTACAACCAGCACATCCCTAGCCAATTTGGACATCACTTGATACCTATTTGAATTGACCTTCCACCACCCCAATATCTCAAATTTCACATCCCACCTTCTACTTTCACAATTGTCATCCAAATATTTGTCAATCTTATTGCTACACCCTATGGACTGCTCAGCCTCCAAGAAACAATCAAACCTAGAATTAACCATTGGATATAGATCGCTACAGCCAATTAACTCACCCATATGTGTCCTTTCACTCCCACTAGGTACTTGTACATTTGGTGAATCAACACGAGAGTAATAATCATACAACTTGACCAAGGAACCCCTCACCAATTCAACCATCACATTAGCCACTTCATTCCCATAAATTTCAGAAAAACAAAATTTCAAAAACCTCAACTTCTTTCTTGGATCAAGAACCACAGCCACATACAAGAGATGATTCATTTTATCCCCTTTCCCCCAATACTTATCAAACTTAGATTCCATTTTAATTGCCATGTTTTTCAAGAGGTGGTTTTGAGATTTACTTAAATGGGAAATATTCTCTTGAATGACAAACATCTCATCAAAAAAGGTATTTGCAGTAACATACAAAGAACCAGAAAACTTTTTCGTTGCATTGTAAAAAAGTTTCAAAAAACCCACAAATGTCCTACAATTTTGGAAATCAATACCACTAGGAGATCCCATACCACCACTATTCTCCTTGTTCATAAAGTATGAAGAATAACTATCATCCTTATAGTCCATTCGTATGAACACTTTCTCAAATTTTTATGCGGTTTCTAACATGAGGTAGGTAGAGTTTCACC
Organism: Quercus agrifolia; assembly: GCA_029955455.1. Taxonomy (NCBI): domain Eukaryota; kingdom Viridiplantae; phylum Streptophyta; class Magnoliopsida; order Fagales; family Fagaceae; genus Quercus; species Quercus agrifolia. The sequence goes on along the minus strand of JARQAD010000010.1, from coordinate 6,509,095 downwards.
TAATTGGTACATCTAGACAAAGAAGAGACTTAGACTCAATACCTAATCTCTCTAGAAAACCCACAAAAGTTTGATTCCTATTTGGTGAGGACTTCACATACCTCACAGCGTCATGCACCTTAGCAATGGATGCATCAATTTCTCTCATACCATCCCCCACAATCAGATTTAAGATATGTGCACAACACCTCATGTGTAAGAACTCATGTTCTAAAACAATCCCCTCCCAATCTTTAGTTACATTTTCCAAAAACTTAATGGTGGCACCATTTGAGCTAGCATTGTCCACTATTAAAGTGAATATGCCATTAATATCCCACTCACGCAAACACATCTTAATCTTTCTCCCTATAGTCTCCCCCTTATGGTCTTCAACTTGACAAAAATTCAAGATTCTCTTATGCAACTTCCAATCATCATCAATAAAATGTCTTGTAAGGGACATATAACACAGATTTTGAATACTAGTCCATGTGTCTGTAGTAAGACACACCCTACGACCCTTCAAGGCCCTCCTTAGTTTCTCTCTCTCAACACCATAAATGTCAATCACATCCCTAGCTACAGTTTAACGAGATGGGATATCCCTAATTCACAACTTAGGTTGTAAGGTTGTCGAATATCTTTGAAACCCATACCCTTCAACAAACCTAAAAGGCAATTCATCTATTATAACCATTTCAGCGAGTGCCTTCCTAGCAGCCTCAACAGTAAAGGCTGTTGGCACAAGTTGAAACCCTTCCTCCCCATCCTTTTTGGGTTCAAACGCTAAATTTTGTTGCCTTTTAAGTGTAACTCTATTAGGGTTCTTAACATAAATTGGCGTATGATTCAATAAATTAGCAGTACCATACCCCTTACTATCACCAATTTCTACTTTTTCAAAATTGTCCCAAGCAATAGAATTTTTCCTATTACTACACACCTTTCCTTTATCTTTAGGTGGAAGTGGGGGAACCTCAGCATTAGTTGGAGTGGCAGTAAGTACAGCTTGGGCAACAGGTTCAACTTGGGTAGTAGGTATTGTTTGAGAAGGGGGTACATCACTAGAGGGTTCCATAACCTAAAGGCATCAAATTTATGCATTAGCAAACAACCATAAAAAAAACTAATCCTAAGAAAGATCATTGTAGTTGACCTCTTAGAAGGCAAAGTCACATACACTGGAGCTTTGTAGAATAAGAAATATCATTGTGCATAAGAATTGACTTCATAAATACTAATTAGAATGTATCCTCAATCAACTAACAAGATTGACCAAAAAATTTAAAAGACAATGTGCAAGAATATATCAAATTATCAAGTCTAGTGAAAGGATGCATCATATCTTAATCTCTATCTAATTGTCAAAGGATTCATATGAGTATCAAACTTACAATTAAGAATGACATTTTCTATAATTTAAAAGGAAAAAAGTAGGACTTCTAAACTCTTGGTTGATGAGAAGATAACACAATCCTATTTAGTATGATAACTCTGATCAAGACATGAAGCAATTGATTGATATAACATTTTACATGTAAATAAACACTACATAGATTGGGTGGCCTAATAGCTCTGATGAGAAAGAGTAAATAAAAGCCTCAAAAAGAAATTACAAAGACATATCATCGTCAATTTGCAAACACAATTATTGCAATCGGATATTCCTCAAACAATGACAAAACTCACAAGTAACACAAACAATAACAAGAAGTTAAAAGAGATAAAACAGAAGAGAAATGATACCTCAGTGGACTCTTAGTTGTTAGGGATTCAACCTTGCAAAGGAAGCAAAAAGCCGACTTGAACTACTTTCAACTCCTGTATAAAATTAGGATTCAAATTTTTAAGTTAGGAAAGCAAAATGAATCAAACAAATGAGCAATAAGATACAATTAGATAAAAAAATAAGAATGTGTTTGGATTTCATCTCTTTAAAATAGGGGTTCATCTTCTTCTTTTCTTTTTTTTTTCCTTTTTTTATAGTGAAGATACAAGTATATTGATCATAGAAAAAAAAAAAACAAAACAAAACAAGGAATAAAACAGGCAGATCCGAAAATAAAAAAGTGTTTGAATTTTATCTTTTTAAAATAGGGATTCATATTCTTCTTTTATAGTGAAGATACAAGTATATTGATCATTAAAAAAACAAAAACAAAACAATAAACAAAACAGGGCGGATACAAATCACACTCAGAGTCAGAGCACACTAAAATAACGAATCAAACTAACTATAATGATAACACAAACAAACAAACTCAAGGGTTCCATCTTTGAAACCCGAATAATCAAGTCTTTGACCAACAAATCAAATTTAAAAAAATTAGGGTTTCATCTTTGAATCCAATCTATTGTTCAATTTTAATCCCTAATCTTTAAGTTTTAAGTCATTTGAAAAAGGTCCCTTAAGTTGCTTTCATATGATTCTTATTACATATAAAAAAATAAATCATTTGAACAAAATGATAAACCCATATCACAAACACAAAATACCGAAAAAGAGAGATGAAAAGGGAAATTTTTTTTATCTGATCTGAGACTAGGAAGCCGAGACTAAAAGCTTAAGAAGACCCATGGAGCGAAGACGACAATGTCAGGTGGGCTGTGAGGCGGCGACAACAGCAACCAGCAACCCGTTTTGATGTAAAGGGAAAGGAGTATTTGTTTCAAAATAAAAAGGAGAGGTTTTGAAATCAATAGAGAGCAGAGAGAATAGAGAACACTCGGTAAAGACCCATTTATAAGAGAGAGAGATGAGGGTTTTGAGTCTGAGCTGAGTAAGGAGAGGCATGGAAAATCTGATTTTGATTTTGAAATGTGTAGCCAAGTACCTACTTGAAACCCTAAACCTAAACCATGATTCATGACTAGAGCTAGAGACATGGGAAAGTGAAAATCTGAGTTTGATTTGAAGGTAGCTAACTAGCTATTGCCAACGGGTAGAGAGAAAGAGAGAGAGAGAGAGAGAGAGAGAGTGAAGTGAAGAGTCTGAAGAGAAGTGAAGGAGTGGAGGTGATCTGATTTTCTTTTGTGTGGAAGGTTGGAAGCTGTGAAATTTCAGCTTTTAGTCCCATCCAGCCATCCCCTTGCAGCCTTGCGTGTAGCATTAAGCAAACAAATCAGCTTTTAGTCCAATCAAGACTATCAAGTAGACTCTTCTCTTCAGACTGAGTTCAAAATTCACGTGACTATCAAAACAAACCAACTTTTTTATTTTTTATTTTTTTTTATTAAACCATTGATCGGGTCGGGTTCTACGGGTTTTTAACCCAGTAACCCGCCACTCGAACCGATTATTCGAGTTTTATTAGAGATAGACCCGAATCCGACTCACAATGGACTTCAGGTCCACCCGCTGGGCCTCGGGTCGGTCGGATTCGGGCGGGTTGGTCGAGTCTTCTACCTGTTGGACACCCCTATTCACGGGCTTGGATCTTAATGCCCAATTGCGTACGAAACACATTCATTCATTCGTTTGGATTTATCGACCTTTACTTATTCTGTATTCCCCATTGCTTTAATGGGATGAGAATTTGGATACCAGCTAAGTGCTAAATCAGTGTTCCTAATCTAAGATTTTGGAAGGATTAATTTAAATAATGGTAATGGAACTTCTATTAAGTCTGTTTATTTAATCAAAATAAAAGCATCACTCACAAATGGCCTATTAGAAACATAGTAATTCTAATGACAAACAAAAATTCACAACTTTTGAGCTGAGATACTGTAATCCATGTACAATAAAAATAGTATCAAATAGTGAGTTTATGTATATAAGTAACACAGAGTAGTGGGCTTTAATTACATCTCTAACTTTTTTTTTTTTTAGAAAACTTACATCTCTAACTTGTGTCTCTATACATTGCTTTAATAAATATAAGGAACATAGCATAGTGGGCTTAATTACACAATACACCTAACATTGTCCAAACCACTATTTTGTGTCATTTTTCTTTTTTTGGCCGTATGGCTTTAAAAATTTTCCCTAATGAAAGAAGTACTAGAAATCTCCATTATGGATGGTGCATTCATGGTCTACAGTAAAGGACAATGACCTTCGTGTGAGAGGTTCATAATAGGGTGCTTTCTTAAAGGAGAGCAGTTCTAGACTTCTAGTGCCACAAATTACTTCACAATTTTTTGTCACAACTTTACTATGATAAATTATGAATAATTTTTACAACTTTTTGTTACAATTTTGACGTGACAAACTGTGAATGATTGTCTATCATTTATACATTAATCCACTATTTTTTTTCATCATTCACACTCTGTTCGATCGTAGTTGTGGCAAAGAAGTTATATAATAGTCTGAAGTAATAGATTTTTTCTAAGACAAAGGCTGCTTTGATTACAATTCTAGTCCCGTGTGTCCAAAGAGCGTGAGGAAAGATTTCATGACTAAAACTCGCACGCGAGCGTGTCATGAGATGAAGATAGTAGTTGGGGGACCATGGTCAAATTCATGAATTTTGGACCTGCTTGCTGTACCTGCCATAAAATTCTATTGCTTGCTAGACGTAGCTAAAAAAAGTTAATGACTTACCATCCACTTATAGAAATTTGTGCAATTAGAATAAAAATGAGTTAATGTTTATGGATTAGTTGGTCTACCTTCCACCATGTTTCTTGTCACTCCCTCGTTGGTCAGAAGAAAGTTCTTAATAAATTTTTGGACAGAACAACTATTCTAATACCTGATGTGTAGTTAAGATTCAGTGAAGAAAAGTATGAGAAATGACCAGAAAGTAGGAAGGATTTGGAGAATTTTCAGAAGTGAAAATTGAGAAAAAGACGCATCCAATAAGTATGTGTCAGAGAATTACAATTTACAAGACCACCCAACTCACTCTAGCTCTAACAAAGTGGTATCTCAAACTTCCAAAAGAAGGCCTTCTCCACCCTCCATCTAAGCTGTACAAGAAAGGCCCCAAGTTAATCCCAGAAACAGTAACGCTTTATAGGATCTCTGTTCAGGTGTAACCGTGTAGGTAACCCATATCTTCACATATACGTCCATTTCACAGGTGTGGACCCACATATCAATCTCATATGGGGCCCATGAACCTATGCATATGAAAAATTTTATTTTTAAAGAGAGTGCCCATATCGCTAGGCCCACGACCATGGATAAGTATAAACCTAATCAATTTATGTTATGATATTGTATTATTCAAAAAAAAAAAAAAAAAAAATATATATATATATATATATATATATATTATGGAATAAAATTTAGGATTGTCAATATTTGACCTTGACTTGACCTGCAAATAAGACACGAACATGAGACGGATTTTTGCGAGTTAGAATTGGGCCTTAGTGGGTTTGGATCATAAACTGGTCGACTTAAAAACGACACGATAAAAAAAGTATCATAAGCGGATCAACCCACCTGATCAGTAATAGACACATTTGACACGCCAATTTATTTGTATCAACCAAAAATGACCCATTTAATACAACCCGTTTAACTCGTATAACAAATAAATAAATTTTTTTTTTTTTAGATTTCCCAAATATCTTTTATATTCAACCTATATTTTAAACTTAAAAAAGTGAGTAATTACAAAAACTTACAGGTGATATAGTTGTAAATTGAAACTTTATCTAATCATGATCAATCTACTGTTTGCACCAACTCTTTTAATATTAATACTTAACATTTGGCGAGTTCTGTGGATGTTATATTTTTGTTGAACTAAGTTCTTTTGAATATGAGTTGAAGTGTATGCACTTTCTTTTAGAGTATAAATAACTTATTTTTAGATTTATGTTATATTTTTGTTGATCTATGTTCTTTTGAATGTGGGTTAAAAACTTAAAGTGTATGTATTACTTTTAAAATGTAAAAAACTTATTTATGTATGGATGTTATATTTTATATTAAACGGGTTGAAATTGGTTGTGCCAAATTCGTGTCAACCCAACACGACCCGTTTATTAAGCATGTCAAGTGGGTTGGGTCGTGTCAACTCACTTCATTAACAAGATGAGAGGGTTGAAGAATCATGACACAATTATTAAATAGGATGGGTTCGGGTTGAGGCAATTAGTCGAATACCCTTACCTCGATACGACACGAACCCGACATGCTAACCCAAATTGACACCCTTAATAAAATTTACTAAAAACAAATAAATTGAAAAACTCCTTTTGTCTTTTCCTGATTTGTTAAATTTCACTATAAGCTTTACCACTGCCATTGTGAATGCATATGATCTTGTCCTCACAATTGGATTGGGGAACATGGATTCAAAATTTAGAAGTTTGCTCATCAAAACGCAATTGCCAACTAATGCCATTTGGAATTGCCAGGTAGCCCTTTAATCAAATGTTCTGCTTAATGCCCAATATCCAAAGCAACATGTTGAGCCCAAAATGTAAGGAGCCCAAAATGCCCTCTGGGAAAATGACACCATATTTCTGCCATTTGTGTTCACTTTAATTTCCGGGCCACAAGAAGGAAAAAAAAAATGTTGTTCTTTGAATTGGGTTCAGTTATTTGAAAGTTGAGATGAGTCTCGGTTATCAAAAGTCAAGGTTGTCTTAAAAACCCTATAAAAAAATTAAAAAAAGGTTGTCTTAAAAACAAATTATAATGCCGATCCCAAACTAAATCCAGAATTTGATGCAGGACTGAGAAAAAAATTAATAATAAAAGACCCGAGAAAATCTATATATATATAGTGCCCGAGAAAAAATCCAATTAGATTTCAATTGAGGTCTTACACTACATGTCTAATTTAAGATTTTTAATTTTTGTGCCAAGTTAATTATTTATTGAAAAAAAAAATGAAAAGTCTAATATTAAATGAACCATATAAAAAGAACCAATCATACACTTAATTTGATCATTTTTTTTGTATAATTAGCTATGATCTAAACCACCTTGAGGTTGATCCTTGAATAATATGTGGTCCTTGAATAATATGTGGCATTTTATGGACCATGTAACATGCTAGAAGCACTATATGGATAACTAATAAGTTTTTCTTTATTAGTAAAAAAAAAAAAGTGATAAATATTTTTTATTGACCAAATTTTAAGTATATACAAGTTAATTAGGATCGAAACCCCTCCTTGAAACCGTATGATAGAATGTTAAAAACAAGTGTTAACAAAAGATTACTTGAAATTATCGTGGTTTAAGTTAAATAACAGGTAAAAGAAACTTAAAATAAAAAATAGAAACTAAATAAATTGCTATGGCTAAACATATAATCTCAAATCTAAGTGTACGTAGAATTGTAACGGCACATGGTTTACATGCTAGTTTTACTAATTAGGAAAAAAGAATTGCACACGCAAGCTCTACAAAATGAAATAAAAAATACAAAGTTGGGATGCATATCAAAACATATAATCTTATATGAACTCACAAGCTAATACAATATGCCTCTCTTAACAAAAATGACAAGCAAACTAAGCTGAATGTAGGATATCACAGAGCATAAAGCTCATCAATCCTTTAATTCTTGTCCTCCCAATCTTCAATCAATTTACTGTTTGTCTTCAATTTAGTATTTGTCTTCGGCCATTAGATGGTGCCGAGGATTTCTTTGATTTCTTACTCGCATAAATCTTGGTATAAACAGCTTTGGTTCTAATAGACAATAAAATGTCTAGACCAAACCCAATAATGCATGCAACAGCCATGACCACAGAGGTTGTCCTGTAACAATGGGCTCCAACACAAGTATTGCCGCCTCCAGCAGTGGGAGTAGCCTCCATGTCGTATAAAATGCAAGGAACCATAATATTGTTTATGAGACCATAATATTTTAGACCAAATAGTTCAGAAGCTTTTGGGACACTAACGGCTATTCGGATCCCATAGCATATTCCTACTAAGATTGAACCAGTGTACAAGGAACCAGGCAGAGCCGGGGCCAAAATAATGAAACTACTTCAAGTCTTCAGCCAGGTTTTGGGCTTTTTTAGCCTATTATTCTGTTTTTACAAACATATTTGCTATATGGCCTCAAACAAAACATATTAGTTACATAACACTAACAATTATTATAAATAACCTAAGTTAATTTATTTTTTTAAGTTCTTAGTAGAACTCAAATATCTGAAACTCAAGTTCCAAATTGGGCTACATAATTAATATGTTTCATTTGATGACATACAACAAATATGTTTCTAAAAACAGAATAATAAACAAATAAAATAAACCCAATAACGGCTAGTGCCATGCTTTGTCGTCCCATTTAATTATTTTTGGCATTAATTGTGGCAATGTGGTACAGTATTTTTCTCTTCTATTTTTTTTTTTTTTTTTTAATAAACGGCAAATTCAATCAAATAGAACTTAAAAGGGCAGTAACTCATACAAGCATCAACAATAGTCCTGGGGGGAGGGAATCTTGAATGAGTCCAATGTATGAGACTAATGTCTCACTGACACAGTTAGGTGTTAGCTGTAAAGCCTTGCATGTTCCTAGATCTATTTTGGACTCAGTTTATTGTATAGCTTATCTAGCTGCTACCATCCCAGGAAATCATACCTGGATTACTCCAGACCTTGTGTATTGACTTTTGTTTTATTGGTATCAAAAAAAAAAAAAAATGTCTCACTGACACAGGGCCTTATGTTATTGAGACATATATCTCATATATTAGGTATATGAGATACCACCTCATCATGGAGAAACTACACTTACTAAAACAAAAAGACCAACTAAACTTTACAGTATTTTTCTTAATTCAAAATTTTTTATTCCACTTTTTGTGTGTTCCACTTTATTCTTTACTAGCTATGTAATGTTATGTTTTTTTTTTTTTTACTACAATTATCTTATAAGGAAAGTTAATCAAATATATAATAAGTTGTGATTTTTGGAGTATAGATTAAAACACCAAAAAAAAAAAAAAAAAGTATTTTCTCCTATCAGTTATAGTTTAAGGAATAATCTAGAGTACAAATTTAACAGAATTTTTTTACGGGGCAACAGGCACTAGTTTTAGCTATGTTATGGGTTTTTTTTTTTTTTTTTTTTTTTTTTTCATTTTAAACTACATTTATCTTATAAGGAAAGTTAATCAAATATATAACAAGTTGTGATTTTTGGAGTATAGATTAAAACCAAAAAAAAAAAAAAAAAAAGAAGAAGAAAGAAGAAGAAGGTTTATTCTCCTATTAGTTATAGTTCAAGGAATGATCTAGAGTTCAAATTTAACAGAATTTTTTTACGTGGCAACAGGCACTAGTTTTGGACTAACAACATGCTCCTAGTACACTATTTTTTCTTTTTCTCTTGAAACGTTAACTGACTTTTTCTTTTTCTTTTTCACTGGAAACATTCACTCACTTTTTTTTCTTCTTTGACTGGAAACTTGATTTACTTCGCTCTTATAAGACTTATACTTATTTTCACTTTGATTTATAACACCACTGCAATATCTCAATCCAAACCACATCACAAAAATCCATTAATGGGTGTTTACAACCTCAATGCCAAAGTTTCAATCATGGCTGTTTACACCCTCACGATCAAACATTTCCGATTTCCACAGCTTTTCATCCTTTTTTCTCTATTTATGATCACCAATCTTTTCTCTATACTAACCCCATTTACATTTACCAGTGCTTTGTCCTTCAACTTCACTAGTTTTAGCTCTCAGGAACTTAACATATCATACGAGAAAGCTTACGCTGTTGAAGACCAAGTAATCCAGCTCACAGGCAGCGCGCTGAAAGAAGGGTTGGCAGGTCGAGCCACTTATTTCTGACCCATGCACCTGTGGAACAAGGCCTCCGGACACCTCACAGATTTTTCCACCCATTTTACCTTTGTCATTGATTCGCAGAATCAAACAAAATATGCAGATGGGTTGACCTTCTTCCTCGCACCTAATGGTTCCAAACTTTCTACGGGTGCCTATAGTAAAAATCTGGGTCTCTATAACTACCCACCGTCAAACTCACAGGATAGTTGTTTTGTTGCAGTGGAATTTGATATTTGGAGCAATTTCCAATGGGATCCGCCTGGGGCACATGTAGGTATTGATATCAACTCCATGAAATCTGTTGCTAATGTGCCATGGTTGAGTAATATTTCTATAATGGAAGGGAAAACAAATGAAGCTTGGATTGGTTACAATTCAAGCTCAAAAAATTTGAGTGTTGTCTTTACTGGTTTTAAAAACAATGTTACTGTTTTGCAATCGCTTTCTGGTATTGTTGATTTGAGAAATTACCTACCTGAGTGGGTTACCTTTGGATTCTCAGCCGCAACAGGATATAATAGTTCTGCATTACATACTATTAAATCTTGGGATTTTAGTTCAAGTTTGGAAATGGATAATAACAATACCAACCCAAAAGGTTCCAGTCTGAACCTCCCCGCTAAGAAAAGGAACACGTCCGTGTTAGTTGTGGGGTTCATTGTTGGTGGATTTATTTTGGTTGGTGGGTTGGCTATGGTTCTGTTTGTCTTGTGGAAGAGGAATCGGAGGGATAAAGAAGATGATCGTGCCCTTGATGAAGAGTTTAAAAGGGGAGCAGGACCTCGGAGGTTTTCATATGATGAATTGGCTCGTGCGACAAATGATTTCAATGACAAAGAAAAGCTAGGCCAAGGAGGATTTGGTGGGGTTTACAGGGGATTTTTAAGGGACTAAGATACCATTGTTGCTGTTAAAAGGGTATCAAAAGGGTCTAGACAAGGGATAAGAGAGTATGCATCAGAAGTAAAAATTATCAGTCAATTGAGACACAAGAATTTGGTGCAACTCATTGGATGGTGCCACGAAAGAAGTTCAGGACAACTATTACTTGTTTATGATTTCATGCCCAATGGAAGCTTAGATTCACATCTTTTTAGAGAAGAAGCCTTATTGATATGGGAAGCGAGGTATAAAATTGTACAAGACTTGGCTTCAGCCTTGCTTTACTTGCATGAAGGATGGGAACGTTGTGTGTTGCACAGGGATATAAAATCAAGCAATATTATGCTTGATTCTAATTTCAATGCCAAACTTGGGAATTTTGGATTAGCTAGGCTTGTGGACCATGCTAAGGCATCACGAATTACTGATCTGGCAGGTACCAAGGGCTATATGGATCCAGCATGTGTCACAACTCGTAGGGCTAGTAAAGAATCAGATGTCTACAGTTTTGGAATTATTGTATTGGAGTTAGCCTGTGGAAGAAAGCCAACCAACCACGAGGCCCCAGAAGATCAGGTAGTGATGTTGAACTAGGTTAAGGAGCTCCATGAATTAGGAGAGGTTCTTAATGCAGCTGACCAAAGGTTGGGTGGGCGTTTTAATGAGCAACAAATGAAGTGCTTGTTAATTTTAGGCCTTTGGTGTGCTCACTCCGAATGCAATCGTAGGCCTTCAATAAGAGAAGCAATTCAAGTGCTCAATTTTGAAGCTCCATTTCCTCTTCTCCAATTAGATACTCCCGGGTCATCATATCGTACTCCAATGAATGAAGCTGCATCTTTGCTTTCAACCTCCAATGGTGCTACTAATTATATGGGATGACAACAGCAATTCCTCATAGTTTAAAGCAAAGTTTGTTGCTTATCCACCTGCTTTTCTTTTGTTGTTAAAAGTTAAACTTGTTTGAACTGTACTTTCACTTAAAGTATGAGTGTTATATTTTGAATAAGTGTGGAATAAATTGAATGCGTTTATTGAAATTGTGTAATAAATGAAATTGATTTTAGAATTATTTTTTGGTGATATCACAAGGTACCAGGCCTTTTCATGTCTTGGCACACAATAGTGGCTCCCCTCACATATAAAATGTGACTGAGGGAATAATATATAAAGAAAATGACATTTAAAGAATATTGATATATTTTTCAGTTTTGTTAAGAAATTTTATCATTTTAAACATTTCACTTAATTTGCGAGTGAGGGAATATAATATATAAAATTGGAAAATATTGTTTTATACTTGTTGTACACTTCAGCTTTGCAGTGGGAGCTAAAGTTACTTGAATCTTACATTGGTATATAAACGTTGCTTAAAAGGTTAAGTTACTCAATACACAGGTTCAGAATTAGCTTTAATCAAGGTAACCTTGTGTTAGTACATTTTAAATTAAATATGTTAAAAATCAAAATAACTGAAGATGAATAAAGAGATGAGTTATAATAAAATTTGTTAAAGAAAGAGTTACTTGTATGTAAGTTAGATTAAATAAATTAAGAAGAGTTTTCTAAATTAATAAATAACATGTAGGTTATGTGAAGGATTGGAAGACTATATATACGGCTTTGCTATGGACTAATTTCATATCAAGAGTGAATGAAGAGAGAGAGAGTTAAAAGCAACGAGTATTGTGTGAGAGAGTGAATTCAATGATATTTCTAAAAACTTGAGAGATTTCGTGCCAAAGAAAGGCGTTCTTCTGGTGGAGCTTTGGGCTTGAACACTTTGTGCAGAAGCTGTTCTAGCCATACAACATTTGTTGGGCTGTTGTATCCTGGGGGAGACAAGTCAGAGAAGGTCTGCACCAGTTACAAAGATTAGCCAACCAAGGGCTTGAATCTCCTTAAAGAGAGCGAGTGCCGCGCCTCAGTCCAAATAGTGTTGTGTTCTTATCTTCAACTTAATAATATTCAGCGTATTATTTAGTTTCTTTTTTTTGTGTTGTTTCCATTATTATTGTGTTTGCACCAACAATTTTAAGGAGATTCAACACATGGAGCCTACACAAGAGAAACCAAATGAGCCTGTTGGAGATCTCAACAAGCCCTTTTGCTTTAAGGGAGCCCACTTCAAGAGGTGGAAAGGAAAGGTCCTCTTCTACTTGAGTCTTCTCAAAGTCTCCTACATCCTTACTGACAAGAATCCATCAAAAGTTCCTACCGATGAGATGAGTGAGGAAGAATACAGTCTCCATCAAGAAAAAATAGCTAAGTATACAAAAGATGAATATAATTGTCGTTCTTATCTTTTGAATTGCCTTGCCGATCATTTCTATGATTATTATGATACAACTTATAATTCTGCTAAAAAAATTTGGAAAGCTTTACAAAGCAAGTATGATACTGAGGAGGCAGGTGCAAAAAAATATGCTGCTAGTAGATTTTTCCGTTACCAAATGGTGGATGGAAAATCGATCGTGGATCAAGCACAAGACTTCCAAATGATTGTAGCAGAATTGAGATCTGAAGGCATAAAGATTGGAGACAATTTGGTGGTAGCTGGCATAATTGATAAACTACAACAATCTTGGAGGGAGTTCCAAAAGACTTTGCAGCACAAACAAAAGGAGACATACTTGGAGACTTTGATCACACGCATCCATGTGGAGGAGAAGGCTAGAGGACAAGATGCACTCATGACACAAGAGAGCAATGGTAATTCCACCACAAAGGTAAACCTTATTTCATCCAATAATAATATGCCCAAAAATCATTTTCCTAGAAATGTTCAATTGAAGCCTAAAAAAAGAGCCTTTAAAAGTAATAATAGACCTCAAGGAAGGGGAAACCCAAATAAAAATTACAATAAGAACCAAGGACCCCCTTCACAAGATCAATTTAATAGATCCTGTTTTGTCTGTGGCAAGAGTGGGCATATTGCTCGATTTTGCAAATTTCGGAAACGTGAATCTGTCCCGCAGGCTAACGTAACCGAAGAGCCTTTAGTGGCTATGATTACAGACATCAATATGGTGCAATATGTTGAAGGGTGGTGAGCAGATTCTGGTGCTAATAGGCACGTCTGCTATGACAAAAATTGGTTCAAATTGTACACTCCTTTTGAAGAAGAAAAAACTGTTATGCTTGGTGACTCTAGCAAAACCAAGGTTCTTGGGAGTGGTGAGATTGAATTGAAATTCACGTCTGGACGTGTGCTAACATTGAAAGATGTACTTTACACTCCGTCCATGAGGAAGAATTTGATGTCAAGTTTTTTGCTTAACAAGGCTGGCTTCAAGCAAACTATGGAATCTGATAATTATGTAATCACTAAAAAGGGGTTATTTGTGGGCAAGGGTTATGCTTGTGATGGAATGTTTAAATTGAATGTTGAGAATAATAAAGCATCTACCAGTTCAGTTTATATGCTTTCTTCTATTAATTTTTGGCATGCTCGTTTGTGTCATATAAATAGTAGATATGTGGGAATCATGAGTAGTTTAGGATTAATTCCAAGACTGTCAAAAGATTTTGAAAAATGTGAAACTTGTAGTCAAGCTAAGATTACAAAAAGGCCTCATAAAAATGTTGTAAGAAATACCAAATTGCTTGAGTTAATTCACTCCGATTTATGTGAATTTGAGGGAATTTTAACTCGTGGAGGAAATAGATATATTATCACTTTTATTGATGATTTCTCAAAATATACAACTATTTATTTGTTGAAAAATAAAAGTGATGCTTTTGAAAAATTTCAAGACTTTTTAAAAGAAGTTGAAAATCAATTCGGTAGAAAAATAAAAAGAATAAGAAGTGATAGAGGCCGTGAGTATGAATCAAGTGCATTCAACTCATTTGTTCAGTCCTTGGGAATTATCCATAAAACTACTGCACCATTTTCACCTGCTTCTAATGGTGTGGCTGAAAGAAAAAATAGAACTTTAATTGAGTTAACAAATGCCATGTTAATTGAATCTGGTGCACCTTTACATTTTTGGGGTGAAGCTATTTTAACTGCATGTCATGTTTTGAATAGGGTGCCACATAAAAAATCACATACCACACCTTTTGAGATGTGGAAAGGACATAAGCCAAATTTGGGATATTTGAGAGTATGGGGTTGTCTTGCTTTTGTAAGGCTTACGGACCCTAAAATACCTAAATTAGGTATAAAAGCTACTACCTGTGCTTTTCTTGGTTATACGATTAATAGTGCAGCTTATAGATTTTTTGATCTTGAAAACAAAATAATTTTTGAATCTGGTGATGCAATTTTTCATGAAGAAAAATTTCCTTTTAAATTGAAAAATAGTGGGGGTGAAGGAAATATTTTGTCACAACCTAGTTCTTCTACTTCACATTTACAAAATCAAGAAAATTTTGAAATGGAACCTAGAAGGAGTAAAAGAGTTAGAGTTGAAAAGGATTTTGGTCCTGATTATTATGTTTTTAACGTTGAGGAAAATCCCCAAAATTTAAAAGAGGCTTTAACATCACCTGATGCTATATTTTGGAAAGAGGCTGTAAATGATGAGATGGAATCTCTAATTTCTAATAGAACTTGGAAATTAGTAGATCTTCCACCGGGTTGTAAGACCATAGGTTGTAAATGGGTCCTTAGGAAAAAGTTGAAACCGGATGGGTTAATAGATAAGTTTAAAGCTAGACTTGTTGCAAAAGGCTTTAAACAAAAAGCTGATCTTGATTTCTTTGATACTTTTTCTCCGGTAACAAGAATTACATCTATTAGATTGTTAATTGCTATTGCTGCAATTTTTGATTTGAAAATTCATCAAATGGATGTAAAAACTGCTTTTCTAAATGGGGACCTAGAGGAAGAGATTTATATGGATCAACCCGAAGGTTTTGTAGAGCCTGGACAAGAAAGCAAGGTATGTAAGCTAACTAAATCCCTATATGGCTTAAAACAAGCACCTAAGCAGTGGCATGAAAAGTTTGATTCTTGCATGATTGAGAATGGTTATAAATCAAATGAATGTGATAAATGTATTTATTCTAAATCATGGAATAATTTACATGTTATTATTAGCCTCTATGTAGATGATATGTTGATTTTTGGCTCAAATATGCATGTTATAAATGAGACAAAAAATATGCTTAAAAGCCATTTTGACATGAAAGATCTTGGTGAGGCTAATTTTATTTTGGGCATGAAAATTACAAAAGCATGTGATGGAATATGTCTTGATCAATCACATTATGTTGAGAAAATATTGAGAAAATATAATTTTCATGATCACAAAAGTGTAGCTACTCCTTTTGATTCTAGTGTTCATTTATTTCCTGTGAATAATGATGATGAGATTTTTAATCAAAAGGATTATGCTAGTATCATTGGTAGTTTGCGTTATGCTACTGATTGTACTAGGCCTGACATTGCATATGCAGTAGGAGTGCTTAGCAGATTTACTAGCAAGCCTAGTAAAGATCATTGGCTAGCTATTGAGCGAGTCATGAGATATTTAATTGGTACCAAAAACTATGGCTTATTTTATAAAAAGTATCCTGCTGTGATTGAAGGTTTTAGTGATGCCGATTGGAATACTTTGTCAGGTGATTCTTTTTCTACCACTGGTTATATTTTTACCTTAGGTAGTAGTGCTATTTGTTGGAAATCTAAAAAGCAAACAATAATTGCTAATTCAACAATGGAAGCTGAATTAATAGCATTAGCTTCAGCTAGTGAAGAGGCAAATTGGCTTAGAGATTTGTTATATGAAATTCCACTTTGGGAAAAGCCAATTCCACCTATATTAATTCATTGTAATAGCACTGCCGCAATTGGTAGAGTTAAAAACTATTATTACAACGGTAAATCCAGACCTATAAGAAGAAAGCACAGTACCGTGCGATCTTATTTGAGTGGTGGCATCATAACTGTGGATTATATTAAATCTAATGATAATCTTGCAGATCCATTTACCAAGGCCTTGGCAAAAGATAGAGTCTGGAATACATCGAGGGGGATGGGACTAAAGTCCATAGAATCATGAGCCATGTATGAGGATACCCGACCTAAGGACCAGAGATCCTGAGAATTGGGTTCAATGGGAAAAACGAATCATACGATGGTCGTAAAAAATGCACTATTTTTTTTAAATTATTTATTTTTTAAATAATTTTTTAATTGTTCATCCCTATGATGTAAGTGCATTTATCCTGTAATGTGGAGAGGATGAGTTAAAAAACTCTTAATGAAATTTGTAGCTCGTATGAGTGGGGTGTCAGAATTACAGGAGCACCCTTGACAAAATTTCACCTATGTGAGTGTGGGGGTGGGGCCGCTCCCTATGAGATTTGGACTTATCTCAAATACACTCATGAAACTGGGATCAGCACACGGCCGTAAAGTGCTAGCTATAAAAGCTCATGTCAACACTTGGATCATTATGTGTGAGCAGTAATACTTTATTGACTCTGGAGTAGAGATTGTTGTTTCACTAAGTGAAGGTTCAATGCAGAGCACACCTTCATGATGAATAATAATCCCTCTTTGCTCGGTAATCTCTCATTTTCTGAATTTAATATTAAAATGAGTGGGGGAATGTTAGTACATTTTAAATTAAATATGTTAAAAATCAAAATAACTGAAGATGAATAAAGATATGAGTTATAATAAAATTTGTTAAAGAAAGAGTTACTTGTATGTAAGTTAGATTAAATAAATTAAGAAGAGTTTTCTAAATTAATAAATAACATGTAGGTTATGTGAAGGATTGGAAGACTATATATACGGCTTTGCTATGGACTAATTTCATATCAAGAGTGAATGAAGAGAGAGAGAGTTAAAAGCAACGAGTATTGTGTGAGAGAGTGAATTCAATGATATTTCTAAAAACTTGAGAGATTTCGGGCCAAAGAAAGGCGTTCTTCTGGTGGAGCTTTGGGCTTGAACACTTTGTGCAGAAGCTGTTCTAGCCATACAACATTTGTTGGGCTGTTGTATCCTGGGGGAGACAAGTCAGAGAAGGTCTGCACCGGTTACAAAGATTAGCCAACCAAGGGCTTGAATCTCCTTAAAGAGAGCGAGTGCCGCGCCTCAGTCCAAATAGTGTTGTGTTCTTATCTTCAACTTAATAATATTCAGCGTATTATTTAGTTTCTTTTTTTTGTGTTGTTTCCATTATTATTGTGTTTGCACCAACACCTTGTACACAAAGGGTTTGCAAATAGTCGTTGATGCTGGTCATTTCTTAGAGGTGGATAAGTTCTACGTTCACCATCTAATTTCTCTATTTATTTCTTCAAACACACACACTGACACACAAGGACGCTGCCATCCTTAGACAAGTTCTTTGACCAAAGGAGTCCATGATCCCCATTAAAATTCTTAATTCTTTTATTATTACACACATATATATATATTTGAAAGTTTGGACCCAAAACAATTTGGCAAAAATCCAATTTACACCCTCTATGTTTGGATGGCTTGTTATTTTCATCCCTATTTTTTTTTTTTTTTAATATTTAATTTTCTCAGTCATACCACATTGGTCTTTCCATTTATTTTCGTAAATTTTTGTTAAGTCCAATAAAATGACATTGCATCACATATTGTGATTCACACAATTTTATAGACAACAAAGGAAGAAAGAATCAACATGAAGTTGAAATATAAAAGTACTTTGAAATCGGTCAAAGTCATCCAACCCGATTAACTGGAAACCGCTCCTTGAGAATCTTAAATAATTATAGCTTGGCTCAGGGTTAAATGACAATTCCAATTTTCACCCCTAAATTCGAAGTTACAGTCCCAAAACAAACTAATTCCACAAAAAATAAAAGGTTCTATTATCTGTAGGGTATTTGTTAATATATTATTTTAAGAAATTTTTTATACAACTTTTATGAAAAATGCAAAAAACTGACAAAATAACCAGTTACTTTTTTTTTCTCATAAATTATTTCTAAAATTATTTCATAAACTAATACTCTAGGGAATTAATTAACGTATCCCTAAAATAACATAGAAATGAAAAGCATAAACCTTATCTTTTCACTGCTTCTTGTTCTTCTTCATCATCTTCTTCTTTCTTTTTCCGCGATTTCATTCCTCTGTCAGTACCCAAAAGTCAAGATTTTTTCCTTTTTCAATAAGTTGTCTACCACTATGGCAGGCATTACCCCTTTCCCATGTGAAAAGTTGGATATGTGGGTATAGGGTCAAAATTCCTATCCCGGCGTTTTTTTTCCCGGCGCTTCAAACCGCTGGGCAATGAATGTGGGTATAGGGTCGCCAGACCTGTACCGGCGCTTTTCAAAAGCGCTGGGAAAGGCATACACCCTATACCAGCGCTTTTAAAAGCGCTGGTATAGGCCTTTTAAATTCTTTTGATTCAAGACCTATACCAGCGCTTTTGAAAGCGCTGGCATAGGGGGCACGTATTCCAGCGTTCTAAAAAGCGCTGGTATAGGTCTTAAATCAATATAATTTAAAAGGCCTATACCAACGCTTTTGAAAGCGCTGGTATAGGCTGTACCTATTCCAGCGTTCACAAAAGCGCTGGAATAGGTCTACTCTAAAATAGGTGCCCAAAGTATCGCCTACTGTGTATCTTCAGATGATAAGCACTGAGCACCGAGAGACTGGATATCCACTGCAGAATCACCATCACCATCCTACGAATTAAGAAACACACGATGGATTAGTGTGCTAAACAACTAGTATTACTACCAAGTGCTACATTAGCAATTAAAACACACTCAAAATGACTAATTTCAGTTAAGCATATCAATTAGGTATTAATCTTTCAATAAATTTCTCAAAAAGTGATTAGTGAGCAATTTATGCAAAAGATTCAATAAGTATGAATCAACCATCAATACAAAGAAATGGAAAATGTTTTCCAAGCTCCTAGTCACAAAACCACAATACAGTTAATAACTAAGATAAGTTTTATGAGGATTTAATAAACAACATAAAAATACACTTATAAAAAAATACTTATAGGGTGACTTTAAATTCAAGAAAACTTCTAAAAACCCATAAATTTACCTTATTCTATTAATAAGCCCAAGTCTAAACTCTAAACAAGCTTAATTTCATTTTCGGAATGAATGAGTTTACCTCAGTTTGCAGCTTGCAATAATTCAGGGACAAATAATTTTGTTTTTCCTCTATTTGAGGTGGTTGTAATAATCAAGCACTGTAAGACCACCTAAATGATCAGTTGATTATTTGGCTATTAAACCCTTTTTTTTTTTTTTTTTAAGTTTATACTTATAAACATGGGTGTATAAGACTCTTTGAGGTAGTCTTTTAATACCATACTCACATCAGGATAATTAGAAGAAAGTGTAATTTTGGGATGATTTAAAGTGTCGGTTAAAAGACTTAAACTCAGGACATTAGATCATATGAACCTGAAGATTACTAGATTAACTCAATGGGTAACTTAGCTATTCCTACCTGCTACACATAGATATTTTCTCTTTAAAAGTTCTTGTCAAATTCTAGGCCACTACTTGGGCATATTATCCTCTCTCTGATCACTCATTTACTTACAACCTTGGTATATTCCTACACCTCATTACAACACTTGATTATCATCTTCAATCATACTACTCATCAGTCCGGAAAGTCATAACATACCAAGCAAAATAGACTTGACCTGACATGACACCCTCTTACTAATAAATAAATAAACACTAATACAATCTAAATTAGACAGTAAAAGAAGTAATTATAAATGATAAACAAAAAGAATCTTTATTACTACTATTTTTTGGTAAAATAACTAAAAAGAATCTTGTTTACCAAAAAAAAAAAAACTAAAAAGAATCTTTATTTGGATAGAGCAGGTGACCAACAATAGGGGAAAAAAAAAACATGATTAATCCAACTCTAAGGCTCCACATATTCATGAACATTCCCAACTCTTAAATTTTCTTTTTTTATCACTATATCTAATTCAGACACAAACCCCCACTTTGAAGAAGAAAATGCAAGCAGCCCATGAGTTCATAATAGGATTTTAGTGGGCTAAGAATTAATGGTTATATAGCATACATGTAGTTGACTATGAAAAAAGACACTTTTCGCAGGGCCTGAGATCAATCTACTAAAGACTGGGTCCACATTGCATCCTTAACAAATTTGAATCCTAGACACAAAATTACCATAGCAATCACACCCAAAGCACCTTAATTACTAGAACCCCAAGTTGTGTCAAGTTTTAAATGACATATGATTGAGGAAGCCAACAATTTTTTTACAATGGATAATAATTCAAATAAAATAAAAAACTCTTCACAGTTAATTTCCATTAAAAAGAAAGGGTGAAAAGCAAAACTAAAAGGACAATGTTGAGTCATGAAAGGTAACTTTTATGTTCCCCTCTTTCAACTGCACTTTTATGTGGTTCGAAAATACCTTCATCAATGAAAGGTAACTTCATTTAGAAATAGGGTCATAAATGTCAAATAACAAATTTCATTTTGAATTCAAATAGAAGAACTATTTTATATATTTAATAAATTTTATGTCTTTAATCAAATTACAACCACATAAAACGTGATTTAAAAAAAAAAAAAAAGGCGGCAAAAAGAATGACCAAAATATACCCCCTAAACGTAAAAAGTCACCAACAAAGTTTCAAAGCTTCTTAAAACACTATATATATACTTACAAGTTCACAATTTCCTTTATTAAACCACATCAATCCTTGATCTCCTTGATTGGTTTAGATTTAAATCCACACTTAATACACCAATGGTAAATTAAACCTTAAGTACTCAATTAAAACACGAACAACTATATATATAATAACTTAACCACCTAATAGCCACATATATTGCTTTGTACTTAGTATATAATCATAATACAATTAGCCATTCACTTACTTATACATATATGTAGTCAATTGTGCATATCAATTAAAGCCTAATTTTTAGGTTTAATCTAATCTATGATCACTAGTTCCCTTGCTTTTATATATATATATATATATATATATATATATATATATATATATATATATATATATAAGTAACAATCTTAGTGTAATAATTCATGCTAGTTAAGATTTAACCCTCAATTACTAATCATTACGGTCTCTTAGTTTAATATAATGTCTTAATTGGTGTAGGGCACCATGGTGGGAAGCACTAAGCTAGTGAAATTGGATTTACAAACAAAGAACAAGAATTTTGATGAATAAATAGAATCAAACCATACATATACTTATCAATGATGAAAAATCTAAACTTAATCATGGGTAATAATCAAGAATGCCTTGAATTTGACTCCATAGCTAATGTTGAAAAAGCTTTAAAATGCTAGACCACTCCAATCACCTAGGAATCTAGTGTTCAAGAAACTAAAAAATATAAGTCAAGTTAGATTCATACTTAGTCTGCCTAGGGCTAATCACTGAATATACCAATGCATAAGTATTACTCAAGCAGCAATAGATAAAAAGTAAACTTAGATGATCACATAAAATATGGAATTATTAAGGAAATTCCAGTGAGAATGATTAAGGAAATATGGAATTATTATAACACAATAGGAACAACAAAATCAACACTCCCAAAATAAAATGCACTGTCTTATATCTTCGTGCAAGCCACCCGCTTGCTCCAAATCAACAACCCACCACAACAGAATATTTGAATTTACTAAGATGAGATAAAATAAATTCACACATAGTTGAACAATAATATCACAATATTCACAAGACAATCAACACTCCCAATAATGAAAAGTAAACCACCTTATATCACCATGCAAGCCACCCACTTGCTCCAAATCAACAACCCACCACAGCAGAAATTTTGACATATAATTATAGACTAGTAGTGTATTATGAAGTAGATTTTACTCACCCTTTAGCAATTCATTGGTTTGCTCCCAAAAAGAGGAACTCAAACTTACAGCAAGCTGTTAATCTTGCAAAATCTAAATTTAAATTATAGACTACTAAGATAACTTAAAAGACGTAAATTAGGTGACTTCATGAATTGACATAGATGAATGTAAGCCTTTAGCTTGACAGAAATGCCTAGCAAAGTACCATATTGGCAAAAAAGAGGGGAGGCATATATATATACATAACGCAGCCAAGTCTAGATACTCAATAAGGATGGTGAGACAAGGACATTTGACCCATAACCTAAAAACCTACTAATAAAAGAAACGGCCACATTTTAGGCCATGAAATGAAAGGACCAAAATAAAAAAACCGTTCAGTTATTAGTACTGAATGCATTAGCCTTTTCACATCCCAATTACATCAAGATGTAACCAAAAATCATTGAAAGAACTCTTATAAGAAGACCTTACCACAATCGAATGCAATAACAGGATTTAATTTTATCTCTTCTTCCTAAAAAATAATCAACAAATAAAAACTAAGTAATTGGTAAAACTTAACGACTAAAACAAGATTGTAGTTCAGGGTTAAAAAAACTTCACACTAAACTTGCAGAAGATATACAGCGGAAGCAATAATACAGATGAACTTAGTAATATCATAAATAAGGGTGAAAAGTACCAACTCATCACCCATACCTTCACCCTCAGTTTCTTGGCTTGCTTAGATACATGACGTTGAGAAAGCTCCCTACTTTGTTGATCCTAAATAAAAGGAAAACTATAGAGGTAAAGAAACAAAATTTACAGGCATAACTAAAGTGGACATCACTTAGAAATTCTTCATGTGATTAAGAAATTCTCCTAATTAAATCAAGATATAAAAGTGTCAAAAGCCTAGCATCCACATGAAACCTCAAACTCTTAAAGCAAGCACTAAAAAAAATAGTTTGTTTCTCAAATGTGTTTAATGTAAGACCTGATGAAGACATCCCTCATATTTAGCATTGCAAAAAAAAATTAAACTTGTATCTGATAATTAAAAAAATTAATAAAGCATATATATATATATATATATATATATATATATAAATATACACACACAAACCTAGTAAATTTCGATCCCTTGCTAGCAATTTTCCCATAATGAAAACAGTATGAACCGGCAGGCCTGGTCCAAACTCAGCTTCCTCCACATACTTCCAGAACTTCCATTCTCCACCATCAGTTACCTCAAACCCCACTTGTTCCAATACCTATAAATATCCCAAATTATTTACTCATGACAAGAGTGAAACCCCAACACCTAGGCCAATAACACCAAATGAAACCAAAAAAGAAAAAAAAGAAAAAAAGAAAGCCACAACTTTCTTAATTTTCCAAGATTATAAAAAATTACTATAATTTCATATAAAGTAATAATTGTAATTTCTAATATAATAACACACACACACACAAACACAGCTTAATAAAAACTAATTCTCATCCATAACTAATTCTCTCTCATTCTCATTCTCTGCATTCAATGAAAAAATAAAAACTAAACCAAGCATATACATACATACATACATATAAATATAAATATATATATATGTATATAATGATAACACATTTAAGATATAATTTTTAAGTAGAAATCCTCATCTAATGGAAGAATCTCTCTGTACACATTAGTAGGCAGTGGGCTTTTAAAAAAAATTAATCTCAAGCTAGCTAAACCACAAAACTAATAACAAAAAAAAATTAAAATCTACACATTATAGAAAATTAAGTAGAAATTAAGAAAAAAAAAATACAAGATTTACAAACTTGTAAAGAAACTTACAATGATTCAGCCTTTGATGCTCAGGTCTTTTTGCTCAAATGTCCAAATTTAAATAAGAGTTTTTTGTACCAAAATCCAACCAAAACAAGCAAACAACAAAAATTAGCACAAAAGTTCCAATGCCCATTAAAGAAAAACTAAATCAAAGCAAACCCATAAGCCAAAACATAAACACTCCATGACCCATTAAAGAAAAACCAAATCAAAGCAACCCATAAGCCAAAACACAAAGACTCCATGACCCATTAAATAAAAACCAAATCAAAGCAAACCCATAAGCTAAAACAGAAAGACTTACACTTTAAAAAACCTTGAACACCAAAAAAGAGGGGAAAAAGTATAGTGGTGGCAATGGGTGGTAGTGGAGCTTGTAGAAGTGATAAGGGGAGGGGGAGAATATAGAAGTGGGAAAGGGAAGTTGTATGTCTGAGTTCAAAAAAGAAAGACAAGAAATAAAAGAATGAAAAAACGTGTGGGGAAAAAGGAAGGACCAAAACGTGGGAACTGAAAAGTTAGTGAAATTTAGCGTCACCCTATTCCAGCGTTTTTTGAGACCTATACCAGCGCTTTTTGAAGCGCTGGAATAGGGTGACCCAATCCCAGCGCTTCAAAAAGCGCTGGGATAGGATCAATCCGTAAGGGAATGGAGAATGACCTATCCCAGCGCTTTTTGAAGCGCTGGAATAGGATCACCCTATTCCAGCGCTTCAAAAAGCGCTGGGATAGGATAGTTTCAAAAATTAAATAGTAATATTTAATATTTTCTTGATTAATAAGATTGAATATAATACTTCAAATTAATAAAATAAAATTTAACAGTATAAATAAATAAAATAAATTATATTAGTTAATAAAAATATTTTTTAATAATTCAATTTAACAAAATTTAATCTAATTTAATACTTCAAACTAATTTAATATATTTTAATTTAATACTTCAAATTAATAAAATATAATTCCTCACTACAAATTAGTAAAATATAATGTAATAGCTAAAAAAAATGTAAAATGAGA
The DNA here is from genome assembly GCA_029955455.1 of Quercus agrifolia. Lineage (NCBI taxonomy): Eukaryota > Viridiplantae > Streptophyta > Magnoliopsida > Fagales > Fagaceae > Quercus > Quercus agrifolia. The sequence goes on along the minus strand of JARQAD010000010.1, from coordinate 6,483,824 downwards.
CTCGAGGACCAACAATATTAAAATATAATTTAATATTTTAATTGGGTTAGATATATAAAACTCATTTATCTAATTGCTTCTAACCCAAACCCAACCCAACCCAACCCAACCCAATTATTATGGGTAAACCCTAACCCACCCAATTACCTAATTATCAAAATTACCAAAACGCCCCTAAAGTGTAAATGACCAAAGTACTCTAAAATCTTAAAAAATAACAAAAATACCCCCAAAACATAAAAGAAAATGACTAAAATATCCTCAAAACCTAAAAATGACCAAAATATCCTAAAAATGACCAAAATACCCCTGAAACCAAAAAATTACCAAAATACCCCTGAAACCCATAAAATGCCCAAAATACTCTCGAAACCTAAAAATTACCAAAATACCCCCAAAATTGACAAAAATACCCCCAGAACCTTAAAATGACCAAAATACCCCTAAAGAGTCGTTAAATGACCAAAATACCCTCAAAACCCTAAAAATGACCAAAATACTCTTAAAACCTGAAAAATGACCAAAAAATTACCAAAATAATCACGAAACCTACAAAATGACCAAAATACCTCGAACCTAAAAAATAGCCAAAATACCCTTAAAACCTAAAAATTACCAAAATACCCCCCAAAACCCATAAAATAACCAAAATACCCCCGAAACCCAAAAAAAATGAGCAAAATACCCCTGAAGCCTAAAAATGACCAAACTAACCCCAAACCAAAAAATCACCAAAATACCCCCCTAACAAAAAAAAAAGACCAAAATACCCCCCAAACATAAAAAATGAAGAAAAAACCCATGAAACCCAAAAAATGACGAAAATACCTCCGAAACCTAAAAATGACAAAAATACCCCCAAAACCCAACAAAAAATGATCAAAATACTCCCGAAACCTTAAAAATGGCCAAAATAACCTCGAAACCTGAAAATTGACCAAAATAACCTAGAAGCCTAAAAATGATCGAAATACCCCCGAAACCTAAAAAATGGCCAAAATAACCCTGAAGTCTGAAAATTACCAAAATAACCTAGAAACCTAAAAATGATAAAAGTACCCTCAAAACCTAAAAAATGATTGAAGTACCCTCAAAAGCTAGAAATTAACTGAAATACCCCCTGAAACGTAAAAAATGACCAAAGTACCCCTAAAACCTATATATGACCAAAATAACCCCTAAACCAAAAAAATGACCAAACTATCTTCGAAACCTAAAAAATGACCAAAATTCCCTAAAACCTAAAAAATGATCGAAAATGCCCCTTAATTTTGTAATTCGAGAAAAATACACCATAAACCTAAAAAATTACCAAAATCCCCCTTAAAACTAAAAAAATGACGAAAATACTCCCTAAACATAACAAACGACCAAAATACCCCATAAACCCCTATTTTGGTAATTTTAGAGGTTTCGAGTGTATTTTGTTCATCTTATAGGATTAGTGGTATGTTGGTCATTTTAGATATTTTGAGGGGTATTTTGGTTGTTTTATAGGTTTAGAGGTATTTTGTTCGTTTTAGGGGTTTTAGGGTATTTTTGGTAATTTTAGAGGTTTCAGGTTGTTTGTGGCCATTTTTGAGGTTTTGGGTTTATTTGGGTCATTTCAAAGGTTTAGGGGTATTGTCGTCACTTTATAGGTTTGAGGGTATTTTGGTCATTTTTAGGTTTCAGGAGTATTCTGGTCATTTTTTAGGTTTATGGGGTATTTTGGTTATTTTATAATTTTAGAGGGGTATTTTGGTCATTTTAAGGTTTCAGGTTTATTTTTGTCAATGTTTAGGCTTCAGGGTTATTTTGGGGGGTATTTTGGTCATTTTTAGGTTTCAATGTTGTTTTGATCAATTTTTAGACTTCTGGGTTATTTCGGCCATTTTTTAGGTTTTGGGGGGTATTTGGGTAATTTTTTTGGATTCTAGGGGTATTTTCGTAATTTTTAGGTTTCGAGGGTGTTTTGGTAATCTTTTAGGATTTGGGGGTATTTTAGTCATTTTATGGACTTCAGGGGTATTTTGGTAATTTTTAGGTTTTGGGCGGTATTTTGGTCATTTTTTGGACTTTGGGGGTATTTTGGTCATTTTTTGGGTTTTGGGGGTATTTTTGGTCTTTTTTTTCAGGGGGTATTTCAGTCTTTTTTTTTTTGTTTTGGGGGTCTTTTGGTAATTTTTTGGATTTCGGGGGATCTTTTGGTCATTTTTTGGGTTCTAGGGGTATTTTGGTCATTTTGTAGGTTTTGGGGTTATTTTGGTCTTTTTTTTGGGTTTTGGGGGTATTTTGGTAATTTTAGTGTTTTTTGGGTATTTTAAAGTTAGTTGATTTGTAGAAATGATACTTGGATCATAATTAGGTACCCATTTAAAACCCAATAAACATTAATGTTAATTGGATTTAATTGGGTTAATACCCATTTAACCCAATTAATAATTGGATGGGTTTGAGTCTCATTTAAGTAGGCAGGTTTGGGTGGGCAAATAGATTTTGGTTGATTTTGTCGCCCCTAGTGTTATTCAAGTAATCAAGGGGTTTTCCACCTTTTTTATGCATGGGGGGTGCTTTTGTCATTTTCTAGCTTTTAGGATTCATTTCGATGTTTTGGCAATATTTTGGTCATTTTTTATGTTTTGGGGGTTTCTCGGTCATTTTCTGGGTTTTAGGTGTGTTTTGGACATTTTTTTTTGTCTTTTTAGGGGCATTTTGGTCATTTATTAGACTTATAGGGGTATTTTGTTCTTATTCAAGTAATCAAGGGTATTTTGGCTAGTTTTAGACATAAGGGGTACTCCGGTCATTTTCGATGCCTTAGGGGGTGCTTAGGTCATTTTTTTATGTTTTGGGGGTATTTTAGTCATTTATTAGGTTTCAGGGGTATATTGGTCTTTTTCTAGGTATCAAGGTGTTTTTGCTCTTTTTCAATGTTTTAGGAGGTACTTTGGTCTTTTTATAGGTTTAGGGGAGTATTGGTCACTTGATAATTACCAAATCCCTCCACAAGTATAAGTGCTTGTGGGGTGTGGGGGGCAAGTGTCGAGGTTCAAGTCTCTAAAAGGAGTTTCATACACATACACTTAAATTAGGTTAGAGTAGAAATTATATCTAGTGTTAAAAAAATAAAAAAAAATAAAAAAAAATAAAAAAAATAAAAAAAATCCCTATAGGTGACCTATCCCAGCGCTTCAAAAAGCGCTGGGATAGGTCTTTCTCCATAAAGGAATGGAGGGACCTGTCCTAGCGCTTTCAAAAACGCTGGGACAGGTCCTTCCATTCCCTTATGAAGAAAGGCCTATCCCAGCGCTTTTGCAAGCGCTCGGATAGGTTGACCTTATTCCAGCGCTTCAAAAAGCGCTGGGATAGGTCTTTCTCCATAAGGGAATGGAGGGACCTGTCCCAGCGCTTTTGAAAGCGCTGGAATAAGGTCCACCTATTCCAGCGCTTTTAAAAGCGCTGGGATAGGTCTTTCCCCCTAAGAGAAATCAGTAACCCTATCCCAGCGCTTTTGGGCCTCCTATACCAGCGTTTTTTAGAAACGCCGTTATAGGCCTCCTATTGCAGCGCTTTTTAAAGCGCTGGTTTGAGCCGCTGTAATAGGATTTCCTATACCAGCGTTTTCAAAAAACGCTGATACAGGCTTATCTATTACAGCGGTTCGTAAAAACGCTAGGAAAAAAAACGCTGGGACAGAACGATTTTTTTGTAGTGTATGACTTTGAAATATGTGATTCAGTCTTCTTAATACTACAAATCCATCAATTCATATAATAACTTCTTTTTTTTACATTGTACACCAAACAAATACGTTTAATATTGTACAAATTTACAGAAGTGTACTGTAGGGACTCGTAGTTGGTATCCAAGCCCAAGATGTGTAAGGTCTTGGCCCAATGAGTCAAGTACAATAAATTTGTAAAGAATTGGTTAAAGAACTAGGCCCTAATGAATTGGATAATGGTTAATACTGAGTTAAATCACAATCGAACACAAATAAGAGGTTCTAATAACAGTGGTATTTCAGTTTGAGGAGATCACGTTTAAATAAATTGATCGCAATTGGGTGCCAAGACAATTCAAGTTGTTACCACTTTCTCTCTCTATTTTTCTCATCCCTTTCTCAGGGTAGATCTCTTACATTATATAGCTCTTTTTGAATCATCTTCATCCTACACTTATTGATTATCTAAGCCTTCACTTGAGTACCTGTCCCGTCAGATACCTTTTCTGACTTTCTGTGAGTTGTGATAGTCAAGGCAGCATTGTTTAGAGGTCTTCTCCACATAAATACAGCCAAAAAAGTAGTTACAGTGCATTTAATGCAATGGTAGCAGTTTTTCCTTGGATATTTTGGGTTTTCTTCCTTCTTGCACGTTTATGAGGCATGCCCCTATCGTTGGAGCTTCTTGGAGGGTCACTTTAATTGCTAGAACACGTATTCGAACTGCATTGATTGTGTCCGAGGAGGAATTCCTTCTCAGACTACCTTCCATTCATTCTTTACTCGGAAAAACTTAAAATTGGAATTTCTAATAACTATTTGTTCCTTCTCGGATCACCCAAACGTCCTCAGACGAAGCCTAAGGTCCAATGTATGATTCTAGGCCCTTAACCCTACAACAGCCCCTCAAAACTCTGGTTTTCCCTCCCATCCGAGGAGAAAAAGTGGAGTTTTGATTCTTAGGAGATAATATTAACTAATTTTTTGATTCACATGTGTAGGAGTATGGTTTTATGCGCCTCATAATTGCTACTAATGCTTTGTAGCCCACGAGGCGCTATTAATTGCTCCAAGCGGCGTTATGTTCCCCGAATCCAACGGTTAAGCTCTTATCCAACGGCTGACGTTTCTCTTAGAATTTTGAGCGGGATTATTCCCCCTCATTTTCTTCCCCTATATAAAGCCTCCAGGGAACTCATTTCTCTTCTTTACTTCACAAATCTTCAAGTGCTTCAGAGAACCCCCGCGTCCCAACTCATAAAGCATTCTAAATTCCTAAGTTTCCGTAACATTTTCCCTAAGAAATTCTCTAAGATCCTTTCAAAAGGATCAGGATTAGCACATCTACAATTGTAAGTTTCTGTCTCTCTAAACTTTCTTCCCCTTCTTTGCTAGTCTTTTCGGCCCGTTTTTATATTCCTTAGGATATTCCCTTTGCGTCACCTTCGTTTGCTTAGATGGGTAGATTCAAGCATTTAGTGGATTCTCCGGCCAGTATGGAGGGTTTTAGGGCCAAATATCATATCCCACAGGGGGTGGCGTTAGAATATTGTCCCTTGGACAGAATACTTACAGACAGAAGGGTGGGTGAAGTCGTCATTCCCATGATTGCTTTTATAGAGGAAGGAAAAACGCTTCCCAGGGGTAGGATAACCAAGGATTACCTGATTAACAACCACAGTCTGACTCCCCATCAATGTGCCCCCAACCTATTTAGGGTATTGGGTTACATGGACGCTCTCAACGAGCAGATGGGCTTGGGGCTTACTTGGCACGATGTGGTTCACATGTACAAGTGCCACAAGCTCGACGACGCAGGATACTATCTCAAGTCCCGGTCTGACGTCATCAGACTGATCTCGTACCTCCCTAAGTCAAACAAGGGCATGAAAGATGACTACCTTATTGTCTCCTGAAAGTGGAGTGGCGGTTTTCATTGCCCAACTCAGGCAGGAGATCTAGGTTGGATACCCTAGGATTAGGTCCCTTAGTAAAGATTTCTTTCTTCTTTCGCACTATATGTTTTTCACAATTGTTTTAACATTTCGCCTCCTCAGATAATGGTTTTTGTTTTTCTAACCACAATTTTGTTCTCGAATATTTTTGCAGACAAAGACCATGTCTCTCCAAAGCTTAGCTTTGTTAACGTTCCCAAGCTCAACTATTTGCTGAGGTCAGAAATATTCGTCAGTGAAGACAGACAGCTTCGGGCAACTCATCTGATTTTGGACTACGAGCCGTTATCTCGCATATTTCAGGATGCGGGCCAGGCAATAAAGGCGGGCAGCTCCAGACTAGCTCACATAAACATTTCCAAGCTGGGATTCTTGGCTCGGAGAGACCTTCCGCCCATTCAGTTTCCTATTCAACACGTGTCGGGCGCAGCTTCTTTTTCAAGTCGTCTATTTCTAGCTGCATGGCTTTGTTGCTGTTTTGCCTCTAAGACACGTGACTTCCTACGCGGGAGTGGCTTCTCCTTGTATGGATGGTATGCATGCTTCCCTCTCGATACCTTTCCCGATCTCTTTCACATTCAAGATTGAGAAAGTCCTCTCATCGTTAAGATCCTGTGAACTTTGCCTGGCGCAGGCTTGTCTAGTGTGGACCTGATCCTACAGTTTTTAACCGTCACACTCACTGATGCATAACTTCTTCCCATAGACGGCATCAATTGTAAGTACACGTAGTTGGTATTAAAGCCCAAGATGTGTAAGGCCTTGGCCCAATGAGCCCAGTACAATAAATTTGTAGAGAATGGGTCAAAGAACTAGACCCTAATGAATTGGATAACGATTAATACTGAGTTAAATCACAATCAGACACAAGTAAGAGGTTCTAATAACAATGGAATTTCGGTCCAAGAAGATCACGTTTAAATAAATTGATCGCAATTGGGTGCCAAGACAATTCAAGTTGTTACCACTTTCTCTCTCTATTTTTCCCATCCCTTTCTCATGGTGGATCTCTTACATTATATAGCTCTCTTTGGATCATCCTCATCCTACACTTGTTGATTATCTAAGCCTTCACTTGAGTACTTGTTCTATCAAACACCTTCTCTGACTTTCTATGAGTTGTGATAGCCAAGGCAGCACTGTTTAGAAGTCTTCTCCACATAAATGTGGCCAAAAAAGTAGCTGCAGTGCATTTAATGTGGTGGTAGCAGTTTTTCCTTAGATATTTTGGGTTTTCTTCCTTCTCGCACATTTATGAGGCATATCCCTATCGTTGGAACTTCTTGGAGGGTCACTTTAATTGCTGGAACACGTATTTGAACTGCATTGATTGTGTCCAAGGAGGAATTCCTTCTCGGACTACCTTCCATTCATTCTTTACTCGTGAAACTTCAAATTTGAATTTCTAATAACTATTTGTTCCTCTTTGGATCACACAAATGTCCTTGGACGAAACCCAAGGTTCAATGTATAATTCTGGGCCCTTAACCCTACATGTACAATATTATGTACATTTATTTAAAAGTGTGCAATATTATATGCATTTTTTTAATATACAATGTTAATCTTACTATAATGTAAACTAATCATCTTTTATTATTATTATGTTTTTTTAACAATTGATAATATTGCGTTGATTTTTGAAACACTATAATGAATGTTGTGATATGAAAAATATATTTGAAAGATGGGCTTTATATTTATTTGGACTATTTTAGTCAATTTTTCTATTTGTATTAATTTAATATATTTATTATATTTTAAATAATTATTAAATTAATTATAATGTCATCACAGCAGAACCTCGATCCAACCTTAACAACCTTAAATCTTTGAATGGTCTGAATTTCAAAAACATGATAAAATTTTAATAACTAAAATGAAAAATAAATAAAGTTTAGAGACAAAATTATAAACAATTCATCCAAATTTTTATTGCCATTTTTTTTTTCAAATTTTGTATTTGCATTGATGATAAGTGAGATTTTTAGATAAATTAATAAATTTTAAATGGGTTCGAAGTAGTTTTAAATTTTCTGAAAATTGACACAAAAGTAAAATAGATTTGAAATCCAATTGGGAAATTTGACATAAAATTAGAGTGCAATTAAAATTAAGTGAAAATTACATAAAAATGGCCAAATTTTATACCACATTTCAGATTGGGTCCCAAGGTTTTGATTTTTTTCACTCAAAGTTCCAAAATTTTGAAATCGTTTTAATGTGAAGTCTCTATCCATCTTCGTTATTTAGGGGAAATTATGGAGTAGAGAAAAGCAAGAAACCATATATTTAACTCTATTTTTCCTCTAAGACTTGTTTATAATCAATTGTTAGCCATTTGATAGAATAAACAGAGAAAGTGTTTCGCTGAAAATCAAATTTGGTTAACTCTATGAGATACAAAATTTTATCACTGATTTATCCTTTTTTCTCTACTCCATTACTATCCATAATAATGAAAAATAATAATAATGGATTTTTTTTCTTTGAGAAGAACAAATAATGGATTTCGATAGGGGTTTCAAATTTAAACAATATCATAAGTTCGGGACTATTTGACAAAGGTAAAACTCATGACCTAGTTTGCTACAGTTTGCTTAGTCCAGTAATTGAGATGTATAAAACAAACTACAGGAAGTCATAATGCTATGAAATTGTTTCATGGGTTGCAATTGGATGTTATAATTAATGTCTAGTTTCATCACCTCGACAGAGGGAGAATGTTGAATTTTCTCTTCTATTGCCGTATTTGACACTCACTTTATATTCTTCTAATAAGCCATAAAAGCTATAAGAAGCATGTTTGCCATTCTTTATGTAGCTTGTCAACAACGTCTCTAGCAAGCAAAAATTTGGAAATTATTATGAGTCAAACACATTTTGGTAACACCAGAATTATTCCATTCACAGAAGGATGTGAAAAGCCTTCTCTCAATACTTATTCTAAGTAAATGATCTACACAGTTTTTGATACAGTATTGACTCCCTAAATACACACAAATCCTAAGTCAATTAGGGGCACATTCATTTATATATTCCAAGGGCAACAAAATATGTAGTTTTGAATAAATTCAAACTGAAACTAGCCTTATACTATTTGATGGCTCAAACGAGTATTCATGTGTACAGAGAAAACTTTGTAGAATTAACTCATTGATTACACTATTACTTTTTCTTTTTCTTTTTTTGAAATCTCAAGGGGCTAGGCCCCTTTGGGCCCTAGTGTGGGTTCATCCCTAACTATAGCTATAGAGTTTTTGTAATGTAGATTTTTAAATCATTTTTTTAATCATTTTAAGCAGTTAGAAATTATAGTAAATAGTTCTTTAAAGTTCTTGATTAGTAAAACTTGAATCTTATGTTGTAATAGCGGAAGCTCAATTATCAAATTGTTGTAGAAAAATGCTGCCGAATTGCACTCGTATACAAGATTGATTGTGAAAATATTATGTGCTTTAGAAAGATCTCTAAAAAATGAATAATAAGAATGGATTTAACTTGAAAGAAAATATACACATACACATACAAGAGAGAACAAGGATTTAGGAAACTTGACTTTTGGCCTACATCCACCGACAATAAGTTTCACTAATAAATATGGAAAATACAAATGGTGCATGTAATGACACTCTCACTAAATCCAAACCTCAATACACTCAATCCTACAATCTCTCACAAATACAAAGAGAAGTTATGTTTCTTTTCCGCAATTGCCGCACCACTCCTTTCACATTATTTACAACAATCTGCATCTAACATATACAACAAATTCGGGTGATGATTGGGTTAGTGTCCAGGACCTAACTCTCACTTGACAAATTCTATTGCTTTTTGTCAAATGATTTTGCCAGCTCAGCTTCCAATCAGTCCCCTATACTGGAAAACGCAAACTGAGTGCTCACTGTTTGTCTTGAAAAAAGATAGGGTAAGTTAGACTTTTGTCCCTAAAATTTGGTGTTAAGTTAGATTTTGTTCCCTCAAAATTAATATTTAAGCTTGGATTTGGTCCTATAATTATTTTAAAAATGGAGAACAATTTGATCATTCCATCTATTTTGACTAATAGAATGCTAAAGCACCTAATTTTTAGGAATTAAATCAAATTAACCACATATTTAAGGGATCGAAAACATACTAACCCAATATCCAAGGGACTAAAATCAAACCAATCTCTTTTTTTTTTTTTTTTTTTTTTATGTGAACCAATCTCAGGAAAAAATTGGCTTTTGCCCTTTTTAAAAAAATAATCCAGTATTTTGCCCTCTTTCCCAAACTAATTAGAGAAATGCCCCTCTTTTGAAACTCGATTTTCTCAAAATCGAGTTACAACCTTTAGTGGCGTTTTTAAGAAACCTATAATGACGTTTTAAGGACCTATAGTGACGTTTTTTAACTTGATCTCCATAAAGTCGAGTTATAAGCAAAAAAAAGAAAAAAAAATTGTATGTAACTCAACTTTTGAGAGATCGAGTTAAAAAACGCCACTATAGGTCCTTAAAAAGTCGCTATTGACTCCTTAAAACACCATTATAGGGCTCCATAATTTTTTTTTTTTTTTTTTATAACTCGATTTTGAGAGAAACAAGTTTCAAAATATAAGCATTTTTCTAATTAGTTTGGGAAATTGAGCAAAATGCTGGATTGTTTTTTTGAAAGGGGCATTTACCCATTTTCTCCACCAATCTCATATTTAGGAGACCATAATCAAACTTATTCAAAATTATAGTGACAAAACATATACTATTTTTTTTTTTTCCTAAAAAGAAGTATATTTGTATATATTTAAAATATACATCAAAATATATATAAACATGTAAGTGTATATATAATAAGTGTATCCATTTCGTGCATGTAAACGTGTGAGCTCGCATGAGCAAAATCACCAAATGTCAGCCAAAGTGCATGCAAGGAAGTCAATGTCCGCAAGCTTGTTCCTACAAGAAAGTTACAAGGACATTGCATTCCATTTCTTCTCTCTACTAACCCCATTTACAATTACAAGTGTAACAGCCTTCAACTTAACTAGTTTTAGTTATGCCAACACTAACATATCATATGTGAGAGCTTCTCCTGAAAAACAAGCAATTTAATTCACTAACACCTTACTGGCAAAACAGTTGGTGGGTCAAGTCACGTATTTCAGTCCCATGCACCCAATTGGATGGAACCATGCTAGTTTGGGACAAAATTGCCTTATGCCCTTTTCACCCAAATTATATAGGCTTATACCCCTCTTCCCTGCCTCTCTTTTATAACTTGATTTTCTCAAAATCAAGCTATAAGAAAAAATTTTAAAAAAAAAAAAAATCTAAAGCCCTATATTGTCATTTTTAAGGAACAATAGTGACATTTTAATGACCTATAGCGGCGTTTTGTAACTCGATCTCCCTGAAATCGAGTTATAGGCCCTATAACTCGATTTCATAGAGCTCGAGTTACAAAACGCCACTATAGGTCATTAAAAACGTCATTATAGATCCTTAAAAACGTCATTATAAAGTTTAACTCGATTTTGAGAAAGTTGAATTTTAAAAAAGAGGCATTTCCCTAATTAGTTTGAAAATAGGGGGCATAAGGCTATATAATTTGGGTGAAAAGGACATAAGGCAATTTTGTCCCTAGATTATGAAAGTACCAACTTTTTGAATCACCACAAGCATGATTTGTGTTAAATTTGTATGCAAAGTTGGCTCCTCATGCTAATTTTGGACCCAAAAAAAAAGGTTGCACACTTTTTGTCATTTTTTGCAAGCTTATTTCTCGGCCTTCCTAACGTCGATTTGACTCAAACAAAAATTTACTGAAAAGTGTGCGACACAAATTTCTCTTTGTAGCTTTTGATTTTGAATTTAGCAAGTTATGAGCATAGAGAAATGATATAAAACACAAGTTTTGGTAAAAAAATCTCACAATTTCTCCTCTTTTGTCTCTTTGGTTATTCACAGAGCCTAGAACAAAAATATGTCTTGAAGTCACAGTGTTAATAATATATTGCTTGCCAGTTTATTCTCCATAGTTGTTTGGTAAATGGCTGTAATGATGACTAATTTCATACATTTACTTTATTTGAATGCCTAATTTTGAGCATGTACTGTTCTATAGATGACACTGGAAATATATTGGAAATCAATAAATCTAAGAGCACAAAAAATTTCATAACAATTAAGGGGTGATATATTGTGATTATATATTGCTAATAAAAATGATGTCACTAGTGGCCGATTAGAGCATTCACATCAAAACATAGCTTTTAACAACTCAAAAATTCACTTTATCTATTTTAATAACTCACTTTAAAATACACTCAATATCAAAGGTTCTATTTTAGCATACAACACATTAAAATAATATATCTTATACAATAAACACCATAAAAAAAACTAAAAAGAGAAAAAAGAAAAAGGAGACGTACCATGCCACAAATTTTTTTTTTTTTTTTTAAATTTAAGTTTCAGCTAGCAGGTTATTGTAGCTGAGAGTTATATTTTTTTTAAATATAACACTTTTGATATAGAGCCTATGTTAGTATTTTGAGTTATAAAATAGCATTTTTGCAATAACATCTTTGATGTGAATGTTCTTATGAAAGCAATGTTCTAATCAAAACTTGTCAATATTAAAAATTTTGTATCCTTAACATTATTTTAGAATGAAATAAAATTATTTCATGTCTTCAGGCGGGTCACCAACTTGTTTTTTATAAAATGGCTAGTGCTATGCATTTTCGTCCTATTTAATTATTTTTGGCATTTATTAAGGCAATGATGTACAATATTTTTCTTCATACAAATTTTTTTTTTTTTTTTTTTTTTTTTTTTTTTTTGTGTTCTACTTTGTGCTCTGTTAATAATGGTATGTCATAACAACCACACACTTTTGGCGTGATAGTCACTCCAGAAATATAAGTATTTTGTGGAGTGTAAGGTAAGAGTCAGGGTTCAAATCTCCAAGAAAAAATTTTACACACATATATATAGATTATATCAGAGTAGAATTTTATCTCAAATAAAAAAACAAAAACAAAAATCACAGCATGTCATGTGTTTATTTTTTACCAATTTAAAGTATGATTATTTTATAAGGACTGTCAAATGAATATGTAACAAGTTATGATTGGTAAAATATAAAGTGAAACACAAAAAATTGAACAAAATATTTGTATTTGTACTTCCTGAGAAACTATTACATGCACTAAGAGCATCCACATTAGTGGAGCAATAAATTTAGCAATAAGGCTCCACAAAAAAACTATTTTATCTATTTTACCTTCTCACTTTACAAAACACCAAGCATCAGTTGTTTTATTTTAGCGTTCAACATAATAAAATAATATATTCGCTATAATAAAATAATATATCAACTACAAAGGAGTGTGAACAGGTGAATAAAATAATATATTTAATATAAAGCAATGTAAACACACAATTTAATAAAATAATATAAACAACACAATAAAATAATATATCCAATAAAATAATATATTTTGTGAGGAGGAATAAAAATAATATATTTAATACAAAGTAGTGTGAACGTAATTTAATATTCCCTTCGTCCCAAATTGTTTGGCCTAGTTAGAAAAACCCAATTATTTAAAGAAACATCGTTAACTACCTTATCTCTTTGAAAAAATGTTAAAAATTTCCTAAATTACCCTTAAACAAATTTGTTTTTCTTTGTTGAAGGTTTTTTTTTTTTTTTTAATTTTTAAATTTGAATAAAGATGACATGTATAGTGGATTTCAAAATTTAGGTTTTTAATTTTTTTTAATTTAAAAAAATACTCCTAGAAATAAATTAAAAACATAATAGGAATGTTAGTAAATTAATGTATTTGACTTTTTAAACAAGATATAATTTTGAAACATACCAAAAATAGAATACAAGTCAAACAATTTAGGATGGATAAAGGAATACATTAACGCTTAGATGCGCGTCAAATTTTTCTATATTTTCCTCCTTTTTATTCCTTTGAATTATAGTTTAACGCAATGAGTACTTTTCTTTTTTTGTTTTTAACGCAATGAGTACTAATTTAACGGAATGCGTACTAGTTTAACTGCATGTTTAACGTGGCAGTACTCATTGCGTTAAAAAAATTTTAAAAATTTTTTAGAACCAATAAGCACGTGTTATAGATAAATAACGTGGTCCTGCAAGGGAGTTTTTTTTTGTCTTTTTCACCGGAAACGTTGAATGACTTTTTTTTTTTTTTTAACTGGGAACGTTGAATGACTTTGTTCTTAGAAGACTCTAATTTTTTTTTCCCCTGAATTAGAAGACTCTGCGTTGATTTATAGTACAACTGCAATATCTATCCCAACTACGCCTCAAAGTTCCATTAATGGTTGTTTTCAACTAAAGTTTCAATCATGGCTGTTTACAACCTCACGATCAAGCATTTCCGATTTCCACAGCTTTTAATCCTCTTTTCTCTATTTATGATCACCAATTTCTTCTCTATACTAACCCCATTTACAAGTGCTGTATCCTTCGACTTCACTCGTTTTGATTCTCCAGACCCTAACATATTATATGAGCACGCTTACGCTGATGAAGACCAAGTCATTCAACTCACGGGCAGCAAGCTGAAAGGATGGATTGATGGTCGAGCCACGTATTCCAGACCCATGCACCTGTGGGACAAGGACTCCGGAAAGCTCACAGATTTCTCTACCCATTTTTCCTTTGTTATTGATGCGCAGAATCAACCAGTCTATGCAGACGGGCTGGCCTTCTTCCTTGCACCTAACGATTCCAAAATTTCTGACGCTGCTTTTGCTGGCAATCTGGGTCTCTTTATCCCTGGGTCAAAGCCAGCGGAAAATCCTTTTGTTGCAGTGGAATTTGATATCTGCGACGCTAACAGATGGGATCCGCCTGGGGAGCATGTAGGTATTGATATCAACACCATGAAATCTGTTGCTTATGTGCCATGGTTGAGTAATATTTCTATAAGGGAAGGGAAAACAAATGAAGCTTGGATTAGTTACAATTCAAGCTCAAAAAATTTAAGTGTTGTCTTTACTGTTTTTAAATACAATGATACTGTAAATCAGTCACTTTCTTATATTGTTGATTTGAGAACGGTCCTACCCGAATGGGTTACTTTTGGATTCTCAGCTGCAACAGGAGCTACTTATGCTATACATACTATTAAATCTTGGGATTTTAGTTCAAGTTTGGAATTTGATAATAACAATACCATCCCTAAAGGACCTAGTCTAAACCTCCACTCTAAGAAAAGGAACACATCCATGTTAGTTGTGGGGTTCATTGCGGGGGGATTTATTTTGGTTGGTGGGTTGACCATGGTTCTGTTTGCCTTGTGGAAGAGGAATCGGAGGGCTAACGAAGATGATCGTGCCCTTGATGAAGAGTTTAAAAGGGAAATGGGACCGAGGAGGTTTACATACGATGAATTGGCTCGTGCGACAAATGATTTCAACGACAAAGAAAAGTTAGGGCAAGGAGGATTTGGTGGAGTTTACAGGGGATTTTTAAGGGACTTTAACTCCATTGTTGCTGTTAAAAGGGTATCAGAAGGGTCTACACAAGGGATAAGGGAGTATGCAGCAGAAGTAAAAATCATTAGCCAATTGAGATACAAGAATTTGGTACAACTCATTGGATGGTGCCATGAAAGAAGTAAAGGACAACTATTACTTGTTTATGATTTCATGCCTAATGGAAGCTTAGATTCACATCTTTATAAAGAAGATACCTTATTGGTGTGGGAAGTGAGGTACAAAATTGCACAACACTTAGCCTCAGCCTTGCTTTACTTGCATGAAGGATGGGATCGTTGCGTGTTGCATAGAGATATAAAACCGAGCAATATTATGCTTGATTCAAATTTCAATGCCAAACTTGGGGATTTTGGATTAGCTAGGCTCGTGGACCATGCTAGTGCATCACGAAATACTGATTTGGCAGGTACCAAGGGCTATATAGACCCAGGATGTGTCACAACCCGAAGGGCTAGTAAGGAATCAGATATCTATAGTTTTGGAATTGTTGCATTGGAATTAGCTTGTGGAAGAAAACCAGTCAACCACGAGGCCCCAGAAGATCAAGTAGTCTTGTTGGAGTGGGTTCGAGAGCTCCATGGAAGAGGAGAAGAACTTCTTGACATAGCTGACCAAAGGTTGGGTGGACATTTTGACGAGCAACAAATGAATTGTTTGTTGATTGTAGGGCTTTGGTGTGCTCACTCCGAATATGATCATAGGCCTTCAATAAAAGAAGCAATTCAAGTGCTCAATTTTGAAGCTCCATTGCCTCTTCTCCAATTTGATATCCCCAGGTCATCACATCATACTCCAACAATGAATGAAACTACATCTTTGCTTTCAACCTCCAATGAATGATACTAATTCTACCAGATGACAACTCCAATTCCTCATTGTTTAAAGCACACTTTGTTGCTTATTTACCTACACTGCTTTTGTTGTTAGAAGTTGAACTTGTTTTAATTGAACTTTCATTTAAAGTAAGAATGTTATATATGTGTTGAATGAGTGTGGAATATATGTAAGGACTTTATTTTGAATTGTGTAATAAATGAAATTGAATTTAGCATTATTTTTTTGTAATTAAATATACTTATGCATTGCACAGAACTTATGAAACTACATTTTATTAACTATGACATGAACACATGTCATTTTTTTATTGTTAGTTGTAGCCTTACCAAATTTGTAGTCATAATTTGTTCATTTTAGATATGTTGCCACATTGATTTTAACTTTCCTATAAAGGGTACATAGTATTTGTGAAAAATAAGTAATGCTACATGCATAAACTATTTTACAACATTTTTACAAAATGTTAATGTGGCCAACCTCTTATTGGTTTTCATCTAGGCTCACCATTAATATTACTTTTTCATTTACTAATAATTACTCACCACATCAACAGTTTGTAAACTTTTTGTAAAATGGTTTGTATCTCTAGCATCATTCGTGAAAAATTAAGCAATTAAACTATGTGTACTTCTTTAAAGAATCAAGAGTAACTGTTAAGTCAAACAAGCACGAATTCAATGGCCAAGATCAATCACCCTTGACCAAGCTCAACTGCCCAACACCCAAGTCGGCCATCCAATGCCCAAGCTTGGCTACCCATCACTAAGATCAGCCACCAAACACCTTGGCAACCAAGACAACTTGGCACAGAGAGAGAGAGAGAGAGAGAGAGAGAGAGAGAGAGAGAGAGAGAGAGAGAGAGAGAGAGAGAGAGAGAGAGAGAGAGAGAGAGAGAGAGAGAGAGAGAGAGAGAGAGAGAGAGAGAGAGAGTACATAAATTAAAGGTTAAAAAAATCATTTGGAAAGCTAAGGGGGTGTTTGGTAAGGTATTTTAAACAACGGTTTTCAATGTCTAAACAACATTACAAGTATTTTCACACATTTTTTCACCCACACGTATTTCCAAAAAAAATATAAACAACGTTACTAAAACAACATTACCAAACACCCCCTAAACCACTGATCCACTCAATGGTGTAAAAATGAGTACAATTAGAGGTTCCATGAGCTTGTGGTTCCATTAGAAATTTTTTAGAGTGATATCACACGCTACCAAGCTTTTTCATGTATTGGCACACACTAGTGGCTCCCCTCACACATAAAAGGTTGGGTGGAAATTTTGATGAACAACAAATGAAGTGTTTGTAGAATGTAGGGCTTTGGTGTGCTCACTTTGAATATGATCGTAGGCCTTCAATAAGAGAAGCAATTCAAGTGCTCAATTTTGAAGCTCCATTGCCCCTTCTTCAATTAGATACCCCTAAGTCATAATATTGTACTCCAACAATGAATGAAGCTACAGCTTTGCTTTCAACCTCCAATGGTGCTACTAACTCTACAGGATGACAACACCAATTCTTTGTAGTTTAAAGCACACTTTGCTGTTTATCCACCTACGTTGCTTTTTTTTTTTGGTTACAAGTTAAACTTGTTTTTATTGAACTTAAGTAAGAGTGTTATATGTTGAGTGAGTGTGGAATAAATGTTAGGTGTTCATTTTAATTGTGTAATAAATGAAATTGATTTTATATTTATTTGATATAATATATATACTCGTGCATTACACATGACTTATGAAACCACACTTGAATGATTATGACATGAGCACATGTCAATTTTTTATGAGTAATGTTACAGGCACAAGCTATATTAGAGCACTCACAACAGTGAAGCTAAATAGTTATATAGCTATTTTAGCTTCACCAAAATACAAAAACTCATACTATAGCAGTGGAGCTAAAGGTAAAATTTTTACTTTCATTGTTATAGTGCATAGCTATATATGGTTGTGCATTGTAGCTAAGAGCTAAAAAATAATAATAATTTTTTATTCTCCAGACGGATTAAAATATTATTTTTTCCTTTCCCTCTTTTTTTTTTTTAATTAGAACTCTCACAATATCTCAACTCTCTCTCTCAACTTTTTGACCTCTCATGCTGCCACCCCCTTAACCCACGCCCCCGACACACGCCGCCATAGACCCAGCTCCGACCACGGCAACCTCCACCACCACCACCACCACCACATCAATCACAAATCCAACCATACCCACACTCATCAAACCCACCACCACTAATATCAATCACCACCTCCACCACCACCACATTAGTCACAAACCCAACCACACCCACACTCATCAAACCCACGACTACTAGGGAAAAAAAAAGAAAGAAGAAGCAAACATCGGCAAAATCTATGGCCAAAACATCACCAAAACCTGCAGCCAAAATCCATCACTGAGAAAGTCACAACCCACGCCAAAATCCACATTAGTCACAAACCCAACCACACCCACACTCATCAAACCCACGACTACTAGGGAAAAAAAAAGAAAGAAGAAGCAAACATCGGCAAAATCTATGGCCAAAACATCACCAAAACCTGCAGCCAAAATCCATCACTGAGAAAGTCACAACCCACGAACCATAACCAAACTAAGCGGACTTGAGAGACCCACAAGCTAGAGGAGAGAGCCGGACTTGAGAGACCAACAACAAATCCACCCATGGAGAGAAGACGAAGGTTTGGCTTGGTCTAGTGGGTTGCAGTGGGTTGCGTGGCCTGTGATGGTGGTGGGTTGCTATGGCATGTGATGGTGGTGGGTTGCAGTGGCCTGTGACAATGGTCCAACCATGGTGGCTTGGTGATGGTGTTCCACCATGGGTTTTGGGTTTGAAGGGGAGAGAGCAAAACAAAAGAGAGAAGGAAGAGAGAGAGACTGAAATGAAATAATGAGAGAGAGAGAGAGAGAGAGAGAAGAAAAATCAACCAATAATTTGTATATATATAATTTGGTTTAAAAAAAAAATAATGTTGTTATACTAGACGATAATAGGCTATCATGACGATTGAGAAGTTTTTTTTAGTCAAAAGATAAATTTGTATATATATAATTTGGGGTTAAAACAAAATATTATTGTTACGCTAGATGATTATTTGCTATCAAGATGATTGAGAAATTATTTTAATAAAGAAAAATGTATAAGTAAAATTTGGGGTTTAAAAAATCACTTGTTAACACTAGACAATTATTTACTATCATGTGGCGGCGGCGATGGAAGAGTCGGTGGTTGCGGCAGTGGGGGCGGCGGTGGAAGAGTCGATGGTGGCAGCGGTGATGGAAGAGTCGGTGGCTGCGGTAGCGATTGCAATAGCAGTGGCAGTGGAAGAGTCAGTGGCGATAGCAGTGGCGGCAGCGGTAGCGGTTGCGGGTGGTTGTGATTGTTGTTTATTGTAATGGATATATTATTTTATTGTAATAGATATATTATTTTATTGTGATGTTTATATTATTTTATTGTATTGAAAGCTAAAATAGATCCACTACTGCAGCATGTTTTGTAAAGTGAGTAAGTAAAATAAGATAAAGTAACTTTTTATAGTGTTAAATAGCTAAATTTTGATGTGGCCAACCTTTTATTGGTTCCTATCTAAACCCACAATTAATATCATTTTTTTCATTTACCAATAATCACTCACCACATCAACAATTTGTAAAACTTTTTATAAAATAATTTGTATTTCTAGCATTATTCATTTTTTATCTTTCTTTAAAGGGTAGTATAGGCGAAAAATTAAGCAATTAAACTTAGTTTATAACTTTTGACTTCTTTGAAGAATCAAGAGTAACTTTTAAGTTAGACAAGCATGAATTCAACGGCCTAGATCAATCACCCTTGATCAATCTCGGCTGCCTAACACCCGAATCGACCATCCAATGCCCAAGCTTGGCTACATACCCATCACAAAGATCAGCCACCAAACACCTTGGCAACCAAAACAACTTGGCAGAGAGAGAGAGAGAGAGTACATAAATTAAAGGTTAAAAAAATCATTTGGAAATGTGCCTGTAGTTCCAACGGAAACTTTTGACAGTAATATCACACATTACTGGGCATTTTCATGTATCAACATATACCATAGTGGCTCCCCTCACACATAACATAGAATGAAGGAATAATATATAAAGAAAATGACATTTTAAGAATATTAATTGTAGGGACGCGTTTTTTGAACCCAAGCCCAAGGAGTACAGGAGTATCTACCCAGTGAGCCCAATACAATAAATTTGTAGAGAATGGGTTAAAGAACTAGGCCCTGATGAAGTTAACAACGGCTAGTATGGACTTGGAAGATGATCAAGCAAGCACAAGAGATATTGAACTGGATCAAATCATTGTCCAAGGAGGTCAGTTGTAATATAAATCAATTAATCCTATTATGAATGCAATCTATATTGCTACAGTGTTCTTTCTCTCTTTTCTTCCCTCCTTTCTCATGAAGGGTCTCTCACATTATATAGCTCCCTCTCAACCATCTTAACCCTACACTTGTCAACCATTTGAGCCTTTACTTGAGTACCTGTCTTATCAGACACCTCCTCTAGCTTTCTATGAGTTATGATAGCCAAGGCAACACTGTTCAGAGGTCTTCTCCACATAAATGCGACCAAAAAAGTAGTTGCAGTGCATTTAATGCAGTGGTAGCAGCTTTGCCTTAAATATTTTTGTGTTTCCTTCCTTCTCATATACTCATAAGGCATATCTCTATCGTTAGAGCTTCTTGGAAGGTCCCTTTAACTGCAGGAGCATGTACTTGAGCTGCATTCATCACATCCGAGGAGGAACTCCTTCTCGGACCGCCTTCCATTCATCTCTTACCCATAAGATTTTAACTTGGGACCCCCTAATAACTGTTTGTCCCTCCTCGAACCATTCAATGTACTCGGACAAAGCCCAAGGCCCAATATATGATTTTGGATCTTTATCCCTACAGTAGCCCTTCAAAACTCCTGTTTTTCCTCGCATCCAAGGAGAAAACTGGGGTTTTGAACTTTTAAGAGTCAATCCCCTTTGATCCTTGGATTTACATGCATGGGAGTGCTGTTTTACGCGCTCCATAATTGCTGCTGTCGTTTCGAAGTTCGCGAGGCACCATTAATTGCTCTAGGCGGCGTTTTGTTCCCACGATCTAACGGTGACATGCAAATCTAACGGTGGATCTTTTTCTTCGAATTTTGAGCGAGATAACTCCCACTCAATTCTTTCCCCTATAAAAGGCGTCTGAACGGTTTCTTCTTTCTCATTATACAAAAGCTTTCAAACTTTCAAGAATTCTGAAACTCTTAAGAACTCTTAAACTCTCAAGAACTCTCTAAAGTGTCACTTATTCGTTTCCAGTAAGTTTTTATTTTTCTCTTAGGTTGTTTTCTCCTTAGCCAACCTCCTTAGCCGTCTTTCTTTCAAAAGACACTTTTAGTGTCATCTACGTTTACTTAGATGGGTAGGTTCAAACACTTGGTAGACTCTCCGATCGGTATGGAGGGTTTTAGGGCTAGATACCGTATTCCGCAAGAGGGTAACCTTGCAATATTGTGCTCCAGACCAAATTCTTACCGATAGGAAAGTGGGGGAAGTTGTTATTCCTATGATTGCCTTCTTAGAGGGAGGTATGACGCTTCCCATAGGTAGGATAATCAAGGATTACCTGCTTAACCACAGATTGAATCCCCATCAATGTGCCCCTAACCTATTTAGGGTCTTGGGCTGCATAGACGCTCTTAATGAGCAGATGGGTCTGGGGCTCACATGGCTTGATGTGGTTCACATGTACAAGTGCCACAAGCTTGCCAGTGCAGGATATTATCTCAAGTCCCGGTCTGACATCATTAGGCTGATATCGTGCCTTCCCAAGTCAAATAAGGGCATGAAGGATTATTACCTCATCGTCTCTAGGGAATGGCATGACGGTCTTCATTGCCCAACTCAAGTGGGAGATCCAGGTGGGGTGCCCTAGGATTAGGTCCCCTAGTTTAGTTTCCTTAATATTTCTCCTTCTCGGATGATAGTTCTTATTGATCTAACCATCATTTTCTCCTCGGATGTTTTGTGCAAACAAAAACCACATCACTCCGAGATTGAGTTTGGTCAACATACCGGTTCTTAATAAACTGCTATGATCTGAGATATTTATAAGCGGGGACGAACAATTACGGGCTGCTCCTTTGTTCTTGGATTACAAGCCTCTATCTCGTATATTCCAGGATGCAGGCCAGGCAATAAGGGCTGGTGATCATCGCCTGAACCGAATAGATGTCTCCAAGCTAGGGTTTCTAGCTCAAAGAGATCTTCCGTCGATTGAGCTACTTATCCAACGTGTCCCTCAGGAAGTAGCCGCTCCGAGAAAAGGTACAAATTCTGCACATTTATAACTCTCGGCTGAGATAGATCAATTTTGTATTGAGGACGAAGGTAAAGTTCCAGGCGAGCCAATAGAGCTCTCGGAGTCCGAGGTCAATATTGATAGACTCTCTGCAACCAATCCTCCAAGACTTGTGGTTGCCTAGATTGACTCCAACTCAGAAGAAGAGGAAATGGCCTTAAACCAAATGAGAAGTTTGAGGGACCTCATGTCCTCCTGGAACAAAAGGGCAACTTCACAAGAAGCACCGAAGTCCCAAGTTCCTCCTAATCTTCCTCCTCCTCCTCCTCTTCCCCCTACTGACCTCGGCCTATAGGCAATGAAAGATCTAAAGAAGAAAAGGCTGATACAGGAGATTGAGGAGGGGGAGTTGCCCCCTCAGAAGGGCACGAAACAACAAAAGGCTACCAGGGATCCAAAGGACAAGAGATCCTCATCCGTGGACAGAAGAAAAGAGCAAAACCTAGTCGAGGTGCATGTACAACAACACACTTGGTGTCCTCGGCTAGAGGTAGACGGGACCGCCATTTCTTGGAATGCCTCTATTAGGGACTATCAGAGAGGTCATTCTGTAGATATGGCTGAGGCTTTAGAGCAACCACTCCTTCTGCCCAAGGACATGGATGTTGTGAAGAAGCTAAAGCAGCATAACCTCTTCTTGTCCCTAAAAAGGGACCTCGCTCTAGTAAGTTCACGATTCCATTCTTTTTACTTATTTTAGTAATTATAGGCTTCCTTGTCTATTCACATAGGGTTACAATATTGTCTTCGTGCAGATTACCCAAGAGGTCTATGTGGCCAAGGAATGGGTCAACAGAGCAAGGAATGATGTCAAGAACGAGGTCAGCCTCCGCCTCGAGACGGAAAAACCCTTGGGGGCTGTGAAGGAGGAGAATAAGGACTTACTGTCCAAATTAATCGCCGAGGAGAGGGAGAGAAAGTTTGCCCAAGCTGGTTTGAAAAAAGCTGAGGCATAAGTTGAAGATCAGCGCAAGTTGCTTTATCAAACGGAGATAGAGCTGGCTACTTCAAAGCAACTTGTACAGGATCTAAAAGCAGAGTTGCAGAAAATTAAGGAGGCAGCTCAACTAGCCAAGGAGGCAGCCGAGGCGGAAAAGCAAGCATCCTATATCCTCAGGGTGGAGGAGACGCAAGCCAGGCTCATCGAGGAGTTGGCTGAAGCTTGCAGGGACTATTGCAATGTGACGTGGGATGAAGCCCTCAATGCTGCAGGAGTCACTGTAGATTTGGTGCTGAGGCAGCCTGGGCACATCTACTATCATCTGGACATTCGTGAAATACCAGGTGCCCAAATTGCTCCTACTCTTGCCCAGACTGCTCTCCCACCTCCTGAGGCTTTGAAAGGAACTAGTGAAATTGGGGATCAAGGCCAGGGGCCGAGGGGGCCATGGATAAAGGTAAAGGAACTAAGCCCCCATCGGACGTCAAAGACGCTGCTGAGGCCAAAGAAGTTGAGGTTAATGCAAAGGAAGCAAAGGCCAAGACTAAAGAAGCTGACCCAAAGGCCAAGGACACTCTTAACACCCAGCAAAGCCAGAAAGAAGCTCCTCCTCCTTCGAAGGCCAAGGCTTAACAACTAGGCTTTTCATGCAATTCCTTTTGTAGTTTTTTTTTTTTTTTTTTTTTTTGGTAATGACATCATGTCAATATACATAATTTATTTCTTTCCTTGTCTAATGAAATTTTTTTTCCCTTTATCTTTTGTTCTTTTGCTTTTTGCATTTTGGATTTTATCAATATCCCACATAGTATTGAACTGTTGTTACTGTGCCTTCAATAAAAACCAGAAATAACATACTGCTAATAATATGAGTAATTTGACTAAGTGCTAGGAATGAAATGATATATCACATTTTTTTATTGTGAATTGAACTTTCTATAATGAAGGTTGAGTTTAACAAATTTTGACTTTGTAAAGAATAAAAAGGAAGAGATGTTCTTCTCTCTACTTAACACTTAGATAAAAAGTTAAGGATATTAACTTACTCGAAGCTATCATTGAGTGTTAATTTCATCATGGTATTTGGTCCAAGGAGCCTTACTTAGCGTAGGTTATGTTTAAACACTCATATGGATGTCGTTGAGTGTTAATTTCACCCAAGTATCTGGTCCGAAAGACTTGACGTAATTTGGGATATGTTTTTACGCTTATAAAGATGTCATTGGGTGTTAATTTCACCCAAGTATGTGGTCCGAAAGGCTTGACATAACTTAGGATCTATTTAACACTTATATAGATGTCATATTTAGTGTTAATTTCCCCAAAACATCTGGTCTGAGGATCCGAGCATGACTAAGGTTCTGTTTAAACACTTATAAAGATGTCATATTTAGTGTTAATTTCCTCAAAGCATCTGGTCCGAGGGCTAAGGCATGACTAAAGTTTTGTTTAAACACTTATAAAGATTCATATATGATGTTAATTTCCCCGAAACATCTGGTCCGAGGACCCAGGCATGACTAAGGTTCTGTTTAAACACTTATATAGTACAAATAATAGGAAGTACGATGCCTTTTCACAACAAATGAACATATTGACAAAGGAAACTTTCATTAATAATAATACATTTTCAGGTTGTTTACATTCCAAGGACGTGGTATTACATGCTCATCTAGGTCTTCTAGAAAATAGGCTCATATGCCAGCCACCGAGACGATACAATATGGTCCTTCCCAATTAGGCCCTAGTTTTCCCCACGCTAGATTCTTTGCAGTGCCTAGAACCTTTCTCAGTACTAAGTCACCAGGTACTAATGACCTTAGCTTTACATTGGCATCATAACCCTGCTTGAGTTTGTGTTGGTACTATGCTAATTGAACCATTTCACTTTTTCTTCTTTCTTCAATAAGGTCTAAGCTTTTCTCTAGCAACTCATTGTTACTGATCGGATTGAATGAGCTGGTTCTTAGCGTTGGGAAGCCAGTTTCTAAAGGAATGACAACCTTTGCTTCCACAAGTCATTAAAAAGGGAGTCTCCCCTATTGACCTCCGAGGTGTGGTTTGATATGTCCATAGGACATGTGGCAGTTCTTCCACCCATTTTCCTTTTACATCATCCAACCTCTTCTTGAGTCCATTGACTATGACTTTGTTAACGGCCTCGGCTTGTCCGTTCCCCTGGGGGTAAGTAGGGGTAGAATATCTATTCGTAATTCCCAAATCACAACAATATCTTTTGAAAGATTTGCTATCAAACTGAAATCTATTGTCTGAGATGAGGGTACGAGGGACCTCAAATTGGGTAACAATGTTTTTTTAGACAAAATTTTTGGCATCCACATCTCTGATATTCGCTAAGTGATCAGCTTCAACCCATTTGGTGAAATAGTTCGTGCCAACCAGCAAATATCTCTTATTCCTTGCTACCTTGGGGAAAGGGCCAACAATATCCAAGCCCCACTAGGCAAATAGCCAAGGACTGGATAGGGGATTAAAAACTCCTCCTAGTTGGTGTATGTTTGGTGTGAATCTTTGACATTAATTGCACTTCTTCACATATTCCTGTGCTTCCTTTTGCATATTGGGCCACCAATAGCCTTGAGTGATGATTTTGTGAGACAAAGATCTTCCTCTTGTGTGGCTTCCACAAATCCTTTCGTGTAACTCCTCAAGAAGTAGCTCTGACACCTTAGGGTGAATGCAGAGTAGGTATGGCCCAGAAAAAGAGTGTTTGTACAATTTTTGGTTCTTGGATAGCCAGAAACGAGGCGCCTTTCTCCGTACTTTTTCAGCCTCTGACTTATCCTCTGGCAAGATGTCCTCTCTCAGGAATAGTATTATGGGATCCATCCAGCTAGGCCCTACTCTGACTTGGTGAACATGGACCACCTTTCCCCTTACCTCTGTGGCTTTGGACAAGTCTTCTATAAGGATAACCCAAGGTAAGCTCTATGCCGAGGAGGTTGCAAGTGTGGTCAGGGAATCAGCATGTGTGTTTCCACTTCTAGGGACGTGTAGAAGGCTGAATGATTCAAATTTTGATTGCAAATGCCTAGCCTGACTTAAGTACCCTTTCCTTCTCTCATCTCTTGCTTCTAGCTCGCCCTTCACTTGACTAACAACCAATCTTAAGTCCGAGAACATTTTTACTATTTTCCCCCTCCCCCCCCCCCCCCCCAATTCTTTGAACCATGGACATTCCCTCCAACAAAGCCTCATATTCAGCCTCATTGTTTGTGGCCGAGAAGCTCAATCTTAATGATTTCTCAGTGGTGAGCTTCTCGGGTGAGACCAGGACTAGCCCCACTCCGGATCCCCTTTAGTTCGCTGCCCCATCAACATACACCTTCTAGTGTAACGGTTCTTGCAAGGTAATGGAGCTAACCAATTTTCATCCACGTGTTGTGCTCTTGTCTCACTCTCTAACGGGGCTTCAGTGAACTCAGCCACCAAATCTGTAAATACCTGGCCCTTAACGGAGGTACGGGGCATTTACTTGATGTCATAAGCCCCTAGGATTATGCCCCATTTAGCAATCCTCCCCGTGTAATCAACACTTCAAAGTATGGCCTTGAGTGGAAGCTGAGTTAGGACGACAATTGTACGTGCTTGGAAGTAATGGGGAAGCTTTCGTGTACCATGCACCACCGCTAGGATTGCTTTCTCCAATGGTAGATAGCGAACCTCAGCTTCATGTAGTGACTTGCTCACATAGTACACTGGCCGTTGTATGCCACTATCAAATCGTATCAACACCAAACTCACGACATGAGGGGCCACAACAATATAAGCAAATAGAACTTCATCCATCTCAGGACTGGACATGATAGGTGGATGAGAGAGATATTCCTTAAGCTGCTGAAAGGCCAAAGCACACTCCTTGGTCTACTCAAAGCCCTTCCATTTATTCATCAATAGGAAAAAGAGTTTGCATCTATCTGCTGACCGAGAGATAAATCGATTCAAGGCAGCAGTCATTCCAGTTAGCTTCTAAACTTCTTTGGGATTCCAAGGTGGTTGTAGATTGTTTATTGACTTAATTTGGTCGGGATTAATTTCGATTCCCTAGTGAGTCACCATATAGCCCAGAAACTTATCTGATCCCACACCAAAAGAGCACTTGAAAGCATTAAGGCGTAACTTGTGTTTCCTCAGAATAACAAAAATGTTTCCGAGGTCTCTCATATGCTCGGACACCATCTTGCTCTTTACTACCATGTCATCTATATAGACCTTTACTACCATGTCATCTTGCCTAACTGTGGTTCAGACACCTTGGTCATCATCCTTTGATAGGTGGATCCTACATTTTTCAAGCCAAAGGGCATCACTTTGTAGTGGTAATTTCCGATGGGAGTGACAAAAGTTGTCTTTTCTTGATCGTCCAGGGCTAGTGGTATCTAGTGGTATCCCTAGAAGGCATCCAAGAAGCTCATCCAAGAATGGCCTACTGTTGCATCTACCAATTGATCTATCTGAGGTAGGGGGAAAGGATCTTTTGGACAGGCTTTGTTTAGGTCTGTGAAATCTACACACACTCGCCACTTCCCGTTTTTCTTTTTTACTACCACGATGTTGGCCAGCCACTCGAGGTAGAACACTTCCTTAATAGCCCCTGCCTGCTTAAACTTCATCACCTTGTCTTTAACAGTATCAGAATGATCCTTGGATGAGCATCGAGGTGGTTGCTTTCTGGGGGTGACTAATGGATTAACATTTAAATGATGGCAGATGAAGCTCGGGTCCACCCCTGGGGCTTCATAAGTGTTCCATGCGAACACATCAATGTTCTTCCGAAGGAATTCTATCAGCTCTTCTCTCTCATGAGGAGGTAGTTGAGCCCCGACTTGAAATAACTTCTCTAGATCATCATCAATAACCACCCTTTCTAGATCTTCGCATTTCGCTTCCTCGGCTAATCCCTTGTCTAGCAACACTGGAGTTTTTAATTGCTATAAACCCCTTTCAGCTGAGGCCAATGACTCAGCTATAGGCCAACGTGAGATGGCAACCACAGGCACTGCCTAGCTATGGACTGATTCCCAACAATCTCTTTGACTTGGCCTTCCGAGGGATATTTCACCTTTTGGTACAAGGTAGAAGAGACGGCTCCGAAGGCATGAAGCTAAGGTCTGGCCATAATAGCGATGTAGGGTGAATAAGCGTCCACCACAATAAAATCCACCTCCATCACTTTTGAATCGGTTTGTATGGGTAGTCTAATTTGACCTCTTAGAATAACAGTCTTCCCCTCGAAACTTACTAGAGGGGAATCTTAAGCCGTTAGGTCCTCGAGTTTCAAATTCAGCCCCTTATACAGGTCGGGGTACATAATCTCGACAACACTGCCCTGATCTACCAACACTCTCTTCACATCATACCCCCATATTCTGAGAGTGACCACCAAAGCGTTGTCATGGGTTTTGATGGTTCCGATTTTATCTTCGTCCGAGAAACCCAAAATCAGTTGGATTTCTATTCTAGCCCTCTTTGGCTCCGAATTATTACCCTTGGCGGACAGCCAAGCCACGGACATCACTCTAGAAGGACAAGAACTGGTCCTCCCGGAAGCAGCAAAGATGACATTAATCGTTCCTAAAGAAGGTCTTGAAGAAGCATCCCTCTGAGGTTCTGAACCTGTCTAGCTCCCTTGACCACTAGAATGATGCAAAAACTGTTTTAACTTTCCTTCTTAAACCAGATGGTCCAAATGGTCCCACAAATTCCTACAGTCCTCCGTAGTGTGTCCCTGGTCCTAATGGTATTAGCAATAAAGGCTCTAGTTGCGCTTCATAGGGTTTCCAGTCATTTTGTTCGGCCATTTGAAGAATGGCTCATTCTTGATCTTCTCTAGAACTTGTTACACCGGTTCTCGAAACACGGCATTAACCGTCTGGGTGTTGGCAGACCTTGATTGCCTCGCAAAGTCTCTTCAAGGTCGATTATTATTGTATCGGTCCAACCTGAAATACCTCATCTCCTGCGGAATAACCTTATCCTTTCCTTTCCCTTGCTGTTGGTCTTCCTCAACCCTCTTGTACCTATTAATTTGATCCATGAGTTAGCGCACACTGGTAACAGGTTTACCAGTTAAAGATTTCCTTAAACTGTGCTCGGCTGGGAGGCCGACCTTAAAAGTGCTGATGGCCACGTCGTCAAAATCACCATCTATCTCGTTGTACATCTCCCAGTATCTGTCCGAATAAGTTTTCAAAGTCTCTCCTTCCTGCATGGATAAGGATAATAGTGAGTCCAAAGGGCGAGGAACCCTACTACTTGTGATGAAACGAATGCCAAAGGCTCGAGTGAGCTTTTTAAAGGAATCTATGGAATTGAGCTTCGGGCTATCGAACCATCTCATTGCCACAGGTCTCAAGCTGGATGGAAATACCTTGCACATCAAAGTTTTGTCTTTAGAATGGACAACCATCCTTTGATTGAACTAGCTTTCATGTTCTACAGGGTCCGTTTTACCATAAGGGTGAACATGGGCTGATGGAATCGTCGGGGAAGTTTTGCCCCCTCTATCTTGTGTGTGAAAGGTGATATGGAGATTCGATCCAACGCCCTGCTCATAGTGTCGTTTCCCAAGCCTTTAAGAGGCGGGCTCTTGTACCTACATTTATGGTAATGCTCCTCATCGTAGGAAAAAGACTCGTTTGGTGGAGTTCTTGACCTTTGCCTATAACTCGCATCTTCTTCATCAGTAGAAGAGGTATCAGAATTAAAAGGGGCTTGCTTCCGTTGTGCATAGCGCAGCTCCTTCTTTAAATTGTCAATCTTCAACTGCATGGCTTTATTCTGTTGTTGTTGAGAGACATGACTCCCTACTCGAGAGTGGCTTCTACTTGTGTGTGTAGTATGCACGCTACCCTCTTAATCTCTCCCATGCTTAAGATTAACGAAGTTGTCCTGTCGTTGAGACCTCGTAGGCCCTTGTTGATGAGGTCCTGATCCTACCATGCTTCACCGTTGCACTCACTATTACACAAGTTCTCCCCACAGACGACACCAATTATAGGAAAACGTTTTTGGAACCCAAGCCCAAGGAGTACAGGGGTATCGGCCCAGTGAACCCAATATAATAAATTTGTAAAGATTGGGTTAAAGAACTAGGCCCTAATGAAATTAACAATGGCTAGTATGGACTTGGATGATGATCAAGCAAGCACAAGAGATATTGAACTGGATCAAATCATTGTCAGAGAAGGTTAGTTGTAATATAAATCCAAGGTTTTCAGAACCGAACCAGACTGGGAGGTCGGACCGTGAAAACCGGGAACCGGGATGAAAACCGATTTTTTAAGCCTAAAGAACCGGATTTTTTGTTAAATCCGTGAACCCCTAAACCCGGGGTTGGACCGCACAAACCAGTGAGAACCATGCAGTCCAACCCCTTAGCAATTTTTTTTTTTTTTTTTTGAAAAAAAACAACTTAACACAATTTTATTCTACTTAATTAAATTATCAATCTCTTACAAGGAATTAAAATATATATATATATATATATATATATATATATATATAATTAAAATCCTTCAAAGATATTCAACTTTACTTCAAAAATTAATCAAAAATTTTAATGTTTTCATGGTTATTATTTTATTTTATTAACTTTCTTATTTAATTATTAAATATATACTTGAAAATCATTAAATTTCCCTCACATATATAGATATATTGTCAATTTTTCTAGTTTTATAAATTTAATATCTATATTTACGCTTTAATTAATTATTAAATTAATTATAATGTCATAACGGTTTGACCCTGGTTCGACCTCAAAAATTTTGAATCTCTCCCTTTTACAATTCAATGACCAGTCCGGGTCTAAAAATCTCGTATAAATCAATTAATCCTGTTATGAATGCAATCTCTATTGCTATAGTGTTCTTTCTCTCTTTTCTTCCCTCCCTTTCTCATGGAGGGTCTCTCACATTATATAGCTCCCTCTCAACCATCTTAACCCTACACTTGTCAACCATTTGAGCCTTTACTTAAGTACCTATCCCATCAGATACCTCCTCTGGCTTTCTGTGAGTTGTGATAGCCAGGCAACACTATTTAGAGGTCTTCTCCACATGAATGCGGCCAGAAAAATAGCTGCAGTGCATTTAATACGGTGGTAGCAGCTTTCTTTTAGATATTTTTGTGTTTCCTTCCTTCTTTTATGTTCTTGAGGCACGTCTCTATCATTGGAGCTTCTTGGAAGGTCCCTCTAACTGTAGGAGCACCTGCATTCATCACATCCGAGGAAGAGCTCCTCCTCGGACCGCCTTCCATTCGTTTTTTGCCCATAAGATTCTAACTTGGGACCCCCCAATAACTGTTTGTCCCTCCTCAGACCATTCAATGTACTCGGACAAAATCCAAGGCCCAATATATGATTTTGGGTCCTTACCCCTACATTAATATTTTTTTCAATTTTTTAAATAATTTTATTGATTTAAACATTTCACTTAATTTGTGAGCGAGAGGATATAATATATAAAATTAGAAGATATTGTTTAATACTTATTTTACACTTCATACACACTGTCCATGATCAATGCCCATATAAAATAATAGAAGAAGTTTGGTATATACCACCCTACTGGCCAACTTTGCGGTGGGAGCTAAAGTTACTTGAATCTTATATTGGTATACCATCTTTTTTTCTTTTTCCCTCTCTCTTCTTCTTCTTCTTCTTCCATTTTTTTTTTTTTTTTTTTTTTTTTTTTTTTCCTTTGGGTTTTGGAGTTTAAAAGGTTAAGTCAAGACACAGGGTGTAGATATAACATACACACAAGGACGGTGCCATCCTTAGACAATTTCCTAGACCAAGGGAGTCCAAGACCCCTTATAAAATTTAAAATTTTTTTATTAGTACATATAAATATTTGAAAGTTTGGATTCAAAACAATTTGTAAAAATCGATCCAATTTGCACCCATTTTATGTTTGGATGAGTTGTTATTTTCATCTAAAGTTTTTTTTTTTTTTTTTTTCATCATTTTAGTCCTTAAACTTCTACATTCCTATCAATGGTCCGTTTGTCCTTTGTCATCTATAAATTGTTTTTAAGTCCAATAAAGGACTTTACATGACATATTGTGATTCTTGCAAATAAATAAAATGTAAGGGTTTAAGAACTAAAATGACAAATAAATAAAGCTTAGAGACAAAAATAACCATTCATCCAAAGAAATTTTTGCCAAGTTTTTAATCAAATTTTGTATTTGCATTGATGATAATTTTTTTTTTGAAGCCGAAACCAAAAGATTTCATTAATTTAGAAAACTAGAATCCAAATACAATGCATCCATTGCTGGAGGAGGATCCTCCTCCAGCCAAACAATTTCCTGATCAAGTAATCTAGCAAATCTAGCCAACGCATGAGCAACGCTATTTGCACTACGCCTAACACAATTGTAAGTAATGGTCCTAAAACCCCCAACCAAACACCAAATGTCTTCATAAATTAAGCCAAGACGCGAAGAATCTTGCTGGTCCTGAGATATCACCTTCATCACCATAGCATTGTCACCTTCCAGGATTATCTCCGTGAAGCCTGCATCAATGGCAAACTCAAGTGCTTTACGACACGCCATCACTTCCACCTCCTCACTGTCCTGCACAGCACCACCCCGCTCAGCTATAGCTGCCATAACTTCACCCTTTTCGTTCCTAATCACTGCTCCATAACCTGATGCAGCCCCATCATCAAAACAAGCCCCATCAAAATTCAGCTTGAATACCGATCCCTGTGGAGGCTGCCATGTTTGCTGAGCTGGGACATTAATTGGATCAGACACCCTCAGAGTGTCTTGCGCATTCGAAAACTCCTTCAAATAATCAACAGCACGCTTGGCCAAACTTGAAGGATGTTGGAAAACACCTCCATGAATAACCGTATTCCTCTGATACCAAATCTGCCAACAAATAACCCAGAACAGATTCCATTCTTCCGATGAAAGCTTCACCATAAGATCGGAGACCAGCTGCAAAAAATCATTCTGTGCAGTACCAAGTTTTTGAAATCTACCTACACTCCCTGCCCATACATCCTGAGCCGCCCCACAACTCCAAAGAACATGTAGAACCGATTCAGTCTCTTGCTGACAGAAACAGCACCGAGCACTCGCCAACACTCTTCTTTGCATAAGATTATCCTATGTAGGCAAGATATCAAGACACGCCCTCCATGAGAAAATTTTTATCTTGTTTGGGATGGTTGCTTTCCATAGTCGTGACCACAGGGACCCCATTATTCCTTGCTTCGAAGACTCCTCATTGCTTAATTCATCCTTCCTTAATTGCTTGGCCACAAAATATCCAGACCGGACTGTATATCTGCCTCTCTTTGCAAAAGACCATATAATCACATCTTGAACAACCCGCCTACTCAAAGGAATTTGAAGAATAGCGTTCGCATCAAACTGGTGAAACATAGCCAAAATTCTCTCCTTGTCCCACTGATGATTCTGCCAGTCAATTAGATCAGAGACTCGCCACTCCCAAATTTCTTCCTCCGGCTGAATCAGAATTTTTTTTGTTGGGTGGTTTGGCAGCCAGCAATCCTTAAGCACACGAATTGAAGCTCCATTACCAACTCTCCAAAAACACCCTTTCTTCAAAATTGGTTGAGCCGCTAACAAACTTTTCCATACGTAGGAACTATTTTGGCAATCAGAAGCTTCAAGAAAATCACACCGTGGGAAATATTTGGCTTTAAAACAACTATATAGCAAAGAACTCGTATCTTGTAGCAACCTCCAACCTTGTTTTGCTAACATGGCTAAATTAAATGATCTCAAATCTCTGAAACCCATTCCGCCCTCTTTCTTTGATGCTGTTAAAAAACTCCAACTCTTCCAGTGTATTTTCCTTTCCTCCCCAGCTTGACCCCACCAAAATCTAGCACACATGGCATCCAACTCATCACATAATTTACCCGGCAGCTGAAAAACCCCCATTGTATATGTGGGAATGGATTGAGCCACTGCTTTTATAAGAACTTCCTTGCCAGCCTTAGACAGCAACTTCCCCTTCCAACCCTGCAGCTTTCTCCAAACCCTTTCCTTAAGGAAAGCAAAAGTTTCATATTTTCTTCTTCCTATCAAAGTAGGCAGCCCCAAGTAAGCATCAAACCTCTCCACTTCCTTAACCTTTAATTTGTCAATTATCCATTCTTTTTGTTCCACAGGCACATTACTACTGAAATAGACAAAAGACTTCTCAAGATTTATACATTGGCCCAAAGCTTCAGCATATAGCTGTAGGGTATCAGAAACCACCTGCACTTCATCTTTATTAGCTTGAAAAAAATCAAAGAATCGTCAGCAAAGAGCAAATTAGAAATAGATGGAGCATTTTTACATAATGCCACTCCATGTAACCTCCCTTCCAACTCTTCTCTAGCTAGGAGCGAGGTAAAGCCTTCAGCACATAACAGGAACAGATACGGGGACAGAGGATCTCCCTGCCAAATACCCCTAGAAGGAGTTATATTCCCATAAGCTTTCCCATTTATTTTGACAGAAAAGGAAGGTGTAGAGACACAGCTCATAACCCTATCCACCCAAACCTCCGGAAACCCCAATTTTATCATCATACCTTTAAGAAAGCCCCACTCCACCCTATCATAGGCTTTACTCACATCCAGTTTAAGAGCTAAAGCCCCCTTCTTTCCCTTCTTTCTAATATGCATGGCATGCAACGTCTCATAGGCAATTAACACATTATCAGTAATAAGACGTCCAGGAACAAAAGCACTCTGGGTAGGGGAAATTAACTGAGGCAATATCAGTTTCAACCTGTTCGCCAACACTTTAGAGATGATTTTATAAATCACATTGCATAGACTAATAGGTCTAAAATTTTCCATTTTCTCCGATTTCTTAACTTTAGGAATCAAAACTATATGAGTATAGTTAATATCAGGCACCATATTACCAGTATGTAAAAAATCTAACACAGCATCAGTCACCCCATTACCAACAATATGCCAAAAATTTTGATAGAAGAGGGCATTCATACCATCGGGTCCAGGAGCCTTAGTTGGTCCCATCTGAAACAACGCTATTCTGACTTCCTCACGGCTGTATGGCCTGGACAGCACCTCCAACATATCAGCAGTCAGTCTCTGGTTAACCGCATTAAGACATTCCTCCATTCTGTCACAAGTACCTGCTTTAAAAATATTCATAAAATAATCAGAAGCTACCCCCGCTACCTCTTCCACCTCCTCCACCCAATCCCCATTATCATTTTTGATTCCCTCAATAAAATTCCTACACCTTCGTTGGGAAGCCTTGGAGTGAAAAAATTTTGTATTCCTATCGCCATGCTGTAACCAAGCCACCCTAGACCTTTGGCGCCAAAAGATCTCCTGCTTAAGCAATAACTCATCCATCTGTTTACTCAATAAGAGAAATTCATTCCTGCTTTCCTCAGTCATCTCACTAGCATTCAAAATTTCCAACCTCTTTTGTAAACTTTTGATCTCCTCTATTTCCAGTTTAGTTTTAGAAGAACCCCATGCATACAAATCAACCCCACAACTTTGGATTTGGTCCCTCAAACCACTCAATCCTAAACTACCCTGCGCTCTTTTATTCCATGCCCCACCCACGGCCTCCTCACAATCATCCCACAACAACCAACACTCCTCAAACTTGAAACCACTAGCCCCCCTACCCCTTAGCCGCCTGTCATTCATGGTTGTTAACAGAATAGGAATGTGATCAGAAGCATGACTGAACAAATAGGAGACCCGACTTGCTGGGAACTTTTCAGTCCATCCCTCATTAGCCGTAGCTCTATCCAACCTTTGTTTTGTATGAGCTGAACCTGGCCGTTTGTTTGTCCAAGTGAACTTATGCCCAATAAAATCCAAATCTTTCATCGCACAATTCTCCAAAGCTACCCTAAAATCCTCCATCTGATTATAGTAAGGTGCAATGACGCTCTGCTTTTCCGAAGCATGAAGTATAGCATTAAAATCCCCAATGCAACACCACGGGCCCTCCACAAATGTCTTTAAATGAGATAACAATGCCCACGACTTCCGCTTTTCATTAGCTTCAGGCCACCCATAAAATCCTGTAAGATGCCACGCAAAACCATCAGATTCCACCACCTTAGCCAAAATATGATTGTCAGTAAAACTTATTACATCTAAATTCACTTCCTCCTTCCACATCAAGGCCAATCCGCCCCCCAAATTTGGCTTTTTTACTATGAACTTATTTTTAAAAGGTACATCACCACAATGCTTCTCAAAACCACTTCGATCCAACCTTGTTTCCATTAAGAAACATACATCGGGAGCTTGTTCCTTCACTAATTTGTGAAGGCTTTGAACTGTCCAAAGGTTCCCAAGCCCTTGGCAATTCCAACTTAACATCCTCATTGCTCTCGGCAAGGGTGTTGTAACACCCCTGCCGCTTCAAAAATTTCAGAACCTTCCTTAGACTTGGCTTTCTTCTCTGCGTGCTCATCTCCTTTGTCAAAAATCTCCTACTGAATGTACTGGCTGCCTCTCTTCCCCGATATAGATTTTGCCCCTTCTTTAAATATCCACCGGGCCCAAGTCCATACGTGTAAGCCTAGACCATCTGCTTTGTTTCATCAATTTTTGAGGCCCATTGTCTTCAATTTGGTTTAAAAGTCCACTATCTTCCAATTGAGTCATAGGCCTACTTACCATCTGAATTATAGGCCCATTGAAAACCCCCAGCCCGGCCATCCCTGGGCTTTTCTCATCATCACCAACACTAGGCCCATTCATCCCTTCCATTGTCGAAGCCTTCTCCCCCTGAAACACGGAATTGGGCTGCGAAAATTCTGGGCAACTCCCTTGAATCTCGACTGTACCATCAACCGATTTTGCCATGCTAACCCTAGCCACCGCTACCCTCCCAGCGCCGTCATCTTCAACCAATACCCTACTCCTCCCCTGCTGTGAACAAGTTGTCTCTTCTTCAGAAGCACGTTCCGCCTCTTCCCGATATCGTCCTCGGCTATTTGGTGATCTTGCTCGACTACCAGTTGCCTTCATCCAGTCCCCATATTTACATTCTACCTCCTCACCGTTCTTAGTTGCACCAAAATATTGAGCACAATGTCGAAGGTCATGCCCAAGCAAACCGCAGTAGTGACAGAACAGAGCAAGTCGCTCATATTTCAGCGTAACCCAAGACTCCCATTCGAATCTGCTAGAAAGGCTCCTCTCCGCAGAGGTTTAGATAATGGAAGAGCAACCTTCACACGCATGAAGAAATTAGGGATGTCCTGTTTCCGTCTTCTCTCCACCTCCTCTACAGCACCTATCCGTCCACCCACTGCCTCGGCCACTGACGGAGACACCATGTCAAACGGTGCCCCCCAGATTTGCACCGAACAAGAAACCGCCTCAAACTTCACATTACCAGCAGTCATCCCGGATTTCCAACGGACAAGTAATAACACTTGGTTGTCAAATGTCCATGGTCCTCCTTTTAGAACTCTATTCATATCAAACTCTGAATTAAACTTGAACTGAAAGAGGTTTGCCCCAACTTCTACAACCTGTACTTGATTCTCCAAGCCCCATGCACGTTTAAGAGTACCCTGAGCAGCCCTTTTATTGAAAGACTGACATGTGAGAAGTTTCCCGATCAAACTCAGCGAACAACTTTCAATCTCTGCCTCCCGGCCTTCGTCTGAGATAGAGATAACCTCTTCCTCGTCGGTGGTCAGTTTCATGTTCTCTAAATTATTTATCACATCATCCTCCATGGTGCAATAAGGATTGGCACCGAAAAAATAAAGAAAAAGCAAACCCTTAGAATGAACTAAGGGAGGAAGAAAACTCGTATGCGAACGAGAGAGAGCACTCCTACCCTAGAGGAGAGGAAAACGATTCTATGAAAGGTGCATTGATGATAATTTTCGATATTCCTAGAGAATTTAAATTAATTTTAAATGGTTTGCAAGTAGTTTCAAATTGTAAGGACAATTGACACAAGATTAAAGTAGATTTGAAATCTAATTCAAGACAATTGGCATAAAATTAGGGTGCAATTAAAATTAAGTGAAAATTACATTAAAATGGCCAAATTTTATACCATATTGCAAATTAGATCCCATGTTTTTACTTCGTCAATCAAAGTCCCAAATTTTTGAAATTGTTTCAATGTAAAGTCTCTATCCATCTTCATTACTTTGGGCACTAACGGATCGGAGTAGAGAAAAGCAAGAAACCATAGATTAAATTCTATGTTTCACCTAAGGCTTGTTCATAAAACAATTTGTAGCCATTTAATAGAGAAAGGTTCGTTTAGAGAGAGAAAGTGGTTCTCCGAAATTGAATTTGGTTATCTTGGTAAAATACAATGTTTATCAATGATTTTCCTTTTTCTGCACTTCATTACTGTCCAAAATAATGATAATGAATAATGGAGATGTATAGAACTTTCAAATTTAGACAATTTCACAAGTTTGGTACTAATTGATAAAACTCATGACCTAATTTGAGTAGAATATAAACTTCAAGCCTTTTATGTAATTTCCCCTAAAAAGTAATTGGACCCTTTATTGATATAGGGTCTCATTAAGGGATATCTTTAGGAAATTTTTTAATTGATTATTTTTAGAAAGTTTTAAACCACTTTCATGGAAAATGTAAAAACCCATTAAAAAATCTTTTATTTTTCTTTTCTTTTCTTTTCCCATCCAAAGTTTTTAAAAATATTTCCTAAATCAATACTCTTAGGGCATCCATTAATTTTTCCTTGTAATATATTAAAGTGAAAGTTCAATAAATGATTCATTTAATACGTCATATAGTTTAGTAGGTTTATTTTCACATATATATATATATATATATATATATATATATATATATCTATTTCACCGAGTCTCTCTCTGAGATAGTAATGGATGATCCTATGAATTTCCACATAATGGATTTAAGGAAATTCATTTTGAATGAAAACTTTATCCATACAAGTAAAGTTCAAACTAAAGAGTAGTGCTAACATGCATAGTCATAGCTACAACATTAGAACTCTCCAATAAGTAAATTAAAAAAAAGTGAGTAACAATTAGACTTGCTCACCTGTGCTTCTTGACCAAGTGTACTGCTGATATCCACCTCTGTAAGCCATATGGGAAGCCCTAATGTGGCCAACTTATCTAGAATAGCTCTCATCAAAGGAGGGTTTGGTACTGTAAAATGACCCTCTAAACCAATCCAATCCATTGAAACACCACCACATTTGACTTCTCTCATCCTTGAAATGTAGATGTCAACTGTGGAATTCACATCACTGCAAGTCTCAACCACATTAAATTCATTCATGAAGAGGGTTGCCAATGGATCTGACATGTGTGCTATCTCATAGAAATGCAATATGGCAGTAGGGCCAAGTCGTTGCTCATAGAAATCAAAGTGAAGCATTTCATTGCTAACATCCCAGTGTATGAATTCTTCTTTGTACTAGTTCATTAGACTTTGTATATGTGAACTGACAACTGATTGTAATTCAGGTCCTGTAAGGCCACGCACCCATTGTGGTTTGTATTTGGGGTCCTCCCAGAATATATTGTGGCCTCTAGCAATGATTTGGTTGACACAAATAAACTCCAACATATTGTCTGCTATAGTGTAGTTTACCTGCCCTTGGTCAGGTTCTGTGGCATACTACTTGAGTTCATTTTCAAAGACAGCTGCATTGAATCGCTTAGCAAACCAATTCTGAAACAAGATGAGAATCTTTGTTTTAGCTTGCCAATTGAAAGTGCTAATAATAAAATTGATAAGCATTTTAGACAGATGGAACATGGAATGGAGTAACGCTAGAGATACTATCAACTTTGCCACTCAAGTTTCATAAACTATTGTGTCAAATTTTAAACACACGACCAAAAATTATTAAGAAATTATTTTATTATGTTGTTGATATGGCACTAATCACATTTTGTTGTCATGACAAGTTGTAAGTTTTTTTGTAATATAATTTTTAGTAAATTTAGCATTTTTCAATGGAATAAGTGTCCATTTGACATTACTGTTGGAAGTATAGCTGTAGAGTTTTTGTGATTTGGAAAATTACAGTAAATAGTACTTTAAAGTATGAAGTTCTTGATTAATAGCATGAATCCTTAAACCTCTAAATTTCAGCTTTTTCTAAAAGAATATAAAAATTAAAAGCTCTTGGCTTATAGACACTTCCTTTTTTTTTTTCTTTTTTTCTTTTTTTTCTTATAAAGAGCTTTACAGCTCTTAAAGCTCTTTTCTGGTTGTGCGTATATGATGGTCCATACTCCATAGGACTCTGGAATCGTACTCTACTTCATACGTTAGACAGACGAATTAAGATTTGAAATATAGTATATGGACCGTACTTACTTGATAAGGCAAATTGGCAACAATAGTCTTTGCAATTGCAGAACCAAATGGGAAATCTTTCAAGACTTGCTCTATGTTAATATCTGCCCCTTGCAACTTATCTCCATGTTCATCTGATACATGGATTGTTACTCGCTTCCTTTGCTGGAAAACAAATCAGAGATGTTGCCCTTAGAATATTGTTAAGAATATTTTTTAGAAAATAGCAATGCTAGAGTTACTCTGAATTTTACTATATAATCCTTATAAATTTATGTGTCGATTTTTATACACAACAAAAAATGTACTTAAGAAATATATTTATTATGTTACTTATGTGGCACCAATCACATTGACAAGTCAATTTATAATAATTTAAATATTTTCATCAAGATACTATATTTTGATCATTCACATCGTTAAATCACTTTATAACAGTATAGTAAATGTATCATGTTATTAATGGAAATTGAATTCAAGTCTTAAGATATTGCCTTTAGTATGGAAAGAAAACTCCACAGTTTCTCCTCTTTTGTCTCCTAAGTTATCAACAGAGCCTAGAATAGAGTTGTTTCTTGTACTCAGTACTCACAGTGTTTATAATATGTTGCTGATTTATTCTCCATTGCTGCTCAGTAAATGGCTGTAACAAAGCGCTTGTAATTTCTATATTAATTTGCTAGTCATTGGAATTCTGTGCAACCAAACAAACAAAAACTTATGTCTGATAAGTACTAGTTTCATACATTTGAATTCTTAATTTTGCACCAGTACTGCTGTTCTAAGATGAGACATAAGGCGATATCTTAGAAATCAATAAAAATATAAACACAAAATTTTCATAACAATTGAGGTGGCGTGCTTTGATTGTTGCTAATAAAATTGATGTCAGTAGTAACCTCATGTAAAAGTGATGTTCCAATCACAACTTTTCATGTCAATGGGGTTAAAAACTTGATATCGTTCACATTACTAGTAACTAGTAAGAACTATATTTAGTATTTACCTGAAGGATTAGAATTGAGAAACTAGATGATGAAGTCACAACAAATCCACCCTTGAGAAATGACCAACATCCATTCTTTTTTTTTTTTGCTAAACAACAACATTATCATTCAACTAGCAAATAAGATGGCTGTCAGCCTTACAAGCATCTGCAATGACTATAGGAAGACTACACTTATTGAAATAAAATGCTCTACAAAACCTGTTTGCAAACTTTGCAGCCTCATGGGCAGCAGTATTGCAACATCTTCTAACCCAACGAAAATTACAATTCAAAAAGAAATTAAGAAGATCAAGTATATTACTAATAATAGTAGCAATGGACCAATTAGACTGCAATTCAGATATGGTTAGGGGGTCAAACAGGACTTAGCATCTCCTTCGATGATGATATGCTGCCAGTTTTCACTTAGAGCTAGCTAGATTGCCTAGAGCACAGCTGCAGCTTCAGCTTGCAGTGGTGAGCACCATTCATGCATTTTAGCCCAAACTTTAAGAACCTCTCCATTTTTATTCCTAGCCACCACCGCCAAAGTAGTGACATTTTCAGACACAGCAGCATCCACATTGAGTTTAATCCATCCCTCTGGAGCTTCCCAACCATTTAAGCTCTTGTCCTTGGATACAGTGTTTTCCTTAGATAAGGTCCTAGCATATTCCATAGTTCTCTTCTCTATATGTTGGGTGGTTTCCATATCCATGCTTTGCTATAACGGTCCCTATACAGTCATATGACACATCTTGTGACTTCAGGCTTGCCTTTATGAGAGTTGATTCTGCACCTTGTTTCTTGACCCAACCTATTAAAAGCACCAAAAAATAGCATGCCAGTGTGAGATTCAAGTAACTTTAACCCACCAGTTGATTTGGTGGACAGTCGTTTCAATTTCATTTATGTCAGGCCGTAAAAGTGAATTTGTTCACAATAGCCAATAGGCATGGTTATGGGCTGAGCTTGGCAGCATGTGAAATTATTGGTACAGTTTTTTTTTTTTTTTTTTTTTTTTTTGAGAATGTTCTATAAGCAAAGGTAATAAAAGAAAATAAGCTCATTCAAAACACACTATCTACCACTCATAGGGGCTGCAGAATTTTGGGCATGAATATGATGTTTATTGTATACTATTTATTAGGCTTGGACAGAAAGAAGCCCTTAAGATACCTAGGAAATGTTCTTTTTGTCATTTTATATGGTGGGAGTGTGAAGTGTCAAGTGGGGGACTGGGAAAGGTTGTAAAAGTAATAAAAGAAAATAAGCTCATTCAAAACACACTATATCTAGTATCTACCACTAATAGGCTTGCAGAATTTTGACCATGAATATTGAAAGCTCACTAGATATCTAGGTAATGTTCTTTTTGTCATTTTATGTGGTGGTAGTGTCAATTGGGGGACTGGGAAAGGTGGTTTTGAGACTATTACTTGAGATAAGATTCTCGCAAAAAATAATTTACTTGAGACTTTGAGATGATATTGAAGATCGAGGTAGTCCTGTATGCTACATATAAAAAGGAATAATAAACATTATGGACCAACAATCCGTTGTAGTCTATTTGGTTAGGGTACTCGGCTCTCACCCGAGAGACCCGGGTTCGAGTCCCGGCAACGGAACCTTTGCAAAAGTTGAGAAGCAATTGCTATCGCATGAATAAATTCTATTCCAAGAAACATTAATAAGTTGAGAAGCAATTGCTATTTGCATAAATAAATACATTACTTGCGGAACCACCAATGCTGCCTT
This sequence comes from Quercus agrifolia, assembly GCA_029955455.1. NCBI lineage: Eukaryota > Viridiplantae > Streptophyta > Magnoliopsida > Fagales > Fagaceae > Quercus > Quercus agrifolia. The sequence continues at coordinate 6,440,376 of JARQAD010000010.1, read as the reverse complement.
TGACACTAACAGGCTCTTCATCTTTGAGAATCCCTCCATTGTAAAGTGCCATCTCTGGCTGCCCTTTACACTGCCAAACAAGTAACATCATACATGAATTAAACATTTATTTGTACATTACCACTACATCATTTTGGAAGAAATCAAACAATTTTAACAATGCTCATGTAAAAAAATTTTAACTTAATGGTAATTGCCAATTTTTTTATGTATATCTCAGTGTAATCATACAAAGGCCCGTCTGCAGTATAGAAGAAAGAGGAGTAGTTATAAGGAAAACCCCATTAAAAATTGAGTATTTAAACCAAAGAAAGAGAGGTTGTGCGAGAGAAAGAGCCATATGAAGCAACCAAGGGAGGGCCTATGACAAGGAAGAAAGCCAAGAGGCTAAAGCTAAAAGTAAGAGAAGGACTATCCCTCAGCTTAGGAGAGGTGAGGGGTTTCACAAGGGAAGAGTGGTCAGCCCTGAGTAGCCCCGTGCCTTGATCACATGTTACGTGAGAGAGGTTTTTTTTATATGAAATACTGCAATTCTTTTATTGAAATTGGAAAGCCAAAATTACATAATGTAAAAGAGCTTGTTCAATAAAATAAGGCTTCTCTTCTATCCATACAGAGATATCAGCAATGCTTAGAGCATGTTTTGCTAATAAATGAGCTGGCCTATTGCCTTGTGAAGGAACATGAGAAAACTCCACCTGACGGAATCCATGGATTGCAGATAAAGAGGTAAACACAATAGCAGCCACCGATGGGGGAGGCAAAACTTCCTTCATAGCATTTATCAGTACCAGAGAGTCTCCTTCAAGGATAAAGTCCTGAATAAGCAAATCCTTCGCAAATTGCAGCCCAAACTCCACAGCCTTCGCCTCGACCTCAACTGCTCCGAGAGGAGTCCAAATTTTCTTACCGCAAGCACCTATCGTTCTGCCTTCATCTCTAACCAAAATACCTACTCCTGCAGCTTTTTGGGAAGTAAACACCGCACCATCTACATTAACTTTGAGCTTTTCCGATGGTGGAGGCATCCAGTGAGCAGGCAGCTCTGGTCTTGGTGCTGCAAACTCCACAACACAGCCCTGGTACTCCCTTGGATATTCCGACGCCCCAAAAACAGCTTCTGACTGCTCTTCTTCGCCCCTCCATTCTGTACCTCATTACGATTCGTCCGTATTGCCCAAGCCACTATAATCATCTCCATGTGAGAGAGGTTCTTGTGGACATAATTGAGTGAAAATAGTAGAACTGTTACTCATACTTTTGTGTATGACAATTGGCTTGTTTTGGAACTCATTTGCTAGCTTTGTTAATGGTTGCCAAGTTTTTCGTTCTCTTTTGTCATGGGCTTGGATCTTTAATGCCCAATAGATTTCGTTCTCTTTTCCCAATTAGATTTCAAAAATATATTTTAATTTTGTGTCAGTTGTCTAAAAAATTAAAACTACTTCCAATCCATTTAAAATTAAATAAATTATCTCAAAACTTATCAGCAATGAAAATACAAAATTTGATTTACAAAATTTGGCTATAATAAATTTGGATGAATTGTTAAATTTGTCTCTAAATTTTATTTATTTGTCATTTTAGTTCTAATAATTTTATCATATTTTTTGAAATCTAGACCATTCTAAGAACCTTAAAAGGAAAATGTACAACGTTTTTAAGGTCGGACAAAGGTTTCATTATGATGACGTTATAATTAATTTAATAATTATTTAAATTATAATAAATGTGGGGGGGGGGGGGGGGGGGGGTTTCCGAGCCTAGGCTTGAAGGCCAGAAGATGTAAATACAAGCTAAGGCGTCTGAAGAGTCACGAGTAATTCACCAAAGCAGCTCTCGTGGATATCCGAGTTGGCCACCAATATCGAAACTCTTATTCATGGTAATGAGCATGGATGGCCCTTCAGCAGAAAAGAATGGGACTGCAAGCAACCAATTCCCTTTTTAATCTGAGATGCCCCTCCCACCAAATTTGCCTCGAGAAACACCCTAAAAGGATAAGGATCACAAGGACAGTCACCTCCGCACTAATGAAAGGTTCTCTACCTAATCCCTTCCACATTAAATACATATAGGACAACCTGAACAGTGCAGACACTCCTAAAAGTCTTAGTTCATGATGAAAGGGGGGTAAAATTGAGGGCAGATGTGACAAGTATCCTAAAAATCTGGCTAGAAGTAGGCCAATTAGGGAGATAAGGGAAGGAAAAACGCCTATAAAAGAGGTAGAGGCTGCAACAAAGAGGGGATTTGGAAATATTAAGTGAAAACCCTAGGGAAGAACTAGAGAGGGAGCCACATTGTACTTTTCTTTTCTTGCTTACTCCCTACACCTCAAGTAAGCAATCTGTGTATCACAAAGCTCATCCTTACTCCTACTTTCTTAGTCAGTTGTTTGAGCCTCCCACTGTGGAATTTCTACCTTATTTTTATGATAAATAAATTGGGCAAGTCAATTACCTAAACATCTTACCACGTTACTTTTTGTGTTTAAGTTTATGATGCCCACAATAAATGTATTAAATTAATACAAATAGAAAATTTGACTAAATTAATCCAAACAAATATAAAGACCATCTTTCAAATGTATTTTTTGTATCACAGCTTTCATTATAGTGTTTAAAAAATCAACACAATATTATCAATTGTAAAAAATTAAAAAATAATAAGAATAAGAATATAATAATAATAGAAATAATCTATCAATCCCTATTGTCCACTTCCTTGTTACTGAGATGTTTGGGCTCCTGATATGTGCTAAAAGCTTCCTGGTACCAGCATAGAAGATTTTGTGAAGTGAGTATAACCTAAAACCCCTAAATTTCAGCTTTTTTCTAAAAGACTAAAATTTAAAGTAAAAGCTCTTGGCTACTAGAAAACTCTATCTTTTCTAGAAGTTGTGCGTAAATGATGGTCCTCAAGACTCATGCTCTACTCCATATGTTAGACAGATGAGTTAAGATTCGAAATATAGAATATGGACCATACTTATTTGATAAGGCAAATTGCTAAGAATGGTCTTTGCGATTGCGGACACAAATGGAAATCTTTCAAGACTTGCTCCATGTTAATAGCTACCTGGCGCCGGTCGAGCCCCCTGGCCCAATGTGTTTTTTTACTTATTATATTTTTTATTTTTGTAGTTGGGTTCCCTCTTTCAAAACCTTAGGCCCCTCCTCTCCAATTAGTCTATCCCAACTAGCAACTATCTAACTTAAAAACTTAACAAAAAAAATAAAAGCATTCGTAAAAGTGATTGTATATTTGTATTTTAGCAAAAAGATATTTTACCACCAAAAAATCATGTGTTTACTGGAGAAGCTAAAGCTAAATGTTTTGCAACTACAATAAACTAGTATAAATATTACCAATTGACTATAGCAAGTTAATAAAAATAAAATACAATATTTTATTAAGATTATCTCTCTTCCTTCAATTAAAAAACTCTAATTCTCTCTTCCCTTATTATTTTAATGAGTTGTTTATATTATTTTAAATAAAGTGGTAAAAAAATAGAACATTTAATGTTTGGTATATTGTAAAGTGAGATGGCAAAATAGATAAAGTAGCTTTTTGGGGTGATAAGTGTAATTTTTACATAATTTTTATTATCCTCTTATTTATTAAAATTGTTAGTTTTCCTTTATTTCTTTTGATTTTATTTTATTTTTATTTATATTTATCTATTCATTTGTGCTTTAAAGGAATGGAAAGATTTCAGATTAATTTACAAGGGCTTTACATGCAAAGTAGGGCTAGGCCAATTGAATCAAGTCAACTTTCATCCAGCCAGGCATGAATTCAAAAGAAGACCAATCCAATTAAATTTAAGTCCAACTAGAGCAAGGAATCAAAGGAAATTTGTACCAAATCCAAGTCCAATTCGGATTAGGATTTCAACCTGCACATTAATTAGTATTTTTGGCATAACTTTGGGCTCAGATATCCAATTAAGATGATTCAAGTTGGGCTGGAAAGTTAACTTAAAGGGCTACAACTTTGTAGTTTACTAAAAGTCTGAATTATGATGTTAAATGGACCAAAATCGTCGGTAAACTGAAGCCTAAAAATCTAGAATTTTCTCCAATCGGGAATAGGATTCCTTGACCTATTTAAAGGCTCTTTAGGGAAAAAAGAGGGAGGTGAAACCTAAGAGGAAAAGGGGGTGCCACATAGAAGAATTTGCTTGTGGGAGTCTTTTTGAAGAGGAGGATCTAAGGACAAGGGCGAGAGCTTCATGTTGATTAACCAGTTCAGATGAAAGACATAAGTTTTATTTGTTTTCTTTTCAATTTTATTATGAACTAAATTTTATTTTCTAAAGCGTTGATGTAGTCTAGCAATGAACACACAGTTTATTTTCTGAGTTATTTTATTTTTAATATTTCCTTGATTGAGTGTTTAATTCTTATTCTTAATGCTTAATAATTTTTTTACGAATTATTATTTGATCAATTGAATGACAATAAGACCTAGAGGTGATTTGTTATTTTAGTCTAGAATTAAACACTATTAGTTGAGCAAAAGTAGAGATTTATTTTTATTAGGTGATTTGTTAGGTGAAACACTATTAGTTGTGTGGGATTTGTTAGGTGAAATCAACCACTCTAGATCCATTCTTATCATATTTTCTTCTTTACACTTTTAGATTTTTATGCTTTGCTAGATTTATTTTTATTAAATAGTTTAATTTAATTTAGATAGTTGAATGTCCCTTTTATTTTTTATTTTCCAAATAGTAATTAATTTAGTAAATTTCGGTATTCAATAACATAGTTAATCTCTGTGGGTTTGACATTCGTTTTCTAAAAATACTTTACTACTTGTTACGATTATGTGCGCTTGCAGATTATTTTTCGTGAACATGGGGTACTAAAAGCTAAATGTTTTAGCAACATTACTGTGAATGCTCTAACTTCAAAAAAAAAAAAAATCATAACCAATCTAATATTAAAAAACAATATTATTTTGTATTTTTTTTTTTTTTGTTGGTAAATGATTGCATCTTAATTTATTAAGAAACAATAACTTTTTGTAATTATAATTTACTAATATTATATGGATGCCTATTTGGAGTAAATTTTTTTTTTTTTTTTTTTTTTTTGTGCTTATACTTCGGGCTCCTCTAACTTGAAACCCTGGGTCTGTTCCTAAAATAAAGCTAGCCATGCTAATGACGTACTGATTTATTGATGTTTGTTTCAATGTGAAGTCTCTATCCATCTTCATTACTTTGGGCAGTAACGGGAGTAGAGTCAAGAAACCATAGATTAAATTCTATGTTTCACCTAAGGCTTGTTCATAAATCAATTTGTAGCCATTTAATAGAGAAAACAAAAAGAGAAAGGTTTGTTTAGAGAGAGAAAGTGGTTCTCTAAAAATCGAATTTGTTTATTTTGGTAAAATATACAATGATCATCAATGATTTTCCTTTTTCTCTACTTCATTATGTACTACTCAAAAAAATGAAAATGAATAATGAAGATGTACAGAACATTCAAATTTAGACAATGATACTGGAGGGTTTCTTAATTTTTAAAATTTGAAACTTGGAATTCTCACCCCAAAAAAAAAAAAAAAAAAAAAATGAAACTTAAAAGATTTAACTTGACAAAAATAAAGTTAAATAACTGAAATAAATTTCAGTCAAATGTGAAGAGTGCATTTTTATTCTTTATTATCTCCATTAATCTTGTTATTTGTCATTTATTTAACTACGGAAGTTCCCAAAAAGACATTTTTGGTGGGATTCGGTGCTGGGTATGTACAATTCATTTGCATATCTTTGTAGGCCTTAACTTTAACGATATTGGTTCAGAAATCAAAAGGAAAATACATTGGATTCGAACATTTTGTGTTTTAGAAAAGCATGAAAATTATAGTACTTTTGGGGATATTCGTCCTCGGTCATCACCTCTTTGCCAAATGGTGATGGCGGTGCGATATTGAAGCTGCCACACAACCACCACCTTCAACCTCCAGTAATAAAAAAGATAATTTTTTTTTCATGTGTTCACTCATCCCTTATAATTCCCATTTTATCACATCTTTTACCATCTCAATCTTCTACTCGTATGTAGACTCCAATGACTTCCACTTCTTCTTCTACTCACCAGTGGGAGTATGATGTCTTCTTGAACTTTAGAGGTAAAGATACCCGCCAAAGATTTACGGGCCATTTATATAAAGTTTTGTGTGACAAAGACATTTACACCTTCATGGACAATAAACTTCGAAGGGGAGAAAAAATTTCAGAGGAACTTCTAAAAACCATCAAAAGGTCAAGGATTTCGGTTGTTGTATTTTTTGAAAATTATGCATCTTCCAAATGGTGTTTGGATGAACTTGTTTGGATTCTTGACTGTAGGAAAAATCTTGGCCAATTGGTTTTACCAGTTTTTTATGGAATAGATCTATCAAAAGTACATAAGCAAGAGGGAAAGTTGGGGTGGAATTGGCTAAACATGAAAAAAATTTCAAGGATAACATTGGCAAGGTGCAGATTTGGAAGGCAGCTCTAAAAGAAGTTGGCAGTTTGTCTGGATTCCATTACGATAATGAGTATGTATCTCCTGATTAGTATCATGCTTTCATGGGTTTTTTATTTTTTATTTTAATGGTTTGTCATAACCACTATATGAAATTGTTCTATTTTGATAGTATCTTTAACTATAAAGGTAGTCACTCGTTAGGCTACATAGAAAAATTTAATCTTACCAATTGAAGAGGATAAAAATGAGACCTGACGGGCCCGGCAAGATGGGCCTAACGGATCTAAATCCATGGGCCAAACAAAAGGCCAGCCCATCTCCTGTATAGGTCCACTGCGAGTAAAACACTACAAGAAAATAAGGACCTTATGAAAATAAAGCCTAAGCGCTAGAAGATTCCAGAAGGGGCGCGTTTAAATGAAGGATTTCTCTACGAAAAAATGACTTGTCCACCACGTTTAGGATTCCTCAAGTAGAGTCCTATAAGGAAAGAACTTGGACTACAAGGAAGTGAAACAAATCCTCACTACTATAAAAGCCCCAATACCCTCTCACATCAAGGTATGCATAATTTACCCTTTTCTAGCACTCTGGAGTTATGAGAAAAAATCTAACTTGATCTTCGGAGGGTACTTAGCCGACACCACACCGGTGCTCTCTATTAGGTCTCCTCTTTATTTCTTTTGCGCAGGTAATTCATTTAAGCGATAGAATCGTGTGACTCATTTGTGGGATTTACGGCCTCATCAGTTGGCGCCGTCTATGGGAAACTATTTAGCCAGACTAATCGCTTCCCGGACACAAGAGTTGCATGGTACTCACACGCTCAATGGCTACCACCAACAACGTTCAAGGAGACGAGCCACCACGATCCACCGCCCTAGAGAGACAGGTTCAAACCCTCATGACCGCAGTGGAGCGTCTCATGAAATAGAACCACGATCTGGAGGAACAGCTACATCAGAGAGATGCAGGACACATTGTTCAAGAGGACAACTAGGAAGACAGTTCCGAACGAGGGGAACCAGAAAGGTCAGAGGGTAGTAACACACCAAGCAGACCAGAACGGTAGAGCCTGAGCCTTCCGTCTCTCATGGATGCAACCCCACCGCCTATTATTGCAGAGATACAGGCAATGAAGGAACAAATTGAGGTCATGATGAACGCCCTTAAAGGACGAGTGTCCAACGACCTTGACGATTTAGTAAACAAAACCGACTCACCGTTTACTCCCTCCATCAATTCCTTTTCCCTACCTCAGAAATTTTGCATGCCGCAGATTGAAAGCTACGACAGGGTCAAGGACCCTCTCAATTACTTGGAAACCTTCAAAACCCTGATGCACCTCCAAGGAGTACCGAACGAGATCATGTGTAGGGCCTTCCCTACTACATTGAAGGGACCTGCTAGGATTTGGTTCAGTAGACTGACGTCAAGTTCGATCAACACTTTCAAGGAGTTGAGCACCCAGTTCACATCGCACTTCATCGGAGGGTATAGATACAAGAGATCTACAGCATGCTTAATGAGCATCAAACAGCGAGAAGACGAGACGCTAAGATCCTACATAACTCACTTCAACAAGGAAGCACTCTCGATCGATGAAACAGATGACAAGATATTGGTAGCAGCATTCACGAATGGTCTGCAGAAGGGTAAGTTCTTGTTCTTTTTATACAAAAACGACCTGAAGACCATGTCGGAGGTACTCTATAGGGCCACCAAATACATGAATGCGGAGGATGCGCTAGTGGCTAGGGAAGAGAAACCCAGGAAAAGGGAGAGACTAGAAAATACATGGCAGGACCAAGGGCGGAAGAAACCAAGGACGGGAGACAGACGGGATGAAAGGCGTCCCAAGCCCTAAGGAGGAAGGTTTACAAACTTCACTCCACTGAACGCCCCATTAGACCAAGTCCTGATGCAGATCAAGGACGAAGGGACACTTACGTTTCCAGGAAAATTGCAGAGTGATCCAACCAAGCAATCAAGAAATAAGTATTGTCGCTTCCACTATGACCACGGTCATGACACAGTTGATTGTTATGACTTAAAGCAGCAAATCGAGGCCTTTATTAGAGAAGGAAAGTTGTAGAAGTTTATTAGCTAGGAGAGAACGGATACAAATCTTTGGGAACAGGCCCCCTGACGGGAAAACGACCATCCGAGACCCCCCGTTGAAGACATAAGGATGATCGTAGGGGGAACCGCAACTACAGGATCATCCAAAAAGGCTCGAAAGACCCACCTTAGGATGGTCCAAAACGTCCAGCTAATGGGCTCTGTTCCTAAGATAGCACAGAGGGAAAGCCCAATCATTGGATTCTCGAAGGAAGATGCGAGATGTCTCCATCACCCACATGACGATGCACTCGTTGTTAGCATACGTGTAGGAGACTACAATGTGCACTGGATGCTAGTCGACAACGGCAGCTTAGCAGACATCCTATACTACCCAGTATTCCAATAGATGGGGATTGACAGAGCACGATTGATACCGACAAATGCTCCGCTGGCTGGTTTTGGAGGAATAAGGGTACTTCTGTTAGGAGCTATCACACTCTCGGTGACAGTCGGCGATTATCCACAGCAAATCACTAGGGACGTAACATTCCTTGTGGTCGACTGTTTGTCCGCTTATAACGGTATCCTCGGACGACCCACACTAAACTCATGGAAAGCCGCAACGTCGACATACCACTTAATGATCAAGTTCCCTACAGAATACTGGATTGGAGAGTTACGAGGAGACCAAATGGCCGCTCGCGAGTGCTACATTGCCATGCTAGAAATGGAGGATCATTAACAGACCATGTGTATAGGAGAACAGCGGACCACGGTGGAACCGGTTGAGGAGTTGGAAGAGATAACTCTCGATGAATCAAGACCTGAAAGGACGACTAGGATGGGCACGTTGGCCAGCCCGCTAATACGTCAAGCCATCGCAACCTTCCTAAGGATGAATCAAGATGTATTCGCATGAAGCCACGAAGACATGCCCGGGATCGATCCCATAATTATAGTTCATAGGTTGAATGTTAACCCAACATCCTCGCCAATCCGACAGAAAAAGCGAGTGTTCGCACAAGAACGGGACAAGGCAGTAGCGAAAGAAGTCAGGAAGCTACTAGAAGTTGGTTTCATCCGAGAAGTATACTACCCCAACTGGTTGGCGAATATGGTCATGGTCAAGAAGTCTAATGGAAAATGGAGAATGTGCGTCAATTTCACGGATCTCAATAAGGCATGTCCAAAAGACAGCTATCCCCTCCCTCGGATAGATACTTTGGTGGACTCGACGGCCATACACGAGCTCCTGAGCTTCATAGACGCCTTCTCAAGTTATAATCAGATCAAAATGAATGAAAAGGATCAAGAGAGAACTTCCTTTATCACCAGTCAAGGACTTTTTTACTACAAGGTGATGTCGTTCGGACTCAAGAACGAGGGCGCAACGTACTAGAGATTAACGAACAAAATGTTCGTGCACCAAATTAGGAGGAACGTCCAAGTCTACGGGGATGACATGCTGGTGAAGAGTCTGCGCAAAAATAACCACCTGGAGGACCTCCAAGAGACATTCGACACCCTACGGTTATATAACATGAAGCTGAATCCAAGCAAGTGTGAGTTCAGAGTCACAGCCGGGAAATTCTTGGGTTTCATGGTATCCTAAAGAGGTATAGAAGTCAACCCGGAGAAGGTACGAGCCATAATGGAATTAGGGCCACCAAAGACGGTGAAAGAAGTGCAGAGTTTGAATGGCAAAATCACGACTCTAAACAAGTTCGTCTCCAAAGCGACGGACAAATGTCTACCCTTCTTCCGTACTCTAAGGAAATCGTTCGAGTGGACGGACGAATGCCAGAAGGCATTCGAGGACTTGAAGAAATACCTTTCGTCTCCACCACTACTCAGCCCGTCCAAACCTGGAGAAGAGCTCTACCTGTACATAGCAGTTTCGCAAGCAGCGGTCAGCGCGGCCCTGGTAAAAGAAGAGGAAGGAACACAACGACCCGTCTATTTTGTAAGTAGGCCGTTCCGAGACGTAGAAGAGAGGTTCCCCCAGATGGAAAAATTAGCCTTCGCACTGGTAACGGCAGCACGGAAGCTCAAGCCTTACTTCCAGGCTCATACCATTATAGTTCTAACGAACCAGCCCTTGAAAAGGGCCATGAGCAGCCTTGAGGCAGCTGGAAGAATGGCCCTATAGGAAATAGAGCTGAATGAATTCGATATACAGTACTGCCCACTAACCGCAATGAAGGGATAGGCTGTGGCAGACTTCATCGCAGAATATAACCAATCAGAAGGACAGGGGGCAGATTGCCTCAAACAATGGATCATCCATACTGACAGGTCCTCAAACCGACATGCAGGTGGTGTTGGTGTGGTAATAAAAACACCGGAGGGGGATAAGATCAAATGTATGATACGGTAGATTTCCCGACGACTAACAACGAGGCCGAATATGAAGCACTAATGGCAAGGCTAGACCTCGCGAAGGCAGTAGGGGCTAGAAATGTGATCATGCATTGTGATTCACAGGTGATAACAAGTTAGATCAACGGTGAATACGAGTGCAGAAGTGAAAGGATGAAGAAGTACCTGGAAGAGGTAAAAAATCGGATCGACAGCCTCGAAGTTAAATTCGTTCAAATCCCAAATGAAAAGAATGAATGTGCTGACCGCCTTGCCAAAGCGGCCTCTGCAGAATTTATGATTCCCTCTAAACAAGTATTATCTTTTGTCCAAATCTCTTCGCTTATCGATGACAAAGAAAATGTGCAGGAAGTAAATTCAGACAAGAATTGGACCGCGCCCTTGATAGCATACCTGACGTCAGGCATTCTACCAAACGGAAAAGATGCTGCTAGGAAGATGAAAGTCCAATCCTCACGATTTGTGCTGATCAAGGATGTCTTATACAAGAGAGGTTTCTTTCGACCGTACCTGAGGTGTTTGAGCCATGACGAAGCAGATTACGTGATGAAAGAAGTTCACAAGGGTATCTGTGAAAATCACTCAGGGGCACGGTCATTAGTGCACAACTTGATCCAAGTTGGGTACTATTGGCCCACTATGCTGAAGGACGCCTAAGCTTACGTCAAGGCCTACGACAAGTGTCAGAGGTTCAATAATCTAATCAGGCAACCATCAGAGGAGCTAACACCCATGACGGCACCTTGACTGTTCACCCAATGGGGACTAGACATCATGGGCCCTTTCCCGACGGCCTTAAGACAGCTAAAGTTTTTGGTAGTTGGTATTGACTACTTCACCAAGTGGGTGGAAGCAGAACCCCTAGCCACTATCACAAAGAAGAGCATCCATAGCTTTGTATAGAGGAACATCATCTGCAGGTACGAGATACCGAGGGTACTCATCTCCGACAATGGAAAACAATTCGACAACAGCGCATTCAAGGACTTCTGCTCAGAACTAGGTATTAAGAATCACTACTCATCCCCAGCACACCCGCAGGCCAACGGACAAATCGAAGTCACGAACCGGACCTTGCTAAAAATCATCAAGACCCGGTTCGAGGGGGTAAAGGGTATCTGGCTTGACGAACTACCAAGCGTCCTATGGGCGTATCGGACTACAGCAAGGACACCAACTGGTGAAACGCCACTTCGACTAGCCTACGAAACTGATGTAGTAATCCCAGCAAAGATAGGACTTACAAGTTATCGAGTAGATAGCTAAAGCGAAGAGTTGAACGAAGAAGAATTGGGCCTTCAGCTAGACTTGGTGGACGAGGTGCGAACAGCTATAGAACAAAGGCTGGCGCGGCACCAGAATCTCATGGCAAAACATTACAACTCCAATGTCAAGCATAAGGACTTTCAGGTTGGAGACTTGGTGTTACGGAAGGTAATGGGCGCGGCTAGAGACCCTTCACAAGGAAAGATTGGACCAAACTGGGAAGGACCCTATAGGATCACGTCATGGCAAAGGAAGGGCACCTACCATCTCGAAATGTTGGACGGGCGGAAGCTTCAACACCTGTGGAACACAGAGCACCTTCAGAAGTATTACCAGTAAAGAGAGGGACGGCACCTTCCCCCTATTTCACAATTATTTAATTTCATTGCTACTAGTTTTCTGATTTTTTAGATAAATTTTGCTACAATAATTTTCAGTACCCTTTTAAGCCCAAAGGGGCAGGTACTTTTCTACACACATGTTTTAAATTTTTATGGAAGAACATTCAAACTCAACTATGTTTGATTACTACTGCATTCCAGCTATTGAAGTCCACAAGTGGACGAACCCGACAAGGGATCAAAATTCATGTCCATAGAGTGGACGGACCCTACGAGGGTTAACTGTTTGATAAAATCAACAAAGTGGACGGACCCCACGAAGGTTAACTATTTCACTAAGTCCACAAAGTGGACGAACCCCACGAGAGATCGATATTCATGTCCATAGAGTGGACGGACCCTACGAGGGTTAACTATTTGACAAAATCAATAAAGTGGACAGACCCCACGAGGGATCAATATTCATGTCCACAAAGTGGACAGACCCCATAAGGGACCAATATTCAGTCCACAAAGTGGAAGAACCCCACGAGGGTACACTGTTAAACCAATCCACAAAGTGGACGGACACATAATCCAACAAGTGCACGGACTCTAGGACGGGTTCGATATTCAACATATTCTCAAAATGAACGGACCCTATGAGGGTTAACCATTAAGCAAACACACAAAGTAGTCGGACCCACCTAGGTTCTAAAAATTGACAAGTCCTCAAAATGGATGGATCCTACAAGTACTAATGAACGGGCATAAGCTTTGCCCCGAACCAAACGGACTACCCCAAGAGTAAGAAAATTTATAGCCCAAAGAGTGAACAGGCCTCAATGTGGATAAAGTCTACAAACATAGATAGTCTATAGTCCGTGAAAAGAAAAACGCATGCTTAAATAAAGTAGATGGACGCATTCCCAAGCAAAATAGCAACAGAATAATGGGGCAGCATTAATAGAGTTTAAGCAAATAAGCAAAAAATAGAAATGTCTACATAACCCAAAATATGACGGGTAAACCATAATTTTTCTCAAAATGTTCAAACATAATGAGTGATGGTTAGAGAAAATTTCTTCAACTTGCATCAGGGATCTCAGATTCCTTAGCTTGACGTGTTTCCTCATTCTTTGATTCTCCTTCAACCGTCAGGACCACAGGGGCATTGGTGACGGGGACATCCTCTCCAAAGAGCTCATTCGTGTCCCCTGACTGGTCAGGGTGAACGGAGGTTTGATCGGGAACACTGATGTTGACGGAGGAAACGTCAAGCTCTGGATATAAGGCCTTTACTTGACGGAGGGCATCGTCAAAACCGTCGTTGTATGAGACTCCGAGCTCTGATACAAGGGCATCGAAGTCGCGATACTCCAACATGGCTAACTCCTTGGCTTAATAGACCTCTTTCTCTTTATCCTCCAGTGTTTTCTTCAACTCCTCCATCAACTTATGAAACTCGTCTCTAGCCTGTTCGGCTAGCTTGAGTTTTTGCTCCATCACTAGCTTCCAATTCTTTAGTTCAAACAGCTCTTCCTCCGCCAACTTGGCCTTTTCACGTACCCGTCCCAGCACCGTCTCGTGATGGAAAGACCGTTCCATCAATCCCTTCGTCATGAGCATGGCCTAAAGAGTAAGGGAGTTAGTTTCAAACAAAAAGTATCGACGGGCGAGAAAACGACAGACAAATATTTACCTGGGTAATACTAAAAAGGCCCGTCTCCCCCATGGCCTTCGTCCAATGGTTTCCCAAGTCTTCATAATCCTCAGAACTGATGATCGACAAGAGTTTCTCCAAGGCATACTTGGGATCTTTGCGGAGCAGAACAGGCGGTTTCTTTTGGCTGCCCGGGAGAGGGATCATTAGGCCCTTACCGACCCCATGCTTTGAAGGAGTCACCGTCTTAGTACCCTTAACCATTAGACAAACGACGGGCTCCAATGAGACCTTGGGCCTCTTAGGTGCACAATCTCCTTTAGCTGGCGGTCTCCTTTTGGTTGACGATTTGCTTGAGACTGTTCCTATGGGATCCACGACGACTTCCTTGTTTTTGGCGGCCTAAAGTTTGATAACTGCTCTCCTTTTTACGTCTTCCATCTCTAAAAAAGGAAAAGACGGGTAAATTGACCATAAACACAAACTAATTAAACAAAAAGGAACGACGGACTTACGTTGACGGGTTCGCTCCTCGTATCTAATGGCCGCTTGTGTAGGTTCTGGTCCGTCGCAATACCAATGGACGGTGTTGAGGTTGACAAGCTTAGCCCAGGTCCATTCCTCTAGCTTAGACTTGGCGAAAATTTTCTCAAGAAAATTGAACTCCTCAATGTCAATTTGGGGGCGCCATCGGACTATAAAAAAGTAGACGAATGTAAAAAACAATGAAAGAATCGAAGGAATTAAAGAATTCTACATATACTATATGACGGGTATGTATACCGAACAAATCTAATATTCCCTAAGTCTTGTCAATTGGCATATAATCCTTCTCCCCTGAATGACACATCCAACCGTCGCCTTCCAGGAAGAAATAATGGCTCTTCCAGTCCCGATTGGAGTCCGGGGTCTCATAGATCACTTTGAGGATGGACTTCCTAAGAACAAAACTATACATTCCTTTTGATTTATCTATCTCATCTGGACGATAGCAGTGGAGGAATTTTCATACCATCAATGATCTAGCACCGTTTGACATGGCTCTATACAAGACCTCCATCGCTACAAAGACCCTCCAGGCATTTGGGGATATTTGGCTAACGGACAAGCCCAAGTACTTAAGAAGTTCGTGATGTAGGGAGTTCAAAGGGAACCTAAGGCCTGCCTTGAGCACCTGTTCATACACTCCTACACCATCTACCCCTTCATAGTAACATTTTTCTGACTTATAAGGTAGACGGATGGGGATGTAATCGGGTATTTGGTAGTTGCCCCTAAGGGTTTGGAAGTGTGCCTCCTTGATGGTGGATGTAAAGGCATTAACCATCCACTCAGGTAGCACGACGAACTCCCTTAGTCCGTCAGCACCCACAACGAACTTAATTCTTTGATCTTCATCGTCACCAAAACCTTCCTTTGGTTCAACCACCTCCATATCCTCATTTTTTGAGGATGGGGAAGAGGCAGACGAACTCCTCTCCTCGCTCAGATCATCTGATTCTCTATAACCCGATTGGGTACACTTCTTCGTAACCCGCCCCATCACGGACGAATGACTAGTTACTTGACGCACTAGACATTGCCTACACGCAGTGACAAAACCTAAGACTGATGAGTTTGGAAAGGGTGACGGGGCACAAAAAGCCATATAAAGTTTTCTTTAAAAAAGAGAATGAAAGACAAAAAAGAAACAAAGTGAACGGAAGAAATTACTTACCAAAGAAAAGAGTGAACAGATGAGATCGAATGATTCGGGAGTTGAACGGATGGATCTCTGACAAGGATGACGCACCCGCTCTAATAATGTGTTTTCTGCGAAAAATAGAGAAATGAGAGAAAGGGTGTGGATTTTTATAGGGAAAGTGCACGGAAGACGAAGCGACGCTTCGATCAGTAATAAAAACCAACCGAAAGACGACACGTGTCATGCACCATAAATGCTTCTGGGCAACCTATCAGAACCTTGTATACCTGACGACCTCTATATTTCCAAACCGTAATCCCATTTACCTTGTCACTGTCTACTCAACATTTCGACCGTCATCCCATTGAGCCTGCCACCGTTCACGTCGGTACTTAAGCCGTCAACCCATGAACATCGAACCGTCAACCTGTAATTATTTGACCGTCACCCCAGTTGGCCCCCTTTCTCAGGTAAAGACGGACCAAAAAGGGTGAAGGGAACAACTGAAGAGGATAAAAATGAGACCTAACGGGCCCGGCAAGATGGGCCTAACAGATCTATATCCATGGGCCGAACAAAAGGCAAGCCCATCTCCTATATAGGTCCACTGCGAGTAAAACATTACGAGAAAATAAGGACCCAATGAAAATAAAGCCCAAGCGTTGGAAGATTCCAGAATGGGCACACTTAAATGAAGGATTTCTCTACGGAGGAATGACTTATCCACCACGTTTAGGATTCCTCAAGTAGAGTCCTATAAGGAAAGAACTTGGACTACAAGGAAGTGAAACAAATCCTCACTACTATAAAAGCCCCAATACCCTCTCACATCAAGGTATGCATAATTTACCTTTCTCTAGCACTCTGGAGTTGTGAGAAAAAATCTAACTTGATCTTCGGAGTGTACTTGGCCGGCACCACACCGGTGCTCTCTGTTAGGTCTCCTTTTTCTTTCTTTTGTGCAGGTAATTCATTCGAGCAATAGAATCATGTGACTCACTGGTGGGATTTACGGCCTCATCACCAATTAAGAGTTTCTTCCATGTATTTTTTGAGAAAAGTTCATCTCTTAATCGTTTCAATCTAGTATCATATGTGGGTTTCCAATAAGTTTGGTTACTCACCTATGCAGAGTTTTCATGCAACTACTTGATAGAAGAATAAAAAAAATTGTAAAAACTATATATTTAGAATTGAAGAAATTTTTTTGCAATAACTTAAATTGAAGAAATCAATTTTTTTTAATAACTTAAATTGAAGAAACTATTGTAATAACTTGATACCAATTATATATTTTGCGATATATTGTAATAGAAATTTCAAAGAGATGGCTTATTGCAAAAAATTTAACATTGCAATAACTAAAATATCAATTATTTTACAATCAATTGCAATGACAAACATGAAGCTGCAATTAATATATTATTACAATGATCTAATTCCAATTATTTTACAATATATTGTAAGAAAAAATATGAAAAAATAACTATTACAATAAATATACCATTGCAATAATTTGAACCCAAATTATTTTTGTCAATTCTTTACAATCTATTGTAATAAAATTCATGAAATAATAGCCTATTGCTACAAGATATTCGAAATAATAAATTTTTTATTGCAATATAAATATATTATTACATCAAAATTTTCAATAAAATATTTAAGGTTTATTGCAACAAAAAATTTTTGTAGCACAAACTTTTTACCTCAAATTTTATTACAACACTTCGCATAAACTATTGCAATGATTTCCATGTTATTGCAATGATTTTTTTTTTTTTATTGTAATAAACATTTTTTGTTGTAGTGCGTGATTTGTTGAAGAATGGAAAACCTCTCATAAGGCAAAAACCCCACCAGGTGAATTTAAGGTCACCATTTCCAAGAATTCACTAATCAAGAACAAGCGATTACAAGTATAAGAAATCTTACCACTATCCTAGACAATCCCAAAATACCAACTTATAGTTAAACCTTTACTCCAATCTCCAATTGGACTTGCTCTTGTAAAAGACTTCTTCATTTGCACAGATCCCAATATGCGACTAACTCTAAGCAACTGATTGATTGCTCTTGGCTGCAAAGTTCTTCACTTCAAAGCAAGTTAAAGATTTGGAAGTACTTGGTTACAAAATCCTAAGGCACACAATATGTAGTAACTTCTCACAGAATGTATGAGTTCTCCAATTGAGTCTCTATGTATTTAACGACTTTAGAATAAGCATTTTATATGGTATAGGGTTGTAGAGAGAGAAACTCTAATCAGCCAAAAGTCATCATGGGCCAAAATTCATATATGAGAATTCTGAAATCGTAAGTCTCGATAGATTGAGCTTGTGTCGAACTTCTTCATTAAACCTCAATAAATGCTAGTTTCAAGACTAGTGTCGAGAATTAATAAAATTGTTTTATATATATATATATATATATTCACTTGTTTCTTGGATCAATCTTTATGTCTTTAATGTACCATTCAAAATATAGACTTCACATACTTCCTGAGACATTAACCCCAACTTAGATCTACCCAATTATAAGTAAAGTATGTTTTGTCAAAGGATAAACCAATACATAGAAAATATGAGCCTAACACTGATCACAACTAGTTACATTAAAGGTGTTAAAAGTGTTGGAACTATATTTACCTGAAGGGTTAGAGTTGAGAAACTAGATGGTGAAGTCCCCACCCTTGAGAAATGACCAGCATCCATGCTTTGCAGTAACAGTCCCTATACATTCATATGACACATCTTGTGACTTCAGGCTTGCCTTTATGAGAGCTGATTCTGCACCTGAATCTTGACCCAACCTTTTAAGCACCAAATATGGTAATACCAGTGTGAGATTCAAGTAATTTTAACCCACCAATTGACTTGGCAGGCAGCTGTTTCAATTTCATTTACGT
Organism: Quercus agrifolia; assembly: GCA_029955455.1. Lineage (NCBI taxonomy): Eukaryota > Viridiplantae > Streptophyta > Magnoliopsida > Fagales > Fagaceae > Quercus > Quercus agrifolia. Next base: position 6,421,598 of record JARQAD010000010.1, on the reverse strand, counting down.
CAGGCAGTAAAAGCGAATTTGTCCACAATAGCCAATAGGCATGGTTATGGCCCTTATGGGCTGAGCTTGGCAGCATGTGAAATTATTGGTACAGTTTTTTTTGTTTTTTTACAACTTATTCATTATTCTATAAGTAAAGGTAATAAAAGAAGGATAGTGATAGTAGGCACAGCAAGGTATTGAACAATTTTATGTCAATAAAGTCAACTTTTTGTTAGATTTTGGACCAATTTTATAAGTATAGAGTCAATAAAGTTAATTTTTTGAGTTTTACTTGTTATTTCAGTACTATTTTTAATCCTTTTATCAATTTATATTAATTTTTTATTAGGTAAATTTCACAATAAATTATCTTTAACAGACCTTACGACCGACGTTAACATTTTCAAAAAAAAAAAAAAGGCTCATTCAAAACACACTATCTACCACTAACAGAGCCTGCAGAATTTTGGGCATGAATATGATGTTTATTGTATACTATTTATTAGGCTTGGACAGAAAGAAGCCCCAAAGATGCCTAGGAAATGTTCTTTTTGTCATTTTATATGGTGGGAGTGCCATGTGGGGGACTACGAAAGGTGGTAAAAGTAATAAACGAAAATGAGTTCATTCAAAACATACTGTTAGAAACTGAAAGAATATAGACAGACACCCAATATGAGCATGTCCCTCTATTTGCCTCAATCAGATTGTAACATCCAGGAGTTAAAGAGTAATAGTATTGGACCGTTACTCTACCCCACTAAATCCACTATCTCACTCATTATTGATGGAGTGGTGTGTATATAAACACCAAGAGTGGTACCCATTGAAGTGTGGAACGTATTCTGCATATCTCTTAGTGTTTACAGAGTGTTGTGAGGTTCTTAGGTAATGGATTATGTTTGCATCACTCTAGTAGTGTGCAACACCATCGGAGGAACGTTTTTGGTTTGTGGGTTGCACAAACTAGAATTCAAAACGTGTTTGGATAGCTGGTCTACGTGGAGGCTGGCGCTAGACAGTGTAGAACAATCTCAAAACTCCTGTGTGATCATTGGTATGCTGAAAAACCGATTACTTATTTTCCGCTGCAAATTTCTATTTTTTAACACACACCATCTAGTATATACCACTAATAGGCCTGCAGAACTTTGGCCATGAATATGAAAGCCGGCCTGAATACATTACTTGCAAAATCACCAATGCTGCCTTTAACACATACAGGTTCATCATCTTTGAGAATTCCTCCATGTATTTCTCTTTTACCACTTTAAATTTTGATTATTTTATAAAAAATATTAAACAAATATATGACAAGTTAAAATTAGTAGAGTATAAAGTAAAATATTAAAAACTGATAAAATATTTGTATTTTTATTTTCTAAGAAAATATTACATGCATCCATTGTATATATCCTTCCTTTTACAATGGAATTCAGTCCATGTAAAATGGAGGATACATACCTCTGATATATGGTAAATTTTTAAGTATTTTCTAGTCTATTTGACTTAAAAGCTATAGTTTAACGAAATAAACCTACTAACTACTAATTTAACGGCATTTATTTACATGGCAACAAGCTGTCAAGCACTATTTTTTTTTTTTTTTTTAAGAGCAACAAGCACTTGTTTTGTAAATTGTCCGCATTTGCAACAATCACTTTTTTGTAAATTTTTCCAATTTTCCTCTTTTCAATTATAGTTTTATAAGAGCAGCAAGCACTTGTATTGTAAATTTTTCCCTCACCTTTCAATTATAGTTTTATGTTTCTCAAAAAAAAATTATAGTTTTATAAGAGCAACAAGCACTTATTTTGTAAATTTTTCCATATTTCCTCCACTTCTCTCCTTTCAAATATAGTTTAACGGAATGAGTCCATTAAATTACTACTAATTTAACAGCATTTATTTACGTCACATCAAGGTATCACACGCTTTTTTTTCTTTTTTTCCTTTTCTTTTAATAATAGCAACAAGCCTTTTTTAAGATAAACAACTGCGATATATATTACTAAGTTGTTGACTGACTTTGCTCTTAGAAGACTTAGAGCCTGTTTGGACAAGGTTTTTTCATCACTCAATTTCCGTCACTCAATTTTCATCACTCGTCACTTATCACTCATAACTCATTACTCATTTTTTCACACTCATTTGGCAACATCACTTTTATTTTCATCACTCAATTTTTTCACACTATTCATGGGTCTCACACCTGTTACATTGTCAGAGCACTTCTGTTTTGTTACCCGCATAACATTTTCATCCCCATCAGGCCCTTTGTCTTTTCTCATTTCCCCTTCCCCTTCCCCATCAGCCTTGTCACTCTCCCAAAGTAGAAACCCAAACGCTTTCTCAACCCAAAAAAATTTCTCATTCTTCCTCACCACGTCAGGACCATCACCAGGGCAGAACACCGAAGGTCTCCGACATGCACAGTGGCGTGATCTCCTCCGTCGTGACCCATTTCCCAGTAGCGCCAACGAGTAACAACAACGTCGTGACCCATTTCTCCATTTTGTCACGGCCGATCTCCTCCGACCCAGGACGGTGCTACTTCATCCCTTGAACGTACTCTCTCACCTTTTTTATTCATCTGATTTGTGTGATTTGCATTTGGGTTTTGGTTAAAATGAACGGAAATAGCTTGAGATAGCTTGAACTCTGTTGGGTTTTTTCCCCGTTGTTTGGTTGGTGAGAAAATAATAAAGGGACATGCTTTTTTGGTTTTTTGTTTTTGTTTATATGATATTATTTTGCTTACCCATTGCCGGTTTGTTTCAATGGTTCAAAGTATGCAAATGGGTTTTACTCTAACCCATTTTCCCACTGTTTGAAGTATACCAGTTTGCTTCAAGGGTTTGATCTACTGAATTCCCATGGTTATGGGTTTATTTGATTTTATTTTTAAATAATTTATGGAACTAATTTATGGTGCTTCTCTGTTTGATTTTTTTTTTTTTTCCAATTACACTGCTTGTTCTTGTTACCAACCAATTGCTCTGTAGATATAAGGCCGGTGCTTCTTTGTTTGATTTTGTTTCCTATGAATTATGAATCTTAATGTAGTCAGTTTACTATCAAAATCTTAATGTAGTAATTTTGTTTACTATCAAAATTACTAGCATTCTCCTAAATGTAGTAATTTTGCTCTGCAACAGTTGGCATTGTATTTTTAACTAGAAGTTTGTTTATCACCAATTGTTAACATCTCTGGTACTTATCTTGTATGTGAGGCAGTGAGATATTCATTACTAGTTATGTACTGCAACAACATGTTAAAGATTCTAGCTTTTGTTTTTCAAATTCATGGATGACATTTGAAGAGGCATTTGGAATGTTATTTATTGAAGCAAGGGATGTTATCATGTTATTTATTGAAGCTGTGTGAATTTTGATATTATATATATAGGGGGTGAAATAATCTCTAGTTTTCAAGTTACGGGTTTTAGAAAGTGAAAAAAAGTCAATGTTGTTTTGGGGTCTTCGAAGCTCAAATCTGTTTGGAGACTCACACTTTATCTAAAATGATACCTCCTAAATTAAATGGCTTAAGGATGAATAGAACAATTTTAAGCACAAAGCTTGATAAGTAGACCTCTGCTTCTGCCCCTTGCCCTTAGTAAGGCCTAAAAATTTATGCATTAAGCTTTCATGTCATGGAAATATGTGGAAAATTTCTAATTGTCAAGAAGCTATATATTGAATACTTTCACATTCTATGACACAGCTTTAAGGGCTTCTGTTAACGTAATGTGCTGAATATCTGTTATTGCTTGTAACTGTTTTTATGCAATGTTATCTATCCTGGAATTAACAATTGACTTACTAGTCATAGATGTGTCATAATACTATCTGAACTAATATTTTAAAGTTTGGAAGGAGCGAGAGGATAAAGGGGGGAAACTGACAGGAGAAGGGAGTAGATATCCTTCCCCTTTTTTTGGTTGTGGAGTGGAATGGAGAGAAAAGATAAGTTATCATGTTCATTGACAATTATAGAGAGAGAAGTTTCAAGGGTTGGCTTGATAATTTTTTTTTTGATATATCAATAGTTGAGGGTGAGGGGATTTGAATCTTGGATGTCCCGGTTGGAAACTGTAGGAGGTGCCAACTAGTTAAACTTACCAGTCTCTTGGCAACACTATGATAAATTGTTAAGGTGTAAAGTACTGAAAATTCATTAAAGTAGGTATCCCTTACCTTCGAATTCTCCCAATTTGAAGACATTAGAAAAGTAAACTTTGAGGGGGTATGGTACCCCTCCCGACTCCCCTCAAATCCTCTATGCCTCCTCCCCCGCTATATATATTTTAAAGAACAAATTTGAAGAGGGAGAAGGTGAGTCACCCACCTCTCCCCCTCATTCCAAAGGCAAGCTTGATAAGATTCCCTTTAGTCATCCAAGTCAATTAATATACCATCAACTTTGTTTTAAAACTTTGACACATCCCATTAACATAACCAAAACTCAAAGCTCAACCACTTTCTCAGCCACATTCTATCTCTTAGAATTTTTTTTTTTTTTTTTTTTTTGTCTTTTTTCATTAACAAGTACACATAAGATGACTTGTGTTATTGGTTTAGAGTAACACCTTGAGAAGTTTTTTTTTTTGGGTTATTTATGTGTGACAAAAAATGCTTTAGTGAAATAGAATGGTTGAGTATAATTTTTTATCCTATTGTGTTATTATTGGACTTATTGCATGAGTTTCATTTTCTCAGCTTGTAATATGTCTTCTGCCACTACTTATGAGTCCACTTGTAGTGGCCATATGTGCGATATGGATCGTTGTGTGGAAAGGACCTCCCTATCTATCCGTAATTTCGGTAGGAGGTTCTATGGATGTCAACAGTGGTCGCCGATTAGTGTTACATGAATTTATTGTCGTTACATATTTGACTTGTCATATTCTTGCTGTCTTTGCTTACCATCTTTTATATGCCTTCAATGTTGTATGCAGCACTCCGATCAGGCATGTAAGTTTTTCAAATGGTTGGACAAGAACAATGCCCACGTGGCCGTGCAACAGCAGCACTTGTCCATGAACGGTTTACCCGATATAAGGCCGAGGCCGTGGCTGCAAGAAATGAAAGGGATGAGGCTCATGCAAGAGAAGCAAAAGCACGGGAGCTCCTAAGGATAGCAAAGCACAAGGCTGAAAAAACTAAGCTTGCACTCCGGATTGCTGAAGACAAGGTCTACAAGTATAGGCTGGCTTTATTTTTCTCTTGGACTATACTTGGCATTTATTTTGTATTCTCTACTACTTTTGGGGGCCATGGCCATACGCAACTGCGTCTGCCATGACCCATTGACGATCATGTGTGTAATGTAAATATTTTTCATATGACTGCTTCCTTTTTTTGGTTGTATCATCTTTTTTTTCCTTCTTTCAAAGAAGAGTTTGATCATCTATCTAGTTGTTGTGATCCAAAATTTTGCAACAATGTATCCTGTTATACCTCAAGATTACTCGGTCCAAACCACAATTTGAAATATATACATACATACATATATATATATATATATATATATATATATATATATATATATATATATATATATATATATTCGGGCACACACACAACTAAAGTGATAAGAAGTAAACAAGTGGGTAGTTCTGCATTTAATTTTTTATTTTTAATTTGGTGAACTATATCAAGATAGTAGAGTGGGGTAAACAAGAACTATATGTCAATAGTACAGTGCATTTAATTTTTTATTTTTATTTTGGTGAAATATATATATATATATATATATATATATATATATATATATATATATATATATTATTTTTATTTTATTTTGGTAAACAAGTGGGTAAACAATAATTAGTACCTATCAAGATAGTACGGTGATAATCCCCTTTGCCAAAGATCTGAAAACAACAATCACCAATTCAATCTAATCCAAATTAACAAATAATACAAATACAAATACAAATCCAAATCACACAAAATGCATTATAACAAAAATTATGCCTACAACCTACATGCCTTTTGACGAGGGTCCAACTCAATTGCCTTATCGAATTTTGCTATAGAACCAAGAACATCACCTTTAACAATAACAAAGCATTCCAAATTACACAGACCCAAAATACTTATAAACCAAAAGTACATAATATTCCAAATTACACAAACCCCAAATAGTGCAGTAAAATTACAAGTTAGGCTGAAAATAAAACAAGTACATTGCATAATATTCCATAGCATCTACATTGCCTTCATTAAATGGTCAATTTCCATTTTTATAATAAAATCATCTCACATTGCCACGAGCAACATAATCATTCCACATTATGTCAGTGATATTGTCTCTAAATTGGCCCATTGCTCTCTTCGATGCACTTGACATTTCTAGTACATGCCTTTGGGTCGCACTACCTTCGCCATTGCCTTCATTGGTCGCACTACCTTCATTGGTCGCACTACCTTCACCATCACTCTCCCCTACTGTTCTGAACAATTCATCACTCCGATTGTTCATGCATATGAAATTATGTAGAGCACAGCACACAATAACCACGTACCGCTGCCTAATTGGCTTCAAGTTTGGCATATTATTCAAAATGGGGAAACGGGCCTTCAGCACTCCAAAGGACCGCTCAATAACCATCCGTAAGGACGAGTGCCTGTAGTTGTACAACTCTTTCTTTGATGTTATCTGTCTACCGCTTGAGTTGAATTCCTGCACATGGTACCTAGTTGACTTGTGAGGAGGGAGAAAACTAGTGCCAATTTGTAGACCCGCATCCACCAAGTAGTACGACCCTACACACACACACAACCAGCAAGCACGTAATTAAGTTGTTCATACACATACTACTTAGACGTGGAGGATAAAATAATTTAGGTTGAAATCACAATAATGTATAGTACCTGTTTGTGGCCATGGGAATCCATGCTTCCGGTCACTGATCGCTTCCTTGAAAACCCTTGAGTCATTCACACTGCCCTCCCACCCACCATGGATAAATGTGAACTGCATGTCCATGTTACACACACACAGCACATTAGTCATTATAAGGCTCTTGCGATCCCTGTGTGCTTGAGCCTCATTTGCAGGAGGTCGGGCACTCACGTGCGTTCCATCAATTGCTCCTATACATCTCTGCAGGAGAAATTTCTCATTAATCTTAGCAAGCATATATCAAATATCATATTATTTTACTGTTATGTCCAGTTAGTTAAGTAAGAGAGTGTTTTGTACCTCAAACCATGGTCAATACTTGTTCACTTGAAGATGTTCGGGGAGACCTGTGACATTTTGATCAAGTTTAATTAAATGCTTTGCGTAGTGGTGGATAGCTCGCAACGCCTTACGAAAATGCCGGCACACAGTTTCTGTTGAGTGCTAAAACCTGTCGGCAACACATCTAAAGCGGGTGTTGTGTCCAAGTATGTACAATAACATGGTCACGGCCTGAGTGGCATTCACCTCATCACATCCGTCCCTCAAGTAACCATGTTGAGCCAACTCATCCACTAAATGCAACAGTAATTTAGGTGTCATGCGGAACATCTCGTAACAGTTCATAGCATTACCTTGAGTGACCTCGTCCATATACACCTTCCCGGTCAACGCACTACCACACATTGGTTGTTTATCATAATGCCGCTACATATACACATACATCTCCCCGACTATAGAATTCACTAAATTAAACTCCGCCTCTTCTTCACGTTCGGAATCTAAATCAGTCCAATCACCATCATCAGAGTCACAGTCATTACTAGAACCAACGTTGTTGAAGTATGCATCATCAAAGTCATACTCTTGGATCGCCTGCCACCAGTCATTTCCAGACGCCATAGCTCACCTATACATTAGCACAAACACACTATTCAAGTAGGTTATGTAAAGAGAGATATAAAAGGAAATATGTTTTTCTTAACAATCTACATCTCAACATGTAATTGAACAAAGTGATGAGACCATCAACATAGGAAATAGAACCGTATCAAATAGTTCTACTAATAACATCAATCATAGATTATAATAAGACAAAAAATAAAAAATAAAAAAATTTGACAAGTACATTGCATAATATATAGTGATAATATAAACACCTAATTCAACCGTCACCATAATAAACACCTAAAAATCAACAAATCCAAAATCCAAATCTGTCACATAATATAACACAAACCATACAAACATAGGAAATAGAACCGTATCAAATAGTTCTACTAATAACATCAACCATATATTATAATAAGACAAAAAAAAATAAAAAAAATTTGACAAATACGTTGCATAATATATAGTGATAATATAAACACCTAATTCAACCGTCACCATAATAAACACCTAAAAATCAACAAATTCAAAATCTAAATCTATCACATAATATAACAGAAACCATACAAACATCCCAAGTTCATACATAACATAAACCTTCGTTTTCAACACGTCCAAAACATAATATAAATGTAAATAGAACAACCCGAATCAATAGTACATAAAAACCAAATAGCTTAGACATAATAGATACAATGCATCATCAATCCTCCTCCGGGATTAGAATGTCCTCAATCCAAGATTTCCTCCTATGCTCCGGCATACACATAAACACTACCCTATTATCCTTTTACTGCAAAACCTTTGACATCTTAATGTAGGCCTTGTTACTTAAATCTGTATACATGTTCAGCACATCCATTGCCTTAATAAGTGAACAAGGATCACCCCCTACAACGGATTGAGCGAATTGGTCGGATGAACCGCTAGCCTTGCCCAGTTTACCATTATACCTGCGTTCGGACATTGCGTTGTACTCCTTTAGGGCCGTAGTCATTTCACTTACCCTATCCGACTTCTTTGAGGCCTTCTTACCTTTGCCACTTGCATCTTGTATAGGACGTTTTTCCGCCCTCCGGGTTACCTCCTCAACCTCAGCATCCTCAACAGTTTGTGGGAAAGTATCAAAGTTAGGGGTGTAACAGTCATCATCCAAATGGGTGGGTGCACTTGCATTGGCATTGGCATTGTCATTGGCAAGCTCTTCTTCTAGGGCACGCTCCTCGTCACTATTCAGGGGAGGAGTGTTCGAGGAGATCTGAAGGTTCCCAGTCGCAATACTAGGGGAGAACAACTACTGCAGTGATGGGTAGTCTGGGCATCCCTGTTTCCTTAAGTTAACAGCAACACGATTCGCCTGCAATGTCCTTGGAAACATTAGCATATTGAACGCAACAGTTCATATATTACCAACAAGTTCACCCATTACATAAATAAATAATTGCAATAGGTTTATAAATAATAAACGGGAGAAAACATACTGCAATCACATTCTGCCACACCTCGTCAGAACAAGTCACTGTTTAGGTCTGCTCATCCCACCCCAACCCCGTGTGTCTTAGCAATTGGCTTCACTTGCGTTGTTTGAGTCAGAGCCTATTGTGCTTTTGTTGAACTTGCTTAAAGACAAAGCCTCGGTTAGTCCTTCGGTTCAGTTCAGCTGTAATTGATGTCCATGTAGAACCCTTGAACACACCGCTTGTCATGTTACCCTTAAGTTGTTCCTCTAACATGATCTCAATGAAAATATGTTCTACATGTGGAGGCCACTTTTTGTCATCTGTCTCTTGTGATTCATTTGCCATCTATTTGAAATATCTCACGTGATAAGCTCATGATAGATAATAATTTAAGAATTGATTAATAGGACTATAGGATTAATGTACCATGTAGATTTAAAGAGTCCAAAAAAGAAAAAAAATATTACACAGTTAAATGAACATGGATAAGAAAAGCATACACGGAATGTAAGAAATAGTGGCAATATATATAAAATAGCAGTAATATATAAATACTTCATTGAGGTTTACCACATATATTGTGTGACCAGATATACAAAAGATGGAAGACCTTCAAATGAATTAGTAAACAGTTGCAAGTGGTCACAAATACAACTAGGTTAGTGCATGGTTAAGTACATGGTAATGAACAAAGAAAGTACACTACTGAACATAATAGTCACAAAATATGTCAGCAGTATATCAAAAGGGACATGCACTACATTAGTTCGACTACGCATCCACCTCTTACAGAGGCGGATCATCGGACAATCGGTCTAGAGAGGTCACGGGGGAATCATTGCACCGAAGAGCCATGGTACGGACCCCCATTAATCTTCGATAATTCCGTCGAGTCCGCTTCCATTGCCTCATTACCCACCTGACACTAAAGGCCTTCCCCAAGCAAGCATTAATAAATTTTGTGATCTCCTCCCAAACATGCGGATTGTCATGATAAAGACGCAGATTCCGACAAACTAAGTGTCCAAGTATGGAGTGACACAACAGATCCTCACAATTGGCATCCCATGTTCTCAAATCCGCAGTCATCTTAAAGAACAACACACACATCTCATACACAATCATATCACAAGTACAATAAAGATATCCCAGTATTTTTAGAGGAACAAATAATGCGCATAGGATCCATATACTTCTGTATATATGACTGCAATGACATGTACTGACTTATGTTGTTTGAAATTCATAAACAGTATTAAAGATATAAGACAAAAAAGAAGACACAAATCATCATATCAGTTGTTAATAAATTCAATTCAAACAGTGTGTAGTGCTGGAACTAAATTAATGTGATTTACAAAGGCCACCATAACTAAAAAACAAAAGCCACCATAACTAAAAAAACAAGACTTTCCCCTCTGTCTAAGCAACACATCTTTTTTTACTAAATTAATGTGTTTTTTTGCTTGTGCTTTATTGAACTCTGCCAAAATTTTAAAATTATCTTTATCCTTATGATGAACTAAAGTTGATATCAATTTTATGCATTTCCACAAAGCTAGAATATTACTCAAAACACCTAGCCACATTTTCAATAGCATTTATTTTTTTTTTATCTCATTTGAGAAAACACACACAAGAATCCAAGCCTAATTGACAGAACAATCAACTTGTCTGTGCATGTACAACAGTGAAGTACTGAAGTAACTGAACTCTAACTATAAGTCAAAGTCAAAATCATATAGTTAGACTTCAGTACGTCACTGTCTTATTCCTTGCACATTTACTAAAGTTTAAGTCAAATTACTAAAGTATCCCATAATGATTTTTTTAAAGAATTGAAATTTTAGATGGGGCAATTGTTGTAATTTGCAAGATAATACCCCAATATATATATATATATATATATATATATATATATATATATATTAAGCTTGAAGTTTATGAAAAAAAGAAGAACTCTAGGCTAAACTATAATTAATTTTTAGTAGGTTTATGCAAAGTTATGGTATTCAAAAATATAAGTTTTTAGTAGGTTTTAATTAATTTAATTGCTAAACTATTTTATTGTCAAATTGGTCGAGAGTAAACAACTCATAGAATTGTAACTTTCAATGAAAAGGCACATTACTTCCTCCATAAATAGGGACAGCATCAATAGGCAATTTCATTAATTATTTTCACATTTAAACAAAACTTTAATTTTTCATGTCACTCATAGTCGTGAGATTCCATCTATTTGAGACTAATGACTACATTAAACAAGTGATGACACTTTGGATCGTACCTTTACTCTTTCAATGGGAAAGGTTCAAACATGCAATTGAGCTACAATAAATATATTAATTTGCATGTAATAGTTCTACATAATATAGCAATGGGAAAATATAATTTTTATTTTCACACATTGCTCTCTTCCATAATGTGATAGGGAAGTACAAAATCAGCCATTATGAATAGCAAAAGAAAGAGTATATGTATATATTCCATCTTGCTTTTTTATAAAGCAACAATTAAGGTTACTTAATTACTGCTGATTGTTGCAAAGTTGTTGATTTTAGCTTTAACAATGGGAAAAGAAGTTTTCATAAAAAAATATTTAGGATTTTCTCAACCAATCCAAAGGTTTCTTGTCACTTTGGGGAAGCAGGAGGATCCTTAAAAGAATCCTTTTCTCTTTCATCCTATAGTGAAAAAGCGGAGAGAAAGGGGTACCAACTTAAAACAAATTATTCCTTTCTTTGGGTCCAATTCTTAGTTACTCTCCATTCTTTTCTTTTTGGGTAGGAAAATAATCTAAAAACTTGATTGGACAAGCCCCGGGCTTTAAAGGTTGTCTTCAAACTTAAATTTAAAACTAGTGCAGAAATCAAACATACAAGACCAATCAATTTCAGGTCACTAAGAGAAGACAGAGCCCAGCCAAAGCATGGTCTAACAAGCCATTACCAAACTAGACGCATATTCTAAAATCAAGATACATTTATAATTTTTTTTAAAACAAAAAAATGCATTGCCATTTCCACTTAGGAGAATGCTAGTAAACTTACTACATTAAGATTCATAATTCATAGCAACAAAAATCAAACAATTCTCAGCACCATGAATATCTACAGAGCAATTGGTTGGTAACAAGAACAAGCAGCTTAATTGAACAAAAAAAATCAAACAGAGAAGCACCATAAATTAGTTCCATAAATTATATAATGCATTATACAAACAAAACCCATACCCACGGTCATCACTCCGATCAAACCATTGAAGCAAACCCAAACATCAAACAAAGGGAAAAAAAGAAAACACTGCAAACCCATTTCCGTCACAGGTTCACCACGATTGAAAACCCATCTCAGCACTCATCAATAAATCAAAGAAAATGCTTACCCAAACTAAACCCATACCCACGGCCATCACTCCGATCAAACCATTGAAGCAAACCCAAACATCAAACAAAGGAAAAAAATAAAAATCTGCAAACCCATTTCCGTCACAGGCACCACGGTTGAAAACCCATCTCAGCACTCATCAATAAATCAAATAAAATGCTTACCCAAACTAAACCCATACCCACGATCATCACTCCGATCAAACCATTGAAGCAAACCCAAACATCAAACAAAGGAAAAAAAAGAAAGTCACTGCAAACCCATTTCCGTCACAAGCACCACGGTTTGAAAACCCATCATCATGGGTTGATACCATCAAACATCAGACGCGAAAACCAGAAAAAAAAAAAAAAAAAAAAGGCAATGCGTTACCGTGACACAGCGACGCCGGTTGGCTGAGGTTGGAGTGGTGAAATACTGCATGAGGAGGTGAGGGCAGTGAGAGCTTCTTCTAGGAGGAATGGAATGGTGCTTCAATGGTCTGGAGTAACTGAAGAGAGAAGTCTGAGATGACTGAACTTAGAGTCGTTGAAGCAGAGCATCAAAAGTAGCGCGCCACGTGAATGTGTTCTGACTGTGGGTCCAGGTAAGTAGTTTTATTTACAAAAATGTCATTGAGTTATGAGTTATGGAAACTGAAAACAGTCAAAAATTGTTTTCAGTTTCCATAACCCATAACTCAAAAATCAGAGAATTGAGTGATAGAAACAAAGTTATGGAAATAGAGTTTTTGTTTGCCAAAAAACCTTTTTGCTATGGGTCCCACCATTTTTGAGTTATGAGTTATGGAAATAAAGAATTGAGTTATCAAAACTAGCAATCCAAACGGGTTCTTATCCTCACGCAAATAGCTTTAATTTATATCCCAAGATTCCCAACCACACCTTAAATTTCCATTAATGAGTGTTTACAAACTCAATACCAAAGTTTCAATCATGCCTGTTTACAACCTCACGATCAAACATTTCCCATATCCATAACTTTTCATCCTCTTTTCTCAATTTATGATCACGAATTTCTTCTCTGTGCTAACCCCATTTACATTTACAAGTGCTATATCCTTCAACTTCCCTAGTTTTAGTTCTCTAGAACCTAACATATCATTTGAGAACGCTTATGCTAATGAAGACAAAGTCATTCAAATCACCGGCAGCAAGCTAACACCATGGTATCATGGTCGAGCCACGTATTTCAGACCCATGCACCTGTGGGACAAGGGCTCTAAAAACCTCACAGATTTCGCTACCCATTTTTCCTTTGTCATTGATTCGCAGAATCTATCTAACTATGCAGACGGCGTGGCCTTCTTCCTCGCACCTAACGGTTCTAAAATTTCTAGGGCTTCCAATGGTAGTGATCTGGGTCTCTATAACCCAGCGCTAAACTCAACGGAAAATTCTTTTTTTGCAGTGGAATTTGATATCTGGAGCAATTACCAATCGGATCCACCAAGGGAGCATGTAGGTATTGATATCAACTCCATAATATCTGTTGCTAATGTGTCATGATTGAGTAACATTATTATGGAAGGGAATTTAAATGAAGCTTGGATTAATTACAATTCTAGTTCACAAAATTTGAGTATAATTTTCACTGGTTTTAAAAACAATGTTACTGTAAATCAGTCGCTGTCTTATATTGTTGATTTGAGAAAGGCCCTACCTGAATGGGTTAATTTTGGATTCTCAGCCGCAACAGGAGAGAGTTATGCTATACATACAATAAAATCTTGGGATTTTAGTTCAAGTTTGGAAATTGATAATAACAATACCAAACAAAAAGGTGGCAGTCTAAACCTCCCCCCATAAGAAAGGGAACACATCCATGTTAGTCGTGGGGTTCATTGCTGGGGGATTTATTTTGGTTGGTGGGTTGGCCATGGTTCTATTTGCCTTGTGGAAGAGGAATCAGAGGGATAATGAAGATGATCATGCCCTTGATGAAGAGTTTAAAGGGGAAACAGGACCAAGGAGGTTTCCATACGATGAATTGGCTCGTGCAACAAATGATTTCAATGACAAAGAAAAGTTAGGCCAAGGAGGATTTGGTGGAGTTTACAGGGGATTTTTAAAGGACTTAGACTTAATTGTTGCTGTTAAAAGGATATCAAAAGGGTCAACACAAGGGATAAGGGAGTACGCAGCAAAAGTAAAAATTATCAACCAATTAAGACACAAGAATTTGGTACAACTAATTAGATGGTGCCATGAAAAAAGTAGAGGACAACTATTACTCATTTATGATTTCATACCCAAAGGAAGCTTAGATTCACATCTTTATAGAAATGATACCTAATTGGTATGGGAAGTGAGGTACAAAATTGTACAACACTTGGCCTCAACCTTGCTTTACTTGCATGGAGGATGGGATCGTTGCATGTTGCATAGAGGTATAAAACCAAGCAATATTATGCTTGATTCAAATTTCAATGCCAAACTTGGGGATTTTGGATTAGCTAGGCTTGTGGACCATGCTAGTGCATCACAAACTACTGATTTGGTAGGTACCAAGGGTTATATGGACCCAAGATGTGTCATAACCCGAAGGGCTAGTAAGAAATCAGATATCTATAGTTTTGGAATTGTTGCATTGGAGTTAGCTTGTGGAAGAAAACCAATCAACCACGAGGCCCCAAAAGATCAAGTAGTCATGTTGGAGTGGGATCGAGAGCTCCATGGAAAAGGAGAAGCACTTCTTAACACAGCTGACCAAAGGTTAGGTGGACATTTTGATGAGCAACAAATGAAATGTTTGTTGATTTTAGGGCTTCGGTGTGCTCACTACGAATATGATCGTAGGTCTTCAATAAAGGAAGCACTTCAAGTGCTCAATTTTGTAGCTTCTTTGCCCCTTCTCCAATTTGATACACCCAGGTCATCACATCATACTCCAACAATGAACGAAACTGCATCTTTGTTTTCAACCTACTATGGTGATACTGATTCTACCAGATGACAACACTAATTCCTCATAGTTTAAAGCAAACTTTGTTGCTTATTCACCTGCATTGCTTTTGATGCTAGAAGTTAAACTTGTTTTAATTGAACCTTCATTTAAAGTAAGAATGTTATATGTTGAATGAGTTTGGAATAAATGTAAGGAGTTTATTTTAGATTGTGTAATAAATGAAATTGATTTTAGAATTATTTTGTGTAATTACATATACTCGTGCATTGCACATAACTTATGAAACCACATTTAATTGACTATGACATGAACACATTTTATTTTATTATTGTTGGTTGTAGCTCTACCAAATTTGTTGTCAAACTTTATCAATTTTAAACAATTTGCCACATTGATTTTAAGGCAAATTATAATTTACCCACCTATGGTTTGACCGAAATTTAAGTTGTCTACTTATAGTTTAAAATTTAACACTTTACCCACTTGAAGTTAGCTCGGTTAAATTTTTATAACTCACCTCGGTTAAAAACATAGCTAAATATGTAATTTTACTCCACGTTTATGTCTCTCTCCTCCAAAAATATAAAAAACATAAAAATACAAGATCAAATAAGATCAAAAACTATCCATCAGAACACTTGCATCATGGAATTTCAAACCACAAGTATGAAACTTAAATTTCAGCCAAACCACAGATAGGTAAGTTATAATTTGCCCTTGACTTTAACTTTCCTTTAAAGGATACGTATTATATGTGAAAAATTAGGCAATTAAATTGTGTGTACTTTTTCAAAGAGTCAAGAGTTAAAATTTAAAAAAAAAAAAAAAAAAAAAAAAAAAAAAAAGGATTAATCACTCTTAACCAAGCTCGGCTGCCCAGTGCCCAACACCCAAATCGGCCATTCAATGCCCAAGCTTGGCTACCCATCACTAAGATCAGCCACCAAACACTTGGCAACCAAGAAAACTTGGTGGAGAGAGAGTACATAAATGAAAGATTAAAAAAAAATTCATTTGTAAAGCTCAACCTTTGATCCACTCAAAGACAGAATGAGCACAATTAGAGCTTCTATGTGCCAGCAATGCCATCAGAAATTTTTTATAGTGATATCACACACTACCAGGCCTTTACATGTCTCAGCACACACTAGTAGCTACCCTCACGCATAAAATGGAGTGAGAGAATAATATAGGAAGAATATGACATTTTAAGAATAAAACAAGACTCAGGTATAATATTTAGATGCTGTTTTTAGGTTCTCCTTTTAAAATTCTACCATGTGGATATTTTCTCAAAAGATGGAAGTGTATTTTTTAGTTAAGTAGTCACATGGCTAAATCTTAAGAGAGAAACTTAAGAAATAACACCTAAGGTACTGTACTTAAATTTTGTTCTTCAAAATATTACCATATCATTCAATTTTTTATATAATTTTTTCGTTTTAAACATTATTTGGTTAACTCGGTGAAATAAAAAGTTTTGTCAATAGTTTAACCATTTTCTCTACTCCATTACCATCCATGATAATGAACATAAATAATGGACATGGATAGAAATTTGAAATTTAAATATTTTTTATAAAATATTTCAGAATTTTAACTTATAAGCATATTAGCGCATCGGGCAAGACATCGAATTGTTCCTAAAAAAAGAATGAAAGCTACTGCTTGTTTAGTCCAACAATTTAGATGTACAAAACAAACTATAAGAAGTCATGAAGCTAAGAAATAGTTTTATGGGTTACAATTGAATGTTATAATGTTTAGTTTCATCACCTCCACAGAGGGAGAATGTTGAATTTACCCCTCTATTGCTGTATTTGACACTCACTTTATACTCTCCTAAGAAGCCATAAAAACTATAAGAACCATGTTCATCTGTCTGACCTTGTACCTCCCCAGTTTGCCATTCTTTAAGTAGTTTGTCAACCACATCTCCAGCAGGCAGATTTTGGAAATTATTATCAGTCAGGCACATTTGATAACACCCATTAGGATGCAGTGCGGTCCAAAGCATAATTCCATTCACAGAAGGATGTGAAAAGCCTTCTCTCAACACTTCTTCTAAGTAAATAGCCTGCACAAAAAACAAACGTATCAAATCAATTTAATTTGCACATTCATTGATATATTCCAAGGGCAATAAAATTTGTGGTTTGAGCTAAAATTAAACCATAACTAATAATTTTATGTAAAAGCATGATAGATATGACAAAAATCTTCAGGAAATTTCTACTATCCTACTACATAAAAGGCCAAATGAGTATTCCTATTTGATTAGTTGAATGACTTATTTAAATGATTTAGTGAATCATGTAATTTAATACACACGGATGATCCTATGAATTCCCACATAATGGATTTAAGGAAATTCCGTCAACCCATTTTGAATGAAAACTTTATCCATACAAATAAAGTTCAAACTAAAGAGTAGTGCTAACATGTGTAGTCATAGCTACAACATTAGAACTCACCAATAAGTAAATTAAAAAAAGTGAATAACAATAGACTTGCTCACCTGTGCTTCTTGACCAAGCGTATTGCTGATATCCACCTCTGTAAGCCATATGGGAAGCCCTAATGTGGCCAACTTATCTAGAATAGCTCTCATCAAAGGAGGGTTTGGTATGGTAAAATGACCCTCTAAACCAATCCCATCCATTGAGACACCACCACGTTCGAGTTCTCTCATCCTTGAAATGTAGGTATCAACTGTGGAATTCACATCACTGCAAGTCTCAACCACATTAAATTCATTCATAAAGAGGGTTGCCAATGGATCTGACATGTGTGCTATCTCATAGAAATGCAATGTGGCATTAGGGCCAAGCCGTTGCTCATAGAAATCAAAATGAAGCATTTCATTGCTAACATCCCAATGTATGAATTCTTCTTTGTAATTGTTCATTAGACTTTGTATACGCGAATTGACAGCTAATTGTAATTCAGGTCCTGTAAGGTCACGCACCCATTGCGGTGTGTATTTGGGGTCCTCCCAGAATATATTGTGGCCTCTAGCAATGATTTGGTTAGCACGAATAAACTCCAACATATTGTCTGCTATAGTGTAGTTTACCTGCCCTTGGTCAGGTTCTGTGGCATACCACTTGAGTTCATTCTCAAAGACTGCTGCATTGAATCGCTTAGCAAACCAATTCTGGAACAAAATGAGAATCTTTGTTTTAGCTTGCCATTTGAAAGTGCTAATAATAAAATTTCTAAGCATTTTAGACTGATAGAATTGAGTAATACTAGAGATACTATCAACTTTACAACACAAGCTTCATAAACTGTTATGTCAAATTTCAAACACGAGACCAACAATTATTAAGAAATTTATATATTATGTTGTTGATGTAGCACTAATCACATTATGTTGTCATGTTTGTAAGTATTTTTGTAATAAAATTGGTAGTAAATTTTTCATTTTTCATTAGAAGAGGTATCCATTTGACATTGCTGTTGGAAGTTGAGCTATAGCTGTAGAGATTTTGTGATGTAGATTTTTAAATAAAAAGTTTTTTTAGCATTTTAAGCTTTTGGAAAATTACAGTGAATATTTCTTTAAAGTTCTTGATTAATAAAGCATGAATCCTTAAAACCTCTAAATTTCAACTTTTTCTAAAAGACTATAAAACTTAAAGGCTCTTGGCTATAGGCACTCTTTCTTTTCCTTTTTTTTCTTTTTTTTTCTAGAAAGAGCTTTAGAGCTCTTAAAGCTCTTTTCTGGTTGTGCGGATATGTTGGTCCATAGGACTCTAGACTCATACTCTACTCCATATGTTAGACAGATGAATTAAGATTTGAAATATAGTATATGGACCATACTTACTTGATAAGGCAAATTGCCAAGAATAGTCTTTGCGATTGCAGAACCAAATGGGAAATCTTTCGAGACTTGCTCTATGTTAATGGCTGCCCCTTGCAACTTATCTCCATGTTCATCTGAGACATGGATTGTTACAGCACGCTTCCTTTGCTGCAAAACAAATTAAAAGCGCGAAACCTGACTTTGAGAAAGAAGTGCCTTATATTCTAATATTAGTATGTTGCCCTTAAAATATTTTTAAGAATATTCTTAAGATAATAGCGATGCTACATTTATTGTAAATTTGACTATATAATCATTACAATTCATGCAATATGTCTATTTTTATACACAAAACAAAAAATGTCCTTAAGAAATATATTTATTATGTTATTTTATGTGGCACCAATCACATTCATTGACAAGTTAATTTATAAATCTTTTGTATAAAAATTTGATACTAGTTTTAATATTTTCAATAAGATACTATATTTTGATCATTCTCATCGTTAAATCACTCTACAACAGTATAGATAAGAGTAAATTTGCTATGCTACTAATGGAAACTAAATTCAAGTCTTAAGATATTGCCTTTAAGTATGGAAAGAGAACTCCACAATCTCTCCTCTTTTGTCTCCTAAGTTATCAACAAAGCCTAGAACCGAGTTGTTTCATGTACTCACAGTGTTAATAATATGTTGCTGATTTATTCTCCATTGCTGCTCGGTAAATGGCTGTAAAGAAGCACTTGTAATTTCTATATCAATTTGCTTGTCATCAGAATTCTGCACAAATCACAACCAAACAAACAAAAACATTCCTGATAAGTACAAGTTTCATACATTTGAATGCCTAATTTTACACCAGTATTGTTCTGTAGATGAGACATATGCAATGTGTCACTGGCAATATCTAGGAAATCTATAAATCTAAAAACACAAAATTTTCATAACAATTGAGGTGCCATGTTGTCATTATCGCTAATAAAAATAATGTCAATAGTGACCTCTTATGAGAGTAATGTTTTAATCACAACTTGTCAGATTAAAAGTGTTAAAAAGTGTTAGAAATATATTTACCTGAAGGGTTAGAATTGAGAAACTGGATGGTGAAGTCACAACAAATCCACCCTTAAGAAATGACCAGCATCCATGCTTTGCCATAACAGTCCCTATACAGTCATATGACACATCTTGTGACTTCAGGCTTGCCTTTATGAGAGCTGATTCTGCACCTTGTATCTTGACCCAACCTATTAAGCACCAAAAAATAGCATATCGGTGTGAGATTCAAGTAACTTTAACCCACCTGTTGATTTGGTAGACAGCCGTTTCAATTTCATTTATGTCAGGCCGTAAAAGTGAATTTGTCCACAATAGCCAAAAGGCATGGTTATGGGCTGAGCTTGGCAGCATGTGAAACATTTGGTACAGTTTTTCTTTTTTCTTTTATTTGAACAACTTATTCATTATTCTAAAAGCAAAGGTAATAAAACAAAATAAGCCCATTCAAAACACACTATCTACCACTAATAGGGCCTGCAGAATTTTGGGCATGAATATGATGTTTATTGTATATTATTCATTGGGCTTGGACAGAAAGAAGCCCCAAAGATACCTAGGAAATATTCTTTTTGTCATTTTATATGGTGGGAGTGTTTAGTGGGGGACTGGGAAAGGTGGTAAAAGTAATTTGCAACTATTACAGTATTACGTGAGATAAGATTCTCCCAAACTTGAGACTTTGAGAGTTGAGATGATATTGAAGATCGAGGTAGTCCTGTATACTACAAATAAAAAGGAATAATAAACATTAAGGACCAACAATCCGTTGTAGTCTAGTTGGTTAGGATACTCGGCTCTCACCCGAGAGACCCGGGTTCAAGTCCCGGCAACGGAATTTTTTGATTCTATTCCAAATAATATTTTTTATTTTGCCAAACGTAGAGAAGCAATTGCTATTTGCATAAATAAATTCTATTCCAAATAATATTTTCCAAGTTAAAGAGGAAGAAGAAGAACCTTACTTGAGAAACAGTAATAAGTGGCCTGAGTGAGATTGTGCAATATGAAAGCCGGCCAAAATACGATACTTGCAGAACCACCAAAGCTGCCTTTGACACTAACAGGCTCATCATCTTTGAGAATCCCTCCATCGTAAAGTGCCCTCTCTGGCTGCCCTTTACACTGCCAAACAAGTAACACCATACATGAATTAAACATTTATTTGTACATTACCACTATAACATTTTGGAAGAAATCAAACAATTTTAACAATGCCCAGGTAAAAAAAAAAAAAATTGAACTTAATGGTAATTGCCACTTTTTTATGTATACCTCAGTGTAAGCAGTGTAATCATACAAAGGCCCATCTGCAGTATAGAACAAAGAGTAGTAGTTATAGTGAATGCCTCATTAAAAAAATCAAATATTTGAACCAAAGAAAGAGAGGATGTGTGAGAGAAAGAACCATATGAAGCAACCAAAGGACAGCCTATGACAAGGAAGAAAGCCAAGAGGCTAAAGCTAAAAGTAAGAGAAGGACTATCCCTCATGTTTTGTGACAGTACAAACAGAAAGCTTTTTAGACAGGGAATGAAGTAGTTTAGGTCTTATATACAAAAGTCACTTACTCCAAGTAACCCTCCAAAATAAGGGAGGTAACAATTTACAAGGCAGAGAAAGGGTGCACTTTAAGGTTAGGAGAGGTGTGGGGGTTCACAAGGGAACAGTGGTCGGGCCTGAGTAGCCCCGTGCCTTGATCACATGTTATGTGAGAGAGGGTCTTGTGGACAAAATTGAGTGACAGTAGTAGACTGTAACTCATACTTTTTGTGTATGACAATTGGCTAGTTTTGGAACTCATTTGCTAGCTTTGTTAATGGTTGCAAAGTGTTCGTTCTCTTTGTTCACGGGCTTGGATCTTAATGCCCAACTGCGTACGAAACACATTCATTCATTCGTTTGGATTTATCGATCTTTACTTATTCTGTATTCCCCATCGCTTTAATGGGATGAGAATTTGGATACCAGCTAAGTGCTAATTCAGTGTTCCTAATCTAAGATTTGAAAGGATTAATTTAAATAATAGTAATGGAACTTCTATTAAGTCTGTTTATTTAATCAAAATAAAAGCATCACTCACAAATGGCCTATTACAAACATAGTAAGTCTAATGACAAACAAAAATTCACAACTTTTGAGCCGAGATACTGTAATCCATGTACAATAAAATAGTACCAAATAGTGAGTTTATGTAAATAAGTAACACTGAGTAGCGGGCTTAATTACGTCTCTAACTTGTGTCTCTATACATTGCTTTAATAAATATAAGGAACATAGCATAGTGGGCTTAATTACACAATACACCTAACATTGTCCAAACCACTATTTTGTGTCATTTTTCTTTATTTGGCCGTATGGCTTTAAATGTTTTCCCTAATGAAAGAAGTACTAGAAATCTCCATTATGGATGGTGCATTCATGGTCTGCATTAAAGGACAGTAACCTTCGTGTGAGAGGTTCATAATAGGGTGCTTTTTTTTAAGGAGAGAAGTTTTAGTGCCACAAACTACTTCACAATTTTTTGTTACAATTTTAACATGATAAACTATGAATAATTTCTACAATTTTTTGTCACAATTTTAACGTGACAAACTGTAAATGATTGTCTATAAGTTATACATTAATCCATCATTTTTTCTTCACCGTTCACACTATGTTCCATCATAGTTGTGGCCAAGAAGTTATATAATAGTTTGAAGTAATAGATTTTTTCTAAGACAAAGGCTGCTTTGCTTACAATTCTAGTCCCGTGTGTCCAAAGAGCGTGCAGGAAAGATTTCATGAATAAAACTCGCACGCGAGCGTGAGTCATGAGATGAAGATAGTAGTTGGGGGACCGTGGTCAAATTCATGAATTTTGGACCTGCTTGCTGTACCTGCCATAAAATTCTATTGCTTGCTAGACGAAGCTAAAAAAAGTTAATGACTTACCTTCCACTTATAGAAATTCGTGCAATTATAATAAAAATGAGTTAATGTTTGTGGATTAGTAGGTCTACCTTCCCCCATGTTTCTTGTCACTCCCTCATTTCTCATACCTTCCACCATTTTCACTTCTCATACTTGTCACTCCCTCGTTAGTCAGAAGAAAGTTCTCAATAAATTTTTGGACAGAACAACTATTCTAATACCTGATGTGTAGTTAAGATTCAGTGAAGAAAAGTATGAGAAATGAGCAGAAAGTAGGAAGGATTTGGAGAATTTTAAGAAGTGAAAATTGAGAAAAAAACGCATCCAATAAGTATGTGTCAGAGAATTGCAATTTACAAGACCACCCAACTCACTGTAGCTCTTACAAAGCGGTATCTCAAACTTCCAAAAGAAGGCCTTCTACACCCTCCATCTAAGCTGTACAAGAAAGGCCCCGAGTTAATCCCAGAAATAGTAACGCTTTATAGGATCTTTCTGTTCCGGTGTAAGGTAACCCATATCTTCACATATGCGTCCATTTCACAGGTGTGGACCCACATATCAATCTCATATAGGGCCCATGAACCTATGCATATGAAAAAATTTATTTTTAGAGAGAGTGCCCATATCGCTAGGCCCACGACCATGGATAAGTATAAGCCTAATCAATTTATGTTATGATATTGTATTACTCAAAATATATATTATGGAATAAAATTTAGGATTATCAATGTTTGACTTGACCTATGAACATGACACGGGTTTTTGCGAGTTAAAATTGGGCCTCAGTGGGTATGGGTCATAAACTGATTGACCTGAAAGCGATACGATAAAAAAAAAGTGTCATAAGCGGGTCAATCCGCATAACCAGCAATAGACACATTTAACATGCAAATTTATTTATGTCAACCAAAAATGACCTATTTAACACAACCTGTTTAATTCGTATAACAAATAAATTTTTTTTTTTTTTAGATTTCTCAAATATCTTTTATATTCAACCTATATTTTAGAATTAAAAAAAGTGAGTAATTACAAAAACTTACAAGTGATATAGTTATAAATTGAAACTTTCTCTAGTCATGATCAATTTACTATTTGCACCAACTCTTTCAATATTGATACTTAACATTTGACGAGTTCTGTGGATGTTATATTTTTGTTAAACTATGTTATTTTAAATATGGGTTGAAGTGTATGCACTTTCTTTTAGAGTGTAAAGAACTTATTTCTAGATTGATGTTATATTTTTGTTGATCTATGTTCTTTTGAATGTAGGTTGAAAACTTGAAGTTTATGTATTACTTTTAAAATGTAAAGAACTTATTTATGTATGGATGTTATATTTTATATTAAACAAGTTGAAATTGGTTGTGTCACATTTGTGTCAACCCAACATAACCCGTTTATTAAGCATGTCAAGTGGGTCGGGTCGAGTCGTGTCAACTCACTTCATTAACAGGACGAGTTAGAGTTGAAGAGTCATGACACAATTATTAAATGGGTTGGGTTCGGATTAAGACATTTAGTTGAATACCCTTACCTCGACAGGACATGAACCTAACACGCTATTCCGAATTGACACTCCTAATAAAATTTACTAAAAACAAATAAATTAAAAAACTCCTTTTGTCTTTTCCTGATTTGTTAAATTTCACTATGAGCTTTACCACTGCCATTGTGAATGCAGATGATCTTGTCCTCACAATTGGATTGGGGAACATGGATTCAAGATTTAGAAGTGTGCTTATCAAAACGCAATTGCCAACTATTGCCATTTGGAATTGCCGGGCAGCCCTTTAATCAGATCTTCTGCTCAATGCCCAATATCCAAAGCAACATGTTGAGCCCAAAATGCCCTCTGGGAAAATGACACCATATTTCTGCCATTTGTGTACACTTTAATTCCGGCCCACAAGAAGGACAAAAAAAATGTTGTTCTTCGAATTGGGTTCAGTTATTTGAAAGTTGAGATGAGTCCCAGTTATCAAAAGTCAAGGTTGTCTTAAAAACCCTATCAAAAAAAAAAAAAGTTGCTTAAAAACAAATTAAAATGCTGAGCCCAAACTAAATCCAGAATTTGATACAGGGCTGAAAAAAATAACAATAAAAGACCCGAGAAAATCTATATATATATATATATTGCTCGAGAGAAAATCCCATTAGATTTTAAATTAGATTTCAATTGAAGTCTTGCATTACATGTCTAATTTAAGATTTTTAATTTTTGTGCCTAGTTAATTATTCATTGAAAAAAAAAATGAAAAGTATAATATTAAATGAACCATATAAAAAGAACCAATCATACACTTAATTTGATCTTCTTTTTTTTTGTATAATTACCTATGATCTAAACCACCTTAAGGTTGATCCTTGAATAATATGTGGTCCTTGAATAATATGTGGCATTTTATGGACTATGTAACATGCTAGTAGCATTATATGGGTAACTAATAAGTTTTTCCTTATTAGTAAAAAAAAAGTGATAAATGTTTTTTATTGACTAAATTGTAAGTATATACAAGTTAATTAGGATTGAAACACTTCCTTGAAACCGTATGATAGAATGTTAAAAACAAGTGTTAACAAAAAATTACATGAAATTATCATGGTTTAAGTTAAATAACAGGTAAAAGAAACTTAAAATAAAAAATAGAAACTAAATAAATTACTATAGCTAAACATATAATCTCAAATCTTAGTGTACATAGAATTGTAGCAGCACATAGTTTACATGCTAGTTTTACTCATTAGGAAAAAAGAATTGCACACGCAAGCTCTACAAAATGAAACAAAAAGTACAAAGTGGGGATGCATATCAAAACATATAATCTTATATGAAATGATAAGCTAATACAATATGCCTCTCTTAAAAAAAATGACAAGCAAACTAAGCTGAATGTAGGATATCACAGAGCATAAAGCTCATCAATCCTTTAATTCTTGTCCTCCCAATCTTCAATCAATTTACTGTTTGTCTTCAATTTAGTATTTGTCTTCGGCCATTAGATGGTGCCGAGGATTTCTTTGATTTCTTGCTCGCATAAATCTTGGTATAAATAGCTTTGGTTCTAATAGATAATAAAATGTCTAGACCAAACCCAATAATGGATGCAACAGCCATGACCACAAAGGTTGTCCTGTAACAATGGGCTCCAACACAAGTATTGCCGCCTCCAGCAGTGGGAGTAGCCTCCATGTCGTATAAAATGCCGGCAAGTAGACCAGAGAAGAGGAAGGAACCAAGGGGAAGGTTGAGGATTAGAATGTTGTATATGAGACCATAGTATTTTAGACCAAATAGTTCAGAAGCTGTTGGGACACTAATGGCTATTCGGATCCCATAGCATATTCCTACTAAGATTGAACCAATGTACAAGGAACCAGGCAGAGCCAAGGCCAAAATAACGAAACCAAAAACCATTAGAATCTGAGCAGCCGCATTCCAAAGAGGTCTTGGTGTTCCAGCTTTCCTGTCGGGACAAAAAATATAGTGGAAAAAAAAGTCATCAAAAAAAGTTGGTTAAAAATCTTACTTATTTTTGCTTATACACAGTTTTTTAAAATCTTACTTTTTCTATATACAATTGTATTGTTGCCCACTTTCCGCAAATCAGTGATTCAGCACACAAAAAAAGTAATCCAAACACACTAATTTTGTATAGACAAAAACTTTTATGAGATGAAATTCACTCTCTAAAGTCTGAATAGCTTTTTAATGTTTTCGAGGTAAAACTATACTATTACCCACTTTGAGACAATTAGTAATTCAGCCAATCAACCAAAACAACTATTTTCAAACAAACACTAATAATTTTGCATGGACCAAGAGTTCTATGAGATGAATTCCACTCTCTAAATTAAATAAGGTAGCACACTGGATTTATTGATGCCAGTGAGACCTACCAATCTTGACTTAACTACCCATTAAGGACTCTGAAAAGATCTAGCTTTTTTATGTTTTATCTTTTGGCTGTGTCTTACAAGACCTACCAAAAGCAAGAAGATGGTAGCCAAGCATAAATCTATGGTGAAGACTTAGGACAAGTGTGTCACTGTCAAGAATTTAATGTGTAGATAACAGAAATTAAACAAGACAAGGAGTTAACCCACTTGCATTTCTGCCCACTTCAAAGTGACACCATTAAGCATTAGCAGAGTTTCAGCACATTACATCTTACATCATGTCATTTATCCAAAGCCTTTTTTTTTTTTTTTTTGGTAAACCATTTATCCAAAGCCAATAGGTTACTAAGATGAGTTTGGCCACTTGATTTACATGGTCATATTTGAAATTTAACTCACTCACAAGCATAGTATTTGTGATCATATGGCTTAAACATTTGAACCCTCTAAGCAGGGGCAGAGCATAGCAAGGCTTGGGGGGTCATGAAAAAATTCTTTAATATTATGTATAAGTATTAAAAACTTTAAATATCTAGCTACAAAAATAGAAGGTCCCCCCCCCCACCCCCCACCACCCCCCCAAAAAAAAAAAGTTTGAGTTAGTCCAATGATGCTCTTAAAAACCATTAGAATTTGTCAATCAATCTAATAGTTATAGAGATAAGGTAGTTTTTGTTTTCTCAAATTTGTTTTTTGTACATGTTTAATATCAAACTAAACAGTTTTTGTATTCTCATTGGAATTTAAAAGATTATAAGTTTCCCTAAAAAATTTATCTTGCAAATATACACATGTGAAAGTTGTTAATTTTATATACAATATATTTATAAATTATGACCCACTCTAGTATCAAAATATTAATGTTTAAATATATATATATATATATATGCGTTTACGCATGTGTGTGATAGTTTAACTTGACTCGTGAGTACTATATTAGTAACCAAAATTTGGCCCTCCCAAATAAAAAATCCTAGCTCCCCTTGCCACTAAGTTACAATCAGTCCCACAGCAAAAGAAACGTTTGCATCCATTGAAAGAGAAGAAATGGCCACACATGTAACATCCTAGTGGTTTTCTTTCATCATAGCAGAGGACCAAATTAATGGTCCCTAGAAGCGTGGTCCATCATGCACACATGAGATATCTTAGCAACTCCTTTGCTTCAAAGAGTAACACTATTTTCTTTCCTTTCTTGTTAGGTTAATTAGAGAAGAAACGACCGTAAGGACAATATGCCTTAATCACAATTAGAGGTGATCATGGGTTGTTGGAATTAGGTTTATCATCATCAACCCATGACTCAACCCAATCACGTCGAGAGGAGTGAACTCTTTCACCCTCTTTCACTATTGGCTGACCGAGCACCCAATCGAAGCCAACCTTAACTTATTCTCGGGTAAGAGGTTGGATTTTCGGTTGAGTGGCAGGTAGTAGAGACAAAAGGATGAAAGGTGATTGAAATATACTGTAATTCAACTGCCATTCTTCATCTCTTTTTTCCACAATTCAATCCCTCTCTTCAAACACAAGGAGAGACAAAAGATACCACCTCCTATGAGGAAAAAAATTTCCTGATAATGACTTTCCCCCCTACCCATTCCAGGGGTTAGACTAGTAGAGCGGTGGGGCATGAGAATGAAAATTAATAATTCGAAGTTGAGTAAAAAAAAAAAACTTTCCCCTAGCTATTACCTGCTTTTACCGTTGTTGATATTGACAACAATGCTACAAAATAGTAATAAACAAGTGGCTCAATTGAACCTGTTCCTACACCATTAATAATCTTTCTACCCAAGGCATAATAAATTAGAAAGTAAACTCTAGAGAAGAATCGAAAAATAAAGGAAGTTAAACAACTTGATTAAAAAACAACAATATATTTGGCACTCATAAAAAGTACTCCCCTAAATAATTTTAAAATATAATGTATATTTTAAAGGGAAGATGTCAAAAGCACTCTAGATCATGGAAATGGTATAAAGCTTGACCTATTTAAAGAGTTATTTTGGGAAAGGAAAAAATATATATGTTGACCCCTACAAATTTCTAGCAAGTTCAGAATCATGTGAACCTGGACATCACAATTTCCCTTGCATTATTTATAAACATAGAGGGTCATGCTCAGTAACTTAACCCCGAAGGAAGGAATATATTTACTCAATATTTTAAATTGAATTCGACTCTTATTTAAGTTATTTGTAAAAAAATCAGGTGGTTTCATCAAATCATGCACATAAGCTCCATGATCAAGATCCATCACACAGCTCAAAAAGATTTAAGTGATATTTATATTTACATTTACAAGAGACTAATGAGTACGACTAGTGGCCCCAACATTTGGTTGTCAAAAATACCATCATTAAATTATTAACATATAAAAAATAAAATAATTTAATGCACGGTTGACATTCAACCTTGGTAATAGTTAGGGTTGGGTCCAAGTTGAGTCTAAAATGGATTGAAGCTTAGACTTTTAAATTTACATCATATCCTAAATTAATAGACCTAACACGTGAGTAACCCATGGCTAAAGGTAATTACTAATTAATAAACAAAATTGACATCTTTTTATATCTTTCTTTTTCTTTTGTTTTTATGGTTTTATATTAACTCATACTTTCCCATCTCATATAAAATGAAATTTAGATAGCTCATCTGTATAGATCACAACTCACTATCACCATGCAATGAATTGTAACAAAAGTTGTGTAATCTAGCATTGCTCATAAAACAAATACCGAGACTTAAGCAACAAGGTAAGTAAAAGTGTGGAAACGACTTACTTGATGAAGTACTCCGAAACAGTACCCGAGACGATTCGCCCGAAAAAGCCCCAAATACTGATAAGCGAAACGAATATGGAAACGTCACTGTACCCAAGCGCCAATCCTATCTGACCCATGTTGTTCTGCACCGCCAAACCAGTCCCGACTCCACACAAAAACGACACGAACAGAACCCAGAAATCAATGGTCTTCAAAACCTCAACAATCGTGTGCTCCTCTCCGATCAACGGCTGTCCTCTAACCACTTCAACCACCTCCTCCTCCACCACAGCAACCGCCGCCACTTCCTCAGCCTTATTCTCACCCTCCGCCGCCGCCGCCAATAGTAACGGTTCAGTGTTTTCGCCCACCTGTCCTTCAACATCTGAACCCGGTCTAGACCGGTTCTTGAAGTAGATATAAACCGGGACTCCCAGCGGAGAAGCTAAGAGGACCATGAGAATGGCGGAGAAGGCTTCGGAGAAAACCGCGCTGGGACTTGGGATGAAATCGTAGGCTAAAAGATAAACGGCGACGACGACGGCGACGGCATTGAAGACCCAGAAGAACTGCGTCTCTTCCTTCTCCTCGGAGCTAGTGGACGCCGGAGGGGACTCGCGGAGGAACACGGCGGCGACGAGGCAGACGGCGAAGGGAACGACGGCGAGCATGACGAGGAAGGAGGAGGCGTCGTCGGAGAAGAGGGCGGCGCATACGTCGGTGAATATGGCGGTACTGAGCCCCACGTAGCCTTTGAGGATTCCGGACACCGGACCTCGGTTTCTCCGAAAGTTCCTTATACACGTCACCAGCACCGCCGTGTTCATCCACGTGGTGCTGTTTCCTCCCATGCACAAGAATATACACATCTGTATATAGTGTCAATTGAAAAAAAAAAAAAAAAAAAAAAAGTTAGCTTTTTTTTTTTCTTTTTCTTTTTTACCATTTGTACCATTTTTTGGAATTTTCGACCATAGAAAATGTCAAAAATAATTCGCAAATTTTTTTGATTTGGTATTTGGGTTAATTAATTGGTATTTGGGTTTCAAAAATGTGAAAGTGAACATGCTTAGAATGTTAGATTGTGTGTGTTTTTTGTGCAAGACAATAAGAAAAACAAAGAAATAGAGAATGTTATGCATGTGGGGTTTGGTTTTTCATTCATATTTCATTAGAAATTACACAAAATTAGTAGTTAGCACTTAGCAAGTATAGTACAACTACAACTGCATTTTACTTATAAAACACAGAGAGAGTTTTTAAGGGTTTTGGACTCTTTTTGAGTTTTGTTTTGGTGGGTGGGTGTGTACCTGCCAATAAGAGAGAGGCTTAATTGTTTCACTGACAACAAGCCATTGAGCCCCATAGCCAACGAGGCCTTCGACCGAGCCAATAAGGAGGATCACCCAGGTGGGCAATTTGTCAGAAGCAAAGCCAGCGAGAAGCCCAAATGCCTTGCCCACGTCTTTGGCCACAGAGAGATTGTTGAGCTCAAGTTGGGTTAGGTTCATTAGGGACTTTAAGGCATCGGAGTAGTTTGAGAAGGTGTAGTTGTTGCCTGAGATAGCTTGGACCCATATGGCAGCGACAAAGCCAAGCCATTTGAGGGCTGTGACTGAGGATTTGGAAGAATAGGATGAGAGCTCGAAGAAGCCCATGAAAGTGTGAAACTAAAAGTCTCTTTCTTAGAGAAAGCAGAAAACACAAATAGAGAAAGAGAGAGAGAGAGAGAGAGAGATTAAAAGATTGAAAGGTGGGTGGGTATGAGGCGGTGTGTGTGATATTTAAAGAATTTTTGGGAATTGAATAGTAGAATCCCAAAACGACACGTAGCTATTTTGCTTGTTGCTGGAGGTAAATTAGTGGCATATGAAGTAGGTCTCTTTGACCTTTTGCCGACGAGGGACAACAACTTTGTACACTTTGTTCCATTTTTCTCTAGGAGTTCGGTGTACGGTTCCCTAATTTCACATTTTAAATTTTAAATTTTAAACTTCAATTATTTTTAGAAAAATGCTATCGAATGTCCTTAGAACACTGGTTAAGAATTCAGCTAAAGAAAATTTTTATGGGAAAAGAAAAAAACAATTAATGTTTTGACAGCTTTTTTCATTACCGATAAAAATGACGTCAAAACTTTCTTAAAATTGATTGTTAATAAGTGCTCTTAGGGCACTCATTAGCATTACTCTTATTTTTATATTAAAAAAAAGAAAAAGAAAAGAAGAAAAACATTATAAGTTGTGATTAATGAAGTATAATGTGGTACAAAGCATTTGTATTCAGGAAAGGGCTTGTATCCAATGAAAATTATCATTGAACACGTTAAGATTCGGACACGTGTCCAAGAGTGGACACGTGTTAGCAATCCAACGTGTCCAGTGATAACTTTCACTGGACACAAGCCACACCCTTGTATTCATGAATGAATCCCTTTGGACTCATTTGGTTGGAGTGATTATAGGGAGGATGAAAAATGAGGAAGAGAAAAGTGAGGAGAAAATAATGTTTGTAGTCTCATTTGGTTGGAGTGATTATAAGGAGAATGAAAAATGGGGAAGAGAAAAGTTGGGAGAAATTAGTGTTTGTGGTTGTTTGGTTGAGAACCATCAAAACATAACCTCCCCAAGTTGGGGATAAAATTGGGCAAAAATATTTAAACAAAAATGCCCTTATTACATGCTTCTTCTAGTAACTATGTACATTATAAATGTTGCCTGCCTTTGTTTTCGTTGTTTTGGTTGGTTGGGTAAATGCTTGTATTTTGTTTTTTTTTTTTTTTTTGGTTAGTCCGTTCTTTATCATTTCTTTTAGGTTCCCGTGCTCATCTATTTTTTAAATGAAAGGTCCATTTATATACAATTTTTTAGTCAAAATATAATGTGCAATTTTTTTATTTAATAAGGGTATGAGAGTAAATTTATACAAACACTATTTTCTATCCTCCCTCCTAGGGGTGTCAATGTTCGACCCAACCCGCGAACACGACACGAACCCGACACGGGTTTTTTCGGGTTAGGGTTGGGCCTTAATGGGTTTGGGTCATAAACGGGTCGACCCGAAAGCAACACGATAAGAAACGTGTCATAAGCGGGTCAACCCGCGTAACTCGCAATAGACACGTTTGACACGTCAATTTATTTGTGTCAACCTGAAATGACCCACTTATCACAACCCGTTTAACTCGTATAACAAATAAATATTTATTTTATTTTAGATTTGTCTAATACCTTTTATATCTAACATATATTTTAAATTTAAAAAGAAAAGTGAGTAATTACAAAATTTTACAGGGGATATAATTGGAAATTGAAACTTTACAAACCCTAGAACTACTAATACTTTTTTTTGGCATAGAACTTGCACAAATGAAATTGGATGAGCTTGTGGAAGATGTTATGAATTTGGACATCAACAAAGAATTTATGGATGATAATCATGGTCAAAGTCAGAATTAGTCTACTGTTTGCTTAAATTCTTTCAATATTGATACTTAGCGATTGGCGAGTTCCAAGTATATTATATTTTCATTGAACTATGTTATTTTATTTTTGTTAAAATTTGTTATTTTGAATTTAGGTTGAAGTGTATGCACTTCTTTTGGAGTGTAAAGAAATTATTTTTTAGATGAATGTTATATTTTTGTTGAACTATATTATTTTGAATGTGGGTTGAAGACTTGAAGTGTAAGCACTGCTTTTTGGGATGTAAAAAAAATTATTTCTAGATGGATGTTATATTTAATATTATACAGGTTGAAATAGGTTGTGTTACATTCGTGTCAACCCAACACGACTCGTTTATTAAGCATGTCAAATGAGTTGGGTCAGGTCAACCCGCTTAATTAACAGGTCGGGTTAGGATTGAAGGATCATGACACGATTATTAAATGGGTCGGGTTAGGGTTGAGCCATTTAGTCGAATACCCCTACCTCGACACGACACGAACCCAACACGCTAACCCGAATTGACACCCCTACTCCCTCCATTTTTTCATCCTTCTAACCAAACACAAATGAAGAAAAAGTAAATATTTTTTATCCTCCCACTTTTCCATCCTCACATTTTCTATCCATCCATTTTTCCATCTTCCAAACCAAACAAATCCTTAAGGAAGTGAGTTGTCCACTGACCTAGAAAACCCAATCTACCCACCCAAACCGATCCAACTTGAAGCCCACCAAACAACTCCGAATCACTGAGTTGTTTGGGATCATGAAACCCGAATTCACGAGTCAAGATGCTGGTTAGGGGGTTTATAACCCGAAAAATCCAATCCTACAGAATATATATATATATATATATATATATATATATATATATATATATATATATATATATATTCCTTATTAGGTGTCAAACTCTTATTTGACACAAAAATTTAATGAAAATTCCCGAATGATAGTATTGAGGTCTCTCCTTCACTTCGCAACCCATGAAGTAGCTTGACCTTCTCTGATCACGTAATTCAAGTTCAAATTTCACCTAATTTTTGAATTCACTCACTCATTCACCAAAACAAAGAAAATAAACTTGAGAATTCCCAATTTACAACTTTGAATAATCTCACCTCAAAATTTATCATCCAAATACAACATTAAAAGAATTATTATTTATCTATCAAGTATCAACTCCTTTTGCATGTATGATGAGGCACTTCTTCACTTTTGCACGAATTACAAAAATTGGATTGGAAAGGGATAGTAGGCATGTCGATGCTGTGTACACAGTATAAATTGAGTAGTTCTAGTGTCATAATTTGTGACACAACTCACCTATGTGAGGAATTATGGTTGGTGAAGGGATGTCCCATCATAGACTCACTACCATCTTTCCACTAACCACAACTCGCCTATTGTGCCACAAGTTGTGGCACCAAACTTTTTCTTATAAATTCTTTTATTCTACAATTTGTTTTTAGCATGAGCAAAAGGTCATTCGGTACTCTATCTATTCCATC
Organism: Quercus agrifolia; assembly: GCA_029955455.1. Classification (NCBI taxonomy): domain Eukaryota; kingdom Viridiplantae; phylum Streptophyta; class Magnoliopsida; order Fagales; family Fagaceae; genus Quercus; species Quercus agrifolia. Next base: position 6,386,643 of record JARQAD010000010.1, on the reverse strand, counting down.
CTGTTTCCCGGAAACTGTTTTTGGGGAAAAAGGTGCATGACAAGAAAGCAAAAGAAAGAACCAAAAAAAAGTGATGGATATTACAAGGAAAGTAGGACGGCCATTTCGCGTGATGTAGCAAACAAGCTATAGTTTTTGCCCTTTTGGGGCTAAGTCTTGTGTGCATATAGAACTTAGCTTAACGGCATCAAAGATGGCATGTCGGTATGGCTGCCGTTAAGTTTTTCCATAATAGAATCATAATTGTACTTTCAAGTTTTCCATTGGGTCATTGGTCATGTCATTTGAAAAACACAGAGGAACTGACTTGGGTGCATCATATAAATGCAAATACTCATCAAACACTTATCATATTCACATCTTAATGAATTTAATGCATAGGAGTACTGAAGCTAATTCTCACCTCACAATAATATGAATGAAAAAAATAATAATAAATGATAAGTCAAGCTCATATGGTTTGTTGCATACCCCACTAGTCGTTACTATTTTCTTTTTTTTTAGAAGATAATTGTTACTATTTAGTGTGGCTCATATGATAAAGTTTTTTTTTTTTTTTTTTTTCAAATAAGGGATATGAATTTAAATCTTGCAAAAGAAAATTTTTATTAATGTATTAACCTAATAATAAAAGGTAATTATCATAAAAAAAAAATATGATAAGTTCGAATATTAAGAGATAGAACAAGAAGAAAAAGATTAACGAGGACCAAGTTTTTTTTTTTTTTTTTCTTCTAAAGAAAAAAAACTATTTTTTAATATATATATATATATATATATATATATATATATATATATATATATATATATATATATATATATATATATATACTTGAATTTAAAACAGATTTATCAAGTGCGAAACATTTATATAAGAATCCTTGTCAAGTCCTTTTCGTACTTATAATCATATTGCAATGGGGTGAAATAAAAATGGTGGGCCTTATGACACAGTGTATTATTTTGTGTTTGATTTGATATAAAAGAGATATCATGTCAATTTCAATTGGTATAAGATTCTTTCTTCAACTTGTTGATTGATAAATAATGGCAGTAGTAACCATATATGGTTCTTTTTCCACTTGATATGATATCTGAATATAAAAATATAATAAATAATGGCACCAGTAACCATTATTTTTCACTAGTAAATTATTCATATGACTAAGGACGAATTGGATGCAATTTATGTGAATGGTAACTAATTTGAATAATATATGATATTATGCGTATATACCAAATGAAAAATGGTATATGAGATATTGAGATGTCATGCAATGAAGATGATTCCTATGCATAATGCATATGAAGTGTTCAAGGTCAAGCTACTCTCAAATTAGAGTATTTATTTCAGGAAAATGATAATCAATGCTCTAAACCAATACGTATTGGTTTAGAAAATATTTTTAGAAATTATAAATTAAAAAAAAAATAACTAACTTTTTTTACAGCTTTTTATATTTTTCATAAAAATAATATTAATTTTTTTTTTTAAATCGATTAACAAATGTCCAAATTAAAGAGCACCCATTAATTTGACTATTTTATTTGAATATGGGATTAACATCAAAATTTATAAACTTTATCCACTCATTTCCTTCATGGCTTATTAGACAAAAATAAATATATAAATACAGGCATAGTGCTACCATAGTGCCGTAAAAAGAATTGGATAAAGAGGTGAGGTTAGGTTGCCTTTGAGATTCTTTACAATTTATTAATAAATAAATATGAGGTTAAGCTTACTTATTGCGATATATGTTCTCTTAGGTGCCTTGCAATTTTTGGTAACTTATATGCATAATGTTTATCAAAAGATATAATTTTTGTAATTTTTATATTAAATATTTATAAAAAAAACTAAAATCTAAATTACATTATTTATTATTAAAAAAATTGACACAAAAACCAAAACTTAAACACTTTCTAGAGTACACTTCTTGATGTGTGCTTGGATGTGTACTTATGTGGTAAATTCATTGTTGAAAAATTCATCACATGCACTGAATGTTTCGTTGTAGCTTTGAATTTTTTTATATTTAAATGGAAATTGTAGCTTCGGATCTTCGTTTAGAGAAAAATAAGAAATTTAATTTTAGAATTGAAAATTTATTAAAATAAATAAACTTTAATAAGTAGAGCAGAGGAACGTAGTGCAGTGGTGCGTACATGACTGAATAAAGTGAATAGTACTCTACCGACTCTAAAAAAATTAAAATAAAAAATAAAAAATAGTACTCTACCAGTACAAAAGCCATGAATGGCAGATTGTTGAAAATTAAGTGATAAGTAGTTAAGAAGCGTTTAGCCACCGGGAGATCATGATCTCAGATTTCATGAATGATAGGTTCTTCACAATTGAGTGATAAGTTGTTGAGAAACATTATGTGATATATCTTCACAAGTTTAATTTTTTTTTTTTTTTTTTAAATGCCACCACCTCAAGAAGAATTTAATTAAAACTAGGAAAAAATGTATATTATACTCTCTAATAATGATCAAAATTAATTTCAAACTTCTAATTTTATTTTCGTTGCCAACATTTGCGTAGCCTAGTTGGTTAGATACCGAGTCAACAAGTCTCAGGACTTAGATTCGAGTTTCAACAACTAACTGTGTGTTGGTACTTCTTATATCTCATTTCCATCTCAAATGGTCCAAAAAATAATAAATGAGTTTTTCACATGCCAGGAATATAGGGTCTCGCTCGGAAGCGGGTAAGATACTACTATGGTCATGCCCAAGTATAGAAGCCACATTAGTCACCCCCCTTTATCCTTTTTTTTTTTTTTTACCCAAAAAAAAATATTTTCGTTCAATTAAAGTTTATTCGATTAAAATTTGTCCATCAATTTTCATTAAAATTTGCCCGAGTTTATTCAATTTTCCTTATATCTCATTTCCATCTCAAATGGTCCAAAAAATAATAAATGAGTTTCTCATAAGCCGGGAATATAGGATCTCGCTCGGGAGCGGGTAAAATGCTACTATGATCATGCACGAGTATAAAAGCCACATTAGTCACCCCCCTCTACCCATTTTTTTTTACCCAAAAAAATATTTTCGTTAAATTAAAGTTTATTCAATTAAGATTTGTCCATCAATTTTCATTAAATGTTGTTATTATGTGTCCAAATTTTTCTTAGAGTGTCAAAGCAAGGGGTTTTAATTTATAAAAAATAAAAAATAATGTGCACAACTATTCAGTAACCTTTGCTTGGAAGGTGTCCACGATGATCAGCTTATTGTGGTGCTTGAGAGAATGTTGGAATTTGAATGTAAAACCAGGTAAAATGATGTTCAGTATAAAGTCTTAGCTGCTCTTTGTGAGGCTGGAGAGATGACAAAAGACCAGTCTTTTTTATGTTGTGGTTGAAAGGGATTAAAGTCCTGATGTTATTTCCTACACAATGATTGTCCGTGGATATTGCAGATGAATTGCTTTACGTATCAATCATTTGAAAACAAACAGTGCTTTCAATGCTTTAATGCTCTTCTTTTTTTTGAAAATATTTTTTAATAATTAATTAGACTATTTTAATTAAAAATTTTGAAAAACAAATAGATACATTAACATGCAAAATTTAATGGAAGTTGACAGGGATGTTTTAATTGAATAAACTTGAAACTTAAGTAATTCAATTGAGTAAAAGTAAAGTTAAATGTATAAAAATAATTTTGGTCAAATTTAGAGGATGTAATTTTGCATTTTTTCCTTAAAATTATATATAGGGTTGGGGTTCAAGTTACATTATTTGTAACTTTAAGTTATGTTATACCATTCAATATATTTTTATTGAATACGAATTTAAAATCCATTGTTGAATTAAATTTTCTTCTAATACTACATGATTTCAAAATTTCAAAATGATTTGAGATCAATAATTATATCATTGATCAAGTGTCTAAATTTAAAATTTTTGTATTTTAAATTAGACTCCTGTTAACCGATGTTCTTAGGGTATTTGTTAATTAACCATTTCAAGAAACTTTTTATATTATTTTTATGAGAAATATAAAAAACTGTCAAAAATTCAATTATTTTTTTATTTTTCATAAAAAATTTCTAAAAATATTTGCTAAACAATGCGCTTAGAACATTTTTTAACTTTTCTCTTAAAATTATGCAAAACATATGGGCTTTTTATCAAATAATAAATAGTATTCGATTGGCACAAAACTTAGTATGCATCCTTTTTTTTTTTTTTTTTTTTTTTTAAAGAAAACTTAGTGTACATGTTAAAAACATATAAAACATTTAATTCAACATGCAAGATTATATATATATATATATATATATATGAAATTCGAGGTTAAATACATGGAGGCTTCCTAATTGCATGTTAGATGTCTTTTGGATTCGGGTGAAAAATAGTGTTAAATGAAAATCCTCTTCCCCTATGCCTTATATATATATATATATATATTTAATTAAATAAAAATTTTAAAAATTTTAAGATCACCTTAAAGGTTATAAGTTTTATTAAGTGTGCATTTAGATACCGTTTATTCTGCTAAAAACTGAAAATTAAAAACATTAAAAAATCACTTTTCAATTACTGTTCACTTTTAAAATTACTGTTCACATGCCTCTTTGCACTATTCATATCCCATAAACTGTGCAATAGGCACTAGTTATAAAAATATATTTTTAAAAAAAAGCCTGAAACGTAGACGTACAAACCAAACAAACCTTAAAGGTCCTTTTGTGATAATTTAAAATGTTTGTTTATGTTCATTCTTATTATATACCTAACTTTTAAATTATTTTTTATATTTTAAATTTATAAAATTAATTTTTCTTAAACAATAAAATTTAAAAAAAAAAATCATGTAAACAAACTCTGAGAAAAAAAATCTTAAATTACACTAACTCTTTCCACCAAAAAAAAAAAAAAACCTTCTTTTCCCTCTATCTTTTACCAAATCGTGGAAGATTTAAATTTAAAAAAAGAAAAAACAAAAACAAAGCAGGTCTAATCAAGAATTAATAATATATTAATGTGACCAAATTGACATGATGAATATGACAGAGATTTTTTTTTCTTTGAGAGGCCGCCCCTAAAGAGCAAGGGGCTCACGAAGCAAGTTGACAACTTGGTATAAGATATAGTTGGTACGGTTATTGTACAGCCTGTCGTATTTTTAATACGACAAACAAAAAGCTTGTACGACTGGAATCAAAGAAATGTCCAGAGACCACATGATCTGCTTTCCTTGAAAAGCACCCGTAGTTATCAAAGTTTTAGATAATGTTTCATTGATCTAATCTCAACAGTATTTTTTATTATCTTAAGGCTCGGTTTGAAAAGTTTATTTAGTTTATTTAAATAAAAAATTTTAGATTCAATTTTTACCTATATTAAAAACTTATTGGTATTTTATTTTGATAATAAATAACTATCATTAAGAATAAAAAATTAGTTTCTAAGAGATGACTTGAGTTTGTTTGAAACAATACAACTTATTCTTAATGTAACCAGAACAATTATACCATTGCAAAATCACATTTCTAAATTACTGTCATTTTTAGAAGGTTTTTTTTTCAAAATCAGCAAAACTTAGCTACACTTTCTTAGTTTACTTCGTAATTGAATTGAACTACCTAGTTTCTTGGTCAATATAGCTACATGAATGAATTAATTAGAAAACCTAACCCATTAGGGTAGCAAGTATAAATTGTTATCAAATAGGGAACCTAGGATCAAATCTACCTACACTAAAAAGAAACTAATTGATGGTTTTTTTTGTGTGGTAAAAATTAATTATTATAGAGTAAGTACACCATAGATCAAATGTTGGGTCTGGCTTACTTCCAGTAGTTTTTTGACTGGATATATATTTTTTTTTTTTAAAGAGAAACTGTTATATTACTTACTAACAAAACCTTTGATAGAGATTAAAATTCAATGTCACATCATTCAATTTCAAGCAGAAACTAACAAAATGTATAGTTAAAAAGTAACTAAAGGTAAACTAGATCATAAAAGTTTATCTTTTTTTTTAAGAAATAAATACATTTGAAGTTTAATCATATAGGACTCCATATTAATAAAAGCAAGTCATAAAACTAATTTTGTTCAGTTTAGTTATACTTGGTATTAATTTTCCCACCACCCAAACAACAGGAAATTTTTTTTTTTAAAATTACTTGTTTAAATTATGCACGTAATATTGTTTTCCGACAAAACTTTTTTTTTATAATTTTTTTCCTGTTTTGGCTGTATATCAATCAATGAAAACTTTTCTATAGTAATTTGCACCATGTGAACGTGGTCTGTACATGTCTATTTGTAGTTTAGTCCAACTTGCAACTTATCAAAAAATAAGCAGACTACTTGCAGCAGCAAATGTAAAATTTTCAATGGCTTTATCACAAAATTCAAAGCTGAATTGTTGAATTCAAGGCTCTGTAATGTTTATTCTAACACATACTGATTACGAGATGGAAAAGTAATGAAGAAGGCCAATGGCTGCTTATTTTTCCTGTCTACTTTTATACGAACTTTTTTTTAATTTTAGCATCAATAAGTCCCATCACCAACTTGGTTCATTGCTATTCTCAAAAAAGAAAAAGAAAAAGGAAAAAGAAAAGGTACATTGGTGCAATAGTGCAATTTACATTCCAATTGCCTTTTTGCTTAGCCCAAAGGGAAATATAAAGAAGTTTGATTGTTGAATCATATATGGTTTTAAATCTTAGCTAGGTATTATGAGATTTCAATTTAAGTGTAAGAAGGAATATTTAACATTTTAAATATGTTTCAGAAATGTATTACTTTGATGTGTCATAAAATTTTAATATAATACCAAAAATAATTGCAAAAATAATCAAATTCATAACATGAAAAATTATGGGGTAATATATAATAGGATTTGTTGGTTGAAATATTGGAATATATTTAAAAAATATATATATCAATTATATATTGAACTAATAAAATAATCTCATATTGATTGCCCTGAAAAATATTAGGCCATATCTGAAAAACAAATTAATGCTCAAGAATATTTCCCTGCATGCGATGTGATCAATTTATAATTCTAAATATTTTAAATTTTTAAAAAAAAGTAATAACAACAAACAACACACAAAGAATTGAAGAAAGCAGAAATATTTCGAATTGTCATCCTAATATTATTAGGAGAAAATGAAATATCTAGAACCATTCCTAGATCGTTAAAGAATCTCGTTAACTTAATTTTCTTAGGCTTAAATGGGAATCATTTCACAGGCGTTATTCCTACTACTTTTGAGAAGTTTGAGAAGATGCAAAGGTTGGGTTTATTTGGAAATAAACTATCAGGAGAAATAACAGCCTCCTTAGACAACCTTACTTAGTTGTTTGAAATCGCCTTACTTAATAACGGATTCGAAGGAACCATACCCCCAAGTTTAGTAAACCGCCAAAATTTGCAATTCTTGGACATTTCACAAAATAACCTCAATGGATCTATACCCCAATAGGCAGTAGCTTATTGGTATTTCTTCATTACCACTACTATACATCAATTTATCTCACAACTCATTCACGGGCAAACTACCATTTGAAGTAGGTAATTTGAAAAATATCAACTAAATGGATATTTCTAACAATAATTTGTTTGGTGAAATACCTACATCTATAGGACTTCATATTAATAAAAGCAAGTCATAAAACTAATTTTGTTTAGTTCAGTTATTTTCTAGTACTAATTTTCCCACCACCCAAACAACTGCAAATTAAATTTTTTTTAAAAAGAATTACTTGTTTTAAATTTTTTTTTGGTTTAAATTATGCACGTAATATTGTTTTCCAACAAAACATCTTTTTAATTTTTTAATTTTTTTTTTCTATTTTGGCTGTATATCAATCAATGAAATATCAGATGTTTAGCAACTTTTCTATAGTAGCTGGCACCGTGTGAACGTGGCCCGTACATTTCTATTTGTAGTTTAGTCCAACTTGCATATTTCTCTACTTATCAAAAAAATAGGAAAAAAAAAAAAAAAAAAACTTGCACCATTTTATGCGGCACAATTAAAGCAGACTACTTGCAGCAGCAAAGGTGAAATTTTCAATGGCTTTATCACAAAATTCAAGGCTGAATTGTTGAATTCAAGGCTCTATAATTTTTTTTCTAACACATACTGATTACGAGATGGAAAAGTAATGAAGAAGGCCAACGGCTGCTTATTTTTCCAGCCTACTTTATACGAACATTTTTTAATTTTAGCATCAATAAGTCCCATCACCGACTTGGTTCATTGCTATTCTCAAAAAAGAAAAAGAAAAAGAAAAAAAGAGTTCATTGGTGCAATAGTGCAATATTGATCTATTGCATTCCAATTGTCTTTTTGCTTAGCCGAAAGGGCAATAGAAAGAAGTTTGATTGTTGAATCATATATGGTTTTAAATCTAAGCGAGGTATTATGAGATTTCAATTTAAGTGTAAGAAGGAATATTTAACATTTTAAATATGTTTTAGCAATGTATTACTTGATGTGTCGTTATATTTTAATATAATACCAAAAATAATTGCAAAAATAATCAAATTCATAACATGAAAATTTATGGGGTAATATATAATAGGATTTGTTGGTTGAAATATTGGAATATATTTAAAATATATATATATATATATATATATATATATATATATATATATCAATTATGTTAGACTCTAAAAGTTTAGAACAATTGACAAATCGTGAACACAAACTTGTTTAGATATAAATCCTAGAGTCTATATGTATTATTAGATAATGCTCAAGGTAATACAAGTCAAGATTCAAGAATATATAAGCTACTGAAAGAAGAATTCAGAAACTGCATGCTTCGATTGATCGAAAGATAGGCTCGACCGATTGAAACATGTATCTGCAAAATTTTAATTAAGCCCAAATAGCAGTTCAAGTCCATTAAGGATTAGAGTTTCAAATCTACTTCTCCTAGATATAAAGGAAACTCTAAACATGTTTTTATAAGGCTTTTCAGAGAGAGAAGAGTGTGGCTCTTTCGAATCTAGGGTTTTGTACTCAAAAAGCTCTCTCATGTCTTCTACCGGTGTTATTCGTTGAAAAATCTTAAGATCCGGTGTTGTAGAAGTTGCTGCTTTCTCTAGTCATCAAATGTGCTGATAATCTAAACCTTCAAGGGTGGTCTTGGAGTCACAAACAGGAGAGTTTGTGTTTTTTATCACAAGTGTAGGTGCTTGTGTTGTAAAGACCTAAGAAAGAAGTAGTCTGTGGACTCAGAGCTATTATGGGGTCATGGTAGTAAGTTTTCTAACTGAGGTAGCAATAGAATGTTAGTGGTCTAAGTTCTATTGTACAAACTTCAATTCTTTCATAGTAGATTTGTTTTTTACCTTGAGAATAGTTAGGTTAAATTCTCCCTAAGTTTTTACCGGTTTGGTTTTCCTAGGTCATCATATCGTTTTGTTATTTATTTTTCGGCTGCTTTATATGATATGACTTTATTAATTTAACCTAGATCTGAATAATAAATCTAAGTATTCACTTGGTTAATTAATTAAGTTAAACAATCTAGTTTACAAGGGTCTAAAAACTAAAAAGTGACATTAGAACGGGTTAGCTCTTGATTTAGGTTATTATACCTAGAGTTGATCCTTGATCCCTATTATCATGGAAAATTTTAAGTGTCTTACTTTTTTTGGTTGTGATGTTTTGAATAAAAATGATACTATTGTTTCAGTTGATCTTTTTGAGGCTTGTGAAAGGAATTTGCAGGATTTCAGTCTTTCTCAGAAGATTAGTGTAATCCCTCAAATACACTCTGCTTCACATAGACTTTCACCTACAAAGCCGAAGACTCGTGCTATATGGGTGAAAAAAGATTCTCTAAGGTGAGTATTGCTGACTTGTCCCTGATTTAATAATTTCAATTATTTGTGAACATGTTTTATTTCTGTTTTTGGTTGTTTTGCTTTTTAGGTCGTTTTTTATTATAAAAAAAAATCCAAAAATATTGAAAATTTCAAAAAGACAAAAATATTTTATTTTGTGTCTTGTTTTATTTGTTTTGAGGATTACATGAGTTATAATATCTCTCACTTGATTTAGAACATGCTTGACATTGTGGAGAAACTTGAATAGTATGTGTTATATAAGTGCTAAGTTATTTCTGATTTTGTATGAGTATGTACTAGTTTGTACTTGTACTCATGAGTTAATCAAGAAATTTGTATTTCTTATTTGTGTACCCTCTATAGCTAGTTAAGTACTATCATGCATTGCATTTGCATTTTTAATCATTTAGCATAATGTGTGCTTTTAATTTTGGCCATAATTTTTTTTTTTTGAAACCAAAAAGATTTTTATTTCTTTTGTATTACACATCATGAATATGTAATTAAGGTTGGTCATATTATCTTTGCATAACATGCTTGTGTATCTTGTTTAGCTTGTATGAGCTTATTTTTTCTGCACTTTGCTAGTTTTAGCTATGTAATACATGTTGTGTGAGAGTTGTTTATAATTTTTGATCACATGATCTTCATTTTGAAGTCATATGCTTTTGATCGTAAGGACTAAAAAATCCTAAGAGAAATGCATAAATAACCATCTCATCACTGTTTAGTAGCCAATTATGAACACCTTAGTATATATTATAAGATTTTGTGCTTGAGAAAGTGTAGCATATGCACAAAAAGAAAATAAGGTGTAATCTTAAAATAAAATATAAATAAATAAAAGGCAAAGAAATAATAAAAAAATGCATGTACATTATAAGGCTAAGATTAAACAAAAAAAAAAATGCATGGTTGCAAGCTTATTTTCTAGGAGATGTGGGAGTTATATGGTGTGACTCTTTAGGTGATAGTCACTTTCAAATTTATGTGATGAATAATGTAGAAATTGTGATTGATTATTATCTACATATCACCTCACATGTATCTCATGCTGTTACTAGTTGCACACACTTCACAAGTTATTATTTGCTAAACTTAGTACACGAAATTGTGTGTGAATTTGGTTTGGCCATCCAAGATTATGTTTCTATGGTGTTTGATGCAAAATATGTTTAAGGGTTGGCAAATATTGTGTTTTTGATGATTAAAAACCTTATTTTGAAGTTCTGGGTTGAAAACTCATGTTTTTGAAAAACATTTAAACTCATTCTCATGCATTTCATTCATGAAATTATTTTTGTTGAGTTGTTTCTGCATAATCTTCTGCAGGTCTTCAAAAATTCAAATTTCCAGAATTTCGATCGATCAAATGTGTTTTTCAACCGATCAAAAATCCCTTGATTTTTAATCATTGCTCTCAGCCTGACTCGATTGATGTTCAATCAATGCTCTATCGATCGAAACTGGAAAAATTTTCAGTTTCTATGTTTTTTACCAATTTTTTTTTTCATGAATCATTTATATTTAGGATTTACATGCATTGCATTGTTTTTTGTATCCATCTTGTAGTTTTGCAGTCATATTTCTCATTTTTTTCACACATAACATGCGTACACTTTAAATTGGGTACTCAACTTGATTTAAAAATTGATTGATTAATTTTGAGTCCTTTGTACATTTTAGTATATGCTATTTTTATGTGTGAACTGCAGAAAATATTTTTCTTAAGAGATATGATGGATAATAATGTGCAAATATTTTCTCGACTTGATTTGAGTTCAAACACTATCTATTTATGAGTCACATAGTGTCAAGTTTGCATTTATTGAAAGAGAGAATATTTGTGTTCATGTTTAACCTCAATTTTTTTAAAGTTTGGTTTGTGTATTTTTCCCCCACCTCCTAAATTTTCCTCTAAACTGTTTTTCCCAAAATTTGTTTTATTTTTCCTATATTTATAGGGGAAGAAACTTGATTTTAACCTCTGTTGCTCTTCATAGGGGGAGTTGCCTCTATTCTCTATAGAGCTGGATTCATTTGTTTCCTTGATTCTCTATTTTCTCTTGACTTTTTTTGCATACTTTGTCAATATGTGACAAAAGGGGGGAGAAATAGATGAAATGTGGGAATCTTGTTTGTTTTGTTTAGGGGGAGTTGAAATTGTTTTTGAAAGGAGGAGAAAGAGTTGAAATTTTTTTTGAAAGGGGGAGAAAATAAATTTTTTGATGTATCTAACTTAGGGGGAGAGTTAGTTTGCATATGTGTTATTTGCTTTAGTTTGATTATTTTTTGTTTATATGTATTTCTTTCCACACATACGTTGATGTGTTCTTTTGAGTGTTTTCAGGAAAGACAAGTACATTCTGATCAAGACCTTCTACCTCTTCTTACAACTTTTAGGTTATGAGTCTTAGATTGAGATTTGTGATGTAATTGAGAATTTTATTGTATTGGATTGTTCTTGTATTTGAGCATTTCATATTGTATGAAAGTTTTGTCATGAATTGCCAAAGGGGGAGATTGTTAGGTTTTAAAAGTTTAGAACAATTGGCAAATCGTGAACACAAACTTGTCTAGATATAGATCCTAAAGTCTATAGGTATTATTAGATAATGCTCAAGGTGATACAAGTCAAGATTCAAGAATATACAAGCTACTGAAAGAAGAATTCAAAAACTACCTGCTTCGATCGATTGAAAGACAGGCTTGACCAATTGAAATACGTATCTGTAGAATTTTAATTAAGCCCAAATAACAGTTCAAGTCCATTAAGAATTAGGGTTTCAGATCTACTTCTCTTAGTATATAAAAGAAGCCCTAAGCACGTTTTTATAAGGCTTTTCAGAGAGAGAAGAGTGTGTCTCTTTCGAATCTAGGGTTTTGTACCCAAAAAGCTCTCTCATGTTTTCTGCTGGTGTTATTCCTTGAAAAATCTTAAAATCCGGTGTTGTAGAAGTTGCTGCCTTCTCTAGTCATCAAAGGTGCTAATGATCTAAACCTTCAAGGGTAGTCTTGGAGTCACAAACAGGAGAGTTTGTGTTTTTTATCTCAAGTGTAGGTGCTTGTGTTGCAAAGGCTTAGGAAAGAAGTAGTCTGTGAACTCATAGCTATTATGGGGTCATGGTAGTAAGTTTTTTACTCGAAGTAATAATAGAATGTTAGTGGTCTAAGTTCTATTGTATAAACTTCAATTCTTTCATAGTAGATTTGCTTTTTACCTTGAGGATAGTTAGGTTAAATCCTCCCCAGATTTTTTACCGGTTTGATTTTCTTGGGTCATCATATCGTTTTGTTATTTATATTTCCGCTGCTTTACTTAATATAACTTTATTGTTTAACCTAGATCTGAATAATAAACCTAAGTATTTACTTAGTTAATTAATTAGGTTAAATAATCTAGTTTACAGGGGCCTAAAAACTAACAAATTATATATTGAACTAATAAAATAATCTCATACTGATTGCCTTGAAAAATATTAGGCCATATCTGAAAAACAAATTAATGCTCAAGAATTTTCCCCTGCATGCGCTGTGATCAGTTTATAATTCTAAATATTTAAAATTAAAAAAAAAGTAATAACAACAAGCAACACACAAAGAATTGAAGAAAGCAGAAATATTTCAAATTTTCATCTAATGAATTAAATGAAACTAGCTTGCAATTTCAACTTACATATCCAAAATATTTTTTGCGGCTAGTTTTCAAGCTAAGCCATTTCATAGAGCTTTGCTTTCAACATTTATGTTTGCGAGTTTCTTTTTCTTGTTTAACTATATAATAGTTATCAATAACAAAGTGGAGGTTGACACTAATTTATTTGTCTATTGGTTGAACTAATGGTTCATTAATTGACTGTCTATTAATTAATTAATTAATTAATATATTTTAAAATTATAAAAATAGCTAAAATAATATATATATTTTTTTTTTTTTTTGAGAAACCAACTAATAAATTGGTTCTAAAAAAAAACTAATAAATTTAATTACATAGAAAAGTAAATTCTAGAAGTAATAAAATCATATCATAATTTATAAATAATAAAATTTAAAAAAAAAAATTATGAACTAACAATATTCTAGGCAAATCTCCTAGCACTACTTTTGAATAGGTAGTAGTATAATCAATAATAATGGTTGAATGCCGACAATTGAAGAAAAAAGAAAAACTTTTTAATGGTAATGCACATTGCACAGCAACAAGTCTAGACATCTGTGACATTTGGAGTGCTGGTTCAAGTATGTATGGTCATGCAGGGTAGGCGGGGTCTAACAAGTTTAGAAGTTGAATCCATCACTCATAAGTCGTCACATATATAAGAGTTGTGACACAAAATAGTTCGGTATTGACAACTATAATAATAATTCAAACTAATCTACGGTCCTAATCAAATCTGGGATGATTTTATTTTGAAGTGAGTAGGTCCTCCAGAACGGAATAAAATCATGTTTCCTTATTGAAAAATATCCACCACAAGATTTTCATGATCATCAAGCAATATTATTTTGTTTCTATTTGGAATTTTCTTTTTGGACATGTATGGATGACCCTACTGATTCCCTGGTTTAAAGTTAATCATGCAAATCATATACCCCACATTAGCCATTTGTGTTGCATGCATGAAAATATGCATGGTTGTGAACAATTATATATATTTTCGCCAAAGGACTTACAAAACACCATACAACTTACTTGTTATATCATAAAGTGATCTTACCTAAGTGAGTAAAGTTGACTTTGTGTTGAGTATTACGAATGAATCACTTGATCTCAAATTTAAGAAAATTAAAATGAATACTTTGAGCAAAATTAACCACAATTAGAAGTTAATTTGGATTTGATTGGAATTCTGATTGCGCATCAACTTTAATATTTGAATATAATTGTAAGGATACTTAACATGAACATGGAGTAAATTTTTCTAAAGACACTTTTGACATCGGATTTTAATTCAATTGTAAAAGACTTGTTACAAAATTGGAGTATAATTAGAATCTAATGTGATTTTTTTTTTCTTTTTATTGAGGTTTCATTTTAATATATTATATAATATTTAAAAATTTAAGTTACAATATTCAAGAACGTAAGCTTTACTCTTTGAAAATGTATAGTTAAGTCTACCCACTAATTATAGTGCTAGCAAAAGGAAGAAGAAAAATATTGATATTGGGCATAACATGACAATGATTATTATTTCTTTTCTTTAGTTTTAAAACAAGATATGTCAAGTGCTTAATATAGAAACCATGTCTAGTTGTTTGTTTTCGCACTTATAATCATATTGCAACATGGGTGAAATTAAAAATGGTGACCTTATGACCATGTATTATTTTGTGGCTAATTTTTTTTCTTCTTAAAGAGATATCAAATGATTTTCAATTAGAACACGAATCTTTCTTCAACTTGTTGATAAATAATGGTACTAGTAACCATATAGTTCTTTTCCATTTGATATAATAATCTGAATACAAAAATATGATAAAATCAAGACATTTGATTTGGAATCTAGTTAATTAATGCATATGAGGCTAACTACAGTTTTGGACGCAATTCATGTGAAAGTTTTATGCGTAGATCCCAAGGGAAAAAAGAATAAGAAAGAAAAGAGAGAGTATATGATATGGTTATGCATTAACATTGGTTTGTGCAAAATTTCCTATTTATTTTACAGCAAAAATCTAGTTTTTTTATTATAATTATTATTTTAGTTTATCACTTTCCAAAAAATAGACTACCTATTCTCTATTTTAATTTTTTTTATTTAAATATTATTTATTCATTTATTTCTTTCACTTTTCAAAACAAACACACCCAATTTTAAAAATATATATAATATATTCATTTCGAAAAGTTACAATGTTTTTTAATTTTAGGGAAGCACCTTAGTTTATTTTTTTGAAATTTTTTTTAGAGATGGTTTCATCCTATGAAAATGTTATAAATATAGTATTTCTCATATATATTAGTGACCGGGATGTGTGCTGCTTATGCAGTATTTTCTTTAATTATTAAATAATTTATCACATGTCCTGCATATTTTTTTTTTCCCAAGAAGCACATTATGTTTCATTGATTTTTTTTTTTCTTTTATTGGGAAGATCTGTTTCACTGAATCTTGCAAGAATTTTCTTTTTTATCACATGTCCTGCCTGCTTATGTCTCAAACTCCTTTTTTTTTTTTTTTTACTATATAAAAAACCCCAACATGCCAAAAAAAAACAAAAGAGGAAATATTTTATACTACACTTTTTGAAGTGGGCTTCATGTGTGCTAGCTACTGTGCTGCTTATTCAATAAATTCTTTAATTATTAAATAATTTATCACATGTCCTGCATGTTTCATCGAATCTTTTATTTTTATTTTTTTGGGAGGATCTGTTTCATTGAATCTTGATTAAACACTAAATAAAAATTTAATAATTAATTACTCTGAATTATTAGAATTGAAAATTGTTAAAATAAATAAAACTTAAGTAGAGCAATGCAGTACTGGTGATCGAGCACATGACTACCTAGATATCATATGAGTGATAAGTCATTGAAACATTGAGCCACCGATCTGTCAATTGTCATGTGCTCGGACACTGAATTATTAGAATTGGAATCTTATATCTGTTAAATCCTTCTCTCGATTGATTTCTATAGAAAACTATAGAAAATTTATAATTTAACTGATTGGCATATTCTGATCTTTTAAACAAATGCTTCATGAAATAAAAAATTTTCATTGTAACTCTCGAAATTCTAAGATTGCAAATCACTCAATCAACATAAAATGGATTAAAGATTTAGATAATAGAGTCGAGTCAGCAGATAAAACGACAAATACAATTATGTATCACTTGGTCCTTTTAGTTTTCTAATTCTCACTTTTTTTGTTTTTGTTTTTTTCATACATGAACATTCCATGTGATTAGTAATCAGTCTCTAGCTTGAGACGTGACCCTTAGAGTTTCGTACTCAAATAGCTTGGCCTTACTTATCACAAGTCAATTGATTTTGAATTGTGTCATCTATTTGTCACCTTTCTACATCCAACCCATGAACTATCATTGATATTATGAAATAGAGTAAAATATTATTTTGGTCCCTAAGTTTTGCTAAAATTTTTTTTTTTGTTTCTAAACATTAAAAAGTTTTTTTTTTCATCCCTAAACTTTGTAAATAATTTTTTCAATAGTTTAGAGACAAAAATAGGGATAAAAAAGAACTTTTTTTAATAATTTAGGGATGAAAAATAAACTTTTGGTAAAACATAAGGAAATAAGTAAAACATTTTCAATATTTTAGGGACAAAAAATTAACTTCTTAAAGTTTAGAGATGAAAACCAAATTTTTGATAAAGTTTAGGGACCAAAATAGCATTTTACCATATGAAATAATTTAGTGTATTTAATATATATATTTACCATATGAAATAGCATATATATATACATATATTAATTTAGTGCATTTTACTCAAGTCACTTTGTTTTACTTGAGTTCCCATGCCCTAGCAAGTCACAATTTGTTCCCTCACAAAGGCACTCCTGTGGGTTTGCATAGAAATAATCTTCCTCCTTTGGCTTATCTACAATAACCCTACGATGAGCTAGCTGTCCCATTCTTTTCTCATGAACCAATGCAACGGCAACTACAAACACATTCCATGAAAGTGTTCTATTGTGATGCATATCCAATAACAGTAGAAGACTATTCTGATCTAGCAGGATGGTTTTTTTAAATCCAAGATACTTGCAAATCAGAAAAGTCTTCAAGATCTTTCAGAAATGCAACAGTTTAGCTATTTTGCCATCGAATAAAATTAAAGCCCACCTCATCATGGTGGGAATACAAACCTGCGATGACCTTCCACAACTTTTGCCATGTTTCCATCGTAGGTGGGAATGATGACTCTTGTTATGGGTAGTTTTGTGAAATCAATGATTATGAGATTATTTTTCAATTTTTTTTGTTAGATTGTGTTGAAGAAAATATTATTTGGTGGAAAGCAATAAATAAGGAGAGAGAGAATGCTAGTATTAATTAGGTAACAAGGTGGAAAACAATTGTATTTAATGATGTTTTTTTAACTATTAGATCTCTTAGAAATCTACGGTGTAAAAAAAGGTGTAAGTTTATAAGAGTTACACCAGGTGTAACTTGAACTTATCTATATATATGTGTGTGTGTGTGTGTGTAGGGATGATAGCCCCAGGAATGCACATCTACATAAATATTGGGCCGAGAGCTCAATCCGAGGACATGAATATTTCGAGGACGGTTAAACACCTTCCTAAGAACCTGTATTGGTAAGTAAGAGGTGAGGTCTAATCATAACTGTGGAGGCAAAAGCTCAAATTTGTACATTGGGATTTAAGTCCTATTTGCTAATGGGCATACGTCCAAGGAAGAGTAAATGACTGGGGAGGCCCCAGAATAGATAGTCACATAAGGAAAGAGTGGAGGACTGATGTTCGAGGAGGTTACCCTCCTCGGACTAGACGAACATCAGTCAAGCAAGCACCCAGATGACTTGGGTGACCTTCCAGGAATCTTCAACGTTGAGGATAAACTTCAAGCACATACGAAGAGGATACAAATACAAAAATATCTAAGGGAAAAGCTGCTACCACCACATTAAATGCATTGCAGCAACTTTTCTGGCCGCATTTATGTAGAGAGGACTTCTGAACAGTATAATCTCAACCACTACCGTTCACAGAGAGCTAGGGAAGATGCTTGATAAAACATATATTCGAGTATAGGTTTAGATGATGAACAAGTGTACGATGGGGATGACCTAAACAAGTGTATATTATATGAAAAACCCTCCATAAAGGGGAGGGAGAGAGAAATATAGTAAAGGGGAATAGAAAAAGAACTACTGTAGCACAGTGTTGAACTATCTTTCAGAAATAGTGATTTGACGATTAATTCATCTCCTCGGACATACATGTCATCCTTGATTATGTGTGGTTTCATGCTTGGTTACACGTGAAATCTTAGCTAACTGTTACTCAATCTGCTAAAAGCCCAGTTCTTTCACCCACTCTCTACAAATTTATTGTATTGGGCTCATAACCCAACTCTTCTGGGTTTGGGCTACAAACCGTGACCCTACAATAACCATCCGAGAAGGTTGTTCGAGGAGGAATACTTCCTTGGCAGGGCAAAGCTAAGGTTAGGAGGTGCGATCTGACACCAAGGGTAATGGTCCAGACTACTCCTCTAATGTGGATAAGTATCCAGAAGGAATAGGACAGAGGGAGATCATGAAATATCTCAAGGAATAATTACTATCACCGCATTAAATACTCTGCAGCTAACTTTCTAGCTGCATTAATTTAGAGAAGACACCTGAACAGTGTTACATTGGTTGCCCCAACGCATAAAGGGGCTGAGAGGGTGTCTGATGGGACAAGCACTCAAGTAGTGGCTTGGACGATCAACAAGTGGAGGGTCAGGATCGTCTAAGGAGAACTATATAATGGAAGAGACCCTCCATAAAAAATGGATCGAGAATTATAGAGAAAAACACTATAGCAATCAAGAACTGAACTTGTAGAATATAGTGCAAAAGATGAAAAGTCTAATATAAATAAACCATAAAATAAACAAAAAAACCCAAAAAAAAAAAAAAGTAAACTCATGTGTATATCCAAAAACTAAAATAAATAAATAAAATAAAATAAAGAAGAAAGAAAAAGTAAAAAAATCATGTATATATCTATGACTTAAACAAGGTATAATTCGAATTCATATATGTGTAATTGTGTTGTTTTTAATTGTACCATGCATATGCACTGATTATATATACACTAGTAATAATAATAAGAAGCAGCAAAACTTAGCTGCACTTTCTTAGGGTACCTTACTAATTGAATTCAATTACTTGGTTTCTTGGCCAACACAACTACAAAATTGAATCATTTAGAAAACTTTTGATACACCACATAAGGTGTGACTACTAATTTGCTCAACTAATAAATTTTTAGTTGTCAAATAAGGTATTTAGGATCAAATCTCAATCACCTACATGAAAAAGAAACCATTTAACATTTTAGATCATAACCTAATTGTAGAAATTGATCATTATAAATTAGATGTCATAAAATAAAATTGCATCATCATTTGTATCTATTAAGAAAAAAAAAAGTAATACACTTAAGAGTACCGTCTATAGTACTCCATATATACCAATAAAAGCAAGTCATCTACGTTAAAACTAAACCCTTTCACTTTGTTTATTTTTATTGGTATGAAATATCACATCAATTATTCTAGAGACTATCTAATAATTTTCTCACCACCCAAACAACTGTAATTAATTATTATTATTTTTTAATTACTTTGTTTTAATTATGCACGTAATTACTGTTTACCAACAATGGATCTTTTCTTCTATTTTGGCTGCTTATCGATCAATAAAATATCGGACGTGTCGTTCAACTCTTTCTTTCATGACAACTTGTATTAATTTGGCACCATGTGAACGTGGGCCGTACATGTCTTTTCTGTATTTCACTTACTCCGACTTGCTTATCAGGGAAAAAAAAAAAAAGGTTGCAACATTTTCGTAGCACACCAAGCAAGCACCTATTTTTGCAGAAACTTGCGTCCATGGTGGTGGGGGCTTCTTAATTCTCGTGCCAAATTGTATTTAAATGGAACTTTTCAATGGATTGTATAATTTGTCACAAACATTCAAGCCTGAATTTGTTGAATCTATAATTTGAATTGTGTGGCATAGATTTAATTAGTATGAGATAGAAAAGTAATGAAGAAGCCCAATGGCTGCTTTTTTTTTTTATGAACCAATGGCTGCTTATTATGTCACCCTCTTCTTTAACATCAACGAGTCCCATCACCAATTTGGTTCATTAATTAATTGCTGAAAGTTACATCCCAATTGTCTTTGTACTTAGAAATATAGAAAAAAGTTTGATTGTTGAATCCTATATGGTTTTAAATCTTAGCTAGGTATTGTGAGAGATTTCAACCTAATTAAGCATAAGAAAGAATATTGACATTTTAAATATGTTTCAGAAATATATCACTCTTGAGCAAACTCTTCATCAGTCATCACTGCCTAATTTATCAACAAAACAAAAACAAAAAAGGAAATATCTCACTTTGATATGTCCAAAAAATTTAAAACAATCAAAAATAAGGAAAAACAATTTGAAATACAAAAAGAATGAAAATTATGGGGTAATATATACTATAATGGATTTATTGGTTGATATATTGGAAAATATGTATTACAAAAAACTATTGAACTAATAAAATAATCACATATTGATTGCCACCTAAAGTATTTGCCGATATCTCAAAATACAAATTAATGCTAAATAGTATTCCTCTCTGCATGCGCTATCACTTTATAATTTTCAATATACCTGAAAAAAAATAGTATAACATATTAACAACTAATAACAACAAACAAAGAAAACAGAAATTAATGACTTTGGTCCTTTGAATTGTCATGTAATGAAACTAGCTTGCAATTTCTCTTATATATCCAAAATATTTATCCACGAGTAGTTTTCAGCTAAGCCATTTCTTAGAGCTTTCCATTCAACATCTATGTCTATGTGTTTCATTTTCTTGTTCAACTACATATTGTTAGACCCAATTAAAATAAATGTCCAATTTATATTTCGGTCCTACTTAGATCTGAGATGATTTTATTTTATTTTTTATTTTATTTTGAAGTGAGTAGGTCCTCCTAAAGATAAGGTTTCAATGAATAAAGACACGTTTCCATATTGGAAAATGTACACCCTAAGATTTTCATCTTCATCAACCAATATCATTTTGTTTCTATTCGTAATTTTCTTTTTGGACATGCGTAGATGACCCTACTGTTTGATTCCCACTTTTTAAAGCTAATCATGCAAAATCACATACCCTACATACATTGGCTATTTGTGTTGCATGCATGAAAATGTGTATGGTTCGTGTGAAACAATATATCAATCCGACAAAACTTGCACATCCACAAACTGGAAAAGCTGCAACAATGGAATTAATATCCAAAAACTGGTACCTAACTGGCTGCATGCAGTACTGATAAGTCATGCAGATAAGAATGCCACGTTTAATAATTAAGAGTTATCTTTTAAGTTTTACACTCTTAAGATTCAAATATATCTCTTCTTTAAAAAAAAAAAAAAAAAAAAAAAATCAAATCTATCGATTATTCATGTCTTTCTAGTCATAATAATTTTTAATCTAAAAGTATAGAAGTTCTCATTGGTAAAATAGAAATAAGAAAATAAAATGGTGTAGGAAAGTCAAAGTATGAAAGTTTAACAATATCTCAACATATAATAATATCCTAATATAATCTAACCAAAAAAAAAAAAAAAAAAATCAATTTGCATTTGACCTAGGTAATAAAGATGGATTCTTGATGATTATGATTGCAGCATTAGACTTGAATACTTTATAAATTGCAGAAAAAATGTCCTTAAATATATGTTAACTTGACAATGATAGGTGTGAACATTCTGAATCATATGACGCAGCATCGTGACCTAACTTACCTACAAAGTTCGCATGCTAAAGGAGCTGTCAAATGCACCATTGTATAGTTCATAGATAAGAATTGCAACAAAACCAAAGTTTATTCGAGGAATATGCACTATATAGTGCTATAATCAACGATCCCTTTTACACGGTTTCATGGTAGGTGCAAGTTGCATGCATTATAGCTTTTCCATTGGTCCTGTTGTTCATCGTGATTGTAAATTAATAAATAGCTTATTACAAACGTGAATCCATGTTAAGTTGAAACAGAAGAGGAATTAAAAGAAATAAAACAACACCAAATGAATTTCTACTAGTTATAAGCTATTAGTAATTAATATTATCATGTATAACCTGAATTATGCAGTCAAGCCAATTAAAATTTCAAAATTTATTAGGTAGATATTCTGTCATTCTATCACAATCAAATAGAGCAATGAAGTTCTTCTAATATATATATATATAGAGAGAGAGAGAAATGAAGTCATCTAAAGTTAATATTGATGGATATATTGGCCATTCCATGATACAATACAAACCTATGGTCAATACTCAATAAAATACATATTTGGGGGTTCTAAACTAGTGCAACTGCAACATCGAGCACTCACATCAATTGAAACAATTTTTTAGTCTAATTGTAGTTGAAAGGCCACAATTTCGATTGTAGTTAATCCATTTTTTACGTACAACTAAGTCAAACTCTCAGTTGTTTTTTTTTTTTTTTAATCTTTTCTCCTATTTATTTTTAAATATTATTTTTATTATTTTTTCTCTCTTAAAAAAGTAAAGAATTTTTTTAATTACTTCTTTCCTCTTGGCCATCCATCTTTTCATCGTTTTTTCTAGCTCGCCAACCAATCACAAATCACATGACCATTTCTCTAATTCCCAACTTGTTCAATTTTTCCACACTTTTTCACTAAACAAATAACACAAATAAAATTAGATAAGCTAATAATTTTATAACTCAATTGGCATGTCTCTTAAAATAGTTTTAAATAATGTATCCAAAACTCAAGTACAATCGATTTTTAAGATATGAGTTTTACTATGGCATATATTAGTAAATTATTTTAGAAAAATTTTTATGAAATTTTTTTTATAAAAAAGTAAAATTTTTATGAATTTTTAAAAAAAAATAAAGATATGAAATTTTTATAGAACATACATTAACTAATTGATTTTTAATATAATTAAGGAGATTGAACCTCAAATCTCTTATTTAATCATTAAAAACTTTTATTAGTTGAATCAACTATAATAGTCAAGTTTATATTATTAGTTGAATCAACTGTAATAGTCAAGTTTATATTATTGTTAAAGGTGTAAACATGATATTCCTAGTCTGAAAAAGTAATTAAAGATAAGGCGGCCCCAGTTGAATCAATTGTCTTCTAGCTAGATGTTAATGGGTTCATTGCAACAACACATTATTTTACCGCCATATAATAAAGTCATTGATTTGAAACAAGACTAAGTAAGTCTACTTTTATTTTTATTTTTGATGGAAAGCGGGAGGAATTATTTGTCTACTTTTATTTATTTTGTCTTTTATCTCTATAGTTGATAGACACTACACATATAGTCTATATTCATCCGAAAATCTCACTCATTTATAAATTTATTACTTATTTAGTACAATTTATTTTTGTAGTATTTTACAATTTATATTTACTTAAAAAAATGGGATATTAAAAAATTAATTTGACTTGCGTCCCGTTTCCAATTAGCCGTAACACAGACACAATACATGTTTTAAAAAATAAAAAATAAAAATACCACTCTTATGTCTTATACTCTTATCTAGTCTAGTATTTATTAGACTAGGCCGAAGAAAATGAAAATGACCCCAAGTTTTTGTTATACCCAAAAAATTTCGTTGAATAGTAGTTTCAGTCTTTTCCCCATCCTACCTTTCTTTCCTCCTTTTGAAATGACCTTACTCAATAACACATCTAGGTTTAAAGATTAATACATTAATACTTAAGTCTTATACACTCTTTTTCAGCATCTTGACAAAGCAGCCTCTGATGAAAAGTCTTCACGCGTTTGATTTGAAAAGAAATTTCTATTTCAATTAACTTTTTGGTTCTAGCTAGAATGAATAATACCTTTGACAAATACCATTTTAAATAAATAAATAATCCTTTGACTATCACAGTTTCCTAACTATATTGTTGGTTGGAGTGATCCATACCGTTGAAGAGAATTATGTTACCAAACTATATATTTCTAGAGATTCTAAAAAACTAGTATTTTACAAATTGAAGTTGTTATTTAAAAAGACAAAAATCTTAATTTGGCTGTATTAATTTGTTTTCCTTTTTAAAAGCTTACCCAGAAAAGGTAAGCTTTTTATTTAAATTTTGGATAATATAAGTAAAACCCATTTCATCGTGATTGTAAATTAGTAAATAGCTTATTACAAACGTAAATCCATGTTAAGTTGAAACAGATCGAAGAGGAATTATAAGGAATAAAACAATACCAAATGAATTTCCACTAGTTATAAGCTACTACCAATTAATATTTTCAGTAGATAGTATAGCCTGAATCATGCAGTCAAGCCAAATAAAATTTCAAATATATAGATATTCTGTCATTCTATCACAATCAAGTACAGCAATGAAGCCTCCCCTCAAAAAAAAAAAAAAAAAAAAAAGTACAGCAATGAAGTCAAAGGTTTTGTAGTTGAATTATTATATTTCCATGCACAAAGTGCTTGGGGGTCTAAGAAGAAAGGGTTCAAGTTACGAGATTAGCAGCATGTTGTAATTATTTCTTAAAAAAAAAAAAAAAAAGAGCAATGAAGTTCTTCTATATATATAAAAAAAACAAATAAATAAATAAATAGAGCAATGAAGGCATCTAAAGTACTAGTTAATATTGATGGATATATTGCCCATCCCATGATACAAACCTATGGTCAATACTCAATAAAATACATATTTGGGGTTTTAATTAAACTGGTACAACATCGAGCACTCACATCAATTGAAACAGTTTTTTAGTCTAATTGTAGTTAAAAGGCCATTTTTTCGATTGTAGTTAATCCATTCTTTACGTACAACGAAATCAAACTCTTAGTTTTTTTTTTTTCTCCTATTTATTTTTAAATATTATTTTTATTACTTTTTCTCTCTTAAAAAATAAATAATTTTTTAATTACTTCTTTTCTCTTGGTCATCCATCTTTTCATAATTTTTTTCTCCCTCACTAACAAATCACAAATCACAAATCACATGACCATTTCACTAATTCCCAACTTGTTTAGTTTTTCAAAAAAAAAAAAAAAAAAACACAAATAAAATTAGATAAATTAAAGATTTTATAACTCAATTAGCTAATCTTAAAATATTTTCAAAAAAAAAAAAAAGTATCCAAAATCAGTACGATCGATTTTTAAGATATATATACCAGATCTATCTAGCACTCAAGTTAGGTTAATATTAGTTTATAAAAAAAAGTTAGGTTAATATTATTGTGTATTTATTTTTAGATAGTTTCTTTCTATGATGTTTACTCTTAATAATTGTTTTTTATCATTAGACTAAATCATCAATTGGGTTTTGATGTAGGCGAAAATTAAATCTCAAATCTTTTATTCAACTATCAAACATTTTACCAACTATCAAAGATTTTATCAATTAAATTAATTACAACCCTCGTATTCATATTATTGTTAAAGGAACAAAGTACAAACATGATGTAATTCCTTGACGGTGGACATTATATCTCAAAAAGTAATTAAAGATATGGCGGCCCCAGACGAATCAAACTGTCTTCAGCTAGATGTTAATGGGTTTGATGTAATTCCGCGTTATTTTACAGTCATATGACAAGTTATTGATTTGAAACAAGACTAAGTAAATCTACCTTTTTATTTTGTCTTTATCTTTTATCACTACGGTTGATTTTTTGTTTTGTTTTGCTAAATTATCTCCATCTCTATGGTTGATAGACACTATGGGTCTACTTGAATTAAGTAGAAAACTGAAAACTTAAATTGAAAACTGAAAAATATTGTAACAAAATAATTTTTAAATGTGTGAATAGTACCGTGTGATCCATTTTTAATAAAAAAGTTACTGAAAAGTGAAATTTGTGAGTCCATAAACAGTGCATGATGTGCACTGATTGGCTGAAAAAAATAGAAAAATCAAACTTTGCGGCTACTGTTCATTGAACAGTGCATAAACAGTAGCCGCAAGTCTTACAAATGCGTGCCAAAAAAAAAAAAAAAAGGGCAAACAGCAAACGCAGACGCCCAATCCAAACGTAGCCTATATATATAGAGAGAGAGAGAGTCTACATTCATTCGAAAATCTCACTCATTTATAAATTTGTTACTTATTTTGTACAATTTATTTTTGTAGAATTTTACAATTTCTATATACTTAAAAAAAAAAAAAAATATATATATATATATATATATATATATATATTAGATCCAACACAGACAAAACACACGTCTAAAAAAAAGCACCGATTGCTTTTGTGTCTTATTTAGGGTCTGTTTAGATACAGCTGAAAACTGAAAATTGAAACTGAAAACTGAAAAACACTGTAGCAAAATAATTTTTAAATATGTGAATAGTAATGTGAGACCCATTTTTAATGAAAAAATTGATAAAAAGTGATATTTGTAGGTCCATAAACAGTGCACGAATGTACTGTTCACGGTTGAAAAAGTCAGCCTTTACGACTGAAAGCAAAAAAAAAAAAAAAAAAAAAAAAGGCTGAAACGCGTTTTGCGCCCAAACGTGGACGCAAAACGTGCAAACCAAACATAGCCTTACTAAATTTTTTTTTTTTTTTGATAAGATAGCCTTACTAAATTAGTCTAATGCATTAAACGCAATACAGACACAACACATATCATACCCCCAAAAAACAAACAAACATCGACTGCTTTTACGTCTTATCCAGTATTCACTAGACTAGGCCAAAGAAAATGAAAATTACTCAAAATTTTTGTTATACCAAGGAATTTCGTTGAATAGTAGTTTCAGTCTTTTTCCCCATCCAACCTTATTTTCCTCCTCTTGAAAGGACATCAGTCAGTAGCACGTACATTAGGCTTCAAGTAGAAGAAATATGAAAGTTGGAGACACTCTTTTTCAGCATCTTGACAAAACAGCCTCTCACGAAAAGAATTCAAACATTTGATTTGAAAATAATTGCTATTTCGATTAACTTTTTGGTTCTAGAATGAATAATATCTTGGCAAAAATATTATTTTGGTTCTTACATTTTGAAGTCACAGTTAATTTAGTCCCTACATTTTGGTAGCAGTCAATTTGATCTATGTTATTTTTAGTTTGTACTCAATTTGGTTCTTACCGTTAACTCACTAACGGAAAATGCTTATGTGACAAACGGTTTGCATTATTAGCGCACATGTGGCTAGAATAATAATATTATATTAAATAATTAAACATTTTAAAAAAAGCTAAACAAGCATTTTAAATGAAAAAAAAAAAAAAACGCCATGTTAGAAATAGAAATCTTTTTAATATTTTGATTGGAAGAAATAGAAATCTTAACAAAACTAATTGAAAGAAAAATACAAGGAAAGTGAATTATGAAAAAAGAAAACATCAATTTCTTCTTTTATTTTATTTTATTTTTGTATTTTTGCTCTTTCTCAGCTACCAAACACAGCACTTTCAATTCAACTCAAATCAAATCAAACAAACCATGGCGTTCATCAAATGCCAAAACACTACCTCCATCACCACACCCACATCCCCATCTCCCAACTCCCACCCTATCCCACCGTTGCTACCATCAGTGGGCATTTTGGGTTTTGGGATGGATTTCCGTCTAGGCCTTACAGTGTTAAATCTGTTGTTGGATTAGAAACAGTAAAACAAATCTGTGGTATTTAAGAGGTTACAATTTTTGGTGGGTTTAGCCTTTGGTAATCTTTGTGTTGATGGTCCAAGTGGTTTTGATAGTTTTGTGATTAGTGTTTGATTTCTGGCAATTTGTTTCAAATTGCTGAGCCGCTGGACATTGTGTTTGGTAAATAAGAAAGTGCAAGAATACAAAATAAAAGAAAAGAATTTGATGGTTTTTTTTATAAATTAATTTTCCTTATTTTTCCTGGCCTTTTTTATTTTTTATTATTGAAATGCTTATGTGACTTTTTTAATATTTAATTATTTGATTTTATGTTATTATTTTAACCACATGTGTGCCAACAATGCAAACCATTTGCCATGTAAGCATTTTTCGTTAGTGAGTTAACGGTATGGATCAAATTGGGTATAAACTAAAAATAACAGGGACCAAATTGACTGCTACCAAAATGTAGGGACTAAATTGACTGTGACTTCAAAATGTAAGGACCAAAATGGTGTTTTCGCCTAATATCTTTGACAATTCCCATAAAAAAAAAAAATAAAAAAAACCTTTGACAATCATATTTTCTTAACTATATTGTTGGTTGATGTAATCCATACAGTTGAAGAGAATTATGTTATTAAACTATATATTTCTAGAGATTCTAAAAACTAGTATTTTACAAATTGAAGTTGTTATTTAAAAAGATTAAAATTTTTAATTTGGCTGTATTATTTTTTTTTCTTTAAAAAAAATCTAGGATAATAAGATTCAAATTCAATCCACGAGCGTTAAATATCTAATATTAGGAATTATTCTACTATTTTCACAAGGGGGATAAAAGAGTAGTTTGTTTAGCAAAGGGGCAGAAAAATCAACTTGTGCCACACAAGAGCCATAGTGATTGATATTTACCAAGTAAACTAATTGACATTTATTTTCCCCAATTGCTTCTCTTTCATCATAGTTTTTTTATAAAAAAAACAAAAATATAACTTCTTGCTAGTAAGATCCTAAAAATAGGAAATTGGAAGAAAGCTAGTAAAAGAAAAACATTGGAAAAAGACCCATATGTATGTCAATTCTTTCTTTTGGGGTCATTTTTGGGCCACATTTTGTGCAACCCACACTAGATCAACAATTTTAAGCCTACTTAAAAACCTTGATCAGTCTAGGCCCATGCTCATCTGTATGTCTAGTTGGGCCTATGATTTCTTTTAAGGTCCATATGAATGCCTTAGATGATGGGACAAGAACAGGTTCTCAACGCTCTCATTCATTTTATATTTGTAGTTTAGTAACGGTAGGAAATAAAATAAAATGGAGGACTTATTTCTTTTTTGATCTAAGATAAAAATTAAAAAAAAAAAAAAAAACCTAATCTTAAGTGTGTCCTTTTATGTGAAACTCCATCATCGAGACTTGAACTCTGACTCTTGACTCTCACTCCGTTTGAAAACAACTTATCTAGCTTTTTAATGAAATTTTTTTTGTAAAATGTGATAAAATATACTTGTACTTTAGAAAAAATTTTAAAAGTGAGAAAAGTAAGGTTTTAAAAAGTTTTACATAAAAACTAAAAGTTATAAATTGAATTAAAAACTAAAAACTGAACTTATAAGTTATAAGCCTATGCTAAACAGTCATTTTGTGGATAGATTTCCTCAAGGATGGTAATGTTTCTAAGTCAAGGCTTCCGTTTGAGTACTCCAATACATTGGATGTAAGCTAAATCAGTAAATCCACCCTATATGAATCCCAATCTTTTGGTCTTTTTTTGGAGTAACCTTCTCTAGTTTCTGTTTGATCAAATTGTTGGGCCAAGAATTGTTAACTCTCACAAGACTGACGGACAAGACAATGCTAAGCCCATCTCAAACTCTCAACATCTCAGTTCAGGTCATTAATTTATTTGCCTCTTTGGACCCACCTATTATAGGGTCCACAAGCAGCTCTTCTTTTGAAGGGACACATATCTCTGAGAATTGGAATTTTGGTACAAAAACAAGAAAACTACATCTTCTTGATCCAAAAATCCCCAAATCCAACTAAACCAGATTTGTTTTTTCTTCTCCAAAAAAAAAAAAAAAAACACTTATTTATTTATTTTTAAATTCCAATAGGTACAACAATAGCGCAGTGGTGATTTGAACACCAAATCATTTTTGTCTTATATTGATATTGGTTGTTATAATGGGAGAGATGAAATTTGAAATCATGTTTGACCAAATCATTTCCACTCCCCCCTACTGATGTTTCCCTTTTGCTCAGCCTTGATGCTGTCGGAACTGTGTATGAGCATAAATACTATGTGTTTATGTCTTTTAGTTAATGAAATTATTCTGTTTACCAAAAAATGTTTCAATTAAAAATACTAAAAGCTACCTCATAGTCATGGAAATAAGCTATTTAACCTGTTAGTAGTGAAAAGCTCCCAAATTACTTAGTAACTAGTTTTGGTAGGTGAGGTTAATTGCTTGCAGGAGTTTGATTAGATTGTTGTAAAATATACTTTGTGACATGAAACTAATTTGAGTAAAGTTTTATGCTAATTGAGTTGTAAAGCTTTGGCAAATTAAATCATATTTAATTACTACTGATCACCAATTCATCCTATATATATATAAAAAAAAACTATTTAACCCGTCAGCGATGAAAAACTCATGAATTACTTAACTAGTTTTGGCAGAAGTGGTTAATTGCTTGTAAGAGTTTGATTAGATTGTCGTAAAATATGCTCAATGACATGATACTAATCTAAGTAAAGTTTTATGTTAGTTGAGTGGTAAAGTTTTGATAAATTAAATCGTATTTAATTACTACTAATCACCCATTCGCCCTATATATAATAAATTAAAAAAAAAAAAAAAACTAATCTCGGTCCACTAATCCTTCTTATGACTTATGAGCCTATAATAAATAAATAAATCCTTCTTATTAGAATAATTTCTTTTTAATTATCTGATTATTATTGTTTTATTTTATTTGCTTTTTAATTATATAAAAAGGAAATTTATTTCCTTCCCCTTCAGCGCCAAAGACCAAAAATCCCAGAGACACAGATTTCCGCACTCTCTCTGAGAGAGGCCACTGACACTGCTACATTTGCTCCTTCTTCCTCTAGAGAGAGAGAGAGAGTGAAAAGCTCTGCTATTTTCTTCATTCATGGAAGGACACGAAAGCTTTAGATATAATTGTTGATTCAAAAGAGAGAGAGAGAAATACAGTCACACACAAGAGTAACCCAAAACGATGCGTCGAGCGATCTCGCTTTTGGTCCAGCCACGCTTCATCTTTCTCTACCTTGTCCTCTTGATTTTCCTCATCTTCGCGTTCTCCAACCCCAAAAAGGTAAGACTTTTTTTTTTTTTTGGGGGATAATATAAGTAAAACCCATTTCGGTTTGTATGTGTACGGATCTGATTGTGTGAGTGGGGTTGAGTTTTAGCTAGTTTGGTTGCGAATTTGATCTGGGTTTTGGATATTTAATAATGGGTTTTCTTTGTTTGGCTTTGGTATGTGTGTGATCTGAATGCTGTGAATGGAGTGGTTTTTTTGTTGTGTAATTGGAAAAATGAGCATGGGTAGCTTTAGTTGCACTTGAATTTTGTGTGTAAGCAATGCTTGGTTGGGTGCAATTGGAAGAGATAAACATATTCATTGTTTGAATTTCATATATGGTAACATTGTTGTAACTAACATTTTGAATTTGCTTGAAAGTTGATAAGGGAAACAAAGCAAGTAATGGGCATTTGGGTTAAGGTGGAATAGGTGGGTAGAAAATTTCAATACTTGTATTTTATTTAAATGAATAGCATCTTCTTTTAACTTAAATTACAAAAAGATTGAGGGGAAGGATTGGAAAATTGTTAGAATACCTTTTTTTTCCTTAATGAATGAGAAAATTTTGTTAAAAAACTAGCACTATAGATACAACATTCAAGAAGTATCTTGAGCTGAAACTGATAAAATACAAAGAACACAAGCTACTATAAAGCACATATTCTAGAACAGAGAGAGAGATAGCAACAGTGGACCAACTGCAGCAATAACTATAAGACATAGGCTAAACGACTAATCAAAGCAACAAAGGACCAGCTCATTAAAGATACAGGCAGGAAGCTTCCTTAAGCAGCAAAGAGCTCTACCCATAATGGAGTTATAAATTTCTTTCGACAGAACAGCCTAAACCAAATATTAGCTACAATAGCATGAGTTAGTTCAGCCTCAAATCTAATCTTGACAATTTAAATAAGAGCATTACGATCAGATCTGTAAGGGTAACGTTGAGACTGTTGATCACTTGGTTCTTCATTGCCCTACGGCAACTGATGTATGATCCCTTGTTTTTGTGGTGTTATGACTAACTTGGGCGATGCCAAGAGCCTTGTAGCTCAATTGGTTGGCATCTCTTGGTGTTTCCAATGGAAACATTCAAGGTTCAAATCCCCCCCACCCCCAACCATCAAATTATCAAAAAGGACCAACTTAGGTGATGCCCAAATGTCCAAATCTGTATGTTAGATGTTGGAGAGTTGACAATGACAGTTTCAGAACCACTATTGTGTGGCAAACCTTGCCCCATGTGGTATGTGGACTTTGTGATACAAAAACAATAGGTGGGTCTTTGATGGAGTTGACCTGCTCATGAGATCAAAGAACAAATTTTACGGTTTTTGTTTGATTGGATGCATGCTCTAGGCAGCATCCCTTTGATGTCTTTTGTTGCTTTTATTGACACTTACTTTGTGATTTGCATTCTTTGAAAAGGGATTGTACACATTTTATTTTGTGTCATTCTCTTTTCCCTTTCTAATAAAAATTTTTACTTCAAAAAAAAAAAAAAAAAACAAAAAGCATTACCATCAATCCAAAGGTGGTAAATGTGGAAGCCCAAGCCTGGTTTCATATAAAAGTTTTTTGTAGAACTTCAATTGGTGCTGTGCATGTAGTGAATTGCTGTACTGCATGTTAAGTTGGAATTGGCCAATCTGGGGTATCAAGCTTCTTTTGCATTTTGGTTAGGGTTGTGCAGGAGGAGTTTACTTATGGAGCAGATTCACTTCTGCAGGATTCTTGCAACTATGCACCTAGGTAGAGAAAATGTGTTGCTAAGGCATATAATGATATTAATATCAAAATGGTAGTTAATCTGATAATTTGGAGATCTATGATTCTATGATGAGATTCTTAATAATATAGAGCTAATTCCAATAGACTTATTGGAGGGT
The DNA here is from genome assembly GCA_029955455.1 of Quercus agrifolia. Taxonomy (NCBI): domain Eukaryota; kingdom Viridiplantae; phylum Streptophyta; class Magnoliopsida; order Fagales; family Fagaceae; genus Quercus; species Quercus agrifolia. The sequence continues at coordinate 6,353,195 of JARQAD010000010.1, read as the reverse complement.
CCATTGATGTGCATCATGTAGGAATTCAACAATTATGAGTTGGGCACTTTTACCATTCATCCATGGATTCTTAGTGGGGATCCTCATAGATAGTGAATAACCAAATTTTAATTGAAATGAATTCTTTTGGATAAATCAATGCGATGTAGATAGGAGACTGTTCATGGATATTTGAATTGTAGTTCCAAGTTACCCTTTTACATAAGATAGGATAAAGATTTAATATATAAGGGAAACTGAAAAATATGGCCCTTGAGATACTAAAAGGGATTTGAGGTTCCATTGTTATCTCTTTTTCTTGTTATGTAGCAATCATCTCATGATGAAGTCCCAAGAGTCTACTATTTATTGAAATATTATCAAAAGTCTTCTGTGAAGAGGAATGGCCATATCTGCATGCTTGAGAATTGAAATTTCTTTTCACTCATTTGTCATTATTTGCTTATACATTGATTTCTGTTTTTGCATGTTGATTCATTGGACTGATAATTTCATGCTCAACTACCATCAACCCTTATCTAATGGCAATATTTATAAGGCGAAAACCACATTTTCATCCCTACATTTTCACTCGATTCCCACTTTGGTCCCTATTTTTTATTTTCACCATTTTTAGTCCCTATTTAGAAAAACGCCTTTCATTTTAATCCTTTCCGTCAGTGCCCTAACGGCAAAGTCCTACATGGCAGACAAAACTATTAAAATAATAATAATAAATTTTATTTTGGCATTAAAAAATGCCACATCAACATCTAAATTAAAAAAATTAATTTATTAATTTTAACTAAAAAAAAATAAAATAAAAATAGAATTAAAAACCAAAAATCACATGAATTGAGATCTAAGTGTGTCTTGAACAAGAATAATAAGAACACAAATCCAAATCTAAGAGCACAAACCCAGAAATTAAAATCTAAAAATTAAAAATTTCAAAATCACCATTTTCTCACACCTAGCAAAATCATCAAATTCTAAAGCCCCAAAGTACCAAATCAATCCAAAAAAACAACACAACAAATCCCAACAAAAAAATCTCAAAGTCAGAAAAACCCATCTCAAGCAAGTCAGCGTTGGAGCTCATCGCCGATTCAACAACGAACTACGAAGTTGTAAACTTCAAGCAATATTCCATGGCACTCTTAATCTTGAATGTGTATAGTCTCTCTGATCAACGATTATATCTACTTCTCTTTCTCTTCACTTTATCTGAGGAAGCCGTGAACTTGGGATATGGGTTTTGACCAGAATATGCCATTGTTAGCAAATGCCAATTCCACGGTGGTTGGAGGCAAGTGTTGCTTCCACCAATGTTCGGCAAATGGTAGAGAGTAGGGAGTGAAGAAGTGTGACACTAGTAGAATATTCCATTGTTGATATTTCAAGCTCGTTGAAATGTTCTCACATGGGGCCCAAGTGGATTAAGTTTTTTAGATATATATATATATATACATAGTTTCCTCGATCTATAACATTGATCTCTTCATTTTCTTTCCTATTGATCGCCGCTGATCTACCTGCAGGTACTTGTACTATTCTCTCTATTTCATGAACTTCCTTTTGAACTTTTGAGACTGTGTTTTGTGATGGGTTTTGTGGTAAGCAAAGCCAGAGGCTGGCCGATCCAACGCCGACTTGCTTGAGATGGGTTTTTCTGAATTTGAGATTTTTTTGTTTGGATTGGTTGTGTTATATTTTTGGATTGATTTGGTACTTTGGAGCTTTAGGATTTGATGATTTTGCTGGGTTTGAGAAAATGGTGATTTTGAGATTTTTAATTTTTGGATTTTAATTTCTGGGTTTGTGTTCTTAGATCTGGGTTTGTGTTCTTGTTCAAGACATACTTAGATCTCAATTCATGTGATTTTTGTTTTTAATTTTTTTATTTAGTTAAAATTCATAAATTAATTTTTTTAATTTAGATGCTGAGGTGGCATTTTTTAATGCCAAAATAAATTTTTTTATTATTATTTTAATAGGTCTGTCTGCCACGTGCCATTAGGGCACTGATGGAAAAGACTAAAATGGAAGGCGTTTTTCTAAATAGGGACTAAAAGCGGTGAAAATAAAAGATAGGAACCAAAGTAGGAATCGCGTGAAATGTAGGGACGAAAATGTGGTTTTCGCCTATTTATAACATATTGATTTGCTTCCTTTAATGTGTAGAGTGAAGAAAAAGCAGAAGAGGTGCCTGAAATTACCCACAGAGTTTACTTCGATATTGATATTGAGGAACAACGTCAAGGTACAGCTTTCATACTAACACTTTGATTTGAACTGCAGCAATAAGCACACAGCTGCTCTTGAGGCTTCATGTACGAATGGTTAAGACTGACATTCTTATTGTTAATCATTTACTAAAATAAAGGAGCAATGATCAATTTCTTGTCCTAATAATTGAAAAGACAAATATTTATCTCCCCAAACCCCAACCCTGTTCTTTGTCTATATATGAGCACTGGTATTTGCTTTTCAAATCCTTTTCTCTGTTTGTTGATCCGAATAAGATCTGACTAGATGCGTCCTATGAGTTAGTTTTTCTTTTTTGATTACATCCTATAAGTTAGTCTCCTTTCTAATGTTTGATTTCTTGGTAATTATCCCCCCCCTATGAGTTAGTTTTTCTTTTTTGATTACATCCTATAAGTTAGTCTCCTTTCTATTGTTTGATTTCTTGGTAATTATCCCTCCCCTACTTAAACTAATTGTGTTGCTTTTGTAAACATCAAAATTTATATTTTCAATGATTTTGGTGAGGAAGGCGTTCCATTATGGAGCCTACCATGTAATTGTGCAATTGTATCTTTGTGTTTTTCTTCTTTTTTCCACCATCTTCAAATGGTGTAATCCCATCCCACCCCCCCCCCCCCCCCCCCCCAACACACACACACAAAAAAACCACTTATAAAAAAAAAAGGTTGCAATACCTGTATGCTTTATGTGGTATGTGGATAAAAATAAGAGCAGTTTATGATTGATTCTTGGATGGCAAATGCTATGCTTTTTAAATGGTAGTTCCAAGGCTATGGTCTATTTTTACTTGTTGGTCTGGATACCACGGAGGGTTTAAAGTATTTGCAATCTTTCCAAGGGATCGCAGTGCAGCTCTATCTGCACATAGTGAAGTCATTTAACAACCAAGGTTGTCATTATTCACTGTCCAACTCTAATTTTTTACTTACGCTAGGGTTTTTTAAAACTGGCACTTTATCTTTAGATCAGTCAAATCTAAATCGTGGGCCATTTTGATTGGAAATATCATAAGATTCAAGTTGTTTGAACTAATCAAGGTTCTGACAGTAAGCCATTAGATAGCATAATAATTGGTCTAAAATCTAGAACATACACTGTTGTTGTCAGTCATTATCGCTCAGTTTTTTTATATTTCTTTGTCCTTTTTATATATTCAACTGCCAATTTATACCTGTATTTGTGCAGGTAGAATCGTGATCGGATTATATGGCCAAGTTGTACCTAAAACTGTTGGTATGTCCTGAAGATTGTTTGTGTATTCTTTTATGTTCACCAATAAAAAAATTAGTTACCTAAATCATCTTAACAAGTTGGCTAGTTGCCGAATGGTTTGTTTTTCTTCACTTAGCAAGACATGTTTGCTTGAATTTAAGCTGTTGAGTTCATAGCAACTGAAATGAAGTTATCTCAGTATTTGATCTCATGCCAATTAGTTGCCTAATGCCTGAATTTCTTTGTTTGCAGAAAATTTTAGGGCTTTATGCACAGGTATTTGGGGTCTTCTTACTTGTTTTACTGGTTACTGAACCTGATGGCTGTTGTTATTATCAATATGCTGATTATAACTTGCTCCCTTTAAACATAGGGGAGAAAGGCAAGGGTGCCCATGGGAAAAAACTCCACTATAAAGGAACACCATTTCATCGTATAGTATCTGGGTTTGTGATTCAAGGTGGAGATATTGTTCATGGTGATGGCAGGGGTTTTGTATCAATATATGCTGGTGGCACCTTTCCTGATGAGAATTTCAAGATAAAACATTCACACGCAGGTCATTTACTTAAGATTCTTTCAGTGGTTGAGCTGTCTGTAATAATTTATGATTCCTAATGCTCAATATTTTCTCAATTGTGGAGTTTCCTTTTTACTGTCCTTTCTCTGAAACCGTACTTTATTTTTGTAGGTGTTGTTTCCATGGTGAATTCAGGGCCTGATTCCAATGGCTCACAGTTTTTTATCACTACAGTCAAAGCCAGCTGGTAAGCTATTCTCCAGGGTTGTATTATTGAATATTAAGACAAAAAGTATAAACAGGTGGACCTGCACATAATTTCCAGGTCCAGCACCTCCTAAGTCCTGATTGACATGTTCAGTTCTTTGGAATTTTGAATCCTTAACGACAATCCTCTCCTGCACGCTACTTTAACAAAACTCATGCATCTATATTCTCGAGGACCATCTGAAATTTTTATATTTCTCTTTCTTTTTATTAATAAAATTACCATCTAATTGTTATTGTGGATTTTGTTCCTGTTTGAAGAAAATGGGGGCAGCTATGGTTGCCAAAAGTGAGTTTTCATTATTATATGGACAATCTTCTTATTGTATCAACTTCAGCCTGTTCAAAATTTAAATGCTTACCATTACATACCCTTGGTGTAATGGTCACTTCACAAGTATAAGTGTTTGTTCCACATACCACAAGCACTTATACTTATGGAGGGTAAGGACTGGGGTTCAAGTCTTCAAAAAGGAGTTTCACACACATATATACTTAGATTATGTTAGAGTAGAATTTCTATCTTATTTAAAAAATAAAATAAAAATGCTTAAAATTTCATTTCATACTCTGGGTCTTTGCTTAATATGCTTATTCTGCTGCCAAAGTAGATCTATACAAATGATGTGTGATATGCTATATGGGCTAAAATTCCAGGTTGGATGGGGAGCATGTTGTCTTTGGCAAGGTCATTCAAGGCATGGACACTGTGTTTGCAATTGAAGGTGGGGCTGGAACCTACAGTGGGAAGCCTAGAAAGAAGGTTGTTATTGCTGACTCTGGGGAGATACCCAAGAGTCAATGGGATCAGGAAAGTTAAGTTCCTTTATACATGAACAGCAGCAAGTTTTTTTTTTTTTTTTTTTTTCAAGTTTGGTTTAGATAATTGATTCACACTCTCTTCCCTTTGTAAGATGTCCATGAAATTTTACAAGTCATGAGTTCCCAGTTCTGATAGTCGTAGGCCTTCTTGGAAATATTGTATTGTCTTTTGTATTTGACAACTGTTATTAACACAAACATGTTTGTTGTAGAGGAATCAAAAGGAAATGACCTGTTAGTATCCCAAACTGTTTTTTTTTTTTTTCTTTCTTTTTTTTCTTTGGGTGATAACAACTTCATAGAGATATGCTTTACATCATTACATGCCAACAAAAAGAATTAAAAGGAATGGAAAATTTCAAATTTTATTTTCTGAGGCAAGAAAATTAATACATCATATGGTACAAGCATTCCAAACAGACAAACTCTTTTTATTTGTGTCTCATTTTCACCTTCGCTCAACAGAACCAGAAATGGGGTTGAAAATAGTCTAAATCATATTATGCACAGCGCTTGTATGAATTAATGGGTTTGCAGGAAACTGAAACTGAAGCTCAAAGTTGTAAAAGTTTTGGACAATTATTAAGATGGCTTTCTTCATGGTGTTAAGATCTGAATGAGATAATAGTCTATTTTTTTTCATATGAAACACAAGAGTATGAATAATATGATAAACAAGAAATTCACTTAACTTCTTTAGTGATAAACATACAAGGAACATTTAATGCATTATTGATGTGGCTCTTGTTGAACTCCTAAAATGTCCTATTAAACATAGATTTATGTTTTTTGGATGAGTATTTAACATAGATTCTTAGATTTTACCACGTTATTATCATATAAAGCTCTGTCAAACTTGTGTCATTTTGAAATTAATTGGCTAATCAAAATGGTAAAACTAACATCTAAGATCTCACCTCACTTCTAAATAATGGTGACCTGAGCGAAGCAGATGTATGCACGTCGACAATTGTCACATCTTCGGCCCTACTAGAGATAAATAGGAAAAAATAAACAAGAGAAATCTGACTCAAAATAACAAGCTTACAAAAGCATTTGTAAAGAACAAAATACTTTGGATAGAATGTTAATATTGGGTTAGTTTCTTATCAATGACTTGACAATTCCAGTGAGTCCCTTAACCTTTCTCTCATTTAGTACATAAACTTTGATATTGTAACCCCGTCAATTTGCTAACGAAGAAGTGACTTGGCAACCCAGGATTTAAAAAACAAAATAAAAACATACAATATTGAGCTGCCATGTCACCTTTCTATGAGCAAATTGATGAATTTTTAACAGAAGATGTCTATTTAGTATTTACTACATTATCAAATTTTATGTACTAAATTGGCTAAAGAGATCTTACTGCAACAATATAAAAGTCAAGGTGGTCTTGGTGCATTTTATCCAAATAAGATGAAGTGGGAAGGAAAAAAAAAGGATCAATATTACAATAATAGAAATGACAATTATGGATTATCTTGAGAATCCTACCCTTTGGTGCCTTCCATGAATGCTTTTGTATGAAAGGGAAGAATGCTATAAGGCCTCAGGCTTTTAAGGAATACAGAACACCATTGCAAAATATCAGTATGGGTTATATATTAAGTATAATCCATGCTTGTTTGTTCCTTTCAGTTGATTATGATAGAAAATAATGAACACCTAGGAAATAACCCTATTCTTTATAAGTATGACATTTTCCCAAAGTAAACAACGCTCAATTTGTATAAAGTCAAAAATGTTTCCCCTAGCAATTTCCATAAGAGATGTGGTAAATAGGGCTCAATTATGTGGAGCATGATTAGTGGCGGAGCCAAGATTTCAATCTAGGAATGTAAGATTATAAGACAGTATTAAAAGAAAAATAATTTAAATATATTAATCCATAACAGTAACAAAATAAATTGAAAATAAACAATTGTAATTACAAGTATATGTTTCATATTGTTTTTTTTTTTTTTTTTAGGGAAAATGTTTCATATTGTTAAAAGAAAGAAACAAAAATAACTAATTCATAGTTACTAACAGTTGAAAGTTAGACATCTAATTTGATTCCTTAAAATAAATTAAGAAAAAAAAATCCATCTATAAGTTTTTTATTTTATTTTATGAAATCTAAAAATATTAAAAATATAACAAATACTCGTAAAGTTGTATCTAAAAATATGTCTTACTGTCTGATTGCTTTTTAAAATATGTAAAATTCAACATTTATTTCTCTATCTTTCTAAGTATTTAAAATTTAAGTTTATAACAAAAATTTAGAATTTGAAATTGTAAAAAAGTTAAGAAATGAGGGCATTTCATCATTCATTTATGGGATAAGTTATTTATGAGATAAGCAAGAAATGAATTGTTGTAAATAGTGAAACAGGTAAAAAATAAACGTAGAAAAAACATGATACAATATAAAAACTAAGAAAAGAATAATATGAGGTTAGGACTTAAACATGTAAGGGGAGCTTTATCCCTTATTATGAGCAACTTCATGCTGCTTTCTCATCATTATAAAAGAACTACTAGAAATAAATAAATATTTGGTGGGTGTCAATTAGAATAGATCACATGGCGCTTAATTGTAGAACTCATGTCCAAACACATCCCCACAAGTTGATATGGTCGTAATTTTCTTGAGGTTAGAACGTGTTTCTGGGTTGGGTTTTGACTAATCCTAGTGTTCGACGGGCAATTATTCACATAGGTTTGTTTGTTTGTTTTTTAATTGGGCACACAGCCAAGCACATTAAATTTGTGCAAGTTGGGTTGGGAATAACTCTAACCCTATTTTTGGTCCAGAACTCCGTTTCTTCACCGCATTGCTTGCTTGAAGTATCAAAGCTCAGGTGCTGCTTTATTCCACGAACATGGTGCAGTCAAGAATTTCTTGGATCAATTTCAAATTGCACTTCTCATGCCATCCACACTTTACGTAATTGGTTCCGAGAGAATCTTCAATTTCAAACATCCAATGACTCCCAATGAGATAGAGGTGCAAGTGGCTGAAATGACATAATGTTTAACTTAATTTCTTCTCACACATGCACTAAATGGATGGAGGTCATGTATTTGTAATGTTTGCATCGATAGAATATGAATTACCTTTGTTTGAAGATATGGACCAATTGGATTCGAGCCGGTTTGCCTTTCACATTGATGAATTTGAGCTTCAAACATTATTTATTTATTTATTTTTGTTTAAAAGCTATACACATTCATGAATGCTCAAATAGATCCAAATACACACTATAATGCAGTTCAATATTTCGTAATGAGTCTGCTGGGCTCAAAGAAGAATTGGGCTTCAATTTAATAAATCAGTCAAGCCCATGAAAAAATATAAGCGCTCGGTTTGGGCTTAAATCTTATTGAGATGTGATACAAATAATTTATATATGGGTCTATCCTAAATAAAAGGGCAAAATGGCCCATTAGCACTAATTTTGGAAATAATTGGGTCCGCAACACTGTTTTCGAAATATTTAGGTAAGTACCACTTTTTGTGGTACTCGAGCTTGGTGAGCTCGAGTACCCTCTTTTTTCATCCACGTGGCACCTGACCATCTTCGATTGGAATTTAAAAAACTGATTGGTACCCGAGCTCATGAAGCTCGAGTACCATTCAGCCATGTCTCCCCAGAAGCAACACTTAAACTAAAATGTTACCCACAATACCCAGAAAACAAAAGAGCAAAGACGAAACCCACAAAACAAACTCACCTTGTCTCCCTATCACCCTCACCCTTACCAGAACACGTTCAAACCCTCACACCATCGGCGGCAGAAATTAAAAACATCGTTATGATCGCTTTCACGTATCGATGATGGCTGGGGGAGTGGAATCGTGGTCTCCGTCGCCGTCGCGCCTGAGGGAATAGGAGAAGGGAAAGTGGTGGTTGTTGGAGGAGCGATGGTAATGGACTTTCCGTTGGATGACAGTGGTGCGACGTCGTCTTCGTCCTCATCTTCTTCTTCGCCCTTTCTTCTCCTTGTCTCCGACCAATTAGGGTTTTCAATTTCATTTCACAGAGTCGCCACGCGGACCATTTCCCCTTCAATGGCGCTTTGTAAGCTCTCTCTCTCCGAAAAATTTGAGTTATTTTTCTCGTAATTTTCACTAATCGAACTGGTTTTGGTGCTGCAATTCCATGTCTTGGTTTTTGTTTTAAATTTTCAAGAAATTTCATACTTTTTTGAATTTTGGTGCATAATGTGTTGTGAAGAACTTAGCATGTTGATTTTTGTGAAAAAAGTTCTAATTTTTTTTATCTGGGTTTTAGTTTTTGGTGAATAATGTGTTGTGAAGAACTTAGCTAGTTTGATTATGTGGGTGCTGTGAGGTTGTGTTGGTGATTTTGGAACTTAGTGTGTTGTGAAGAACTTAGGTAGTTTGATTTTGGAATCTATCAGGTGAATGTTGTGAGCTATAAAACCAGGCCAGCTGCAAAAGATTTTATACAAGTGAGTATTGGGGGGGGGGGGGGGGGGGTTGGGTGTGTAGTTGCACTCCTAGGTCCTTTTAAATGTCACTGTTGTTTGCATCAAACTACTTTCTTGCTTGTGTGACAAATTTTCTTTAGTAAGCTCCACTTTCAGTTTCAAGTTCTTATAAATTTGATGTTGACTGTTCAATTCTTAATTAGAGCCAAACTCAAATGGGGAAAAAAAACCTTAATTGGGGTTAGTGTTTATGATACCAAAATGATGGCCTCTGCCTTTCATTAGATACCTATAATCCAGCATTCTGCTTTGTGTACTTCAGAATGCTTTCTCAGTTCTCTCTGTTAAATTTCTCTTGAATGCGGTGGTAATTCAAAATCAATTTTAAGTAATTTTTTCATGTCATTCTTTGGCCAATTATTTTGGTTTGTTATTTTGTGCAGAATGTGTGCACTTTGTGGGTCTCTTGTAGTTGTAGGGGTTGAACATGTAAATCCTTGTCTGCTATTCTGTCAGTGTAGCATCATACTGTATTCTAAACGAGCTTGTAGACCTGTTTGACACACATGTTTTTTATTTAAATCAATTTTATTATTCATGTATTTAATTTAAAGTTGAATTACAGTATAATAAATAGTTAGCGGTGAAGTTTATGCAAGGTAATAACATTAAGTCTTCAAACAAATTGTTTGTAAATAAAGATGACAAGCAAATGAGAAAAGATCGGTATCAACTTGGTGGACTTCTAGAAAAATCTCAGTTAAATTACTGTCTTAAGTTGAGATGGTCAGGTTATTTTAATTTTCTGTTCTCAGTTAATTAAATTAAAATGTTAAATTACTTTTAAAAATGAAAAAAATTCTTAGTATGAATTGCAAATTAAATAGGCATGTAGTGGTTGTAATTAAAATTGTAAATAACTGAGCTGTAGTGCTTCTATACTTTATCGATAAATACAATAGAAGTTAAATACGTCCTTAATGAGAGAAAGGAGACGATTCATTGGAAAAGTCAAGTAGAGCCAGTTATCATGAGATGTCTAATAGGGCAGTGGTTATACTAATTAATGAGACTCAGTTAACAATACTAATTATTAGATTGATGAGTACATCAAGCGATTTTGGTTTAAAATTCTTCAGAAAGAAAAGCACACAGAAAACATGGATATCTTGTGGACATAAGTACTAATGTTTTTCTATTCTGTTTCTAATCTATATATACATATAAAACCGAAGCTTTTGGAGCTCCCACAATTGTCCACATCAGCACAATATTAAAAATAATAATAATAATAATAAAACCTTTCTAAAACCCCCGATGCTCTGCCTTCTCTTTCACGATGCACTACCCTTTCTTTCACCAAAACATACCCTTTCTTTCACCAAAACATCTTCTTCCTCAAAACAAAGACAGAAGAAAGGAGATTAAGAAAGAATCGTTGGAGTGTCAGACCATCATCCACCGGCAAGCCAGTCGCTCATCAACATCAGCCCGCCTAAACCGGTGCCGGTAATATACATCCACCGCCAAGCCAGTCGCTCTTCAACATCAGGCCGCCTAAACCGCTACCGGTAATATATATTTCTAAATCTGGTACTCTTTTTTTCTCCCAAAATACCTGATGCCCTCCACTCTCTTTTCAGATTCTTTCATGCAACCCTCTCCTTCCCCAAATTCAAAACCCAAAAACCCAAAACTTAGATGCCGCCGGTGTCATCGAGGAAGCTATGAGCAATCCAAAAACTCTAATGCAATCTCTGAAGCAGGTTTTGGAATTTTCTTGAGATTTTTTTTTTTAATTTATTTAATTGTTCATGGTTGGTAGTGTTGGAGAATTGGAATTAGTAGGATGAGAGAAAAGGAGGATGGTATAAATTTCTTTTTGTGCGTATTGTTGCATATTGCTATATGACTGAAATTGAAATATTTGTTTTGGGTTTGTCTTTATTTTCTATTTCTATTTTTGTTTGTGGAATGCAAATTATGTGTTTGATGAAATGCTTCAATGAACTGTCTATGAGTTGTGAAGTAATAAGTAATTGATTTAATTAGTATGTGAGGTTAGGTTATGCCTGCAATGCAAGTGTATAGGTTATTTACTCCTGAATTAGTGGAGGGAGCTATGGATTTGAATTTCAGTAGATTTGGCTCTTAGAGGACTGTAAGAGGGATATTTAAGTGAGGGTTGAGATGGGGATCCGATGGTAAAGATTTTCACCTGTTTGCTCTAAACATTGTGTTGAACAGACACTCTTTTTCTATTATTGTTGAAATTCTAGGTAGTTCTTTGATCACGTTATATGCAGGGAATGGTTGCAACAATAATCCATGATGTGTGTTTGATAAAATGTCTTAAAAAAATTGTATTGTGCCATTAATGAGGAAAACTGACGTTTTATACAAGTGCTAAGAGTAATCCAGTAAAAGCAACACTTTTCTTATGTTGTTTGTCACCATTGGATAGACACTTTTTTATATTACAATGCTGATTTTTTTGCTAAAATAAAAAATCTGCTAGCAAGTGTGAGAGAGAGACAAAGACAAGAGATAGGATACAGAGGATGTATGGTTGTTTTAAGGGGAATCTTATAGTGGGTTGTATTTGAAATTGTGATTTACGAATGGGTTTATTTGATTTTGATTGGCCCTTTTTCTATTTGCTCCTAAGAACATGTTGGACAACCAACATCAAAAGAGAAAGAATTATAATAGTTGATATCTTTAATCCTTTTTTGTTCATGGTTATAAAACTTATTGCTGTATTTCAACTTTTTTTTTTCAGGGAAAAAAATCTTAATGCTTTTTTTTTTTTTTTTTTTTTTTGCTTTTTCTTTTGGTTTTCTTGGGTTGCTAGGAACACAACCTAGCAGGTTAGAGAATCAGTGGTTGTATTTACTTTAACCGTGAAACTTATATAATTATTTGTGTTATAGTGTTTGTGTTTGTATTGATCCCCTCTTTTTGTTGTGTTTTATTTGTGTGTGTGATTTAGATTGGTAGTAGATTGAGTTTGAGAAGAAACTATGGGGTCAAAGATAATAAATTTGGGGTGGATGCCTAGGCTCTTATGCTTAGGGGTGTGAAGGAAGCTTACTTATGTTATCAAGGTCACCTTACTTCATAGCTACCTAACCACAAAATTTCTTAATAAATATTTACACTCTTGCTATCTATATATACATCTCATATCTTAAAAATCTTTCATTTATAATAAATATATTTCCTTCGCGGAGCTTTATATATAAATATATTTTGTACCATTTAAACACATTTCATAATATATATATATATATATATATATATATATATATAGTTTTCTGCTAGAGCTAGAGCTAAAGAAAGTGTATGTAGGACTCTCCATCTTCAATCAAAGGGGAAAGTGTATGGTTCAAATGGAAGCAGCAAAACCAAGAAAGAATCCAAAGACTTAATTTGGTTGGAAATTTTTATTATTATTTGTGAATTTGAAGGATATGAGAATGCAAACCGTAATGAAAAGAGTCCTGTCACCTTGCAAATGATAGAGGATATGAGAATGCAATTTGTGAATCTATTTAACATTGGCTTTGTAAACAAATTGATGAGTGCTAATGTAAGTTCTTTAAGATTTTCAAATTTTAAAGCATTTGATTTGTTAAAATCTTATAGTTACTAAAAACTTTCCCGTGCATTGCACGGGTTAGCGACTAGTTATATAAATATCACATTTGTCTTATTGTATGTCAGAAAGCCTATGAATTATATAGTCTCTCTTCTACAATTTTAGGGTCCCTTTAATTGTAAATTTAAACTAAATTTTTTAATCTATTCAATTCCCCTTCTTTTGGCAGATATGGGAGGATATATTGGGGTTTGAGAATGCTGAATTTTATATCAAAAGGTGGCCTGACTTGGATGGTCTGCGTTTTAAAGATGTTCTTATTTCATTTCCTGATGCAGTTCCCTGTGGAATTAAGGTGGCAGCTGAAGGCGCAAAGATAGACATAAATCCAGATGATGATTATGTTTTGAAAGAAGGGGATGAAGTCCTTGTTATAGCTGAAGATGATTATGTTGTTGATGACAACTTGGCTGCAGAAGTGATTGAAGAGATTGGTGATAACTTATGTGATAGCTATTTCAGTTATTGTTGTAGGTTTATATTTGGTTATGTATGCTCAACACATATGGTTGCCAGAAGTGACTCAGACTTTCTTTGAAATTATGTGATAATAATATTTGAAATTAAGTTATGTGATTTGGCCAGCATATGGTCCTTAATAATTAGAATGCCATGGGTAATGTAGGGTGTTGGTTAGATTATGAAACTTAGTTGTTCATGGGGTGGGTCACAGGGTTTGAAACTTGTGGGTTTCAGGCCAGGGTTTATTAGAAGAAATGGTTTAGGGTTTTGGATTGAATTAGGGTGTGAAAAGGGTTGAGTTTAAATGGTGCTTCAACTTTATAAATGCTGTTTGCTGGGATTTTCTGGCAACATCTGTTTGAAGGATTTTAGGATTCTTTTTCTAGATTATGTGTAGGCTTAAAAATTGAGAGAACTTCAATTTTTTCTGGCTATGAAAAAGTATACAAGAGATGGGGTATTCTTTGAAAAGAGGCTGAATCAACCTCTTTTCAATAAGAATGCCCAGATTGGTACCCGAGCTTGGTGAGCTCGGGTACTTCACAATGTACCCGAGCCCACCAAGCTCGGGTACCAATCTGGGTATTCTTATTGAAAAGAGCGCTGATTCAAGCTCGGGTACCAATCTGGGTATTTTGAAAAGAGGCTGATGAATCAGCCTCTTTTCAATTTCTTTTAATGGGTTGGTTTCCTGGTGAAACTCAACCGAAATATCAGAATCTTCTACAGTCTAAACATTTTTGTTGAGCTGCTGGGTAAGACGAGTGAGAGTGGATCAACTTTGGAGTGATGATAAAACTAAGTACACAAGCAAAGCCTAGATATGCATCTGCTAATACATGTCCTATAATATGTTGAATTACAGTTCCCTGAAAAATAACAATAGAATAAATGAGGAGAATCATGAATCATGATTGAATAAAGAGGGAAAATATTCATAGGGAGGATTCCTTCTACTCCAGCTAAAGTCACAAAAAGCAATTTATTTTCAGTTTCATAACTACAACGAGACATCCTAGTCCAGCAAACCTACCATCTCGTTCTGTATGCTAAGTATAACTTAACATGTAAAATCATTATATCCAAATAACGTAAAGGATCATGCAGCCAAACACAGTCATTATCTTTAGAACTATTCTTGCCATTAACACAAAAACCAAGACCATCGCAAGGAAAAATAAAATCGAGCACTAGCTCATCATACGTTATTGACTAGGATATTAATGACATCAGCAAAGCAAGTGCAAGAGATCTCACAGAAGGAGAAGGTCTTGAATTTCCTGACAATTATAGCCCCCAACAGGTTTAAGCAAATATAATTTGTGTATAAAGAAAAATGAGAGGCTGATTCATTCAACGGTTATACCTTTAACAGTCATTTAATACAAAAATTCTCTGGCTGCTACAAAAAAGCATTTTAAGTTTTAACAAAACCATTCAAAATATTGATTATCAGGCCCACCCACCACTTTCATGGGCAGTGGAGAATGATAAAATCATATTAATAACAGATTGCAAGGACCTTCTACAATCGCAGTTCACGGCATTGAATCAACCAAAACAACAGCAATAAAAGGAAATCTTATTCCTTTGTCTTAATGTTGACATTACAACACACATAGTAACAGTTCATTTACAAAGGATCTGGAAAATATTGTCCGCAAAACCCTAATACTCAAGCAAACTACGATTTACCAATAACTTAGTTATGACTGGAGTTTTTGAATGGCTAAAATAACTTCAGTAATGGCATGGAATTTTCTCCTTTCCTTGAGAAGCAACTTTGCCACTTCAAGAGCCCGGCGTTCACAATCCGCTCGTCTGCTAGCATCAGTGATTGATTCAAAATCCTCAACATGTGCAACACCAACAATTCTCCTACCAATCAGAAGATGCTCAAAATGAATCAATACTAGGAGTTAATATCAACACATTAGAAAAAGAATTTAACTAGAGATCCTAAAAGGATGAACATTAGCAAAATTATCCCCCATAAGAAATATATGAATTCATTATACAGTGTCATTGCCCTTTTATGCTGATTTACCATATTACATCTAGAAACTACATAGTGATAACATCTTCACTCAGGCTCTTTTCAATTTCAGTTTCACCACAAAACCAACTCATTAAAAATACATAATTGAATGGCATATAGCATGCATTTTGTTTCAAGTTGCATTTAGAAGAATGCCACGGTTCAAAATTAGCGTACCTAGTCTGCGACACCACCACTTGTCGGTACCTCATTCCGCTTAGGGCATGTTCTTCGGTTATGCCCCTCTTGGTCACACAACCCGCATTGCACCTTCCTCCCCCCCTCCTTCTAGGGTGTGGTTCTCGGCCGGTTCCCACCCTCGTCCATCTCATTCCTGATTCGTGTTGAGACAGGGCGGCCTTTCGCTCGAATCAATCGGGGGTTAGGGAGGACCCTTCGAGTTTCTTCAGGATCCGGCCATGATAATCTATCTTTCAACGCAGGGAAAATGGGAGCATAGCTCCGAAATAGTGCATCCACGCTATAGCATGGGTCAATGTATTGCTCTGCATCATGTCGATACCTAATACAAACTGCAATGACATGTGAACATGGTATCTTGTACAGCTTCCATTTTTGACATGTGCAACTTCTTTGCAACAAATTAACTCCATGTGTGTGATCCCCATGTCCAGCAACTTCTTACTAGGATTTCTGCAGTTAGGCTAGTTGGCATTTGGCACTTCGATTATTTGAACTTCATCTTTTATATACAGTTAAATTTTATTACTCACAAAAGACCAAAAAAATGATAATCAAGTTTCCTTCTTCTTTTTCTCTAAACTCTCTAATCCTTCTCTCTATTTCTTAGGAGGCTTGGCTACCTCAAATCAGCCATTTCTATACACAACCACATGCTTAACACTACCTTCTACACTAATCTCAAAATGTTCTTAACATAATAGGAGGCTTGCTAAGAGAAACTTTGGAACACTATCAATAATTCATTAGGAGTGCAAGGTTGAGAAGGATTTTCTTTGAATGGATAGTTCTAGCTTGCTGAACTGTGTGCATTCAGGTTGGTGTATTATTTTCACAATCAATAAAGTCAAACAGGAACTTTCTAAAGTTAAAATAAGAATTACATTATCTGTTCTCTGTGGAAAAGGGAAGAATCAATATAATGAATATCACTAATAAACTAATAGACCTCAGGTCATCAAAAATGAAACAGTCATTCGCTTCAGGTGGCAAAATTGTTTATTCACCTTTTCATGGGCAAGGAGATTTAGGATCTATCTAGATTCCCCAAAAATGAACGATATCTATCATTAGATGAAGCTAAAGCTTCATATCACCATACTTGTTTAAGCATATATACTATAAAGAATAACCAAAATGTTCTACCATTTCGTAGAGGTTCCTGTTCAACTTTGCTCTTAGAATGTCTGCTATTATATTTTCTCCCTTTTACAGTTATTTCATATATGTTAAACCCAAGATTTGGAACCCTCACCTTGGCTCTGGGGATATGGAAATATGCTGCGGATGGACTTGATTTCAGTTTCCAATCCTACCAACAAAATAACTATGCAAATCAAGTTGTATGTTATGCCAAACAAACATGCATGCTCATGCAAAAAAACAGAAAATGCATGCAGAGATACCAGAGGACCATTGGGTAGGGAGTGATGCATCTAAATATTGGTCAGCGGTTTACAGATTTCTGGATTGCCTATTACTAATAAATGAGAAAAAATGGTCTTCCTTGTAGACATAGGTCTCATTTTAATGAAAAGATGAGAGGCATTTTAAGCAATGGATTAATCGATTATTATCTTGTATACCAATTTCAAATGAAACGCACAACGGCCAGTAAGCTTTATTCAGGATCTTAATCATTTGGCTGTCTAGGATGCAGGAATATCAATTTGATGTAAATATTCGGTCCATCTTGGGGAAGGGATTACTTCTGCTTGGATGATTGAACATGATTGAGCTTAAAAGGTCATTCTGTAGGCATTTTCCTTTTTGTTCACATTTCCTAATGCTGCTATAAACTCTAACATAGATGTTGTTTTTATACAGGTGACCAAGATTGGAAGAGCCTTGATTTTTCTTTTAGTTGAGTACTTCTTTTCCATTTTTCAAAGCATGGCACCACGACCTCTCCGCCTCACCTACCGACGACCACCACCTAGGTTCCTTTTCATCATACTCCTGATACGTTTTTGCCTCCAAAATTTGGTCCCAAACTCAATTTAAAATGACAGGTTGTTTCCTTCCCTAAAGAATTCTTAAACATATCTTACATTTGACACCTTCGTTTCCAAGGTCTATGTAGTAAAAATTTGTATATCTCTAGCATCACTCAATCCAAAATGAAAATGCTAAAACTATAACCAATTTTACAACAAAAACAGTATATCAACACAACTTATCTAACCTCTAGAGATCAGGAACACAAGCCATCAAAACAGTATTGTAGAGTACCCGCAATTCAATGTATATATCAAACTAAGAAATAACAAGATTGTTTTGTATTTGGAGTTCATAAATTTTTTTTGTAACAGGGAATTCACCCTTAGCACGAGGGTTAATCTGACAGAATCTTCTCCAAATCAAAATCAATTTAAAAGAAAGTTTTGTATATTTAAGATTAGAAAAAAAGAAAGAAAGAAGGTTTTGTATATTTAAATGTCGTTGCACCATGTAATTTTAAGGGTCAAATGAACTATCTCCATTTTAATTTTATAGATTATCAAAATTGTCATTTGGAGTAAAACTTTGACTAATTGATCAAGTCCATTAATCACAAAAAATTCATGTCGTAAGAGGAAGGTGAAGGAAATAGATATGGTGGGGTCCCTAGTGCCTATGCTCTGTTTGTGAAGCTAGGAAGAACCAGAGACAGAGAGTGGGATAACGAATACATCAGCAACCACCAAAACCAAACCTCGGGCAGCGACAAATCCCAAGCCAAAATCTCACCACCCCCATATACCACACACACACACACACACGCACACAAAAGGAGACATTAACAAAGCGAGATAGAGAGCTTTTAGAGAGAGAAACAGAGAGAGAGAGAGAGAGAGAGAGAGAGAGAGAGAGAGAGAGAGAGAGAGAGAAAGATATGGCAATGGCAATGGCGCTTCGCAGGCTTGCCTCATCCATTGACAAGCCGATTCGCCCTATCGTCAATGGCGGTTCCCTCTATTACATGGTTTTCTTTCTTTCTTTCTTTTGTGTTCCTAAACATTTCCTTTCTTACACCTTATTATCGTTGGTTTTGTTTCATAATTGATAGTCATCTTTGCCTAATGAGGCTGTGTACGAGAAGGAAAAAACCCGTGTCACTGTAAGCTTATTTCTTTAATCTCTAATTACACTCCACCATAGCTTAATTATATATGTATTCTATTTATGTTTTATTACCCATGTACGTGTTCACTGCATTTCCTACTAATCACAAAAGACCAACATTCTAATAAAAAGCCAAAAACACAAGCACAACCAGACGAACATTCTAGTAATCACCGATTAACTAAGTAAATAAATTGATCAAAACCCAGAATCAAATTAATTTCTGGATCAAAACCCACCTGGATCAAAATCCAGAATCAAACTATGCATAACAATAACAAATTTACAAAAAAAAAATACCCACAACCTGAACATGCAAGTTGAGCGAGACATACCTTGTGAGAGGGAGACCGAGAGCGAGACGGAGACGGAGACGGAGACGGAGAATGAGGCAGATTTGAGAGAGGGAGATAGCGAGATTGAGAGAGGGAGATAGCTTTAGATTGAGAGAGGGAGATAGCGAGATTGAGAGATGGAGATGGCGAGATTGAGAGGTG
Source organism: Quercus agrifolia (assembly GCA_029955455.1). Taxonomy (NCBI): domain Eukaryota; kingdom Viridiplantae; phylum Streptophyta; class Magnoliopsida; order Fagales; family Fagaceae; genus Quercus; species Quercus agrifolia. Next base: position 6,333,717 of record JARQAD010000010.1, on the reverse strand, counting down.
CTTTGTGGGTGTGTTTTGCTCTGGCAGACTGCTCTCTGGGTTTCAGTTGAAGTTTTGAAAAAGTGTTTTGGTTTAAGTTCAAGGTTAAGTGACGGTAACAGATGGTACTCGAGCTTCCTGAACTTGGGTACCAATCAGTTTTTTTAAATTCAAGATGCTGATGGTCAAGTGCCACGTGGATGACAAAAATGGGGTACTCGAGTTTGGTGAGCTCGAGTACCACAAAAGGTGGTACATCCCTAATTATTTCCGAAACAGTGTTTCGGACCCAATTATTTCCAAACTAAGTGCTAATGGGCCATTTTGGCCTAAATAAAATATAGCATTACAAGATTTAATGCAAAACACCCAAAAAAAAAAAATGTTAATTCAAATTGCAAAATTGGGTCAAAGAGAATGCATATATAAGGTAAAAGACACCCAACCAATTGAAGATTATAAAATACTCTTAAGAGTATTGTTTGGGACTTATTTTTCGTCATCAATGACAATTAGATGTTTCCTAAAACGTAGAAATCGTAGTAATGGGGTCGAGTAGTGGCATGCCTTGCTATGTGCTAGTGGTACCTAGCTAGGGGCTTACTAAAAAGTCCAAGTGAAAATGTACCATGGGGTATGGGATGATGATTACGCACATTGGTTTAGTGACCAAGCCACGATGTTGTTATTCTTAACACATTTCTTAATCCTTGAGAGACAAATGAATCTTTAGAACTGATAATATTTGATTGCTGATAAACAATATTTATTTATAATGCTTCATAAATCAAGAAAAATGACCGTTGAAAATGCAACTTTACCATTATAATCACAATTTAGTTTAGCATTTGGATTTCAAAAATTTTATAGCTAGTAAGGACCATAAAATCAAGAACGAGCATTTTCAGCCATATATACAGTTAAAACTAGCTTTCCCAACAAAATGGAAAATGATCTTGTATATACTTGTGTCTTTTGATTGATATATTTTTGAACAAAATTTCTAACTAATCTAGTATGGAAAGAAACCTTTCATACTCCCCTTATATCTATTTTTTAATGAGAATTTTGAAAAATTCATCATTAGATCACATTTTCTAATTATAGGCTTGCAAAACTTCAAGAAGATAAAAAGCCAAATGGTTATATCATCAATTAAACATTTAAATTTCAAGTTATTGTAGTCTTAAACTATGCATAAAAAATACATTTATGGATTGAATAGTAATTAACATTTGTTTTGAACAAAATTTGAGTAATTAACATTTTTTGGATGTTTTAAATATAAATAGGGGAGGAGTACTCTCCATTGTTTAGATGTCTAAAGATTAAAATGAAAATGAGAAAAAATGATAAAAGAACATCAAATATATTGGCAATTATGTTTCTAAAAAATGGCAATTATGGATTAAGATCCCCTCTTATTGAATCCTCTACTTCCCCTAATTATTAATTTGACATAAGATATATAATATTTAAAAATCAAATAAGTGCTCTATCTTTGCACATCTAACTAAAAATACGAAAGAATTGGAGAGAATTACTTTAAGGACCTGCGTTTATTTTATTTTTTTGTTTTGGGAAAAGCGCATTTCAGTGGCTTTATGTCACACTAGTGGGTTCCGTGTACTGTTTAAGGGACCTACAAACCTTTTTTTTAGCAACTTTTTCATTAAAAATGAGTCTCATGGCACTATTCACACATTTAAAAATTATTTTATTATAGTGTTTTCAGTTTTCAATAAAATAAGCGGTATCTAAACGCACCCTATATCTCTTGTTTGTTCAATTAAAAGAAATAGATATTATTTTTTATTTTATTTTAAAGTCAGTAATTTTCTTTTCTTGACAATGACATAGAAAGATTAGAAGAGTTTAGGTCAAAAAATAAAAAAGCCAATAATACGACTGCGTACCAAACTAAAACAAAAAATTCGGACAGCCCAAACATTCGGCTCCTTTTAAAAGACTGTGGTGTGGTTTTGATACATGTAGCCACGTAGGCAAGATTTAGGAAACAACCAGGGAAGTCGCACTTGAAAATTGGTACTGCTCCTAATTGAGAATGGAATAACTGGCTTATTTTTTACACATAATTCAAGGCTTAGAATTTATTTTAAAGAATGTACTCGTTATAACAACCAATAAAGGCAATAACAAATCTTAACCTACCTGCAAAATTGATCCCAAAAGCTGTGCATGTGTTACACCAAAGAAATACTACAAAAATCAAATTTGAATGCTATTTTTTTTAAAGAAAAAATATTTAAAAATGAAAATTAAATGCACATACTCATTACACTAGTGAGTTTTTTACTTTTTTGTTTTGATTTATTGACAAATTATAAATCATTAAATCCATGCAATTACTTATATTATAATACTCTTAAACATTTTGTACTTTGGTATGGCAGACCTTGGGACAAATTAAGAGAAAATAAATAAATAAGTAAAAACAGACAAAAGTGAGAAATCTCACTAAGATTCATTTAACTGTTGGAAAGTTTAATTTTTTATAGATTTAATATACTATCAAGCAACAAAAAAATTTGTATCAGACCATGAGACTTTGACATCATAAAGAATCATGGATACCGGAAACAAATAGAAAGCACATGTTGTACAAATATATGACCATATGAGTATCCTAATGTCTTTTTAGAATGGTTCATTTTTTTTTCCCGAATCAATAAAACATTCGCCCAAAGCCGTTTGGTACACTCCAGTATAATTCGGATTTTGTAATCTTTATGCAGACTATGATACTCAAAAGGAATTTTCTATTGGTTTTCTTTGGGATGGTCCACCAAATGACCAAGAAGCAAATATAAATACCCCACTCTTTCAACTGCAATGGAAGCAAGCAAAAAAGACCAGAACCCAGCTGATAAACCATTTCCATTTTCCTCTCCATCGCCCTCTGTTCCGAACATACCCAAATTCCTCACTCAGTTCAGGATGGACAGCAACAATTTGAGCAATCTTCTTTCCGAAAGGTTAGTACAAAGTTCTTTGCTTTAGTTTTTTGGTTCTACATTTCTCTGTTTAGCCATGAATTCTAGTAGTGCAAAGACTTGAAGCTCCATGGTTTAGTACTAATTTTTTTAGACAAACAAGACGTTTTTTAGCTCCTAAACCTACATGATCATTTTCCCTTTTGAAGTGTTTCGCTAAATAAGGTTGGTTGCTTATAATGTGCCTTCAATTAATGTTCATTAAATTGTACTTAATGATAGATATGAAAATGAAAAGAGAGATTGGATGTGCCTCTTTTATTGTATTTTCAAGAATTGGATTGGAGCTTCCATATTCAAGTTTGGCCTACAATCAACAATCTAAACTCCATCTTCTCTGTTGTGTTGTGTATGTGTTGGCGTGTTTCTAAAGCCCGGAATCAGTGTGTTGAACTACCTGCGGGCAACCCAACTAAGCTACAAGCCTGTAATACATGGTGCATAAACTATGATCATGATATTTTGGAGCAAATAAGCAGACAAATTGTAGTTTAATCTTATATATATTCTGCCTTTTAATGGGTTAGTGCCCTGATTATTATTATTTTTTTTTGTCATTAGTATTTTTCTTTTTGGTTCTTTCTTCTTCTCCCCTGTTTTAAGTGTTAGGTTTGTAATTTTAAAAAGTGAAAACTTTTGGAGCTTTACATAAGATCCAGAGATTTTACCTTTGGATGTTAAGCCGGGTTAAATTTTGAGAGTCATGCCAGAGTATTAGAAATGGCTCTGTTTTCTTTTTCTTTTTCTTGTCATGTTTATTTTCTATTATAAAGATGTATTTAACTCCCAAAACTTTTTATATTGTCGATCCAAAACAAATATTAGATTTTATCCCAGATTTGTATTAACTTATAAATTTTAATTTTTTATTTAAAAAATTAAAATTACTACATAAGAGAACTCATGTTTATTTAACTCTTGCACACATCTTTTAAAACCTTTTGCTAAAACATATTTGTTTATTTGTTAAAAGTTAGCTAATATATATATATATATATATATATATATATATATATATATATATATATATATATATATATATATATATTCTTAAGTAAGATTTTCAAAAGTTTTCCACAAACAAATAAATTAAAAGTTGATAAATGAGTTGTTTTTAATCGACAAAAGTAGACCTCAATAAAAATAAAACCATTGGGCTAGACAATTGACCAAAAGACAATGTAAATATGAATATTTTCTATACACCATTATGCCATGTTTAATCTAAATATTATATGGGAGATTCTTAGTTTCTTACACCATTTGATATATATATATATATATATGCAAAGATTTTACCTTATGCATGATGGTTGGTAAAATTCCCAATTTTTTAAGAAAGTGGGATTTACTAAGCCAAGGTTTAGTTTAGGCTTTTGGCACAATATTAAAACATTTTATACACTAAGTAGCTAACATCTTTGAACATGGGATAAAGTTTTCACAATCTTTGTCCAACTTTAGTTAAAAATTCAAGCTATCTTCACCCTATATATATATATATATATAGACACACCAAAACATTTCACTATGTTATAGTACATATGAAAATATGCCATGTTGTATACTGTTAGCAACCTAGCCCAAAAAAACAAATGGAAACAGATTTTCATTTAATTCTTATATTTGCACCCTTTAATAATATGTTTAACGTTATTTATTTTTTTTAAATCTATATTTTGAATATAATCTGAGACATTTTAATGTTTCTATGTCTAGATTTGAGCAAGAACTCCGTTTCTTCAAGCAATTTCTTGTTGTGTTCGGTTTTTCCTTTAGTTTCCTGCTTGCCCTCATTGGATTGAAGTATCAAAACTCAGATGGTGCTCTATTCCATGAACATCGTGTGATCATGGTGCTATTAATAATAGATGTATGTACCGGCACTATAGCATTGGCAATGGTGACACTACCAACTTTCTGCAATAGTTCTCTCTTTCTATTTGAAATTGTGTGCCTTATTTCTGAAGTTTTTTCCTGTGACTTGCTTCTTTTGATCCTTGTCCCACCCTTTGGGGTGCTCATGTTCATTGTTAAATATTAGCATTGATACACCATGTTAAATATGCTAGTATGGATGCGGAAGCGAAAGCATAAAGTATAGAATACAGTAACACACGAGAATTACGTGGTTCAGCCTAATGGCCTACATCTACGGAGGAAACCCTAAAGGGCTACATCAATAATATATTAAAGTGTAGTACAAATCCTGTGTTACAATGAATCATAACATTTATATATATAGTAGACTAAACCCTAAACTAATAGACTTCTAGTACAAGTAGGAGACTTGACTTGCACACAAAGTAGAATTAGGCTTGGGCCTATACTAATGGACTAATATATCTCTAACACCCCCTCTCAAACTCAAGATGGAAGCTTGATGAAATCTTGAGATTTGATAAGATTGAGAAGATCCCTAGAATGAAGTTTGGCTCTGTGACGGTAGTTTGAGGAAGGCAATGGTCTTGCAGTGTTGATGCGACTTCTAACGGTGGCTTGACTATACCGGAGAGTTTTGACGGCAGCAGTAGGAAGCCAAAGAAGATGAACGCAGCAAAAAAAACACCGAGGAAGACAAAGATTGCTCTTAAATATACCGTAAAGACAGAAAACCATGGCCAAGCCTAATTCTAATGGACTAATATATCTCTAACATTCATTATATGTGCATTTGGTCTTGTATATATACTTTATGGCACATACCCCAAAATTCTCAATTCCTGTCAAGAAATTCTTAAATCAATGAGGCAAGAACCTTCCCAAACACCCAATGAATCTCTAATGCTAACTTCTAACGAGACAGAGATACAGATGGCAGAAATGGCATAATGTTTAATAGCAGCTTGACCATAATTTCTTCTCTCTCAGACACACTGATTGGATGGAGATGGTGTTTTTAGTATGCACAAATATGGAATATGGTGTTAGTTCTATTTTACCCAATCCTCAAAGCTAAATTTTCATGAGATTGTTGATAAAATTTGTAATGTATGAATCAATAGAATATGAATAACCTTGGTTTGAATATATGACCAATTTTTTTTGATAATATATGACCAATTGGATCTGAGCCAAATTGTCTCTTTCATTGAGCAGATTTTGTATATTCCTAATGTTTAAATTGCATAAGTTCATACTTTAACGATCATGAATGCTAAAACATAGTCTAAAGCAATTCAATTTCTTGTAATAAGTCTGCTGGCCCACAAAAAAGAAGAGATAATTGGGCTTCGGTTAAACAAATCAGTCAGGCTCCCAAAAAAAAAAAAAAATTAGCGTTTGGTTTGGGCTTAAGTCTTTTTGAGATGCAGGATAAAGAATTCATATCTAGATTGAGATCATAAATAACCATAAAGGATTGAGATCAGTATTGCACCAAATGTATTAACCTCTATTTTTCTCTCAAAAAAATTTATCTATTCACTTTTTAACTTTTGCAAACTTCTTTTTTTTGGTAAGGTTGAGATTGAAACGTGTTTCTTTAAACTCTCAATTTTAGCCATTAGAAGTTAATGTATGTTCAAGTACCAACTAGAAAAAGAGTCCTTAACAGTATACTTGGAAACCCATTTGCCTCACACTCAAAAGCCAATGTATCAATAGCTTGCAGCAAACATAATTCTTGCCATAGGCTGAATATTTCACAATTAATAAATCAATGTAGTTGCTTAGTGATAATGCATGAATAAATAGTAATTAACAGGAAAAACTTCTAGCTTCTTTGACAAGAGAGTTCAAAAATGTTGTACCTATCCACTTGTATGAAATGTTACCATAAGTTGTGAAACTTGAAAATATGCTTTCTTTTTTGTTCCATAAGAAAGAACCACACAATTTATATGGAAATATTCAGTTTTATTATCTATGTAACAGTTTAAATTTGAATCTACGTATACCTACTGGACAAGAATTGTTAAATTTTTCTTCTTTCCTTTTCATTTAACCGATATTCTCCCCCAAAAGAACATAAGTATTTCACAGGTATTTGGCGGTGAGAGATAGGGAATTTGCTTAGTCAAATGTGCGTTTAGCTAGAGTTAAATTTTTTGAGTTAGTTTATTAATTAGATTTTAATTGAGGCAACATGTTTTTTACCCTACATCTGTTTCAAATCAATCTTGTCCATAAAATAAACTATTCATTTCAAAGGGAAATGGAGAGGATCCAAATCCAATCATCATTGAAAAAATTAGGGTATATTGTTTACCTTGGTCATAATCCTATTTGGCCCTCTAAGAAATGACCAACTATGTCCTATTCATCTGCTAAATCAAAATATTAATCTCTTGCATCAAGTGTGACAAACAGTAGTGGAGCCAAAAACTTTCTCAAAGAAAGCCAAACTAAATGTATCATTGTATTCTAGTAACCTTAACTCTCTCAATATAAATTTGTACGACTTTAGTTTTAGACCCAAAAAAAAAAAAAAACTTTTGCTAAAGAGATTTACTCATATATTTTTATAAACCTATGCTCTTTTTCCCCTTTAAATGCTCCTAAAATTAATGACTTATATATGACAAAAAGTCAATATTAAAAGGAAAATTGATGTAGGAAAGAATCTCCAAATTAATTTATGTAATTTGTTATTTTTTGGTATTTATTTGTAATTTTCATTATTTTAGGATTAGGGCATTTATTTCTTTGTTTTTAGGTGCTTTTAATGTTTTTCAAATCAAAATTGGTTCTTATTATGGTTAGGGATTAATTAGGAGTTATTTTAGAATATATTTTCTTGTCTGTTAAGATTTATGGAGCCTTTAAATAAGCCCCTAAGATTGTAAACATTTTTCATAGATGATTATCAATAAAATTGCAGAGTTTTTCTCAAACTTTTCTCTGGTGGATTCCAGTTTATCATCTTGTGGATTCAATGAATCCTTCGTGGATTCAAGATTTACTACTGGAAACTAATAGTTTAATTTTTGTCCATCAAAGAAAGCATCGTGTGTGCTTTCTCAAAGGAGGCCAAGCTAAATGCACCATTGTATTCCAGTAGCCTTAACTCTCTCAATATAAATGTGCACGATTTTATTTTTAGACAAAAAAAAAAAAAAAAAAAAAATATTTTGCTAAAGAGATTCACTCATACATTTTTATAAACCTATGCTTTTCTTTCTTTCTTTCTTTTTTTCTTTAAATGCGCCTAAAATTAATGATTTATATATGACAAAAATTCAATATTAAAAGAAAAATAAAGGAGACAACAATAACAAGCTTCAATAAATAGAGAGAGAGAAAGATATTTTTTCAAGTCTTTGACACTTCGACGAGTGCGATTGAGAGAAATTTCTTCATTTCTCATAGAGAAAGAGCTAAGTTGTGATACCACAATTTGATTGATTGTGTGATGTGTGTGGGTATGTGATGAGTCCCACATCGGGTATTTACCGGGTAGATTTAGGCTTTATTAACAACTATAAGGAACTTCATTTGTGACTAGTCCTTTTGAGGTATAGCGTAGATGTGGCTAGTGCTTTTCCTTGGGTCGTTACATATGGTATCATAGCCAACCCGGTAATCCCGTGTGGGCTCAGATACACTACCCCACAAAATGGGCCCTAACGAGGACGTTAGGGATTTAAGTGGGGCAGATTGTGATGCTCCAATTTTATTGATTGTGTGATGTATGTGGGTGTGTGATGAGTCCTACATCCGATATTTACTGGATAAATCTGGGCTTTATTAACAACTACAATGAGCCTCAATTCCTAACGAGGACGTTAGAGATTTAAGTGGGGGAGATTGTGATGCTCCAATTTTATTGATTGTGTGATGTATGTGGGTGTGTGATGAGTCCTACATCCGATATTTACTGGATAAATCTGGGCTTTATTAACAACTACAATGAGCCTCAATTGTAACTAGTCCTTTTGAGGTATAGTGCAGATGTGGCTAGCGATTTTCCTTGGGTCGTTACATATGGTATTAGAGCCGGCTAGGTAACCCCATGTGGGCTCAGAGACACTACCCCACAAAATGGGTCCTAACGAGGACGTTAGGGATATGAATGGGGGAGATTACGATACCCCAATTTGATTGATTGTGTGATGTGTGTGGGTGTGTGATGAGTCCCACATCGGGTATTTACTGGATAGATCTGAGCTGCTTTATTAACAACTACAAGGAGTTTCATTTGTGAATAGTTTTTTTGAGGTATAACGCAGATGTAATTAGCGCTTTTCCTTGAGTCGTTACATAAGTTATGAGAGATCTTAGAGGAGAAAGAGAGCTGAAAGTTGAGAGAAGAGAGAACTTTGATGGTTGAGAGAGAGAGAGAGAGAGAGAGAGAGAGAGAGAGAGAGAGAGAGAGAGAGAGAGAGAGTTTAGATGACAAAAGAGAATAGAGGGTAAAGGGACCCCAGATGGTTGAGAGGAGAGATGAATGTGAGAGAAAGAGACTTTAGATGAAAAAAGTATATTAATAATAATAATAATAAAAAGAATATGAGTATTTAAATAAAATAAAAGGGAGAATTGATAATTTTTTTTTAGTAAACAATAATACTTATTAGAATACACATGAAAATAGTAGTATTAGTATTTTAAACCGGATTTATAATATATTATATAATCAGAGTACAACTACATATTAGTGTTTTAAACCGGGTTTATAATACATTACATAATCAGAGTACAATTACAAAAGGGCCTAACCTTTGTAGTTATAGACTGAGGTTATAAACAGCGGATACTAGACACACACAACCAATGTGGGATAAACATCCCTATTTTCTTTTTGAGTAAATAGTAATACTTATTAGAACACGCACAAAAATAGTAATATTAATGTTTTAAACTGGGTTTATAATACATTACATAACCATAGTACAACTAAAAAATAGTCTAACCTTTGTAGTTGTAGACTGGAAAATAGATAATCTGATGTGAGTGTTTTGTAAAAATGATTATGTAAATAAGTAAATAAAAGTAAATTCTTATACTAAAATAGACAAAAAAAAAATTTAGTTAGATTGAAGTGATTGCTCTAAGCTTGGAATTAAATTTTATTTGTTGTAATACTTGCTATTTTATTATTTTGTAAGTACATTTAGTTTTTACAGCAATGGGATTTTCAAATATTTATTAGACAATAGTGAAACCTACATTTACAAATGAAGGATATCCTTACGTTTCCTTAAATGAATGGCACCGAATGAATTTGGAAATTTTGACTGTACAACTGAGACACATTATATTACTGACGTTTAACTCGTATTATTCGTTCAAAAGTTTGGAAAAGATCCTTTTATTTCCCCACTGACACCCAAAAGTTATCTACAGGCAGCCCCACCTTGTTTCTTTTTAATCTAATTTGCCTCCAATTTTAACGTATTGAATGAGTCATCCAAAATGACCCCACTATCCTTTGAATCTGGCGTCAAGAACTTTATATCATGCATGGTTCAAGTTAGTAAAGCACAAAAAATTTCACCTTTTTTTTTTTTCACTCATTTTAAGTTAGTAAAGCTTTTACTAGTTTTTATTTGGATTACTAACATCATTTTTTTTACTACTAGTAATAATCTTGAATATCAATAGATTTCAAATTTTTTATCAAATTATTTGACAACTTTTTTCATATCTGTTAAGTTAAAAAACTTTCGTCGGTTTTAATCTGAACCCACCACTAACAATCTTCTACGTCAACAAATGAAATTTTTTTTATTAAATTATTTGTGTCTCTAGACTTTCTCTTCAAATGATATGGCAAGCCAGGAAGCCATATAGTTAAATTGGTATATTATAATATTTTTAATTGAGATGTTCAAAATTCAAAACAAATCTTCTAATTATTGAATTATTAATTTTTTTTAAAAAAAAAACAAAGGCAATATGACGGAGATGCAAGAAGTTACATTAAAAATTCAAACATACTGTTCTATCTTTCAATCTCAAAAATAATAATAATAAATGAATTGGTGTGTGATATTTAGCGTTTTCTACTCGTTTTTTAAATAAATAAAAAAACTACAAACAAAGGTACACTACAGATAGGAAGATTAGAGGTGGAAGTGTAAAAGGACGTCTCAACTCCCAACCCAAAAGATAAATTCGGAAGCCGTATAATACTTGATACCTCCCATTTTAGAGGCAATTGTTTGGAGGCATGAGCATGAGTGGGGGAAGGAAACGTCAGAGAAATCACAATAGAAAATGACACCTCTGAAGTTGACCACCTTGACATTCACACTCAAAAGTATTAAACTGGAATAATTGACTTTTTGTGATTAGATACAAACCTCAATGTTTTTTTACATTACACATAGATATGATATGGGATTTAGACACATGTCCAGCACCACAGCTAATCGTATTGTGTTAAAACCAACATGTGTCCAAATTGTATCGTGTCCAGTATAAAAAAAAAGCAATGAATACAAGCTTTCACCCTTTGTAATTTAACTTTAAATGCTTATGTTATTTAAAACAAGTACTATTTAACAACAAATAAAATATTTTAACCTTCTGTTTATCTCTTAGCTCTTTTTTGTGTCTTGATCTCTAAGATTAAAAAATATATTTAAAAAAAAAAAAAAAAAACTTAGAACTTCTAGCAACATTGACCCCAAATTTTCCAAAGAAATACAAAATCAACCAATCTTTTTAGTTACGTAGCAAGGGGAAGTGTGGAATTATTATTATTATTATTATTATTTGTTATAAGGAAGTGTTGAATTGGACAGATATTAAGTTTAGATGTTCTTGATTAAGAAAATAAATCTTCAACATAGAGATTTAAATACAATGACAATGCTTGGGACTAGTACTTTATAATGTACCAGAACCAACATGATTCAAACATATAACAAATTTTGGACATGTGTTCACATCCAATTGGGTTCAATGCATTGGAGGCTAGAACACTAGACCCAAACCGTGTTTTAATATCTTAGAAATATGCTTTTGCTAGTGATACAATCATACAATCACTTAAGTAATAACTTAGTTTAGCATTTGTAGTTTTTAGAGTTCATGCACCTTTTTGATAAATTAGTTGATGTACTTAAGAATATAGGTGACATTTGCTTGAAATCAAAGAAAATTAGTAAACCTGCAACTTAGCCAAAAAATAGAAGATGAAAACAAACAAAGAAATCTGAAATCTTGCTAAGATTTAAAAGATGAGAAAAGTTAAATGATGCCCTAAGGATATTAATTTAGAAAATATTTTTAGAAACATTTAATGAGAAAAGAAAAAACTTTAGATTTATTTTACAGTTTTTTTTTTAATATTTTCCATAAAAGTGGTATAAAATAATTCATAAAATTGTTCATTAACAAATGTCTTAAGGGCACTTGTAATAGAATCCTTAAAAGATCATTATCCAAAAACAAAGAATGAAGTAACTAACCCGTTCCGAAGTGTAAGTTATAAATATTTTGTTATACTTGAAAACATAACACACACACACAAAAGAAAAGAAAAAAGAGGCAAATAGTATTGGTACAAACTGACATATAGGCCAAAATTATTCAATTGTAAAGTAATATATTAAGAGTTTTGTGCTTTATGGTATAGATTGTTTTTTTTCTTTATTAAGATTTAAGGGAATTTGGTTTCGAATCTCCACTGTGAGAGAGAGAGAGAGAGTGTGTGTGTTTCAAGTTAATGCAAATAGACAATCGGTCCTTGGTGTTCTAATGTGAATATGAAATGTTTATTGTGGGTCCTTGTTTTCTGACAAGTACTTTTATCTAAGCTATCTTCTGAGTTCTTACCAGTTGACATTAGTAATGCAACTTTCCTCAGCCGAATGATTCAAAAATTCGGACAAGCCGATCAATACGGTCCGTATCATTGCCTTTGCCAAATTGCCACCAATGTTTGTTACTTAAAAGAAAGTCTCTAAAGTCTAAAGATACATTAAATATTCCACACTTCCAACTCTGTCTTCTATAGTCTATATATATGAGTACCATTCCTAGATACTCTGCACAAGCAATAAGAAAAAAACACAGAGAGCAAAGAGCTGCAAGTGCTACAACTTCATTTCCCCTTAGAAGAATGGACATGAACAGCTTCACTGATCTTTGCCCCGACAGGTACATAGCTATCTCTTTTCTTTAACTTTTTGTTCTAAGTTTGTCTTGAATTCTACTAATAGCTCTAGTCCATTTCTGTGCTAAGTTCTTTCCATTCCAAGTTTAAACAAGAACTTTTTGGTGCTTTACTTACATATGCATTGCTTATGTGCCTTAATCATTTACTTATTTTGGTGCTTTAATAATTAACAATTGCTTATGTGCCTTCAAGGCTTCAATTAATGTTCCATTTATCTTGCATATTCAAGTACAGTTTAGTGGGAAGTTTTTTAAAGCTGTATAGCTAAGAAGATTGTGGCACAAAATCTAGAATCTATATTTTGTTTGTGTCTGTAGGTCATTAAGACCTGTTAAATGCATCGAATTCAGATAACCAAAAAAAATGATCCAAGAGTCTTTTTTTGGTTTGGATATCTTTGAAATTTTGACATATGCATTGGTCTGTCTAAATTTTACTGTCCGAGCTTTCTATCATGTCATTTTGTGTTGCGTGTAATATTTGGGTTTTACTTTTACCCAATACAACCCGACCCTGCTCTCTGTCTCTCTCTTTTATGCAAACTTTTAGTTTCAGGGCCAATAAAGATGATAGACATGGAAACTTTTATTTAAGGTGCCAATCAAGATTATGGACATTATTTATTTATTCTGTCTTTCATCTCAGCTACTGTTCTTTCATTTTTCTTTTGCATCATTTCTATTTTTAGCATCGCATTTATATATATATATATATATATATATATATATATATATATATATATATATATATATATAAAAGACTAGACCCCTGTTTTCAAGTTCAAGACTAGTCTCTTCCTCATTCCACTCTCTTTACTGTCAATTCCCAAACTGCTCTCTCTTCAAAATCCCAGACTTCAACCACTCTGATAGATTCGTAAAAGGTTTTTGTTTTCTTAGATGGGAAATAGTTAAAATTTGGGGTTGATCAAATTATGGATGATTCTTTGAGGGCCAACCCATCAAAAGTTTGTAACTTTGTTGATTCTTTGAGTATTAATTTTTTTTAGGCAATTGAGTTTCCGAATTGATTTGCAATGGATTTTTTTTTCTATATTGTCAATCCAAGCATCCAACAGATCTTAGATTTCATGATTCCTGACCATTAACTTACCTACTACTAAATGTTAAATTTTTAAGACAAAAATTAAATTGAATAAAAATTAATGCATGGATTAAATGTAACTCATGATTGAAGGTAACATTACTCCAATTAGTTAGAAATATGTGATTCACTTGGCTTCTTCTGTTACAATTATAAGATAGCTGCATCTTTAAGCATAAGACAAATATTTGGTTAGTCAATTCCAAGTCCAACTTTGTTGAAAATTGAGACCAAGTATCTTCACTGTCTTAATACATGCCAAAAAATGCAAATGCACTGTGACAGAGTTTGATTTAATTCATTTTAAACTATATGGTGTATGTATTTTGAAGCAATTTATATTCTATTTTTAGGAACGAGCAAGAATTCCATTCATACGCCAAATGGCTTGTTGTTTTTGGCGTTCTGTTTGGACCCCTGCTTACCATGCTCGGATGGAAGTATCAAAGCCCAGATGTATCTCTATTCGACACACACGGTGCACTCATGTTGCTCTTAATAATAGATGTATGTATCTTCACTTTATCAATGGTAGTGACAATACTACCAACTTTCAATAGAACCCATCTCCCTTTCTTCAAGGGTGTGTTTCTCATTTCCGGAGTTTTTGCTTGTGACTTAATTTTGTTGATGCTTGTTCCTCCTTTTGGGTGGTTCATCTGCACTATATGTGCATCTGTTATGGTATTGTTACTTTATTGCTCACGCAGACAGATTCTCAAACTCTGTCAAGAAATTATTGAATCATTGTGGCACTCCACTTCCGAGGCATTACATGGTTTGTGTGATTGGTTTCGACAGAGTTTCCAATCAATCCTACAATGTCAAGAAATTCTTGAACCAATGTGGCACTCCACTTCTGAGGCATTCTACGGTTTATGTGATTGGTTTCAACAGAGCTTCCAATCAGTTCGACGCTGTCAAGAAATTCTTGAACCAATGTGGCATTCCACTTCTGAGGCATTCCACAATTTTTGTGATTGGCTTCGACAGAGTTTCGCTTCAATCTGGACAGCATCCAATGGATTCTCAATGCCTACTCCCAACATGAAGGAGAAACATGTGGTGGCATCGATAAATAATGTCTAGAGAGATCACATGTTTCTAATTTATTACAAAATAAATTTCTCTCTTACAGATAGATTTAAATTAAGGTATCATATTTAGAGGCAAAAGAATAATAGAATTTGTGTCAGAGCAGCAGTTGGTTAAAGCCATCTTGAATGATGTTGGGTGGATATAGAGGGCTTTATGATTTGCTATGAATCCATGTCAAGCGGGTTCTTTGGCTGCTTAACTTATCTTGGCCTTGATCGGTAAGCTTTGAGATAAATTCTACTTAAGGAGGCTAGTTGGTTGGTTCGGTTCTGGTTGGAGCTTGACCTTGGTTGTGTGTGGTATCAACCATCAAGGTTCTAGGACTGCAGAGTCCTCTGCTGTAGGCTGAACTTTGTTGGTAGCTTAGCTGCTACTGCTAGGTGCTGCTGAGTTTAAGTTGTTTGTATTTTCTTTTTCGTGTAATAATATTATCTTTTTCATTCATTTTTTTTTTTTTAATTATGTTTATTGTGTCTTTCGCTTCAAATTCTCAAACGCATTACCAATGAAATTAATCAAATTATTGATAAAAAAAATTATACTTGGCATTAGAAGAATCTGAATAACCTCGGTTTTAAAATCTTGAGTCAATCTGTCCTTTACGTTATGTTTTTTGAATTTGTAGTTCCTTGGTGTTTAGATTGGACTACTTTCAAGTTTTAAACATTCATGGATGCTCACATGGATTTGAGTACGCACTTTATTGACATTTTACTGTCTGCTTATCCTTAAAAAAATGAAAATTGGCCTTCAATAAAGAAGTTATTTTGGTTCTTTCAAAAAATGAAAAAAAGAACAACGCAATGAATGCATGGATTGGGACCAAATCATATTGATTTGAGATGGGTCCAAATAATTCAAATGTATTCTTATTCCAATCAAACAACTTCAAAACCAGGCCCGATGGATTTTTGTGCAGAACACCAAAAAGTTTCTCATTCAAGCTGCAGAATTGGTACAAAAAGAAGCCCAATATAACATGCAGATCAAAACCCACGTTGAGGAACTAGCCCAACAAAGTTAAGACAACCAGGATCGATGAGTATGTTCCACTCACTTCCTCTCCTTCACTGGCCCAATCTAATTTCAATCCCATCACTGTTCTAAAATTATATCCCTAAGGCCAATTAATTTTTTTATTTGACCGTAAATAGCTGCAAAACTTTCAATCCACAATTTTCAAGTAAGCACGGCCTGTTCTAGGTTTTGAAATCATAAATATTTCTTCCTAACAGGCGAGCCTTTTTTCTTTTGAGAGTGTCCTAACAGGCAAGCTTCATAATGATTTAGTGCAACAATTATTACATTAGATGTGACTCATATGAGACCACTTAAAAAATTGATTAGTCATTTATTTGGTTTGTGTTGTTTATATGTTTTTTTTTTTTTTAGAATATCATGTCTCAAATTTAGTTAAAAATTGGAAGGAATTGGAGTATAAAAGTTTGGTTAAGTTCCTTTTCTATTTAGAAGCTTACAATTTTTACTTTAATTTTTAGTCTCATGTGAGACACGTGACATTTTTTTAACCCAAAAAAAAAAAAAAACTAATGGTCATTTATATTGTGTGTCAATTTTGGCTAAAAGATAGAGAGAATTAGAGAATTTAAACAAGAGGGAATCTTTGCATACCAAAAGAAAAGTTAAAAGTTTAATTGGATGATTTTATCAGCATTTCTCAAATATACCATTGCTCTAAAACTCATGCAACATAGATAAGTCATTCGCGCATAGTTTTGAATACCAATAATTAAAAACTATAACTACTGTCATTATAAAACCTTATGTTTAAACTATTTGATTATTTGACACATTAGATTTTCAAAAATCAAAGATTAGGTATTGGGGTCAATCTTGATAGGACCAAATAAGGTGTGTCGGGTTAACCATGAAGCTCAAACAACATCTTCTTGGGTCAACGACAAAGCACATCCAACTTCTTCCTATGTTGAAGACATATATCCACAAACATTTGATAAGATTGGTCATGTAGGTTGACTAGTCATTACTTCAATCCTTTTTTTTTTTTTAATACAAGATAGAATTTCTACTCTATCATAATCTAAGTGTATATGTGTACGAAACTCCCTCCTGGAGACTTGAACCTCAGCCTTTGCCCTCCACACAAGCACTTATACTTGTGGAGTGACCACCGCACCAAAGGTGCACGATGGTGTCATTACTTTAATCCTTGAGAGAAATATTCAATGACTCTCCCGACATTAGCATTTATTGTGGCTCAGAATAGACCATCACATTTAATGTCATTGAGCAGCGTCCCATCTTTGGAAGTTCATATTAGAGAAGTAGCCATGAATGGCTTGGAATTCTTCGGTGTTGGTTTTGATTGAGTACTCCCACTCAAAAAGATAATCAAAACATAAAGTACTAGCTATCATGGGAACAATAGACAAATCTAAAATGGAGATCATATATTTCTTCCGGACAAAGTTGACAACATGAATGAAGAAAATAGGAATTTATGTTTTTCCGTACTTAGCTTGTCTTATAAAAGTTCATTGCATTGTATTGCACCTATATATTCAGTATTCACAACTTCCACCAAGCTCAATAGACTAGTCTGTCCAGCCTTTATTCAATCTCGTTTGACATTTTCAAATAATGGTGTTAAATGTTTAAGAAGTTTTTTGAATTAATTATGCTTACATTTCCTTTGTGTGTGCGTAGAAATTATATTGCTATGATTTTGCTTTTGTGTAAATTGCTTTTAATCACTTATATGTTTAATTCGTGGGTCCAATTTTAGGGCTACCACATAGAATACTAACCACAGTACAGCATTTCCTGTTCACTCCCTCATATTAATTGCCTTGTGTAATGTCCAGTTTACTCATTTATAAGCAATATGTCATTTGCTAAGTGGTTTACTTTCGAGAAACAACTTTTAATTTTGAATTATTTATAGTTATATATATCTCATGATTTTTTTCTTCAAAGGATTTTAAATTATGACCTTTTTGGTTTTTGGAGTGGTTTATGGACTATGGAGTTTAATTGGCTAATAATGTACACATTCCTTTGGGAGCATTTTAAAATATTTTGGATTACCATTGAAGTATAAACAAGTTGTTACTTTGCTGTCTTACTTGTTTTGTTTGTTTTAAAATCTATCTCTTTTTGAAGATGTAAACTTGTAATTATATGTATTTTGACAATGAACTATTAACATTGAAGACTTTTTCCATCGTGAATTTATGACTATAAATAATTTTTGTCATGCTCAAAACTGTCAAAATTGGAAGGATATTAACAAGTAGCATTAAGTGCAATTCATTTGCTTAATTGATTTTATTCATTCTCTCTAAATAGGATGTCATTGATTTGTTTTTGTAATTAAAAAAAAAAAAACTTGTTTGAAAAATGCAAGTCAACTCGACTCGTCCCGCAACCCGATTGACTCGACCCTAACCTAATCCAACTTGCCCGTTTTGCCACGTCTACATGGGACTTAAACTTAGTGCATGGATTATTGTCACCTGATGAAGCTGCTTTGTTCTCAGCATTCCATTGAGCCGCACTCCTGTTGAGGAAAAAATCATTTGGCTCTTCACCCCCTCAGGTAAGTGTACTATAAGCTCGGGTTCAAAATTTCTAACTAAACTCAACTCTGTGCAGATTCCTACAGCCAACTAGCAATGGCAAAGTGGAATTTGGAATTAGATTTAGGGGCTCAATGTCCCTAATAAAGTGCGGCATTTCATGTGGTGAGTGTTCAAGGAAGCTATACCAGCAAAGCATAACTTACTAGGGAGGAAGATTTTATTGGAAGACAAATGCGAGCAGTGTGGTGTGGAGTTTGAAACGGCAATTCATGCATTATGGGAATGTGCCATGCTAGATGAAATATGGGAGGTTGTTCTAGGTTTTGAAGATCAGAGACAATATACAATTTCAAACACTAGAGATTTGAATAATGTGCTTCACGAGAAAAGAAAAAATTTGGAACTCATGGCTATGGTGATGTGGACGATTTGGCATCGATGCAACCAGCTTCGAGTTAGTTTAAATGCTTTTCCCAGAGAACAGGTCCTCCAACAAGCTACCCAGTCTTTGGCCACTTTCCAACAAAGCCAACAATCCCTCAGTTAGCCATCAGCAGCCTCTCGACCTCAGCCCTATGCTCATTGGAGTCCGCCTCCCTCGAATTGCCTTAAATTGAATTTCAATGGAGTCGTCTTTCTAGAGTTGGGTAAGGTTGGCCTGGGGGTGGTCGTTCACGATAGTCAAGGAAATGCAATAGCCTCGCTATCAGAATGAGCCCCTCTACCATTCTCATTAAACATAGTGGAAGCCATGGCAGTAGCAAGGGCGATGGCCTTTGCACAAGAGTTGGGTATTGCAGAATTTATACTTGAAGGAGACTCGGAAGCAGTGATTAACTCCCTGCGAAGCAAGGAAGCCTCGTTCTCTTCGTTTGGCCATCTTCTTGAGTCAACAAAATCCACGCTAGTTTCAAGTAATTGTATTGCCTTTTCCCAT
Organism: Quercus agrifolia; assembly: GCA_029955455.1. NCBI lineage: Eukaryota > Viridiplantae > Streptophyta > Magnoliopsida > Fagales > Fagaceae > Quercus > Quercus agrifolia. The sequence continues at coordinate 6,313,953 of JARQAD010000010.1, read as the reverse complement.
GTCCGTAGAAGTGGTAATAAAATAGCCCATAACCTAGCTAGACATGCAAGAAATGTCAGAGATTTGTTAGTGTGGGTAGAGGATGTTCCACCACACTTAGCTGATGTACTCTTTGCCGAACCTAGCTGATTTTATAAAAGTAGTAGTTTTCATTCTCCAAAAGAAAAAAAAAGAAAAAAAAAGAAAAAAAAAAAAGTAGTGTTATTAACCATCGATAACTGCTTTTTTTTTTTTTTTTTTTTTTTTTAACTTTTTATTTAGGGATGAAATTCTCTTAGAAACAAAAAGTAAATACGCAAATTATATACACAATTTAATTAAAAAAATGAATATGATATTTCCATATATGGAACTAGAGTGGGAATCCTAGAAAGAAGTTTGTTCTTGCTGACTCTGGAGCATACGAAGAGCTTGTGAGATCAGGAAAGATAAGTTCCCTATACATGCATATGAATAGCAGCAAGTTTTTCTGTTTCCACTTTGCAAATTTGGTTTAGATAATTGATTCAAATTCTCTTCCCTTTGTTACATGTCCATGAAATTTTACCAGTCATGATTTCCCAGATCTGATAGTTGTAGGTCTTATTGGAAATATGGTATTATGTCTTTTGTATTTGGCAACCATTATTTATACAAGCATTTTTGTTGTAGAGGAATAAGAAAGAAATGAACTTGGTAATATCTCAAACTGTTATCATACAGTACAATTTTCCAAACAATCATACACTGAACTCTTTTATCCTTTGTCTCTTTTTTTCTCCTTTGCTCAAATCCATTAAACTTCACAGTAATCATATCCATACAAATGCTTTGGCTTCTACATACAAATAAGGTGTACCAATCAGCATTTCAAGGGCGAAACTTGCAAGCAGTTTTAAGCTCTTCTGGTGGTTTGTCACCAGCAAGGCCACTGTTAACCCATGCTGAGTAACCCCCTCCCATATTAGTTACATGTTTATATCCCTGCCACCACCAAATCTTTCCATGTTACCCTTTTGTCAGTTGAAAAAAAAAAATCATAAATAGTATAAAGAACTGAGTATTTCGTTCACAACTATAGTAATCCTAATTTGTCTTTCAAAATAATATAGGGTAAAGCACTTGTACATAACATCCACCATTGAGTGCTTGGAGATTGAGGATCTTGGGTTCGAGTTGCTGGGACAACATATTAGTAAATAGTATATCTAAAATACCTGGCAATAAAAGGCTCTGAAATAAACTTACCGCATTAAGCAGATCAACACAGGCACGAAATGATCTGCCTCCACTATTGCAACCCTTCCCAGTATTAAGAAAAATGTTATAAATAGCTAGATAGTGGTACTAAACTTTCTTTGTTTTTTTAAATTATCATTAAGTGTCATACTTGTGTATGCAGTTTTCTTTACATTCCCTTCTAACCTCAACAATGATTTCTATATATCTTCACTATTGTGCTGAAGAACTAACTTATTGTCTTTTATTTTCGTCTTCGTAAAACTATGACTTTGAATAACATATACAAGTTTTACAACCATATTGGCTTAGTAGCACTGTTTGGTTTTCCATAAGAAGATCCTGAATTCAAATCCCTCTTCGTCATTAACTTATTGTAAGCACCCCAAAAATAACATATAGTACAAGTCATGAATACATTCACATCCTACCACATGCCAGTCCACCCACTTGCAAATAATGAAACAGTGAGTAATAGTTTTACCACGACTAAGTGATCCTCCTCGGAAATGGCAGCTACTTGGGTGAGAAAGTCAGGGTTTTTCACTCTCCCTGTTTGTCAACAGAATAAAAAATGAGGGAAGAAATAGTCTAAATCATAATCATAATCCCTTTTGGAAATTGGGTGAAATGAGTTTGCAGGAATTTCAAGCTCCTAATCATAATCCCTTTTTGTTTTTGGTTTTGGTTGCCTTATGAAACAGAAGTTTATTAATAATATGATGAACAAGAAACTGACAAATTTACCTTCTTCGGTGATGAACATGTAAGGAACATTTAATGCATTATCAATGTGGCTCTTGTTGAATTCCTCAACTGACCTGTTAAACATAGATTCATATACTTCACCATTTTATTATTATTGTAAAACAATGTCAAACTTATGTCATGTTTGCATTCACATAGGCCTTGAGATTGTATCATAGCTTAAAACTTGAAATTATTTAGCTAATCAAAATGATAAAGAAAACTAACATCTAAGATCCCACCTCACATCTAAATAATGGTGACCTGAGCCAAGGAGATCTTTTGCAGTATGCACATCGACAGTCGTAACATCTTCATGCCTACAAAAGATGAACAAGATAAGTCTAACTCAAATACAAATTTATAGTACTTTATACAACCAAAGTTATCTTGAAGCCATTGTAAAAGGATTTGAACTTTGGATAGAAAGTTAATATTGGGGTTAGTTTCTTAACATTGACCCGAAATTTAGAAAAATAAAATGAAGAGGAAAGGAAAAAGAAGCATATTAGAACCATAGAAATGAGGATCATAGATTATTTTGAGAATATCTTACCCTTTGGTGCCTTCCATGAATGCTTTTGTAGGAAAGGGCAGAATGCTAAATAAGGCCTCAGGCTTTCAAGGAATGTACATAAACACAATTGCAAAACACCAGTATGAGTTATATATTAAGGATAATGCAATCTTGCTTGTTCCTTTCCGTTGACTTTGATAATTAGGCATGAGCACGTAAGGAATAAGCCTGGGATAACCTTATGTTTTATTAGTATGAGTGTGACACTTCCCCAAGTAAACAATGCTAAATTTTTATAAAATCAAATGGTTTCTTCTAGTCTTTTATAATGCGATTCCTCACTCTCGTTCTCATTGTTTATGTTTTATAAACGTTATCCACTCATATTTATATAAGTTTTAGCAAATTAATTGGATTATTGGCCCATCTTACTTAGTACCTTTTTTTTTATTGGCCCGTCTTGTAATGCAAGTCATGATTATTAGACCTTATTATAGCATTTGAATTTGAATGATAAAAAGCTTTTTTTTTTAATCATAAATTAATTCATCTATAATAATAGTGGGATTGAATCCACATTCTCAAAACACTACGATTGCTAACTAATGCTAAGAACATTTCTAGCAAATTCTCCAAATTTTTGTATTGTTTGAAGAATGAACAGTGACTTTTACCTTTTAATTACTCACTTTTTCAAATACACTTTCCAATAGATTCTCTGTCACATTCTCTATCTCATTTATTATTTCTTCATTCATTCTTTATTCTTTTTTTATCATCATTTATTCTTTCTATATTTATTCTCAACAATTATATTTTTTAATGAAAAATGTTATACTTACAACATTTTTCACAATACTTTCACAAGAATTATAACAAAATCTTATATGAAAAGTTGTTACGAATTCTAATTTGAACCCACCACTGAAATTATATTTTTTCTCACCAATATTAGCTAATAACAATATGTTATTTAAGATTTATTGTGAAAATATTGTGGTAGTATTTCCATTCTTTCATCCATATGTTTCCTTCTTCTTTTTTTCTCTTGTTTTTTCTGCACCACACGTATACCCATATATCTCCTCCTCCCTTTTTTTTTTTGAGAAACCATTACGTTTGGAGCTGACGTAAAACCAATGTTTTATGCCAGCCTATTAAAAATCGCCACGTGGAAAACACTAACTTCACACTTAAAAGCCCTCTCCAAACAACAGACTCCAAACAGAACGAAGAAAGAAACCCAGCCAAAGCTCATGCCTTCACCTCTTCCTTCACGTTGAACCTCCACCACTGCCACACAGATCGCCGGAGCAGAACGATTTCGAGGAAGAAAGAGTTCTCGCCATGCCCTCTGCTTCCTCCTCTGGGTTGTGCCGTCCTTTGCTTGCCCAAACCTCCACCACACCATACACAGGAGCAGAATGATTTCGAAGAAGAAGAGTTCGCCGGAGCTTGGAAACAAACCGCAGCCGCCGTGAGCCACGATCCAAAGGTTTGTTTTTCATGATTTTCTCTTTTCCCCAATTTGGATTTCGAATTGGGTGTTCGGATTTTTTGTTTGCTTCATCAGAAAGTTTCAAATTTTGAGCATTTCCTTTTTGATGAGAACGGAGGGTGGGTTTTGATATGATCTGGGGTTTGTTTGGTATTTGAATTAGGGATGTTTGATTAATTTGATTAAGTTAGATTGACTGTTAGATAAATTGGCTTTAGATGTACAATGTGATGGGATTGAGTTTGGAAATGATAGTTGAATACTGAATTGGAACTTGCTGTGAAAAAGTTGACAATTGTGTTGAAAGTTTCAAAATTTGTTTTACTTTTTCAAAAGTGAGTTTTTGTTGGGTTGCTATAGCTGTATTATGCGTATAAGATTGATATTGTGTTTTTTCTGATTTCTTTTGTTTTGGTTTGAATTGGGTAAATTTTGGTTTTTTGAAGTTTATGTTGGGTTGCTGGAGTTTTTTTAATTTTATTTTATGTATATGCATATGTGTATGTGGGTTTTAGGAAGGTGCTAATTCATTTACTGGAATAAATTCATGCTAATTCATTTACATGGAACTCTTATTTTTCACTTTTTGCTCAAGGGGCTGAATATCATTGGACTGTAATAAATGCAATTAGCCAATACTCACTTCTTAGATTTTCTATTTTCCGTTTTTTGGTCTATCCCAAAATGTTCCCCCACTTGAATAGTCATATATATTTTATCTTCAGTTTATATTTCAGTCCTCCATCCAACACATGAATGAATTTATATGATTCAGTGCAAATTAGTGAAACAAATTTGTTCCAATTCTCCTAGAAGTATATGGAAATTTTTTTCCTCTATCTTTGTTGACATTACAGAAAACGATCTCCCATAATTGATTTTTTTTCTTGGATGGTAATCAATGGATGCTCACTTTGTCCGTTTAGATTGTTTTTTGTTTTCATGTGGTCTAACACCTTATTTTCCCTTGTTAACTAATTTAGATAATTCAGCTGTTTTACCAGTATTTTTAACACCAAAAAAAAAACCAGTATACCTCAACCTTATGTTTCTTGCTGCCTAAAATAACGGACTATACCAGTTAATTTCAGGAGTTTCTGGTAGTTTTTGATACACCAGCGACAGTAGCATTTCATAACTCTTCAAAAAAAAAAAAAAGGAGTAAATGCACTTTTAGTCCCTACATTTTGCACTTTTTCCATTTTGGTCCCTACATTTTGTTTTTACTACTTTTAGTCCCTAAACCAATTAACACCTGACATTTAGGTCTTTTCCATCACCCAACTAACAACAAAAGCTGACGTGGGTGACGGTAAAAAAAAAAAAAAAAAAAAAAATCACACATTAATTAATTAAATTAAAAACAAATATTAAAAAAAAAAAACTCATTGGTTTTTGGGAAGAACATGAAGAAAACAAGAACTCGAACCCAGATCAAAGAACTCAAGAACACAAACCTAAACACAGAATTTTCTTTCTAGCCGAACCTAAACCTAGAAATTTTCTCTCTACCCAAACATAGAAAAATCCAGCCAACACCTCATAGCCACCACAACCCACCATCCCAATCGCCACAACCAAACCCCACTTAGTCTCAACCCTAGCCACCCCGATCTCTACCCACCCCAGCCGACTCATAACCCACCCACCCCAACCCAACCTCAACCCCACCCACCCCAACTTAAGCCACCCTAGCTGGTCTCAACCTACCCACCGTAGCCTAACCTAAACCCAACCTGACCTCTACCCACCCCAGCCAGCTCACAACCCATCCACCCTAACCTCAAACCCAGCCACCCGAAATTCAACCCTAGCCACCCCTACTTAAGCCACCCCAGTCGGTCTCAACCCACCCACCCCAGACCAACCTCAACCCACCCCACCTTGATCTCAACCCATCCACCCCAACCACCACTCACCATAGCCACCACGAGAGAGAGAAGAAAAACTAATTTAATAAAGTGGGAAGGAAGCAAAAATAATTTGAACCCATTTTGTGATCTCTCCCCAGAAGTGATCATTGAGTCAAGATACTTTTTAGATCTTAAATTTAGTGATTTTTTATTTTAATTCTGTTTTTTTATTTAGTTAAAATTAATAAATTAATTTTTAAATTTATATGCTAACGTGACATTATATTTTGTGTGATTATATTATTTTTTTATTCCACCGTCAACCATGTCAGCTTTTGCTGTTAGTTGGGTGATGGAAAGGACCTAAATGTTAGACATTAATTGGTTTAGAGATTAAAAGTGGTAAAAACAAAATGTAGAGACCAAAATGGAAAAAGTACAAAATGTAGGGACTAAAAGTGCATTTACGCCAAAAAAAAAATCTATATTAATTTTCTCACTAAAGGAGCAGCACATGCCTTGCATGTGCAACCTGCACTAGTCTAAATTAAAGACGTCATTTCCAGTGTGATTATTTACATGTAGACAGGTTGAGATGTTCGGCTGGATCTTCAAGAGAGGTTTGCACAAAGGAATGCACCTTGAATCTTTCAAATTTAGAAGGCAATCTCATTTCTTGCTTAAGATTAGTCCATTTTGAGTGCTTATTTTACTAGGCTTAAAAAACTTTGGGAGGATTTATCTAATTACAAGGTTTAGTTTGATTATCATATTTAAGAATACATTATGCTTTTTTCAGTATAGTTTTCAAAGCAATTTGGACCACTTTTTAGTTGGAATTACTTCCAAACTATCAAGATACCTTCAATTAACCTTTGTTGATATATTGAGATCATCATTGGAGCCGAGAACTAAAGATTATTAACTAGTACAAAATGAGGTGTTTACAGATAATTCTTTTTACTCAACCCACATTCTCAGATTCAATATTAAGTGTGCCATTTTCAAACAACTACATCTCATTCATTTCAAATCCAAATTGGGTCAAATCTATGTCCATTTTAGAATTTGGATGTCTACTTACCAATGAAACAATTTTCACATAGAAATTCATTATAGTGGGAAAGATAAGGAAAAAGATCATCAAATTCTCATATTTAAGCATATTAAAAGTTAGTTGTCTCTGAGGCAACTTTTGGCCCAAACTCAAACCTATATAGTATTGTAGAAGCCATTATAAACCTTTAAAGTTCAAATAAGACTGGTATCACATACATGGAGAATACAAGTGTGTATAATTTACAAAATGTATAGATGCAAAATATCAATCATAAGATAAGTTATACAATGCAATTGATATGATGCTTGACTATCGAGCCTCTAACACGGTAATAGTAATTTCATTGATTGAGGGTGACTGGTTCTTGCTTGATGAAGGTGATTTTTTTCCTACAAAGAAACCTAGCTCTTTGGGTTCAGGTAATGAACCCTCACTGTGCAATAGCATAACCACAGATGACATATTTGGGCGATCGTCATGATGTTGTTGCAAACATAAGAAACTAATATGGAGGCAACGTATAATCTTCAATTGGATGCCAGAGTCCTCTAAGCAAGTATCAATCAATTCTAAAGGTCTACCTTCTTTCCATAATTTCCATGCCTAAAATATTTAAAAATTCTCTATCATTATTTGTATCATTATATGTAAGATAGGGGATGAAATTTGTTGAGAACTTACATGTTCAACAAGGTTTAGATTATGGTCTGGATGGAACCAGCCTCGATTTCTCTTTCCACTTATTATCTCCAACAACAATATTCCAAAACTAAAAACATCAGATTTTACTGAAAATATACCATTAGTTGCGTACTCAGGTGCCATATAACCACTGCAAAAAAATCATTGAGCATTAAAATATTTGATTAAAAAAATGTCAACAATAAAACATGTTGAGAATACGTACTATGTTCCAGCCATTCGTCTTGTGTTTCCTTCAGTTTGATCTCTACCAACAATTCTAGCCAAACCGAAGTCAGAAATTTTTGGAATCATCTTACCATCAAGTAAAACATTGCTTGCTTTGAGGTCTCTATGTATAATCCTCAATCTAGAATCTTCGTGAAGATAGAGAAGCCCTCGCGCAATCCCATAGATAATATTAAAGCGCATAGACCAACCCAAAGCTTTAGCTCTTGTTTGATCTGAAAAGTTTGTCATTTATGTTAATACTAAGTTCAACATGAATAATGAAACAAGAAATTGGTATTTCTTCAAACAACAATGAAAACTTTCATGGAGTTTGGTACAAAATATTTCTTTTAAAGTAGTTCAAACCAAAAATGAAGGAATCCAAGCTTCCATTGTGCATATATTCATAGATTAGGATTTTCTCATCTCCTTCAATGCAATAGCCCAAAAGCCTAACAAGATTTCGATGTTGCAATTTGGCGATTAGTATAACTTCATTTTTAAACTCATTCAATCCTTGTCTAGAACTCTGTGAAAGCCTTTTCACAGCAATTTCTTTTCCATCGACTAGTGTACCCTGAAATTTCAAATATGCAAGTAGTTTTTATTTATTTATTGAAGTTGAGTATGGTAAGAATTGCTTTTTTGTGATCTTTATAAAGGCATGCTGCATAGTTACCTTATATACAAGTCCAAAGCCACCTTGACCAAGCTTGTTATTACTTGAAAAGTTGTCAGTGGCAGTGGCTATGGTAGCTAGGGTGAAGAATGTGATCTCCATGTCTTCACTTTGGCCTTCAATGTTCTGGTCTATAATCACATTATTCTCCAATTTCTCTGCTAAGATCATGATGGGCTTCACATTATACATAAGAAATAAGAATAGGGCAATTGTTAATTAATTTAGTTTAGACCCACTGGTTAATTACACAACAAAATTATTATTTGATTTCAAATCAACTAAATTAGGTGATCCAAAATATAAATATCAATAATCAAAATACAATAAGTGACCAAGTCATAAAGCAAAATAAAATAAAATAAAACTATAAACGCATAAGAAGTCTTTTTTTTTTATTTTTTATTTTACTAAAAGTCTTTTTTTACTATTTGGCTTAAAAAGTCTTTTTATTTTTTTTTACTATTTGACTTATTTTTGCTACTATTTAGCTTATTTTTTATATTATTCATGGGTATCATTGCACTTTTTGATACTATTTATAGGTCCCACTATACTATTTCAACTACTTTTTAACTTTATCTACAATACTTTCGTCAAAAAGTTTTCAATTTCAGTTAAATAAGTTATTCCTAAACAGACTTGTAATATGATTATGTAGTGAAAAACCTATGGAGAACTCTCTAAAGGAAAAAAGGACTATATGTGTAAACTACTCCCACTAAGGCAATCAACTAGAAAAGGATGTGTTTTACAGTCTTGAAAAAAAAAAATTGTACCTGGCTTTAATTTCCCAATAGATAACTTCTGCGACTCACAATAGCTTTAAAACTTTGAGCTTCTTCCTATATGGATTCCTTCGATTCCTTCATGAATGGAAGGTCTGTGTAAATTAACTAGAACCTTTGGTGCACTCCAATTAAGGTACTTCCTTGAATATTTGATCTACAGTCAACTCACTAGAAGAAATGCTATGTGGTTTTGAAATTTGGATCACAAGATTTTATAAAACTACTAGGATTCTCTCAAGAAAGCTCATGGATGAAAGGCATAGTTTTTTCACTAAAAGTGTTGTGCTAGTTTCTGCCTTTCCAACTTTACTGGAAATCTTGCATAAGATAGTATAAATTGGTGTTTACATGTATGGTTATAATCCTAAACAAAACAAAGATTTAGATTATTTTTTGTGATTCTCGTTCAATGGGCCATTTCAGCCAATCTTTTTTTTATTAATTTTTTTATTTTTTTTGGAGCAAATTTCAGCCCATCTATATTTACTAGCTTGAGTCAACCTCTTGGTCCCCCCGCTTTAGGCCACAATATATTTTAGCCTTACCAATATTTTGCAAATTTTATTTCTTACCATTATTTTTCTTAAGATCAAATGGCTAAAACTTCACAGCTTTTCTTGTTCAACATCTTGTTAGCTGCTTTGTACGTTTTTAGAAGTTCAATTAAGGGTCTGTTTGAATACCGCACATTACTGAAAACTAGAAATATTGTAACAAAATAATTTTTAAATGCATAAATAGTACCATAAGATCCAATTTTAAAGTTATTTTTACTGAAAAAGTACTTGCAAATTTCATGAACAGTTTAAAAAACTTACACGAAAAACACAAACGCACGTCTTCGGTGCAATCCAAACATACACTCAACAATCTTGAAATATCTTTTCCAAAGTGGGTCAGAGAAAGAAATATTACCTCTGAAGTTTGTCCTTTTGCTAATGCAGTAGGGAATCAAGAGCACGCCAAAAACGACCGCAATTGCAACCACAACTATCACTATAACCTTCATCTTTTGCTTGTCTTTCTCCTCTTCATGATTGACTTTGCAGAAGAAAAGTAAAAATATTTTAGTAATGCAATAAAATAGATGGAAACAACAAAGATTATAGCTTCAATGGCATGTAAAAATATAAATTAAAGAGCAATAAAGACCACAGGCCTATTACCTTGCTCTGAAGCAGGCATTCGAATATATACATCCTGTATATAAGCATACTGCCCATTAGCTGCAACCTGTCTAATATCAATTAGATCCCCAAACCACATGGCGCAGCCACTTCCTCCATTTTTAATATCTGAGTTTGCATAAGCCGTACAGGAACAGTTGTTCAAACATTTGACTCTGCATTCGTTAAGATTCATACTTCCGTTCACCCAGGAATACGTGGTATCTGGCATTTTGAGCCCAACAAATTTAGCAAACCCAATTTTATCTTTATCCTCGCAGCTCAATTGGGTTATGCGTACACATCCCTTAGACCACTCATCTGGGTTCCATGTATCTGGTGACTTTTGCTTGAATCCTTCTACACATTGACAGATAGGTGACTTACCAATGATACAATTTCCGTAAGGACCACATAAATTATAGGTGTCGCATTTGTCTCTTGGTGAAGAAATGTATGTGGTCCATTTTTTATCTGCTTCGACCCATATGTAGCGCTCATATGAGGACGTATTTTCGTTCAAAACTCCTCTTGAGATTACAGATTTTTCAATCAGGTGGAATATGAAGTATACCTCATCGCTGTTGATGACAAAATCGTAGGTGTAAACCGGATTGTCGTTTAAGTCTGGTACACCACTGAAACCAAGGCCATCCCATGGTCCGGTCCGTGTGAACTTCTCGGTGCCTTTCTTAATGACTATTTCAGGGTAATTATGAAGTTCAATTCCACAACTCAGTTCCCCCGGAGACGGGTCATCTGGACTCTTCCATGCAGATATGCGCCGTTCCAGACCAGTCTTTAAGTCCCATCCAATCTTCATTCCTGGTAGCCAAGTATCAGAGGGATAGTCAAAGCTTTGCCACAAATATTTTTCTGGGTTTTCTTCCTTCTCTTCTCTTAATACTAGATTTCCTGAATCTAAAAGCTGGACTATTGGATTCCAGGCCTTTTTTGTTGAGTTTGCCGACCAAGCAACTGTTCTATTCTGACTGAGAAGAACAAGACTACCTGAACTATTTACCATCAACATGCCAGACGAGTCGTTTATTGGATTGAGCCGGTTTGCTACCCAAACAACCGTTGTAACTGGGATGTTGTTGTACCATATTCCCAAGTAACGGTTACCGGAATTACCAGGACTAAAGAACCCCAGGGCAAAGCTTCCATCTCTAGAGACCAGGGTCATGCCGTCAGTGAGGGATTCGGATTTTGCGAAGCCGTCAGCAGCATCCGACAGTACAAAGAAGAAAAGAAGCAAACTCGAACTCAATAACGACAACACAAAAGCAAAGATGTCCATTTTTTTTTTTGGTTAAGGGGAACAACAAACAGAACTACCTCACCCTATCAGAGAGCACAGAGTTAGACATCCTATTATACAAAATACCAGCAGCTCTTAGCCAAACAGAACTACCTCTTAGCCAACATTTTAAAGTTAGGCCTGTTATAATGAGCAAAGACTAGATCATGTAAGGCCATGCGTTGACTAAGGACTGAGCACTAGGACTTGAAATTAAGGAGAATTAGGTAACGAGTTTGGATACGCAACGTCTGTGTTAGTTGTCCACAGTTTGTGGGCCCCACGGCTATAGTAGCCAAAAATCACGTTTAAAGACTAAAAAATGCATCTATTAGGAGTCCGTGTACTGTTTATAAGACCTACAAACCTTATTTTTTAGCAAAATTTTCATTAAAAATGGATCTTATATTATTATTTACGCATTTAAAAATTATTTTGTTACAATGTTTTCAATTTTCAGCCATAGACGATGTCCAAATAGACCTTTATCAGTTGTGCTTATTTTCACTACAATACCATATTTGGAAATTACAATATTGTTCCTGCAATGTAAATTTACATTACAAATACAATGTAAAGGAAGAATTGCCCTGTTCTGTAGTAATAACATATCTTCTCCTCTCATTATTCATAATGGAGTCCACTAATTAAAAATTTAATTAGTATACCCCATATTATGTGAAAGAAGTGAAAACATTATAGTTGCACTCCCAAAATAATCCTAAAAATAATGTAGTAGTATTAAGTAAAATTTTTTGATTGAAAGACATAAATAAAGAAGAATGTTTCATAACATTTTCACAATAAATTTTAAGTATTAAGCAATTATTAGTTCTAATATGAGTCACCATTAAGATCACTTTTTTATTCTACTAGTAACAATTTGACATCTAGAATATATTATGATGAAAATGTTATGAATGTAACATTTCTCATGAAAAAATGTGGCTTGTCACACATTTAATTGGAAGGAAGTGCAATATCAATAACATTTTCACAATAAATTTTAAGTGATAAGTTATTATTGGTTCTAATTTGAACTTACCATTGAAATTATTTTTTTGTCCATCAATAACAGTCATTAACGACCTGCCACTAATTAGAATTGTTGTATAAGTATTGTGAAAATATTATGAATGCATTTCGCTTTAATTAGAAGCTAGATTTATGGTGAAAATATTATAGACAACATTTTTCTTTAATTAGAAGCTAGATTTTTTTGTATTTGTTTTTCCTTCCGCATGGGAGCACGGCTAGTAGGAACTTTGACTTGGTGTGAAGTTTGATCCAGACTTATAGACAATTGAGAGACTTGTGCATTGTGCGAATTGTGAAAAATCTTATCTCCCCCCTCTGCTTCAATATGGTGGAATTTTTTCTCACTCTTTGCAATGTACTAAAGTTTATTGAGAAGAATTTTTTATTTTTTCTAGCTTTGTCTCACCATGGCTGTATTATACTCTTTGCAAATCCCCTCTAACTTTAATGAATAACGAACTTGTCACATATTATGGTAACTAAGCTAGAGATAAATACAAACTAAAGCACCAACATTATTAAGTTCGACTGGGGACCATCATCAATAATAAGAATAGAAATTCTTTGTATCACATTTTGTATTCCACTTTATATTTCACCAATCACAACTTGTCATGTATTTGTTTAACTTTCCTTATAAATAGTCAAAGTTTAAAATGGAAAAAAAAAAAAAAAATCACATGACAAATTGTGATTAATAGAACATAAAGTGTATCACAAAATGTAATACAAAAGATTTGTATTCCAATAATAGATACTATAAGAAAAGTGTGCCAATTGATTTCTAGTTCTTAATAACTTTGATTCCTTGTTAGAAGTTGCAGAAAAAACCTTACAGCGGAGCTCTTATTTGGACAAATATCCCTATCGAGAATTGACATGCACCGGCCGCTATTAACTTACATGCCTGTGTTCATTGACAAAACCTTCCTCAACATTTACCTGTGGGCTAATAATTTCGAGCCAGGTGTATAGCAGAGCTGCTATGGGTTGACATGGGAATGGGGTGACCCGAGTGGGACCTATCCAATATGAGAGGTCATACACCGATCCCTCTTATACATAAAGTATTCTCATGCAAACGTTGTATAAATCCATGTCATGTACAAAAAAAACTGATAAAAATGAGATCTTAAAAGATTTTGTAATAATTTTTCAATTAAATATGTCCACTTTATTCTAATAATAATTTTTTTAAACAATCTTATTTTTAAGTAGCCAAAAAATAAATTAAACCAAAAAGACACATAGTTTGATTAAATTTTCACCAAACTTGATGAGTCTAAAATTCACATACCATGAGACAGAGTTTGTAGAAAGAAAAAAAAAAAAAAAAAAAAAGAAGAAGAGCAAAGTGAGTTTTAGAGTGGTGTGTCATATATATACTGATAAGGGTGTTTTCGTCTAGTAAGGATTTTCGTTGCTTATTTGTCCTTTTCTTCGTCTGACTAGACATTTACAATGACAGACAGTCCCCATCCTTACCATCCCAACAAATGAGTCACAAGACCGACCGACCATGAGCTCATCATGATAGAAGCCTCGGGTTTGTCATGATAAAAGCCCCATCAGACCTCTTAAAGTTCAAACGGATGGATATGCTACCCCTAAGGAAACTCGTCAGGCAACTTTAGCTTATGCTTGACGAACGATCCACACCTCACCACTTGCATATAGACGGATAGGCATGATTGGTCCCACAATCCTCTACATGGTCTGCACGCATATATCCCTACATGGAAATAACTTGTCCACCACGTCCAAAGACCCTACACCATGTCAATATCTCCCTTATATGGAAAGAGAACCCTAAAATCTTGGAGCCTTATTTCCAAATCTCCTCTACAAGGAAAGACTCCTTCATTCAAGGGATCTTGGTTTGCTTTTTACCACTATATAAGTATCAGACCTCCTTTTCTCTAAGTTACGCAAAAAATCATTAGCTCTCTCACTATAGAGTTCATGGAGATCTTTCATTCATTGACTTGACCTTTGGAAAGTCTTTGGCCGACACCTCACCGGTGCTCTTCTATTGGTTCTTGTTTTCTTGTTCTTCGGTTACCCATTGGAGCGTTCGAGCACACTCATTAACAATTTTTGTATATCATCATTTGGCGCCGTCTGTGGGAAACGAGTGATTACCTATATCATTGCTTCTAAGATAAAGAGTTTCATAGTCCAAACATGATCGATGGATACCATCAAACCAGGAGATAGGGAACCCCCCCCCCCCCCACGCCTTGGATAGACAAATGGAAACCCTGGCAGCGGTAGTTGAGCGGCTCACACAGCATAACCAAGAGTTAGAGCAATAGCTAAACCAAAGGAACAAATAACTTCCCAAATATTAGCACGACGAATGAGACAGTGAAGAACAGAATGGCAATCACCTCTCAATAGGAGATTGGCAGGAAAAGGAAATCAGGAAGAAAGCAATATCCTCAATAGGCGGGATAGGCAGGAAGATAGCAATATCCCCAATACCTAACTAACCACCAACTTGAGAAGGATATTGGCTGCAAATTTCTTTAGTTCATCAACACGATAAAGATCACGAAACTCCTTGGTTACAAAATCCTGTGACGTACAAACACAGTAGATTCTTCAAGAGAAAGATGAACTAGGGCATATGTCTTCAGTCACAATATGCTTGTGAAAAACTTTTGCATTAAGTTGCATCAGCTGTGATGGCCTTTAAAATAATCCTTATATATGTTTAGGGTTGTGAGAAAAGAAATCCTAAACAAGTATTGTAATACCCCACATACTTTTATTTGAAGTTATTATTAAATTTGGTTTAAATATAATTGATGGTCCATGGGTATTCATTTTATTAGTAATTGCAACCTGCTACCTCATTAGGCCCACATCTCTAATACTAACTACAGGGTAGAGGAAGAAATAACCAGGGTTTTCATAGGAAGGGTTTTATCAAAGAGGCTAAGAGGTATTTTTCCTTGGAGTTTAGAGCACATACAATTTAAGAGGCAATCAGGTTGTTCAAGATATGATTTCTTACCATTAGAAACAAAGAATTAAGGAGTTAGAATTTTATCATGGAAAACTTTAGTGAGGTGTAGATTGTTGAATTGGTAATTTATTAGATTATGATTTTACACTATTTCAATTATTTTGTAATCTTAGGTTACCACTGTTTGGACCCTAGAACAAAAGCCGAAATTGTTAAATCCATGTATAAGGCTAGCATCACTTTAGTAGTTCTGTAAGAACTTTTGGGCTGCTGATTCATACAACATTAATTCTAACTTGTTGGAGAATTTGCACCCAACCCCACCCATGTGCCACTATTTAGCTCTCACTTTTTGTCAAAGTCCAGGTTCTCTAATGGAAAAAATTATATGTTGTACCCGGCATATATGTTGGGTCTCTCACACATAGGCGGGCCCTACACACTCTGGGTCCCGCCAGTGTGTGAGTGACCCGGCATATATGCCGGTCACACATAGGTGGGCCCCACACATTGTGGGTCCCGCCAGTGTGTGAGTGTGACCTGGCATATATGCCGGTCACACATAGGCGGGCCCCACACATTGTGGGTCCCGCCAGTGTGTGAGTGACTCGGCATATATGCCGGGTACACCATATATGAGCTACTATGATGGATGGAGTGATAGCTTTAATAGTCTATTGCCTAGGTGTTGACTATTTTCCAAACACAATGAACCATTTAAGGGTTCAACATGTCTACATATATTTTTAAAAAGGATAAGGACTGATTTTAGATTTTCATACCAAAATTCTCATATTAAATCCGTAGGTCGATGAATGTTAAATTCATGAACTGGATCATATTGGTTTTGGCCCACTGGTTGCATTGGGGTTATATATTAAATCCAAAAGTGTTGCTACTGCATTACTTATGGCAATATGAGTTTCAATTAATGCAATGGAATATTATTGGTTAGAATATCATTGGGTAGAGAAACATTTAATTTAGTGTTAAAAGTGTTATTAGTTCAGCAAAAAATAATCCTAGTGAGTCCATTTGTATAGTTCTCTAAGCTTTATATTTTTTAAAAGATATTAAGTATATTTCCATAATTGATTATAGGTCCTATTTAAGAGTATTTTGAGACTATTTGGAGGGTGTTTCAGCTGGACTTTTAGAGTAATTCAACTGCTGTAAGTAATTATGCATAATATGCACAAGTTTTGTTATTTAGGTTCTTAGAAGTCAAAGGTTTTCAAAAATTATATTTTTAAGCTTACGTTTTAAAAGTTTATCAAAAAGCATTTTTACACTATTGAAAGAGAAATTTCGACTTTTAAATAATGTTTTAAAAAGAAACTTTGGATTTTAAATAAAGTTTTGAACATCTAAATCTCATTCAAAAAGATGCTTTCTAAACTAAAATATTTTCAGAAAATAATTGAGTTTCAAAGTAAGTTTTCTAAAAGGGTCTTGTTCTTTAAGTTTGTTTAAAACCAAGTGATTTCAAAGTCTTATTCTTATTTTTCAAATTGTATTTAAAATGTTTCTTTTAGCAAATTGAATTTTCAGACTTACTCAAGAATTGTAAAAATATTTATATAAACTCTCCAGTTCTTATTCATTCTTTAAGAGAGTCAAGCATTCTTTGATTTATGTATCAATTTAATATTGAGATATTCAATATGCCTTTATTATTTGGAATAATTGTTAATATCAAGAAAGTATTCTATTTTGTATAAACTTTGCTTTTGTGATATGTGACTCAAAATAAGTGTTTTTAGAATTGATCAGATATATGTGTAAATCCGCTCACAGGATTGTATGTGAGAATATGTATTGATCCCTCACCAGCAGGGGTTAGATGTTGGTATCCACTCATGGGATTGTATGTGAGAATATGTGATGTGTATATGTGACACAGTGTTCTGATCAATTATATGTATGTGTTTTCTAATGATTTTAAGATGTGATTACATATGTATTAAGTGATTCATTATATGTTTTGGAATAATTATTTTTGATATCATTGAATGAGTTTGTGAAAAATCAAAATACTCGTGCTTTGCTTAACTCTATTCCGTTGTGTATTATGTATAATTAATTACTAGATGTGTGGCTCACCCCATCAATTACTATTTTCAGATTAAAGTGTAGTTGGGAATATAGAACCTTTGGATCGCTTTGTAAGGTGCAAGGTAGAGCGTGGGAGTTGTAGGCGACTTCAATATTACTTGAAGACTTATAGAATTTTAGTTACCTTTATTTTGTAATTCATGTTTTATATTTTGGAGATTATTTCCAATTTGTGGAGTTTAGATTTTTATGAGAGGTTATTTATTAAGAGCATTGTTTCTTTGGAGTTTTAATTTATTTTGGATCACTTATGTTCATTGAGTTATATAAGTGTTAGTCATGCATCTAAATCCATGTTCCAAGGATTTGTGTCGTGGTAGTGTTGGTATCAGAGCTCTAGGTTATAATTCTATAGACAATTGGGACTTACGATATTTTTATAAGATGTGGAGGAATAGGCTTGAATTATTATTCATAGGCAAAAATTAGTTTTGGGAGTTTGATAATTGTTAGAAGCTATATGCTTATATGCTTGAAATATTATAATAGTAAAGGGTTTAGCATATCTGGTATATCATGACTTTCCTTGTGATCTATTTGAGTCTAAGGTGTTGTTTGTTTGGTTATAGGAAAATGCCACCCTGCAATTCTACTCCCTCTGATCTTGAACCAAAATCTGAGAGCCTTGAAGATGTTTTAAGTGCTATCAAAAGTCTTGCTGAGGTGGTGGAGAAGCACGTTAGTACTAGTGGAATAGTCAAGCCCAAAGATGCTGAGATTGAAGGATGTACTATTGAGCAATTTAGGAAATTGGGTCCTCCTTCATTTTTGGCCAACCCCGATCCTATAGAAGCGAAATCCTGGATAATGCGAATGGAGAAAATATTTGATGTGATTAGTTGTACTGAAGTGCAAAATGTCTCTTTTGCTTCCTTTATGCTGAAGGGGGAAGCAGAGCATTGGTGGAGATCCACCAAAAAGACCTTGCCACTTGAGGAAGATGAGATATGGACTGGGAGTATTTTCCTTAAGGCCTTTTATGAAAATTATTTTCCAGAAAGTGTACGAGATGAGAAAGAAGTGGAGTTTATGGAACTCATTCAAGGGAATCAAACGGTGTTACAATATGAGGTTAAATTTACTGAGTTGTCTCGATTTGCCCCTCACATTGTGGCTGATGATGTTATAAAGGCTAAGAAATTTCAGAGGGGACTACGACCAAGTATCAGAACTGGATGGTAGCCTTACGATTAAAGTCATATTCTGAGGTTGTGGAGACTACAAAGGTTGTTGAGACGAAGTGTGAAGACTATTAGAGGATTAGGAGCCAGATAACAAAAGGCATAAGAGTGAAGGGTTTCATAGAGGGAATGAACACAATAAGCCATTTAAAAAGCAGACCACAGCAGAACCAGAGACTAAAATGGTGCAACAGGTAATAGAGGTTTGTCAGAAGTGTGGTAAAAAGCATAAGGGGGTTTGCTATTGTGAAAATGGGGCTTGTTTTAAGTGTGGTCAAATGGGTCATTGTATCAAAGATTGCCCAACCTTGATGAGTGAGTTGATGGCTAAGCCTACTGATTTGAAGCAAAGGCCAAAAGTCCAAGGACGAGTGTTTGCTATTACTAAGCAAGATGCTAAGGCATCCAAGTCAGTGGTAACAGGTACCATCCCCATATTTTCTCATACTACACGAGTTCATATTTGTAAATTTGTAATTTACAACTATTTGTTTTGTTGGCTTTAATTCCGTGCCAAATTTGATTGTAATTTTATTCAATCTTTTGTACCCTGTATTTATTGTGGGATTTAATTGTAAGTGTTGTGTGAAAGAGAGAGAGTGTGAAGACTCAAGCAAATTGAAGACTAAAGAGTTTTCGCGGGCAGCTTGCGACTAAGTATCCCGCGAAATGATGCATGTGCCCTACACATAACTGGAATGCGAAAAGTCAGTATAGATAAAGACAGCTGTGTTTTGCGAGTAGCTCGTGGGTAAGGCTTTCCCGTGAGACACTCGCAAAACATTCTATTTTGCCAAATTGTCTTATCTGATACAAACTTTCTGTACTAACACTATATATACCCACATTACTCACAAATGTTGAGAAGTGCTTCTAAAAGAAAACCCTAGTCATAAACCTTGAGAGTTAGAGATTGTTATACCCAGATATCTCCACACATTTACTTGTGGATTTTCCTTAACTCCTACCTCTCCATTTCCATACCATTGAGAGGTTGATAGCCCAAACACTTACCACACCCTTTCAGAGTGTCAAGTGAGGATTTGGTGCTGCTAGGAAGCATTGGAAGAAACCAGGTTTTGGCGGATGCAATCGGGCGTATTGCAGGATCCGGAGAGCTAGACAAGACACGGTTTCGAGAAGCCTTGTTGGAGTAGGAGCTTGGAGGGCTTAGGTACAGTGGGTAGATTAGGCTTGGAGGGTCTCTTGCTAACCCATGTATCCCAATTGATTGTCTAGTGGATCAATTACTACTTGGAGGGCGGCGGAGAGGTTTTTCACCAAATTCTTCGGTTTCTTCTTCGATAACACATCAGTGTGTTATCTTGTGTTTGCATCTTTCTTCCCTACTCTTTTACCTTTTATTTTACTGCTGTGTTATTATGAATATGGGTTAAAGTAGCTTGTTTGTTTATACACTCGCATTTACTCTTTTCCGCACTTAATATAAGTTAGAGTAAAATCTATCGAGCTGTAATTTTAATTTGGGGGTCTAAATAGCTCTTGTGTTTTTACACATTTTAGAGCATTCAATATTGATCCTGGTTCTACTCATTTCTTTGTATCTTGTGCTTATATGAAATATGCCGATTGTGTGCATGAATTGTTGGACTTTGAACTTTCTTTTTCTACTCCTTTAGGTAAAACTATGGTTGTTGAGTTTATATGTAAGTCTTGTGTGATTAAGATTGGAGGAAATGAGTTGTTGGCTGATTTGATTCTCTTAGAAATTCAAGAATTTGATGTAATATTAGGCATGCATTGGTTAGTAGCTTATCGTGCTAATGTTGATTGTTACAAGAAGGAAGTGGTGTTTTGTATTCTAGGTTGTCTTGAATTTGTATTTCATGGGTCATGAGAGAGCCTCGTGCCTAATGTTATTTTTTCCATTCATGCTAATAAGTTACTTAGAAAAGGTTGTAAAGGTTATCTTGCATATGTGGTGAATAACCAGAAGGAAGGGATTAAGATTGATGACATTCCTATTGTGAGGGACTTTGTTGATGTATTTCCTAAGGATCTCCCTGGGTTACCGTTTGATATAGAGATAGAATTTTCCATTGACTTAGTGCGAGGAATTGCACCTATTTCTATGGCACCATATCGCATGGCACCTGCAGAGTTAAAGGAGCTTAAATTGCAATTGCAAGAGCTTTTAGAAAAGAGATTTATTCGACCTAGTGTATCACCTTGGGGCGCTCCTGTTCTTTTTGTAAAGAAAAAGGATAGGTCTATGAGATTATGCATTGACTATAGGCAGTTGAATAAGGTCATTGTGAGGAACAAATATCCTTTACCTAGAATTGATGATTTGTTTGATCAATTACAAGGTGCTAAAGTCTTTTCAAAGATTGACCTTAGATCAGGTTATCATCAACTCAAGGTTAAGCAAGAAGATATACTTAAAACTGCCTTTCGTACTCATTACGGACACTACGAGTTTCTGGTGATGCCATTTGGATTGACTAATGCCCCTGCTGCCTTCATGGATTTAATGAAGCGTGTGTTCAAGCCTTATTTGGACCGGTTTGTTACTGTTTTTATTGATGATATTTTAGTATATTCTAAAACTGAAGAGGAGCATGTAGAACATTTGAGGATGGTGTTGCAAATCTTGAGGGAGCAAAAATTATATGCCAAGTTTAAGAAGTGTGAGTTTTGGTTAGATGAAGTAATGTTTTTGGGGCATGTAATATCTAAGGATGGCATTTTTGTGGATCCTAAAAAGGTGAAAGTTGTGGTAAATTGGCCTAGACCAACTAATGTATCTGAAGTTCGTAGTTTCTTGGGTCTTACAAGTTACTATAGGAGGTTTATTGAAGGTTTTTCATGTATAGCAGGTCCCTTGACTAGATTGACCCAAAAGAATGCTAAATTCTTATGGAAAGATGAATGTGAAAAGAGCTTCCAAGAATTGAAAGACCGGTTGGTGTCTGCTCCAGTTTTGACATTGCCAACGGGTTCAGGAGGATTTGTAATTTACAGTGATGCTTCGCAAAAAGGTCTTGGTTGTGTGCTTATGCAGCATGGAAAGGTGATAGCATATGCTTCTAGGTAGCTAAAAAGGTATGAATAGAATTACCCTACTCATGACTTAGAGTTAGCAACAGTGGTCTTTGCACTGAAGATATGGAGGCACCACTTATATGGTGAGACGTGTGAGATTTACACTGACCATAAAAGTTTGAAATATTTTCTCTCTCTAAAAGAATTGAATATGCGGCAAAGGAGATGGATTGAGTTGTTGAAAGACTATGATTGTACAATACATTATCACCCAGGCAAAGCAAATGTGGTGGCTAATGCCTTGAGTAGAAAATCCTCTGGAAGGATGGCAAGTATAATTTTGAGGAAAAGACTTTTTTTTTTTTGAAGAGTTGAAGGAGATTAATGTGGAGCTCCAATTTAATGAGTCAAGGGTACTTCTTGCTCATTTTCGAGTACAACCTACCTTAGTTGAAAAGGTAAAGAGTGCTCAAGGATCTGATCCTAGTTTGGTAAAGATTATGGAAGAGGTAAAGGAAGGTAATCGAGCTAAGTTTGAAATTCATGGTGATGGTATTTTATGATTTAGAAATCGATAATGTGTTCCTAATAATGCTGAATTAAAAAGGGAAGTTATGGAGGAGTCTCATAAATTTGCATGCACTGTTCACCTAGGTAGTACCAAAATGTATCAAGATCTTAGAGAAGTATATTGGTGGAATAATATGAAAAGAGAGATTGCAGATTTTGTATCCCGGTGTTTAATTTGTCAGCAAGTTAAGTTGAACATCAAAGGCCTGCTGGATTACTTCAACCTCTCAGTATTCTGGAGTGGAAGTGGGAACACATCTCCATGGACTTTGTGACTGGATTGCCTAAGTCAGTTAAGGGTCATGATGCAATATGGGTAATAGTGGATAGATTGACCAAGTCTTCCCATTTTCTACCAATCAAGACTATGTTTTCATTGGATAGATTGGCTCAATTATATGTTATGGAAATAGTGAGATTGCATGGAGTTCCTATCTCTATAGTCTTTGATAGAGACCCTCGCTTCACCTCTAAGCTTTGGAACAGTTTACACAAGGCTATGGGAACCAAGTTAGATTTTAGTACATCTTTTCATCCTCAAACTAATGGGCAGTCAAAAAGAACTACACAAACACCTGAAGACATGCTAAGAGCTTGTGTGTTAGACTTGAAAGGTAGTTGGGAGACTCACTTGCCTTTAATTGATTTTGCTTATAATAATAGTTACCATTCCAGCATAGAGATGGCTCCTTTTGAGGCATTGTATGGTCAGAAGTGTAGATCACCTATTTGTTGGAATGAAGTGGGTGAAAGGAAGTTGCTTGGTCCAGAACTAGTTCAATTGACTATGGAAAAGATTCAATTGATTCGTGAAAGACTCCTAGCTACTCAAAGTAGGCAAAAGATTTATGCAGATAATAGAAGGCAAGACTTAGAATTTCAAGTTGGGGATCATGTATTCTTAAAGGTGTCTCCATCGAAGGGTGTGATGAGGTTTGGGAAGAAATGCAAGTTAAGCCAAAGGTATATTGGTCCTTTTGAGATCTTGGATAGAGTGGGCAATGTATCTTACAAGTTAGCATTGCCACCAGCTTTGTCACATATTCATAATGTATTCCACGTATTAGTGTTACGAAAATACATGCCTGATCCTTCACATGTTTTGGAATATGAGTAGATTCTTGATAGGAAGGACCAAGTGCTACATTCAAGGAATATATCCTTAGTGAAGGTGTTGTGGAGAAATCATATAGTTTAAGAAGCGACATGGGAAAAAGAGGAAGACATGAAAGAAATATACCCCATGTATTTTCTAATTGAGGTACGTCAAGTTTAGAGGACTAAACTTATTTTAAGAGGGGAAAAGTGTAATACCCCACATACTTTTATGTGAAATTATTATTAAATTTCTTTTAAATATAATTGATGGGCCATAAGTATTCTTTTTATTAGTAACTGCAGCCTGCTACCTCACTAAGCCCACATCTCTAATACTAACTACAGGGTAAAGGAAGAGATAATCAAGGTTTTCATAGGAAGGGTTTTATCAAAGAGGCTAAGAGGTATTTTTCCTTGGAGTTTAGAGCACATACAATTGAAGAGGCAATCAGATTGTTCAAGGTATGATTTCTCACCGTTAGAAACAAAGAATTAAGGAGTTAGAATTTTATCATGGAAAACTTTAGTGAGGTGTAGATTGTTGAATTGGTAATTTCTTCGATTACGATTTTACCCTATTTCAATTATTCTAGAATCTTAGGTTGCCACTGTTCGGACCCTAGAACAAAAGTCGAAATTGTTAAATCCATATATAAGGCTAGTGTCACTTTAGTAGGTCTATAAGAACTTTTGGGCTACTAATTCATATTGTAACATTAATTCTAACTTGCTGGAGAATTTGCACCCGACCCCACCCATGTGCCACTCTTTAGCTCTTCCTTTTTGTCAAAGTCTAGGTTAGCTTTAATGGTCTATTGCCTAGGTGTTGACTATTTTCCAAACACAATGAACCATTTAGGGCTTGTTTGGTTAAAAAAAATTGGTCACTCATCACTCAATTTTCGTCACTCATTACTCATCACTCATCACTCATCACTTAAAATACCCCAACTCCCTACACCCCACCCGTTTGGCACCATCACTCAACTTGTCATCACTCAAATTTTTCAACTGTTTGTGGGCCATGTACCTGTAACTTTGTGCAGCTTTTTTTTTTTTTCCCCCTTCAACCCTTAATGCCCAAACTCATCGAACCTAGTGAAAAAAAAAAAAAAAAAAAAAAAAAGAAAACCAGTGAAAGGGAAAAGAAAAGAAGAAGGAGAAGAA
Organism: Quercus agrifolia; assembly: GCA_029955455.1. Taxonomy (NCBI): domain Eukaryota; kingdom Viridiplantae; phylum Streptophyta; class Magnoliopsida; order Fagales; family Fagaceae; genus Quercus; species Quercus agrifolia. Next base: position 6,289,063 of record JARQAD010000010.1, on the reverse strand, counting down.
GAAGAAGCCACCTACTGTGAAAGGAAAAAGAAAAAAAAAGAAGATGAAGAAACCAAACTCACCGAACCCAGTGAAGACAAAAAAAAGGGTCAAAAGTTGCAGCTGACTTTGACCGTGGGACCTAGTATGTAGTTTTAATTACGAAAATGCCATTGAAAACAAATTTATGGAAACTGAAAACACCTAAAATTTGTTTTCAGTTTCCATAACTCATTACTCAAAAATCAGAGAATTGAGTGATGGAAACAATCATCCAAAACCAAGCCAAACAATCATCCATCTGTGGGACCCACTTGTTTTGGATGATGGATCATGAAAACTGTGTGATATCACTTAGTTATCACTCAGTTTTCATGCTATCCAAACAAGCTTTAAGGGTTCAACATGTCTACAAATATTTTTAAAAAGGATAAGGACAGATTTTAGATTTTCATACCAAAATTCTCATATTAAATCTGTAGGTCGATGAATGTTAAATTCATGAATATGATCATATTGGTTTTGGCCCACTGCTTGCATTGGGGTAATATATTAAATCCTAAAGTGTTGCTACTGCATCAGTCATGGCAATATGAGTTTCGATTAATGCAATGGAATATTATTGGTTAGAATATCATTGGGTAGAGAAACATTTAATTTAGTGTTAAAAGTGTTATTAGTTCAACAAAGTATAATCCTAGTGAGTCCATTTGTATATGTTAGGACATATATGATTCACTTGTTAAGAACATATGTCACTATTTTATGTAATTGGCTAATCTTTTGACAAAACGCATTTTACTTGTATTTGGGTAGATTTAGGATGTGTTTAATACTTCAAAAAACTTTGTTTCAAGATCAATTGTTGAAGCCATGCAAGTCTGTCCAAGATTCAAGCTGAAAAGTGCCTGTCATTAAAGCTTGATAGCTAGTCATCTATCGAGCTTAAAGAGCTATTCAGCCCCATGGCTCGACAGCAGCTCGACAGATAGGGTATCATCGAGGTTTATGAAAAACAAATTTTCAGTTCTATTTTGACTCCAATCCATGTTTATGTGTTTGGGCCTTCTTTTCTCACAACTCTAGACATATAAAATGATTATTTTAAGGGCCGTTAAAGTGTTCACAAGTTGCACAAGTGTTGAGCAAAGTTTGTTCAAGCAAATTGTGACCGGAGATTGAATTTTCCCTAGTTCATCGTTCATGTGAAGAAGTTGTTGTATTTGTGCATCGTAGGGTTTTGTAATCAAGCATCTTCTAGATCTTCATTGTTGGGATGAACTGAAGAACTTTGAAGCCAACAACCTTTTCTAGTTGGTGATTGAAGTCACGTAATGGGATCCGCGCAATTGATTAGTCACGTACTAAGAGCCGTGCATCAAAAAGAGAAATTGTCACTATAGAACAAGTCCAATTGGGTATTGGGGTAAGGGTTCAACTTTAGGTTGGTATAAGGTATTGAGATTCCTTTACTTGTAACCGCTTGTTGTGATAATAGTTGAATTTCAGGAATAGTGAGATTTTTGCCGTGTTGGTTTTCCCCATTCGTAAACAAATCACCATGTCAATTTATTTTCCGGTGCACTTAGTTTAATTGGTTATTTGTTTGTGCTACCACACGTTTGTATGTTAATTTGATTAATTAATAAACTTGACTAATTAATCAATTAATTTATCACAATGGGTCAATTCGTTTTTGGCCTATTAGTATAGTTCTCTAAGCTTTATATTTTGTAGAAGATATTAAGTATATTTTCATGATTGAGTATAGGTCCTATTTAAGAGTATTTTGAGACTATTTGGAGGGTGTTTCAGCTGAAATTTCAGAGTGATTCAAGTGCTGTAAGTAATTATGCATAATATGCACAAGTTTTGTTATTTAGGTTCTTAGAAGTCAAAGGTTTTCAAAAATTATTTTTTTAAGCTTACATTTTTAAAGTTTATCAAAAAGCATTTTTACACTATTGAAAGATAAATTTCGACTTTTAAATAATGTTTTAAAAAGAAACTTTGGATTTTAAATAAAGTTTTGAACATATAAATCTCATTCAAAAAGATGATTTCTAAACTAAACTATTTTCAAAAAATAATTGAGTTTCAAAGTAAGTTTTCTAAAAAGGTTCTTGTTCTTTAAGTTTGTTTAAAACCAAGTGATTTCAAAGTCATATTCTTATTTTTCAAATTGTATTTAAAATGTTTCTTTTAGCAAATTGAATTTCAGACTTACTCAAGAATTGTAAAAATATTTATATAAACTCTTCAATTCTTATTCATTTCCTAAGAGAGTCAAGCATCCTTTGATTTATGTATCAATTTAATATTGAGATATTCAATATGCCTTTATTATTTGGAATAATTTTTAATATTAAGAAAGTATTCTATTTTGTATAAACTTTGCTTTTGTGATATGTGACTCAAAATTAGTGTTTTTGAATTGATCAGATATATGTGTAAGTATGCTCACAGGATTGTATGTGAGAATATGTGTTGATCCCTCACCAGCAGGGGTTAGATGTTGGTATCCGCTCACAGGATTGTATGTGAGAATATGTGATGTGTATATGTGACACAATGTTCTGATCAATTATATGTATGTGTTTTCTAATGATTTTAAGATGTGATTACATATGTATTAAGTGATTCATTTGGAATAATTATTTTTGATATCATTGAATGAGTTTGTGAAAAATCAAAATACTCGTGCTTTGCTTGACTCTATTTCATTGTGTATTCTGTATAATTACTTACTAGGTGTGTGGCTCACCCCATCAATTAGTATTTTCAGATTAAAGTGTAGTTGGGAATATAGAACATTTAGATCGCTTTGTAAGGTGCAAGGTAGAGCGTGGGAGTTGTAGGCGACTTCAATATTACTTGAAGACTTATAGAATTTTAGTTAACTTTATTTTGTAATTCATGTTTTATATTTTGGAGATTATTTCCAATTTGTGGAGTTTAGATTTTTGTAAGAGGTTATTTATTAAGAACATTGTTTCTTTGGAGTTTTAATTTATTTTGGATCACTTATGTTCATTGAGTTATATAAGTTCAGTAGGTTAGTCATGCATCTAAATCCATGTTCCATGGATTTGGGTTGTGACAAGTATACACAGATTGGTGTGAAATCATATCTAAAAAACTGATTTTCGTAAATCTCGATAGATAGGTTATTTGTAATGCCCCAAAATCATAAATAATAAAAGTCTATTCAATCTAAATAATCCATAAAAAAAATATTAAATAAAAGAAACCAGCAACCTAAAATCTCATCACAAATGGCAGAGGTCTAATCCATCAAAGACAAAACATCCTCAAAATAATTCTCCAGTACCATGTTTAATGTCATAAAAATAATAATAATAACCTCAATTCCACAAAATAATTCGTAACTGTTGTCTTCCAAGAATGTGTACTCCAATAATCCCTCTAATATATTTGTAAGGGGAAACAAAAGGGGGGAGGGGGGGGGGGGGGGAGGGGGTGAGATAACTCAATAAGTGGAATTCACTAACATTGGGGTGTGGGAACAAACCTTTCAAATAAATAATTCTTAGAACAAATTCATAACTTGTAACTCACCAATATTTTATCATCAAATATTTCATATAAAAGAAAATATATTTATATTGTGAGCCATCATAATACATATACCAATACCATCATATAATTAATTTCCTAGACTTTTCTTGTGGTCAATGTTTATGCCTTGTTGACAGGGTTGTGCTGTCCCCTTTTAGGACTAGAACCTCTTTTTTATCCCTTTTCTTAAGGAAGACTCCTTTGGAACTTAAAGGTACACTCCCTTGCTAAGAGCTTCCTTTTTGGATCCTCAATAGTATACTTCCTTGCTAAGGAGCTATCAAATGTGCACTGTCCCCTTTTCTGGGACCATCCCTTGCTAAGGACTAGCTACAGTATAATTGTCCCTTGCTATGGACTAAATACAATACTGAGCTTTTAATCACGACTTGCCATAGGTTTTCAAAACACATTCAATATGCATACAAAAATAATCCATTCATAATTCTCAAAAATATAAAGATATATTCACGCATACAAGTTTAAATAAATTCAAGTTGTCCCACAAGTTTTTCATAAAACGAATAGTCAATGTGCAGATCAAACATTTATAAAATATCAATTTATAGAATATCAACATATTTCTTTGATATAAAATAATTTAATAATCAACACTGTTTTTGGAAAACCCCTAAAATTAGTAAACACCACTTACCTCTTAGTTGCAAAAATAAAGGAAATCAACCAATCCCGTCACTAGGTCCATCACCAAGAATCTCAAAACCTAGAAACATAAGGAATAAGCCTATTAATAACAAGACCTATCGCAAAGTCTATCATCACATTTGTCTCCAAAATCGAATAGGAACCCCTGAAACAAATCAAATGCACTAAAGCCTAGCTTGCCCAACCTAAGACAAGTGCCCATTCCCAAATGGGAACCAAACAAGCATACAAACTCATAGTGTCACAGCACAGAACCAAAACATTTTAATTCTCCACTGCAAGCAATGTGCACATACAAACATGACATAAAACACATCAATTCACAATAAGGGTAGCATATCTCATGAGTTTCCCTTTAGAGCACTAAATGATTAAAGCAAACCATTATTAGACTTAACTAAGTAAAACACATGTCGAAGAAAGCACATAAATTTACAAACCAATCCATTCGACAAAGATTTGAAGTAAATTCCACAAAATCCCAGCCTTTTCATCGCACTTTCAGATTCAATAGACAGCAGATCAGCCATTTTGAAAAAAAGTTTTGGTCCATGAAAAGTTATCCGATTAACTTGAAATTAAATAGGGATAAGCTCTTATATGTGTAGTATGTACCATAAAAACTTCAGCCTAAAGAGATTTTTCTGTAATTTATTAAAAATCATGTATTGCAGCTGACTCAAATCTGTCCATAAAATTACTATAATCTTAATACTATACCAAAAACTTTTAGACTTGATTAACCTCAAAGTTACATGTTTTAGCACATGATAACAACTATGAATGCAACCAATAACCTCATATAATAGTCATCACAACACGAGTCAAGAAATTCGATCCTTTAACTCATATAAGCAATTTACCAAACACTTGACATGCAACAAGCACATGCCCACATTCACATATGTCAAAGCCAATCAAATTCAAAGGGAACACTTTGGAATCAACTCATGCAACAACAAAACCCATATAGCTGCTCTAGGAAACCAAACGTCAAATACCCATTAGTAAAATAGACAACCAAAACAACCTATCAAAGCAAACACCCCCAAATAGTTTGAAAAAACTCTTGCTGCCCAAATCCTCATAACCCTCTAAACTTCCAATACTCACCAAACCCATCAAGTATATACCATAAACATCATAAACTAACAAAGCCCAAAGGATTTCATAGAAGAAAATGACAGAAAACTTAGATTTTTACCTCATCTATTGAATTAGCCAACTTAGAGGGATGGTCTTTCAAATGGGTCTACCAAAATAGCCACTAGAACTCTTGGTGGTTGATTTTTATTGGAAAAGAACCTTCCATGAGTCAGCCAATATAGAAATTTAAGAGGCAAAAGTGAATAAACTTCACATGAGGATGAGAGAAAGGATTTTCGAATAAAACTCACATTAGGTTGAGAGAGAGGATTTTCGGCCATGGGGAATGGGAACACCAGAGGAAAGAGGGAAAGGTGATGGGAGGCGGCACTTTAGAAAAATAAAGGAGGAAGCCAACGTGGGTTACATATAAGGCTTGGGCTAGGCTTGGGTCTTATCACAAAAATGCCTCAACTTAAATAATTTCCAAAATAACCCTTTTATTTGTTTATTTATTTTGTAAAGGTTGGAGTGTTACATTATCTATCGAGCAGTTGTCGAGTATCGGGCAAAAGCTGCCTTTTGAACCTCAATAGATGCTATTTGTCGAGCTTTAAAATTCAGCACTTCTTCACTTGATTCTTGGACAGATTTGCATGGATTTAACACTTGGACTTGAACTCTTGTTCCTTGAAGTATTAAACACATTCTAGATCTACCCAATTATAAGTAAAGTGCATTTTGTCAAAGGATTAGCCAATTCTAAATGACATATGTTCCTAACATGATTCACATATATCCTAATAGTGACTTCCTTCCCCCTTTCAACCAAATCTAAATGCCACAGGTGGAAGTGTATGATGGATTGTGGGACCCACTTGATCATCTAGAATCATTTAAAACCCTTGTGCACTTGTAAAGGGTCCTAAATGAGATCATGTGTTGGGCATTCCCCACTATGCTCTAGGGGCCGGCTAGAGTATGGTTTAGTAAGTTGGCCCCCAACACCGTCTTTACCTCCAAGGAGTTAAGCGGGCACTTTGTCACCCACTTCATTGAAGGCTAGAGGTACAAGAGATCTTTGGCAAGCTTGTTCAACATCAAGCAGTGGGAAAATGAAAGCCTGAGTCAAAACTAGAAAGCAAAACACACAAGTAATGCAAGCAAAAAATTAGAGGGAGAGAGAGAAAAGTGGCAAAATCATTTCGAGCCTTTTTCCTTCCACACCTTAGAGGAACTTTTTCATTTAGCGAACCCTTGATCTAGTAGTGAGGCGAAAAAATTGAAACCGTTCAAGTTTAAAGGAACATGAGGGCTTTGAGAAGATCTCCAAGAGAAGCAAAAAAGGAAGAAAACTGATTTTGGTTTTCCGATGAGATCATATTGTTGCTCTGTTGAGTGGCTAACCACTTATAGCAATTAGGTCGAGTATGTCTAGTCATTCCACAGTGATGCTAGAGATGCTGCTTCTTCTGTTTAGACTTTTGAGTATTGCCCTTCTTAGCCCTAGGGTTTTTAGTCTCTTTCTTATCAAGCTTCGGGGGTGCTCCTAAGATAGATTTACCTTTATCTATGTTCTCACTAGCTAAAGCAGTTTTGACATTATTGTTTTCAAATTCAACATTATTAGCAGGTGAAACAAAAACAGTAGTACTAGTAGAAGCAATACTAGGAGAAGAGAAATCATACCCTAAATCGATTTGATCAGAAGTAGATTTTTGAAAGCTAAGCATCTCCTCAAGCTTAGCATTTGAAGTCCTCTCCAACTGAGCTCTAACTTGGAACCACTCTGCGTAAAGCTTCTTGGTCTTTTCAGCCAATAAATTGTGCTTAAACCGTAGTGCTTCAATAGTCTGATTGGCTTCATCAAACTTCTTGGAGATTTATTCTCGTTCAAGCTTCACATCACTCAGCTTCATGGTGGCCAGCCTATATAGTTTCTCATGCTTCTCAGAAACCTTGTATAGTTTTTTATAAGTTGTATGGATATCATCTTAATCGTCCATTTTCTCAAACTTAGAATCCACCAAGTCCTTTTCATCATCCATTTCTTCATCAATCCCCTCAGTAGGATTCACAATGGTAGTGAAGGCATTTAAGATTCCGTCATCCTCATTGTCCGAATCATCCTCAGGTTGGGTGTCACTCAAGGTAGCAGCAAAGGCCTTGTTTTTCCCAATGGTCTTGAGATAAGTTGGGCACTATTGTTTCATGTGTCTGAAGTCTTGACACCCAAAACACTTTGGTCCTAAGGGAACAATGTATTGATCGCCATCCCTAGCATCCTTCTTCCCTTTGTCTTGACTCTTGAACTGAGACGAATTGGACTGCTTGTGGTCTTTGTCAAATCCTTTAGCATTGGCATTCTTCATAAACTTTTTGAATTGCCTTACTTTTCCCAATGGTCTTGAGATAAGTTGGGCACTCTTGTTTCATGTGTCTGAAGTCTTGACACCCAAAACACTTTGGTCCTAAGGGAATAGTGTATTGATCGCCATCCCTAGCATCCTTCTTCCCTTTGTCTTGACTCTTGAACTGAGACGAATTGGACTGCTTGTAGTCTTTGTTAGATCCTTTAGCATTGGCATTCTTCACACGTGCACTAAATAGATGGAGGTCATGTATTTGTAATGTTTGCATCGATAGAATATGAATTACCTTTGTTCGAAGATATGGACCAATTGGATTCGAGCCGGTTTGCCTTTCACATTGATGAATTTGAGCTTTAAACATTATTTATTTATTTATTTTTGTTTAAAAGCTTTAAACATTCATGAATGCTCAAATAGATCCAAATACACACTCTAATGCGATTCAATATTTCGTAATGAGTCTGATGGGCTCAAAGAAGAATTGGGCTTCAATTTAATAAATCAGTCAAGCCCTTGAAAAAATATAAGCACTCGGTTTGGGCTTAAATCTTATTGAGATGTGATACAGATAATTTATATATGGGCCTATCCTAAATAAAATATAGCATTACAGGATTTAATGCAAAACACCCAAAAAAAAATGTTAATTCGAATTGCAAAATTGGGTCAAAGAGAATGCATAAATAAGGTAAAAGACACCCAACCAATTGAAGATTATAAAATACTCTAAGAGTATTGTTTGGGACTTTTTTTTCATCATCAATGACAATTAGATATTTCCTAAAACGTAGAAATCATAGTAATGGGGTCGAGTAGTGGCATGCCTTGCTATGTGCTAGTGGTACCTAGCTAGGGGCTTACTAAAAAATCCAAGTGAAAATGTACCATGGGATATGGGATGATGATTACACACATTGGTTTAGTGACCAAGCAACAATGTTGTTATTCTTAACACATTTCTTAATCCTTGAGAGACAAATGAATCTTTAGAAATGATAATATTATATTGTTGATAAACAATATTTATTTGTAATGCTTCATAAATCAAGAAAAATGACCGTTGAAAATGCAACTTTACCATTATAATCACAATTTAGTTTAGCATTTGGATTTCAAAAATTTTATAGCTAGTAAGGACCATAAAATCAAGAACAAGCATTTTCAGCCATATATACAATTAAAACTAGCTTTCCCAACAAAATGGAAAATGATCTTATATATATTTCTAATTATATGCTTGCAAAATTTCAAGAAGATAAAAAACCAAATGGTTATATCATCAATTAAACTTTTAAATTTCAAGTTATTGTAGTCTTAAACTACGCATAAAAAATACATTTATGGATCGAATAGTAATTAACATTTGTTTTGAACAAATTTTGAGTAATTAACATTGTCCTATATTTTTAACATTGAACGTAGGCTAATTTTATCTTTTATGTATTTATTTATTTATTTTGACTTTAGTATATTATTGTTATTCTTGATAGATCAAAAAAATGTATTCATGTTTTGGCCCCCTAAAGATAAAATCATGGTTTCGTTCATGAGAGGACAAGAGATGAATGGCTATGCCTTACCATTTTTTGGATGTTTTAAATATAAATAGGAGAGAAGTACTCTCCATTGTTTAGATGTCTAAAGATTAAAACGAAAATGAAAGAAAACGATAAAAGAACATCAAATAAATTGGCAATTATGTTTCTAAAAAATGGCAATTATGGATTAAGATCCCCTCTTATTAAATCCTCTACCTCACCTAATTATTAATTTGACATAAGATATATAATATTTAAAAATCAAATAAGTGCTATATCTTTGCACATCTAACTAAAAATACGAGAGAATTGGAGAGAATTACTTTAAGGACTTTCCTTTTTTCTTTTTCTTTTTATTTTGGGAAAAGCGCATTTCAATGGCTTTATGTCACACTAGTGGGTTCCGTGCGCTGTTTAAGGGACCTATAAACCTATTTTTTTAGCAACTTTTTCATTAAAAATGGGTCTTATGACACTGTTCACACATTTAAAAATTATTTTGTTATGGTGTTTTCAGTTTTTAGCAAAATAAACGGTATTCAAACGCACTATATATCTCTTGTTTGTTCAATTAAAAGAAATAGATTTTTTATTTTTTTATTTTAAAGTCAGTAATTTTCTTTTCTTGACAATGACATAGAAAGATTAGAAGAGTTAAGGTCAAAAAATAAAAAAGCCAATAATAGGACCGCGTACCAAACTAAAACAAAAAATTCTGACAGCCCAAACATTCGGCTCCTTTTAAAAGACTGTGGTGTGGTTTTGATACATGTAGCCACGTAGGCAAGATTTAGGAAACAACCAGGGAAGTCGCACTTGAAAAGGATAGCTTGAAAATTGGTACTGCTCCTAATTGAGAATGGAATAACTGGCTTATTTTTTACACATAATTCAAGGCTTAGAATTTATTTTAAACAATGTACTCGTTATAACAACCAATAAAGGCAATAACATCATTCTCAAAAAAAAAATAAAGGCAATAACAAATCTTAACCTACCTGCAAAATTGATCCCAAAAGCTGTGCATTGTGTTACACCAAAGAAATACTACAAAATTAAATTTGAATGCTATTTTTTTTAAAGAAAAAATATTTAAAAATGAAAATTAAATGCACATACTCATTACACTAGTGAGTTTTTTACTTTTTTGCTTTGATTTATTGACAAATGATAATAAATTATTAAATCCATGCAATTACTTATATTATAATACTCTTAAACATTTTGTACTTTGGTATGGCAGACCTTGGGACAAATTAAGAGAAAATAAATAAATAAAAACAGACAAAAGTGAGAAATCTCACTAAGATTCATTTAACTGTTGGAAAGTTTAATTTTTTATAGATTTAATATACTATCAAGCAACAAAAAAATTTGTATCAGACAATGAGACTTTGACATCATAAAAAATCATGGATACCGTAAACAAATAGAAAGCACATGTTGTACAAATATGTGACTATATGAGTATCCGTATGTCTTTTTAGAATGGTTCATTTTTTTTTTCCCCGAATCAATAAAACATTCGCCCAAAGCCGTTTGGTACACTCCAGTATAATTCGGATTTTGTAATCTTTATGCAGACTATGATACTCAAAAGGAATTTTTCTATTGGTTTTCTTTGGGATGGTCCACCAAATGACCAAGAAGCAAATATAAATACCCCACTCTTTCAACTGCAATGGAAGCAAGCAAAAAAGACCAGAACCCAGCTGATAAACCATTTCCATTTTCCTCTCCATCTCCCTCTGTTCCGAACATACCCAAATTCCTCACTCAGTTCAGGATGGACAGCAACAATTTGAGCAATCTTCTTTCCGAAAGGTTAGTACAAAGTTCTTTGCTTTAGTTTTTTGGTTCTACATTTCTCTGTTTAGCCATGAATTCTAGTAGTGCAAAGACTTGAAGCTCCATGGTTTAGTACTAATTTTTTTAAACAAACAAGACGTTTTTTAGCTCCTAAACCTACATGATCATTTTCGCTTTTTAAGTGTTTCACTAAATAAGGTTGGTTGCTTATAATGTGCCTTCAATTAATGTTCATTAAATTGTACTTAATGATAGATATGAAAATGAAAAGAGAAATTGGATGTGCCTCTTTTATTGTATTTTCAAGAATTGGATTGGAGCTTCCATATTCAAGTTTGGCCTACAATCAACAATCTAAACTCCATCTTCTCTGTTGTGTTGTGTATGTGTTGGCGTGTTTCTAAAGCCCGGAATCAGTGTGTTGAACTACCTGCGGGCAACCCAACTAAGCTACAAGCCTGTAATACATGGTGCATAAACTATGATCATGATATTTTGGAGCAAATAAGCAGACAAATTGTAGTTTAATCTTATATATATTCTGCCTTTTAATGGGTTAGTGCCCTGATTATTATTTTTTTTTTTTTGTCATTAGTATTTTTCTTTTTGGTTCTTTCTTCTTCTCCCCTGTTTTAAGTGTTAGGTTTGTAATTTTAAAAAGTGAAAACTTTTGGAGCTTTACATAAGATCCAGAGATTTTACCTTTGGATGTTAAGCCGGGTTAAATTTTGAGAGTCATGCCAGAGTATTAGAAATGGCTCTGTTTTCTTTTTCTTTTTCTTGTCATGTTTATTTTCTATTATAAAGATGTATTTAACTCCCAAAACTTTTTATATTGTCGATCCAAAACAAATATTAGATTTTATCCCAGATTTGTATTAACTTATAAATTTTAATTTTTTATTTAAAAAATTAAAATTACTACATAAGAGAACTCGTGTTTATTTAACTCTTGCACACATCTTTTAAAGCCTTTCCCACTCTCTCAAGTGACCCCTTCAGCCTCATAGACCCTTCAGACATTTGCCTAGGCTCTACCGGCCCCAAGAATGCAGTCAGGTGCCTTGCCAAAACAGCACGTCAGATGGAACCCTCCACCACCAACGAGCTTGAAGATCAACTTCGACAGTGCCGTATTCCATGAGACAGATGAAGCAAGGCTGGGAGTGGTTGTTCGTGATCACCAGGGAAGGGTGATGGCCTCCATGTCCGAAAAAATCAAGTTACCATCTTCCTCAGACGAAGTAGAAGCGTTGGCAGCGGTGTGAGCCATCTCTTTTGCTCTTGAACTCCATCTACCCTTTGTTATAGTCGAGGGAGATTCGGAGTTAATTATTTCAGCCTTACGAAGTGAGGAGGAGTCCTTTACTTCCTTTGGCCATTTGATTTGCCCAATTAAACAAAGTCTTGGTATTTTTTCTTGTATTTCTTTTTCACACATCTGTAGGACGGGTAACTCTCTAGCTCATAATTTAGCTCAGTATGTTAGACACATTGATGCTCTTACAGTGTGGATGGAGGATGTTCCACCTCATCTCTATCATGTTATTGTAACCGACTTTGGTTGATTTAATAAAGTTTCTTCAGCTGGATTCTCAAAAAAAAAAAAAAAAATTGTTAAAAGTTAGCTAAAATATATATATATATATATATATTTTTTTTTTTTTAAGTAAGATTTTCAAAAGTTTTCCACAAACAAATAAATTAAAAGTTGATAAATGAGTTGTTTTTAATCGACAAAACTAGACCTCAATAAAAATATAACCATTGGGCCAGACAATTGACCAAAAGACAATGTAAATATGAATATTTTCTATACACAATTATGCCATGTTTAATCTAAATATTATATGGGAGATTCTTAGTTTCTTACACCATTTGATATATATATATATATATATATATATATGCAAAGATTTTGCCTTATGCATGATGGTTGGTAAAATTATCCCAATTTTTTAAGAAAATGGGATTTACTAAGCCAAGGTTTAGTTTAGACTTTTGGCACAATATTAAAACATTTTATACACTAAGTAGCTAACATCTTTGAACATGGGATAAAGTTTCACAATCTTTGTCCAACTTTAGTTAAAAATTCAAGCTATCTTCACCCTATTATATATATATATAGAGACACACTAAAACATTTCACTATGTTATAGTACATATGAAAATATGCCATGTTGTACACTGTTAGCAACCTAGCCCAAAAAAACAAATGGAAACAGATTTTCATTTAATTCTTATATTTGCACCCTTTAATAATATGTTTAACGTTATTTTTTTTTTAAATCTATATTTTGAATATAATCTGAGACATTTTAATGTTTCTATGTCTAGATTTGAGCAAGAACTCCGTTTCTTCAAGCAATTTCTTGTTGTGTTTGGTTTTTCCTTTAGTTTCCTGCTTGCCCTCATTGGATTGAAGTATCAGAACTCAGATGGTGCTCTATTCCATGAACATCGTGTGATCATGGTGCTATTAATAATAGATGTATGTACTGGCACTATAGCATTGGCAATGGTGACATTACCAACTTTCCGCAATAGTTCTCTCTTTCTATTTGAAATTGTGTGCCTTATTTCTGAAGTTTTTGCCTATGACTTGCTTCTTTTGATCCTTGTCCCACCCTTTGGGGTGCTCATGTTCATTATATGTGCATTTGGTCTTGTATATATACTTTATGGCACATACCCCAAAATTCTCAATTCCTGTCAAGAAATTCTTAAATCAATGAGGCAAGAACCTTCCCAAACACCCAATGAATCTCTAATGCTAACTCCTAACGAGACAGAGATACAAGTGGCAGAAATGGCATAATGTTTAATAGCAGCTTGACCATAATTTCTCCTCTCTCAGAAACACTGATTGGATGGAGATGGTGTTTTTAGTATGCACAAATATGGAATATGGTGTTAGTTCTTTTTTACCCAATCCTCAAAGCTAAATTTTCATGAGATTGTTGATAAAATTTGTAATGTATGAATCAATAGAATATGAATAACCTTGGTTTGAATATATGACCAATTTTTTTTGATAATATATGACCAATTGGATCTGAGCCAATTTGTCTCTTTCATTGAGCAGATTTTGTACATTCCAAATGTTTAAATTGCATAAGTTCATACTTTAAACGATCATGAATGCTAAAACATAGTCTAAAGCAATTCAATTTCTTGTAATAAGTCTGCTGGCCCACAAAAAAGAAGAGATAATTGGGCTTCAGTTAAACAAATCAGTCAGGCTCCCCAAAAAAAAAAAAATTTAGCATTTGGTTTGGGCTTAAGTCTTTTTGAGATGCGGGATAAAGAATTCATATCTAGATTGAGATCATAAATAACCATAAAGGATTGAGATCAGTATTGCACCAAATGTATTAACCTCTATTTTTCTCTCAAAAAAATTTATCTACTCACTTTTTAACTTTTGCAAACTTCTTTTTTTTGGTAAGGTTGAGATTGAAACGTGTTTCTTTAAACTCTCAATTTTAGCCATTAGAAGTTAATGTATGTTCAAGTACCAACTAGGAAAAGAGTCCTTAACAGTATACTTGGAAACCCATTTGCCTCACACTCAAAAGCCAATGTATCAATAGCTTGCAGCAAACATAATTCTTGCCATAGGCTGAATATTTCACAATTAATAAATCAATGTAGTTGCTTAGTGATAATGCATGAATAAATAGTAATTAACAGGAAAAACTTCTAGCTTCTTTGACAAGAGAGTTCAAAAATGTTGTACCTATCCACTTGTATGAAATGTTACCATAAGTTGTGAAACTTGAAAATATGCTTTCTTTTTTGTTCCATAAGAAAGAACCACACAATTTATATGGAAATATTCAGTTTTATTATCTAACAGTTTAAATTTGAATCTACGTATACCTACTGGACAAAAATTGTTAAATTTTTCTTCTTTCCTTTTCATTTAACCGATATTCTCCCCCAAAAGAACATAAGTATTTCACAGGTATTTGGCGGTGAGAGATAGGGAATTTGCTTAGTCAAATGTGCGTTTAGCTAGAGTTAAATTTTTTGAGTTAGTTTATTAATTAGATTTTAATTGAGGCAACATGTTTTTTACCCTACATCTGTTTCAAATCAATCTTGTCCATAAAATAAACTATTCCTTTCAAAGGGAAATGGAGAGGATCCAAATCCATTCATCATTGAAAAAATTAGGGTATATTGTTTACCTTGGTCATAATCCTATTTGGCCCTCTAAGAAATGACCAACTATGTCCTGTTCATCCGCTAAATCAAAATATTAATCTCTTGCATCAAGTGTGACAAACAGTAGTGGAGCCAAAAACTTTCTCAAAGAAAGCCAAACTAAATGTATCATTGTATTCTAGTAACCTTAACTCTCTCAATATAAATTTGTATGACTTTAGTTTTAGACCCAAAAAAAAAAAAAAAAACTTTTGCTAAAGAGATTTACTCATATATTTTTATAAACCTATGCTCTTTTTCCCCTTTAAATGCTCCTAAAATTAATGACTTATATATGACAAAAAGTCAATATTAAAAGGAAAATTGATGTAGGAAAGAATCTCCAAATTAATTTATGTAATTTGTTATTTTTTGGTATTTATTTGTAATTTTCATTATTTTAGGATTAGGGAATTTATTTCTTTGTTTTTAGGTGCTTTTAATGTTTTTTCAAATCAAAATTGGTTCCTATTATGGTTAGGGATTAATTAGGAGTTATTTTAGAATATATTTTCTTGTCTATCAAGATTTATGGAGCCTTTAAATAAGCCCCTAAGATTGTAAACGTTTTTCATAGATGATTATCAATAAAATTGCAGAGTTTTTCTCGAACTTTTCTCTGGTGGATTCCAGTTTATCATTTTGTGGATTCAATGAACCCTTCGTGGATTCGAGATTTACTACTGGAAACTAATAGTTTAATTTTTGTCCATCAAAGAAAGTATCGTGTGTGCTTTCTCAAAGGAGGCCAAGCTAAATGCACCATTGTATTCCAGTAGCCTTAACTCTCTCAATATAAATGTGTACGATTTTATTTTTAGACAAAAAAAAAAAAAAAACTTTTGCTAAAGAGATTCACTCATACATTTTTATAAACCTATGCTTTTTTTTTTTTTCTTTAAATGCGCCTAAAATTAATGATTTATATATGACAAAAATTCAGTATTAAAAGAAAAATAAAGGAGACAACAATAACAAGCTTCAACAAATAGAGAGAGAGAGAAAGATATTTTTTCAAGTCTTTGACACTTCGACGAGTGCGATTGAGAGAAATTTCTTCATTTCTCATAGAGAAAGAGCTAAGTTGTGATACCCCAATTTGATTGATTGTGTGATGTGTGTGGGTGTGTGATGAGTCCCACATCGGGTATTTACTGGGTAGATCTGGGTTTTATTAACAACTACAAGGAGTTTCATTTGTGACTAGTCCTTTTGAGGTATAGCGCAGATGTGATTAGCGCTTTTCCTTGGGTCGTTACATAAGCTATGAGAGATCTTAGAGGAGAAAGAGAGCTGAAAGTTGAGAGAAGAGAGAACTTTGATGGTTGAGAGAGAGAGCGAGAGAGAGAGAGAGTTTAGATGACAAAAGAGAATAGAGGGTAAAGAGACCCTAGATAATTGAGAGGAGAGATGAATGTGAGAGAAAGAGACTTTAGATGAAAAAAGTATATTAATAAAAATAATAATAAAAAGAATATGAGTATTTAAATAAAATAAAAGGGAAAATTGATAATTTTTTTTTTAGTAAACAGTAATACTTATTAGAATACACATGAAAATAGTAGTATTAGTATTTTAAACTGAATTTATAATATATTGTATAATTAGAGTACAACTACATATTAGTGTTTTAAACCGGGTTTATAATACATTACATAATCAGAGTATAATTACAAAAGGGCCTAATCTTTGTAGTTGTAGACTGAGGTTATAAACAGCGGATACTAGACACACACAATCAATGTGGGATAAACATCCCTATTTTCTTTTTGAGTAAACAGTAATACTTATTAGAACACACACAAAAATAGTAATATTAATATTTTAAACTGGGTTTATAATACATTATATAACCATAGTACAACTAAAAAATAGTCTAACCTTTGTAGTTGTGGACTGGAGAATAAATAATCTGATGTGAGTGTTTTGTAAAAATGATTATGTAAATAAATAAATAAAAGTAAATTCTTATACTAAAATAAACAAAAAAAAAATTAGTTAGATTGAAGTGATTGCTCTAAGCTTGGAATTAAATTTTATTTGTTGTAATACTTGCTATTTTATTATTTTGCAAGTACATTTAGTTTTTACAGCAATGGGAATTTCAAATATTTATTAGACAATAGTGAAACCTACATTTACAAATGAAGGATATCCTTACGTTTCCTTAAATGAATGGCACAGAATGAATTTGGAAATTTTGACTGTACAACTGAGACACATTATATTACTGACGTTTAACTCGTATTATTCGTTCAAAAGTTTGAAAAAGATACTTTTATTTCCCCACCAACACCCAAAAGTTATCTACAGGCAGCCCCACCTTGTTTTCTTAATTTAATTTGTCTCCAATTTTAACGTATTGAATGAGTCATCCAAAATGAACCCACCATCCTTTGAATCTGGCGTCAAGAACTTTATATCATGCATGGTTCAAGTTAGTAAAGCATAAAAAATTTCACCTTTTTTTTTTTTCACTCATTTTAAGTTAGTAATGCTTTTACTAGTTTTTATTTGGATTACTAACATCAATTTTTTTACTACTAGTAATAATCTTGAATATCAATAGATGTCAAATTTTTTATCAAATTATTTGACAACTTTTTTCATATCTTTTAAGTTAAAAAACTTTCGTCGGTTTTAATCTGAACCCACCACTAACAATCTTCTACGTCAACAAATGAAATTTTTTTTATTAAATTATTTGTGTCTCTAGACTTTCTCTTCAAATGATATGGCAAGCCAGGAAGCCATATAGTTAAATTCGTATATTATAATATTTTTAATTGAGATGTTCAAAATTCAAAACAAATCTTCTAATTATTGAATTATTAATTTTTTTTTAAAAAAAAACAAAGGCAATATGACGGAGATGCAAGAAGTTACATTAAAAATTCAAACATACTGTTCTATCTTTCAATCTCAAAAATAATAATAATAAATGAATTGGTGTGTGATATTTAGCGTTTTCTACTCGTTTTTTAAATAAATAAAAAAACTACAAACAAAGGTACACTACAGATAGGAAGATTAGAGGTGGAAGTGTAAAAGGACGTCTCAACTCCCAACCCAAAAGATAAATTCGGAAGCCGTATAATACTTGATACCTCCCATTTTAGAGGCAATTGTTTGGAGGCATGAGCATGAGTGGGGGAAGGAAACGTCAGAGAAATCACAATAGAAAATGACACCTCTGAAGTTGACCACCTTGACATTCACACTCAAAAGTATTAAACTGGAATAATTGACTTTTTGTGATTAGATACAAACCTCAATGTTTTTTTACATTACACATAGATATGATATGGGATTTAGACACATGTCCAGCACCACAGCTAATCGTATTGTGTTAAAACCAACATGTGTCCAAATTGTATCGTGTCTAGTATAAAAAAAAAGCAATGAATACAAGCTTTCACCCTTTGTAATTTAACTTTAAATGCTTATGTTATTTAAAACAAGTACTATTTAACAACAAATAAAATATTTTAACCTTCTGTTTATCTCTTAGCTCTTTTTTGTGTCTTGATCTCTAAGATTAAAAAATATATTTAAAAAAAAAAAAAAAAAACTTAGAACTTCTAGCAACATTGACCCCAAATTTTCCAAAGAAATACAAAATCAACCAATCTTTTTAGTTACGTAGCAAGGGGAAGTGTGGAATTATTATTATTATTATTATTATTATTTGTTATAAGGAAGTGTTGAATTGGACAGATATTAAGTTTAGATGTTCTTGATTAAGAAAATAAATCTTCAACATAGAGATTTAAATACAATGACAATGCTTGGGACTAGTACTTTATAATGTACCAGAACCAACATGATTCAAACATATAACAAATTTTGGACATGTGTTCACATCCAATTGGGTTCAATGCATTGGAGGCTAGAACACTAGACCCAAACCGTGTTTTAATATCTTAGAAATATGCTTTTGCTAGTGATACAATCATACAATCACTTAAGTAATAACTTAGTTTAGCATTTGTAGTTTTTAGAGTTCATGCACCTTTTTGATAAATTAGTTGATGTACTTAAGAATATAGGTGACATTTGCTTGAAATCAAAGAAAATTAGTAAACCTGCAACTTAGCCAAAAAATAGAAGATGAAAACAAACAAAGAAATCTGAAATCTTGCTAAGATTTAAAAGATGAGAAAAGTTAAATGATGCCCTAAGGATATTAATTTAGAAAATATTTTTAGAAACATTTAATGAGAAAAGAAAAAACTTTAGATTTATTTTACAGTTTTTTTTTTAATATTTTCCATAAAAGTGGTATAAAATAATTCATAAAATTGTTCATTAACAAATGTCTTAAGGGCACTTGTAATAGAATCCTTAAAAGATCATTATCCAAAAACAAAGAATGAAGTAACTAACCCGTTCCGAAGTGTAAGTTATAAATATTTTGTTATACTTGAAAACATAACACACACACACAAAAGAAAAGAAAAAAGAGGCAAATAGTATTGGTACAAACTGACATATAGGCCAAAATTATTCAATTGTAAAGTAATATATTAAGAGTTTTGTGCTTTATGGTATAGATTGTTTTTTTTCTTTATTAAGATTTAAGGGAATTTGGTTTCGAATCTCCACTGTGAGAGAGAGAGAGAGAGTGTGTGTGTTTCAAGTTAATGCAAATAGACAATCGGTCCTTGGTGTTCTAATGTGAATATGAAATGTTTATTGTGGGTCCTTGTTTTCTGACAAGTACTTTTATCTAAGCTATCTTCTGAGTTCTTACCAGTTGACATTAGTAATGCAACTTTCCTCAGCCGAATGATTCAAAAATTCGGACAAGCCGATCAATACGGTCCGTATCATTGCCTTTGCCAAATTGCCACCAATGTTTGTTACTTAAAAGAAAGTCTCTAAAGTCTAAAGATACATTAAATATTCCACACTTCCAACTCTGTCTTCTATAGTCTATATATATGAGTACCATTCCTAGATACTCTGCACAAGCAATAAGAAAAAAACACAGAGAGCAAAGAGCTGCAAGTGCTACAACTTCATTTCCCCTTAGAAGAATGGACATGAACAGCTTCACTGATCTTTGCCCCGACAGGTACATAGCTATCTCTTTTCTTTAACTTTTTGTTCTAAGTTTGTCTTGAATTCTACTAATAGCTCTAGTCCATTTCTGTGCTAAGTTCTTTCCATTCCAAGTTTAAACAAGAACTTTTTGGTGCTTTACTTACATATGCATTGCTTATGTGCCTTAATCATTTACTTATTTTGGTGCTTTAATAATTAACAATTGCTTATGTGCCTTCAAGGCTTCAATTAATGTTCCATTTATCTTGCATATTCAAGTACAGTTTAGTGGGAAGTTTTTTAAAGCTGTATAGCTAAGAAGATTGTGGCACAAAATCTAGAATCTATATTTTGTTTGTGTCTGTAGGTCATTAAGACCTGTTAAATGCATCGAATTCAGATAACCAAAAAAAATGATCCAAGAGTCTTTTTTTGGTTTGGATATCTTTGAAATTTTGACATATGCATTGGTCTGTCTAAATTTTACTGTCCGAGCTTTCTATCATGTCATTTTGTGTTGCGTGTAATATTTGGGTTTTACTTTTACCCAATACAACCCGACCCTGCTCTCTGTCTCTCTCTTTTATGCAAACTTTTAGTTTCAGGGCCAATAAAGATGATAGACATGGAAACTTTTATTTAAGGTGCCAATCAAGATTATGGACATTATTTATTTATTCTGTCTTTCATCTCAGCTACTGTTCTTTCATTTTTCTTTTGCATCATTTCTATTTTTAGCATCGCATTTATATATATATATATATATATATATATATATATATATATATATATATATATATATAAAAGACTAGACCCCTGTTTTCAAGTTCAAGACTAGTCTCTTCCTCATTCCACTCTCTTTACTGTCAATTCCCAAACTGCTCTCTCTTCAAAATCCCAGACTTCAACCACTCTGATAGATTCGTAAAAGGTTTTTGTTTTCTTAGATGGGAAATAGTTAAAATTTGGGGTTGATCAAATTATGGATGATTCTTTGAGGGCCAACCCATCAAAAGTTTGTAACTTTGTTGATTCTTTGAGTATTAATTTTTTTTAGGCAATTGAGTTTCCGAATTGATTTGCAATGGATTTTTTTTTCTATATTGTCAATCCAAGCATCCAACAGATCTTAGATTTCATGATTCCTGACCATTAACTTACCTACTACTAAATGTTAAATTTTTAAGACAAAAATTAAATTGAATAAAAATTAATGCATGGATTAAATGTAACTCATGATTGAAGGTAACATTACTCCAATTAGTTAGAAATATGTGATTCACTTGGCTTCTTCTGTTACAATTATAAGATAGCTGCATCTTTAAGCATAAGACAAATATTTGGTTAGTCAATTCCAAGTCCAACTTTGTTGAAAATTGAGACCAAGTATCTTCACTGTCTTAATACATGCCAAAAAATGCAAATGCACTGTGACAGAGTTTGATTTAATTCATTTTAAACTATATGGTGTATGTATTTTGAAGCAATTTATATTCTATTTTTAGGAACGAGCAAGAATTCCATTCATACGCCAAATGGCTTGTTGTTTTTGGCGTTCTGTTTGGACCCCTGCTTACCATGCTCGGATGGAAGTATCAAAGCCCAGATGTATCTCTATTCGACACACACGGTGCACTCATGTTGCTCTTAATAATAGATGTATGTATCTTCACTTTATCAATGGTAGTGACAATACTACCAACTTTCAATAGAACCCATCTCCCTTTCTTCAAGGGTGTGTTTCTCATTTCCGGAGTTTTTGCTTGTGACTTAATTTTGTTGATGCTTGTTCCTCCTTTTGGGTGGTTCATCTGCACTATATGTGCATCTGTTATGGTATTGTTACTTTATTGCTCACGCAGACAGATTCTCAAACTCTGTCAAGAAATTATTGAATCATTGTGGCACTCCACTTCCGAGGCATTACATGGTTTGTGTGATTGGTTTCGACAGAGTTTCCAATCAATCCTACAATGTCAAGAAATTCTTGAACCAATGTGGCACTCCACTTCTGAGGCATTCTACGGTTTATGTGATTGGTTTCAACAGAGCTTCCAATCAGTTCGACGCTGTCAAGAAATTCTTGAACCAATGTGGCATTCCACTTCTGAGGCATTCCACAATTTTTGTGATTGGCTTCGACAGAGTTTCGCTTCAATCTGGACAGCATCCAATGGATTCTCAATGCCTACTCCCAACATGAAGGAGAAACATGTGGTGGCATCGATAAATAATGTCTAGAGAGATCACATGTTTCTAATTTATTACAAAATAAATTTCTCTCTTACAGATAGATTTAAATTAAGGTATCATATTTAGAGGCAAAAGAATAATAGAATTTGTGTCAGAGCAGCAGTTGGTTAAAGCCATCTTGAATGATGTTGGGTGGATATAGAGGGCTTTATGATTTGCTATGAATCCATGTCAAGCGGGTTCTTTGGCTGCTTAACTTATCTTGGCCTTGATCGGTAAGCTTTGAGATAAATTCTACTTAAGGAGGCTAGTTGGTTGGTTCGGTTCTGGTTGGAGCTTGACCTTGGTTGTGTGTGGTATCAACCATCAAGGTTCTAGGACTGCAGAGTCCTCTGCTGTAGGCTGAACTTTGTTGGTAGCTTAGCTGCTACTGCTAGGTGCTGCTGAGTTTAAGTTGTTTGTATTTTCTTTTTCGTGTAATAATATTATCTTTTTCATTCATTTTTTTTTTTTTTAATTATGTTTATTGTGTCTTTCGCTTCAAATTCTCAAACGCATTACCAATGAAATTAATCAAATTATTGATAAAAAAAATTATACTTGGCATTAGAAGAATCTGAATAACCTCGGTTTTAAAATCTTGAGTCAATCTGTCCTTTACGTTATGTTTTTTGAATTTGTAGTTCCTTGGTGTTTAGATTGGACTACTTTCAAGTTTTAAACATTCATGGATGCTCACATGGATTTGAGTACGCACTTTATTGACATTTTACTGTCTGCTTATCCTTAAAAAAATGAAAATTGGCCTTCAATAAAGAAGTTATTTGGGTTCTTTCAAAAAATGAAAAAAAGAACAACGCAATGAATGCATGGATTGGGACCAAATCATATTGATTTGAGATGGGTCCAAATAATTCAAATGTATTCTTATTCCAATCAAACAACTTCAAAACCAGGCCCGATGGATTTTTGTGCAGAACACCAAAAAGTTTCTCATTCAAGCTGCAGAATTGGTACAAAAAGAAGCCCAATATAACATGCAGATCAAAACCCACGTTGAGGAACTAGCCCAACAAAGTTAAGACAACCAGGATCGATGAGTATGTTCCACTCACTTCCTCTCCTTCACTGGCCCAATCTAATTTCAATCCCATCACTGTTCTAAAATTATATCCCTAAGGCCAATTAATTTTTTTATTTGACCGTAAATAGCTGCAAAACTTTCAATCCACAATTTTCAAGTAAGCACGGCCTGTTCTAGGTTTTGAAATCATAAATATTTCTTCCTAACAGGCGAGCCTTTTTTCTTTTGAGAGTGTCCTAACAGGCAAGCTTCATAATGATTTAGTGCAACAATTATTACATTAGATGTGACTCATATGAGACCACTTAAAAAATTGATTAGTCATTTATTTGGTTTCTGTTGTTTATATGTTTTTTTTTTTTTTTAGAATATCATGTCTCAAATTTAGTTAAAAATTGGAAGGAATTGGAGTATAAAAGTTTGGTTAAGTTCCTTTTCTATTTAGAAGCTTACAATTTTTACTTTAATTTTTAGTCACATGTGAGACACGTGACATTTTTTTAACCCAAAAAAAAAAAAAAAAAACTAATGGTCATTTATATTGTGTGTCAATTTTGGCTAAAAGATAGAGAGAATTAGAGAATTTAAACAAGAGGGAATCTTTGCATACCAAAAAAAAAAATTAAAAGTTTAATTGGATGATTTTATCAGCATTTCTCAAATATACCATTGCTCTAAAACCCATGCAACATAGATAAGTCATTCGCGCATAGTTTCGAATACCAATAATTAAAAACTATAACTACTGTCATTATAAAACCTTATGTTTAAACTATTTGATTATTTGACACATTAGATTTTCAAAAATCAAAGATTAGATATTGGGGTCAATCTTGATAGGACCAAATAAGGTGTGTCGGGTTAACCATGAAGCTCAAACAACATCTTCTTGGGTCAACGACAAAGCGCATCCAACTTCTTCCTATGTTGAAGACATATATCCACAAACATTTGATAAGATTGGTCATGTAGGTTGACTAGTCATTACTTCAATCCTTTTTTTTTTTTTTTTTTAATACAAGATAGAATTTCTATTCTATCATAATTTAAGCGTATATGTGTACGAAACTCCCTCCTGGAGACTTGAACCTCGGCCTTTGCCCTCTACACAAGCACTTATACTTGTGGAGTGACCACCGCACCAAGGGTGCACGATGGTGTCATTACTTCAATCCTTGAGAGAAATATTCAATGACTCTTCCGACATTAGCATTTATTGTGGCTCAGAATAGACCATCACATTTAATGTCACTGAGCAGCGTCCCATCTTTGGAAGTTCACATTAGAGAAGTAGCCATGAATGGCTTGGAATTCTTCGGCGTTGGTTTTGATTGAGTACTCCCACTCAAAAAGATAATCAAAACATAAAGTACTAGCTATCATGGGAACAATAGACAAATCTAAAATGGAGATCATATATTTCTTCCGGACAAAGTTGACAACATGAATGAAGAAAATAGGAATTTATGTTTTTCCGTACTTAGCTTGTCTTATAAAAGTTCATTGCATTGTATTGCACCTATATATTCAGTATTCACAACTTCCACCAAGCTCAATAGACTAATCTGTCCAGCCTTTATTCAATCTCGTTTGACATTTTCAAATAATGGTGTTAAATGTTTAAGAAGTTTTTTGAATTAATTATGCTTACATTTCCTTTGTGTGTGCGTAGAAATTATATTGCTATGATTTTGCTTTTGTGTAAATTGCTTTTAATCACTTATATGTTTAATTCGTGGGTCCAATTTTAGGGCTACCACATAGTATACTAACCACAGTGCAGCATTTCCTGTTCACTCCCTCATATTAATTGCCTTGTGTAATGTCCAGTTTACTCATTTATAAGCAATATGTCATTTGCTAAGTGGTTTACTTTCGAGAAACAACTTTTAATTTTGAATTATTTATAGTTATATATATCTCATGATTTTTTTCTTCAAAGGATTTTAAATTATGACCTTTTTGGTTTTTGGAGTGGTTTATGGACTATGGAGTTTAATTGGCTAATAATGTACACATTCCTTTGGGTTTCCTTTGGGAGCATTTTAAAATGTTTTGGATTACCATTGAAGTATAAACAAGTTGTTACTTTGCTGTCTTACTTGTTTTGTTGTTTTTAAAATCTATCTCTTTTTGAAGATGTAAACTTGTAATTATATGTATTTTGACAATGAACTATTAACATTGAAGACTTTTTCCATCATGAATTTATGACTATAAATAATTTTTGTCATGCTCAAAACTGTCAAAATTGGAAGGATATTAACAAGTAGCATTAAGTACAATTCATTTGCTTAATTGATTTTATTCATTCTCTCTAAATAGAATGTCATTGATTTGTTTTTGTAATTAAAAAAAAAAAAAAACTTGTTTGAAAAATGCAGGTCAACTCGACCCTTCCCACAACCCGATTGACTCGACCCTAACCTGATCCAATTTGCCCGTTTTGCCACGTCTACATGGGACTTAAACTTAGTGCATGGATTATTGTCACCTGATGAAGCTGCTTTGTTCTCAGCATTCCATTGAGCCGCACTCTTGTTGAGGAAAAAAATCATTTGGCTCTTCACCCCCTCAGGTAAGTATACTATAAGCTCGAGTTCAAAATTTCTAACTAAACTCAACTCTGTGCAGATTCCTACAGCCAACTAGCAGTGGCAAAGTGGAATTTGGAATTAGATTTAGGGGCTCAATGTCCCTAATAAAGTGTGGCATTTCATGTGGTGAGTGTTCAAGGAAGCTATACCAGCAAAGCATAACTTACTAGGGAGGAAGATTTTATTGGAAGACAAATGCGAGCAGTGTGGTGTGGAGTCCGAAACGGCAATTCATGCATTATGGGAATGTGCCATGCTAGATGAAATATGGGAGGTTGTTCTAGGTTTTGAAGATTGGAGACAATATACAATTTCAAACACTAGAGATTTGAATAATGTGCTTCATGAGAAAAGAAAAAATTTGGAACTCATGGCTATGGTGATGTGGACGATTTGGCATCGACGCAACCAGCTCCGAGTTAGTTTAAATGCTTTTCCCAGAGAACAGGTCCTCCAACAAGCTACCTAGTCTTTGGCCACTTTCCAACAAAGCCAACAATCCCTCAGTCAGCCATCAGCAGCCTCTCGACCTCAGCCCTGTGCTCATTGGAGTCCGCCTCCCTCGAATTGCCTTAAACTGAATTT
Organism: Quercus agrifolia; assembly: GCA_029955455.1. NCBI lineage: Eukaryota > Viridiplantae > Streptophyta > Magnoliopsida > Fagales > Fagaceae > Quercus > Quercus agrifolia. Next base: position 6,262,317 of record JARQAD010000010.1, on the reverse strand, counting down.
CAATGGAGTCGTCTTTCTAGAGTTGGGCAAGGTTGGCCTGGGGGTGGTCGTTCACGATAGTCAAGGAAATGCAATAGCCTCGCTATCAGAATGAGCCCCTCTACCATTCTCATTAAACATAGTGGAAGCCATGGCAGTAGCAAGGACGATGGCCTTTGCACAAGAATTGGGTATTGCAGAATTTATACTTGAAGGAGACTCGGAAGCAGTGATTAACTCCCTGCAAAGCAAGGAAGCCTCGTTCTCTTCATTTGGCCATCTTCTTGAGTCAACAAAATCCACGCTAGTTTCAAGTAATTGTATTGCCTTTTCCCATGTCCGTAGAAGTGGTAATAAAATAACCCATAACCTAGCTAGACATGCAAGAAATGTCAGAGATTTGTTAGTGTGGGTAGAGGATGTTCCACCACACTTAGCTGATGTACTCTTTGCCGAACCTAGCTGATTTTATAAAAGTAGTAGTTTTCATTCTCCAAAAGAAAAAAAAAAAAAAAAAAAAAAAGTAGTGTTATTAACCATCGATAAATGCTTTTTTTTTTTTTTTTTTTACTTTTTATTTAGGGATGAAATTCTCTTAGAAACAAAAAGTAAATACGCAAATTATATACACAATTTAATTAAAAAAATGAATATGATATTTCCATATATGGAACTAGAGTGGGAATCCTAGAAAGAAGTTTGTTCTTGCTGACTCTGGAGCATACGAAGAGCTTGTGAGATCAGGAAAGATAAGTTCCCTATACATGCATATGAATAGCAGCAAGTTTTTCTGTTTCCACTTTGCAAATTTGGTTTAGATAATTGATTCAAATTCTCTTCCCTTTGTTACATGTCCATGAAATTTTACCAGTCATGATTTCCCAGATCTGATAGTTGTAGGTCTTATTGGAAATATTGTATTATGTCTTTTGTATTTGGCAACCATTATTTATACAAGCATTTTTGTTGTAGAGGAATAAGAAAGAAATGAACTTGGTAATATCTCGAACTGTTATCATACAGTACAATTTTCCAAACAATCATACACTGAACTCTTTTATCCTTTGTCTCATTTTTTCTCCTTTGCTCAAATCCATTAAACTTCACAGTAATCATATCCATACAAATGCTTTGGCTTCTACATACAAATAAGGTGTACCAATCAGCATTTCAAGGGCGAAACTTGCAAGCAGTTTTAAGCTCTTCTGGTGGTTTGTCACCAGCAAGGCCACTGTCAACCCATGCTGAGTAACCCCCTCCCATATTAGTTACATGTTTATATCCCTGCCAACACCAAATTTTTCCATGTTACCCTTTTGTCAGTTGAAAAAAAAAAAATCATAAATAGTATAAAGAACTGAGTATTTCGTTCACAACTATAGTAATCCTAATTTGTCTTTCAAAATAATATAGGGTAAAGCACTTGTACATAACATCCACCATTGAGTGCATGAGATTCAGGATCTTGGGTTCGAGTTGCTGGGACAACATATTAGTAAATAGTATATCTAAAATACCTGGCAATAAAAGGCTCTGAAATAAACTTACCGCATTAAGCAGGTCAACACAGGCACGAAATGATCTGCCTCCACTATTGCAACCCTTCACAGTATTAAGAAAAATGTTATAAAGAGCTAGATAGTGGTACTATACTTTCTTTGTTTTTTAAATTATCATTAAGTGTCATACTTGTATATGCAGTTTTCTTTTACATTCCCTTCTAACCTCAACAATGATTTCTATATATCTTCACTATTGTGCTGAAGAACTAACTTATAGTCTTTTATTTTCGTCTTCGTAAAACTATGACTTTGAATGACAGATACCAGTTTTACAACCATATTGGCTTAGTAGCACTGTTTGGTTTTCCATAAGAAGATCCTGAATTCAAATCCCTCTTCGTCATTAACTTATTGTAAGCACCCCAAAAATAACATAGGGTACAAGTCATGAATACATTCACATCCTACCACATGCCAGTCCACCCACTTGCAAATAATGAAACAGTGAGTAATAGTTTTACCACGACTAAGTGATCCTCCTTCTCGGAAATGGCAGCTGCTTGGGTGAGAAAGTCAGGGTTTTTCACTCTCCCTGTTTGTCAACAGAATCAAAAATGAGGGAAGAAATAATCATAATCATAATCATAATCATAATCCCTTTTGGAAATTGGGTGAAATGAGTGAAATGAGTTTGCAGGAATTTCAAGCTCCTAATCATAATCCCTTTTTGTTTTTGGTTTTGGTTGCCTTATGAAACAGAAGTGTATTAATAATATGATGAACAAGAAACTGACAAATTTACCTTCTTCGGTGATGAACATGTAAGGAACATTTAATGCATTATCAATGTGGCTCTTGTTGAATTCCTCAACTGACCTGTTAAACATAGGTTCATATACTTCACCATTTTATTATTATTGTAAAACAATGTCAAACTTATGTCATGTTTGCATTCACATAGGCCTTGAAATTGTATCATAGCTTAAAACTTGAAATTATTTAGCTAATCAAAATGATAAAAAAACTAACATCTAAAATCCCACCTCACATCTAAATAATGGTGACCTGAGCCAAGGAGATCTTTTGCAGTATGCACATCAACAGTCGTAACATCTTCATGCCTACAAAAGATGAACAAGATAAGTCTAACTCAAATACAAATTTATAGTACTTTATACAACCAAAGTTATCTTGAAGCCATTGTAAAAGGATTTGAACTTTGGATAGAAAGTTAATATTGGGGTTAGTTTCTTAACATTGACCCGAAATTTAGAAAAATAAAATGAAGAGGAAAGGAAAAAGAAGCATATTAGAATCATAGAAATGAGGATCATAGATTATTTTGAGAATATCTTACCCTTTGGTGCCTTCCATGAATGCTTTTGTAGGAAAGGGCAGAATGCTAAATAAGGCCTCAGGCTTTCAAGGAATGTACATAAACACAATTGCAAAACACCAGTATGAGTTATATATTAAGGATAATGCAATCTTGCTTGTTCCTTTCCGTTGACTTTGATAATTAGGCATGAGCACGTAAGGAATAAGCCTGGGATAACCTTATTTTTTATTAGAATGAGTGTGACACTTCCCCAAGTAAACAATGCTAAATTTTTATAAAATCAAATGGTATCTTCTAGTCTTTTATAATGCGATTGCTCACTCTCGTTCTCATTGTTTATGTTTTATAAACGTTATCCACTCATATTTATATAAGTTTTAGCAAATTAATTGGATTATTGGCCCGTCCTACTTAGTACCTTGTAATGCAAGTCATGATTACTAGACCTTATTATAGCATTTGAATTTGAATGGTCAAAAGCATTTTTTTTCTTAAATCATAAATTAATTCATCTATAATAATAGTGGGATTGAATCCACATTCTCAAAACACTACGACTGCTAACTAAGGCTAATATAGTAGAAAAGAACTGTTTTTTCTGTATGCTTTCTCTAGTTCCGTTACAAAGATAAAATGTTAGTTGAGATAGAGTTCATCACTGCTGATTTTTTTATCTTTTCATTTTAACATTTATGTATTCCTAATATTCCAAAGGAATCCCAGCAAGACTACATGTTTCAATTATAAACTCGATAGAGCTGGGTTTGTGGCTGACATAAAATCGTTTTGAACTTGATAGTGCTCAATGTCTTCTTTGATTAAGGGGTTACTAGATTTTTTGGTCTCCCTGGGCTCTAGATAACTATTTTGTTTTTATTTATTTTTTAGCTCTCTTTTCTTGTATACATCACGTGTACTTGCTTTGTGGGTTTTTTTTATTTTATTTTATTTTATTTTATTACTTTAAAAAAAATATACACCCTAGTATATATTAGTGTGTGGCGTTGAACAAACTTTTGACACGTGAGGTGAAATGTATGCGTGGAGAGATTTATGATAGAGAGTGCCTTCTTCTGCAGTGAAATTTAATTTTTATAAACTTTTGAATTTGGGTTATATTTATTACACATAGTATGTTTTACACAGTTTTTGTGCAGCAAATACTTCCCTTTGAATTTTGTTACTATTCTCTTTAAGTCTCCATTGCCTTTTATTGACTTGTTAACTCTTTTGATCTTGAATGTTATCATTTGGTCTTTTATCTTCTTTTAGTTTCACATGCCATTATTGGCTTTATGAATCACTTTGAAATTCTCTAATAGTGATATTAATCTACACTTTTCTTTGCATATTCTTTGATATGCTTTTGGTTTCCTTAGTCATTATTAACTTTTTTAATCACTTTCAAAATTTCGGTGAATGCACACCTTATGTTTCATTTTGATTTAATTCCTTTATTCTTTTGCTTTTCTCTTGTGAATAAAAATGAATTTACATTTTTTATATAATAAAGTATTATAATGTCAACTTCATTGCAAAATACAACAAGAGAATCATGTGATACATCACTTCTATCGTGCGCAATAGAACTAATTTGAAGTAATAACTTTTCAAGCACATGCCATGGAAATTGGATTTAAAAAGAGGGAGAGCAATATTCATGAATCATGATTTATGGCTTAATGTTGGAGAGTAGCATAAAGTTCACTAGCCCTTTTGTTGTAGAAAATAATTGGCCTTTGTACTTCCCTATAATATAGGCCTGGCACTATGGCATGTCAATCTGTTCCTTTTCAAGTCTTTTGGGCATGACGGACGCCCTACTGTCCTTCAGTGCTTCTTTGTGAGACTATGAAGAATTAGGCCCAATTTCTATGAGATATGGTATATATAGGTGTCAAACTCATTTGGACATCATGGCTGTGAAGAAGTGGATCCAAATTGAAACAAGGAGGACAAGGGCCCTATTTTTGTTCATGTTATTGCTATGCCGCTCTTTGTTTCATTGTAAAATTTGGTTAAATCTGAAAAAAAAATTTGCCGATTGTAAAATCTTTTGTAAAATTTTGTAACATGTTTTACCAACAAAAAAATATAGTGGCTCTCCTCTCATCTAGTGGTCGGGCCGTCGATCAGGTGAGCTGAACTCTAGTGGTTGAAAGGCACTTCATGTTTTAAAAATTGTATGTCACATCATTTCTACTTTTACTTAAATTATTTTATAGAGCGAAACCAACGAAACTATGCATGAGCTTCTTCTATAAAAAATGTCATTTTGACACATCAAAAATATACTTTATTATTTTACCATATTATTTTACAATAACCCATTTATTACGTTCTATTCTTTCATTCTAGAGCACTCACAGCAGTGGTGCTATATAGGTATAATGCTAAAATTTAGCTCTATAAACATAAAAACCTTGCTGCAGCAGTTGAGCTAAATCTAAAAATTTTAGCTCCATTGCTACAGTGCACATCTATTTTTAGATGTGCACTGTTCATGAAAGCAAAAAAAAAAAAAAAAATTATTCATTCCATCGATTAAAAAATCATTTGTTTCTCTCTCTCACTTCGTGCCTCTGTCTCTCTCCCAAATCACTCAGCTCTCATTCACTCTCCCAAATCACTCTCAATCCGTGCCTCTCTTTCTCTCCCAAATCACTCCTCCTCTCCCAAATCACCCATCATCAAGCTCTCATCCTCTCGACCCAGCCATTTCAAATTCCCCAAATCACTCACTGTCGCTCCTCTCTCACCGTCACGCTGTCTCTCTCGTCTCGCACTCCTCTGTTGACTAGGTTTGATTGTGAGATCGGATTGACGGGGTTTGATTGTTTCGTGGTTGTGCTCCGGTGGGTTTTTGTGGTTGTACTCTGGTGGATTTCATGGTTGTGCTCCGATGGGTTTTTGTGGTTGTGTTCCGGTGAGTTTCGTGGTTGTGAGATCGGATTTGTGGGTTGGTGGGGCGATGGTGTTGTGGTTTGTGGTGGGGCGACGGCCGTTGTGGATTCGTGGTGGTCATAGCATGGGTTTGTGGAGGTGGGGCTGTGGGGCTGGGATTATGGGGGTGTGGTTATGGGTTTGGGATTGTGGAGGTGGGCTGCTGTGGGTTTGTTTCAGATGAAAGAGAAGAAGAGTCCAGAGAGAAAGAGAAGAACAAATAGAGAAATGAATAATAAAAAAATTTAGATATATTATTTTGGGTAGTGGGATATATTATTTTATTGTAGTAGTTATATTATTTTATTGTGATATTTATATTATTTTATTGTGTTGAAAGCTAAAATAGATGCACTGCTACAGCATGTGTGTAGATAAAATAGATAAAGTAACTTTTAATGGAGCTAAATTGCTAAAAATTTAGCTTCACTGCTGTGAATGTTCTAAACATTAAAATATCACGTTCTATTCTTTCATTCTAAACAAAAACCACAACAAAAGAGGAAAAAAAAAAAAAACTTAAAATCTTCAACAAACTCCCACCATACACAGCACAGCCCGCCACCACTATACCCAATCACAGCCCATAATCACAATAAAAAAAAAAAAAAAAACAAAGGGAGATCAGAATAAGATATCTCCACGGCTCCACGGCAACGGCCTCATTGGTGAGGCTAAACTCCACAATGAGGCCGAACTCGCGACGGCCGATCTCAATGGCAACGGCCTAGGCGGAGAAAAAAAAAAAGACAGAGAGGGAGAGTGACAGGGAAAAAAAAAAGAGATAGAGAACGCGAAAGCGCAGAGAGAAAGTGACAGAAAAGGAAAAAAGGGGGAAAAAGAAAGAAAAAGGGAGAGGCGGAGGTTCTAGAGAAAGAAAGAAGAAGGTAAAGACGTGAACAGAGAAGATGGAGTGAGGCGGAAAAAGAAAGATGGAATTGTTACTGTAGTATATCTCAAAATTTTGACACATTTAACGCAATATTTTGTTTTTAGTGTTTGGTGTCTCAAATGCCAAATATTTGGCATTTGACACAGCTGACTGTGATTGGTGGATGAAATTCAGAATAGATCACAATTCACAAGGCACTTAATTGCAGAATTATCAATTACGTAAGTCGGCAAAGAAAAAACGTAAGTCGACAAAGACAGCCCCCACAATGTGTATTATTAAGAAGCCCAAGCGGCAAGTGCTATGTTGTTATGGTTGGCTTTTAAAATTAGTTTTGTACAAGCTATAACGTGCTTCTGAGTTGGGTTTTGACTTTGTCCAATTGTTTGAAGCCTTAATGGTCAATTATCAATTATCCACAGGGTTTTCTAATTGGGTACACAGCCAAGCACATTTAATTAATGTAAGTCGGTTGGGAATAACTGCAACGCTGTGATATGAATATGAAAATTGGGGGGAGAGAGGAGAGAAGAAGTGAAGTGAAGGCAACAAGAATATAGAAGATAATGGATGGAGTTATAAACAATAATAAGAAGGAAGTACAGGAGAGGAATACATGCATTTTTCTATTACTGTAACTATTAAATTATAGAAAATTAAAAAAATAAAAAAAAAAGATGAAGAAAGAATCAATTATCTGCATTCATTAATCATTTTATCAAGTTAGTGACAAAACAGAAGAACCGATTTTAGTTTATCCAAAAATAAATAAATAAACTAATTTTTTAAAGTCACTATAAGAGTATTCCCCTTAGCATAAGATTTTTCTAAAAAAAAAAAAAAAAAATTACATAACTACTTTTCAAAAATATTTACATCAGATTATATATTTTATAATTATATTTTATTAAAATATTATTTTTTATCAATTTTTTTATTTTTCTCTCTTTGTTTAAATAAGTAAAGAAAGCATTTTTTTAAATAGAAATAGTAAAAAAAAGCATTAAAAAAATAAATTCGCATATAAACCATAAGTCCATAACCGTGTAAACTATAGCAACAATATAAATTTACACAATTTTATTTTTTAACTACAGATGATTTTTGGGGTTTGGTGGGCTAAATTTAACCCTTTTATGCTAATATACTTATCCAAGTGATGTGAGTGCTCAATTTTAGAAATGGTAAGTTGATGCATGCACACATGTACACAATCACAAGGCCACCTGAACCAGTTTACACCTAAACACACCAAAGACACTTTACAAAACCAGTTTTTAACAGTCAAAAACAACAACATTATTCCATCCTAGTCCCACACACCACCATCTCCAACACAGCAACACTTCTCTCTCTCTCTCTCTCTCTCTCTCTCTCTCTCTGTGTAATGGGCAGCACAGAGGAGCAACCCAACAAACCCATATCTTTCTACGACACTTCTTCCTCCCCATCTCAACCCCTTCTCTCCAAACCACCTCCAGCTCCACCACTTCCCTTTCCTTCCTCTCCACCTCACCACCCTTTTCCGCCGCTCGAAGACCCACAACCGCCGCAGCTCGCCACCCCACCCGACCCGGAACAGGACTCCGATCCCACACAGTACCTTCAAATCACATACAACCAGTCTCCCAGATCCTTCAAAGACCTCACTTTCCTCTTCCTCTTCCTCCTCTTCGTTCTCTGCACTTTCGTCCTCGGCATCTTCTCCATCTTCCACCGCAACACTAGCTATTCCAACCTCTCTTCTTTCACCTATGATTCCAATTCAACTTCTTGCACCGAATCCACTCTGTCAAATTCAACAAGCCTTTCGTTTTCGTTTTCGCTTTTGGCGGGTTTTTCTTCGAGTTTCTCCAAATCTTTGATATGGGTTTTCGTTATTACCTTAATTTTGACTGTACCCATTTGTTTTCTCTTACTTCTTTCTCTCAAGCGTTACACCAAACAGCTTGTCTACGTTTCGCTTCCTTTCTTTGTTGTCATGCCAGTCTTCTTCAATGTTTATTGGTTCGTCGCCTGCACTGTTAGCTCCACTTGCAGCGACGATTTCCCTTTGGTTTACCGAATTCTCGTCCTCATCTTCGTGTTCTGCATAATCGCCGTGGTTATCTGGATCTTCGTGGTCAATAGGCATCGAATCGAGCTCACTGTGGAGATCATTAAGATTGCCTCCGATGCGCTTTATAGGAATTTGGGCTTGTTCGTGGTGTTACCGTCTTTGACGATTGGATTGGTGGTGTACTATGCGCCAATCGTGGTGTTCTTGGTTTTTTCGAGGCAGAATGGGGAGATTGTGGCTGAGGAATCGAGTGGAGAGTATAGTTGTGTGTGGAAGCAAGATGGGTGGGTGCCTGCGTACTATGCGCTCGCCATATTGACAATGTTGTGGTCTGCTGCGGTTATGGTGGAAGCTCAGGTTTTTGTGATCAGTGGGACTATTGCACAGTGGTATTTCTCTAAGGATGAGCCTCCGAGGCGGAGCATAAGGAGTTCCTTGAGGTGAATTTCTGCTACCATAAGTGTAATGTGTCATTCTATATGTATGCATGTGTGTGTGTTTTGGTGTGTACTGAGTTTCATATTGGGCTGTGTACTAGGTTGATGTAGGTTATGTAAGTGATCACTAGGAGTTCTGATTGTGTTTGCTCTCTTGTTTGGGGTATAATGTAGATGTGACACTTTTGTTGTAATAATTGGAAGCTAAATAAAATTAGGATTAATTGTTAAAGATTTTGATGAATCTAGGATATAGCGTCAACAAACAAGTATAATGTGTGTGTGTGTGTGTGTGTGTGAGACTGAGTGTCATATTGGGCATGTATTAGGTTAATGTAGGTTATATAAGTAATTATGAGGACTTTTTATTGTGATTTCTCTTTTTTGGGTATAGCGAATATGTGGCGATGCTAAATGAAATTAAGATTTGTTGTTGGAGATTTTGATTGAATTTAGGATGTGGTGTCAACAAACAGCTATAATGTGTCATTATGTATGTATGTATGAATCTGTGTGTTTTAGTGTATACTGAGTTTCATCTCAGGTGTGCACTAGGTTCATGTAGGTTACATAAGCAATAACGGGAGCTCCAATTGTAGCTGCTCTTGTTTGGGCATAGCGCAGATGAGTAGCTTTTTGTCGTGACTCGTGAGATTTGGAGCCAAAATGAAATATTATTAGTCGTTGGAGATTGTGAATGAGTCTAGTGTGTGTGTGTGTTTTGGTGTGTACTAAGTCTCATCTCAGGTGTTTACTAGCTTAACATAGAGTATATAAGCATTTAAGAGATCAAGGAGATCCAATTGTGACTACTGTTTTTGGGTATAGTGTAGTTGTGGTGCTTTCGATAATTGGTTGCTAAATAAAATTTTTAGGATTAGTTGTCGGAGATTGTGATGAATCTTGGATATAGTGTCAATAAACACTTATAACGTGTGTGACTGCGTGTCATCTTGGGTGTGTATTAGGTTGATGTAGGTTATATAAGTAATTATGAGGAATTTTAATAGTGACAGTTTTTTTTTTTTTTTTTTTCTCATTATAGTGTAGATGTGGTGTTTTTGTCTAAATGAAATTAGGATTAGTTGTTGGAGATTTTGATAGAATCTAGGATATAGTGTCAACAAACACATATAACGTGTCATTATGTATGTGTGTGTTTTCGTGTTTATTGAGTCTCATATCAGGTGTTTACTAGGTTGATGTAGGTTATATACTTATGTAGGCAATTGTGAGGAGTTCCAATTATGACTGCTCTTTTTTGGGTATAGCTTAGATGTGGCACTTTTGTTGTAAATATTGGAGGCTAAATGAAATTCTCAAGTGTTGACTAGTTTGATGTGGGTAATATAAGCAATTACAATGAGCTTCGATTGTGACCGCTCTTTTCTAGGTATAGCACATATGTGGTGCTATTTTTGTAAAATTGGGGGCTAGATGAAATTAGGATTAGTTGTTGGAGATTGTGATTGAATCTAGGATATTTTGTCAACAAACACATGTAATGTGTCATTACATATGCATGTATGTATGTGTCATCCAGGGTGTGTACTAGGCTGCTGTAGGTTGTGTGTGTTTTGGGGTGTACTAAGTCTCATCCCAGGCATGTCCTAGGCTGCTGTAGTTTATATAAGCAATCATGATGAACTCTAATTGTGACTGCTCCTTTTTGGGTATAATGTATGTGTGGCACTTTTGTTTTAACAATTTGAGGCTAAATGAACATAGGATTAGCTGTTGGAGATTGCGTTTGAATCTAGTGTGTGTGTTTTGGTGTGTACTAAGTCTCATCTCAGGCATGTACTAGGTTAAGAAAGAGTATATAAGCAAATACGAGGAGGTCCAATTGTGACTACTGCTTTTGGGTATAGTGTTGTAGATGTGACACTTTCGTTGTGACAATTGGAGGCTAAATTAAATTAGGATTAGTTGAAGAAGTTTATGAATGATTGGATCTGGGATAGATAATAGCTTCTGGGTGCTGAGATTGTTATATATCAACATGTCAATAAACAATAATGCTCGGTGGTGATAAAAGAATTGGTAAGCTACTATGATTGTTTTGTCATGGAAGGCATAGATAATAGCAATGCTTGCATTGTGTCTATTGGGCATTGATGGCTACTTGTTGCCATGGGGTACCAAGAATTAAGACACTACTTGAAATTCCCTGCCTTGGTGAAATGTGCAACCCTTCTTATTGCCCTTATGGAACTGGATAGGTACCTTCCTCTGGAAAAGGGTTTCCATTGGACCATTGGAGACCAAGTTTGTGTTGCTCTAAAATTTTTGTTATTGTGTAGTCTGAGGACCAACTTTGTTTTGTAGTTCATGTGTGCTTTAAAATTACCATGTTGGAGAGCAGCACTTGTGGGATAGGGTGCTGTCAAGTGGCCTCTTCTATTGTGGTTTTGCAACCTTCACACAAAATTCTGTTTGGCTAACCTACAAGCATACTAAATGGAAATAAACATCATATGATCAGGATAAACGGATAATATATATTTGCTTGAATACTTCAATTCAATCAATTGTGTTAATGGAATTGGAAAGTGAAAATGTCTTATTTGTATGTTATTTTCAATAACTTTTTGGTGCCTCCCGCACTCTTTTCTTTGTTTTGAATATTAATGGCAGCATGTTTCTGTGGATGTCTGTTCACTTGGTAGTGTCAGATCACTCTGGCCTTCAGTTGCATGGCCACACCTGGCATAGATGTCCAGCTCAAGCCTTTGAATTGTAAAACATTGGAAATTTACTGTAACTAATGAACTCTTAAGTCTTTGATCTTTTGTTTGTAAATCTGTACTTTGATTTGATGCAATGAATCTCACATTCTTTATAATGTCCTATGTCCTGTTGAATATGCTCAGAACCAAATCAATCTTCAGTAAATAGGATTAAGGCTATGTTCTCACTATCAAAATGCCTCTTATTTAGTGTTTCCCTCTACTTGTCTGCCAAACCTTTCAGCACATTAAGAAAAAAGGGAGTGGGGGGACTAACCTCCTTTGAGGTTTGGGAAGTGTCAGAAACCTCCTCTTATTTTCAGAAATGACACTTAGCCCCGTAGACTATTACTTTTATTTTATTTTATTTTTCATGATTTTTGTTATCATATAACTGATGTGGTAGTAAACCATCCATGGTTTTGGATGTGATTTTTATTTATTTATTTATTTTTAAGTCTGTTTTGACTCAATTATAATAGCACATATATGGCCATACAGCGTATATTTCTCATGTTTCTCCAATCCTTGAACATTTGTTTGGGGGGGGGGGGGGGGGGGGGGGGGTCGTCGTCTAGATTGTAGTTTATGAACAGAGGAGGAGGTTTCTTATATTTCTCCAAACCTTGAAGGAGAAGGGTACACCACCAAAAAAAAAAAAAAAAAAAAAGGAAAAGAAAAGAATTAACTATGCTTAGCTGAGTACTTTTTATTTAGAGAAATGTCAACAGTCTGGTATATGATTCCTTATGTTTTTATTGTAAACACTTGCAGAAATGCTTTCGGCCCCTCATCAGGCACAATATGTCTATCCGGTCTACTTATTTGTGCTGTACGTGTGGTGCGTGCTGCTGTTGATAGTGCAAGACATGATGCTCCAGGGATGGTGAACCTTGTTCTACGTTGCTGTGTTAATGCTTTGCTGTCAGCAGTTGATTTTCTTAACAAATTTACAATTAATTTTGTGGCAATAACCGGTGAAGCCTATTGCACATCTGCAAGAATGACATATGAGCTTCTCAAACGTAATCTTCTCTCAGCTGTCTTTGTGGAGACCATCTCCACTCGCCTATTGGGTGGAATTATTTTTGTCCTCTCAGCTATATATGCCATTGTGGTATGTAGTCTTTCTGACTCCCTAATCATTTTTTCTTTTCAATGATTACTGATTCAAGTGGATCTTGTCATGAATTGATGATGTGAGGAGAAAATCCCCAATTCACATGTGTGGTATCTATACAGGCCAGATGACTCTGCATATGTTTTCCAATTGCAATTGGATGACAATAATATTTCATGTATCTCCTATTTTGGCTTGTCTATCTGGCCCCAAAAACACATGAGGAAAGTTTTGGAGGGGGGGGGGGGGTGTTGATAATACAAGTTGTGACTTGCTTAATACTTTAAGATCTTTTATATAGTCTTTTATATATCTTTTATATAGTCTTTGTTGAAATGATTAAATATCATAAAAAATAAAACTGTGTTACTGTGCCATTCTAAGTTATCAAAAGATGGCTAGTCTTAGTTGCAAACCTCTGACACCAGTCAATTGAGAAGGCCTCCAATACCATTAGACCAACATTTATAATTTCTCTGTCCTTGTTTATATGATCTTCATTACTTTTTGAAGTTTTCTTTCTCTCTATCTCTCCTTTCTGTTTCTAAATTCTTGATGTTAATGGATGTGCATAAGCAGGTCTGTGCTATATTAAAGGGTGTGAGCGATCTTGGAGTTGATTCATACTTTGTGGCTGCTTTGGCATGGGTGCTACTGATTGTGTTGCTGGGTTTCTTTGTACATGTGCTGGACAACGTGATTGATACTGTATATGTTTGTTATGCTATAGACAGGGACAGAGGAGAGGTTTATAAGCAGGAGGTTCATGAGGTTTATGTTCAGCTACCCATTAGTAGAAATCATAGACCATCTCTTAGTTCCACAAATCCCGGTGTATAAATAATCCTTGAATCAGAATAATGTATTTGTTGTTGATTAGTCATTTGTTCTGTGTATTAATTTGAACATGCCAGTCGGCAAATTGTGTATACCCGTGAGTGTTACCTTGTACAATTTTGAGATTTCTTCAATAAAGAGATAGAATTTTTTTGGTAACTTTGATCATCATTTAAGCAGATCTCCAAGTTGGGCAGTTACATTTCAACCAGATTCTTGAACTGTGAGATGTGTCTCTTCTAAGTTCTAATGGTGTTTACATGCATGCATATCAATTCAGCCTGAACTATTTCAGATGTCTGGTGCTTTCCTTGCTATCTATTGTATACATTACTATCTGTAGGCCATTCAATATGACACGTCCAAATGGCACAAGTGAAGTGAGGGAAGAGAAATTCAAACCTAGGTTCATCTTCATGGAATAACAGGGTAGTGCCACTCATCCATAATACTTTTAGCAATTATAAGATCTTGGAAAAACTAAAATGGAAAAAGTTTAGCCCCAAACTGGTTGGGAGCAAAGTTTTGTCCTTCCCTATAACCCTCCTCCTTTCCTTTTACTCGGTCCCTCCTCCTTTCCTTTTACTCGGTTGGCAAAATGTCACCAAAATCAATTATTGAGGCAAAAAATTGTTACATTCAAGCAAAACATGGTGCCTTCAAACATGTTGGAGTGTGTTAATGAGTGCACAAGTAGGCTAATACTGAGTCCCGCCTACATTGGGAAATAATAAAATTAATAAACAAATACATTTTAAATTGAAAGTGACTCGACTCTCTATAAAAAGTCAATCGATTACATTATAAAATTCAACCTTAACGAATACCCTAAAGCACTCATAAAATTGACCACAAGATATTTCGACAACACCATGAAAGTAAGATCATGTATTCGTGTTTATGGGCAATTTTTAATTGGACAAAGTAGCTTCAAATCGGTTTGGACCTATTTTCTCCAACCCCATTACATCATGATTTATAAGTCTATCTATGTGCAATATTAAAGCAAGTCATGTGACTAAAACTACACCTAAATAGCCTTTCCAATTGCCATATAGTAAGCGCGGAAGAAAATAGCTCTAAACTTATATGAAGCTAATTCTTTTTTTCTTTCACAGATTGAGCGAAAAGAGTCGGAAATAAAATTGAGTCGCAGAAAAACTATTGCCTCAAAACCAAAATAATCGCCGTATTAGTTTTATATTACATTACGGCTTTACCCTTACGAAAGCATATATTACAACGACTTTACTTTCTTCATGGTCGACTTAACAACTAAAGTTTGAGTGGAGTAGCGGAAAAGAAAGAAAAACACAAGACCCTGTAAAAAAAACTCACTATAACCTTAAAACCTCAAACATCAAAAGCTCCATAAACTCAAAACATCAAAAACCCAAAAAAAAAAAAAAAAAAATCATTATTCTCAACTCTTCACTTCGCTCTTTGCTCACACAAGCTCAACAACCATGGTTCTCGAGGTTTGAACTGAAAACCCCTATTCTTTCTTTTCTGGGTTTCGTTTTTTTATGCATATCTGAACTTCGTATTGTGTTGAATTAGGTTTATGTATGATATATGTACACATAAATCATGAATGTAATTGATGATGATGTTTTTTGAATAAAACAGGCAACAATGATATGCATAGACAATTCAGAATGGATGAGGAACGGTGATTACATTCCGTCCCGTTTTCAAGCCCAATCCGATGCTGTTAATCTCATCTGTGGTGCCAAAACCCAGGTCACATATTTTTTTTTTATTATGTTAAATTTTTTTTTTTTTTTATGATTTTGTTTTTTTTTTTTGATAATAAAAAATGGGATTTTGATTGAATTTATAGGCTAATCCAGAGAACACTGTGGGGATTTTGACAATGGCGGGAAAAGGGGTTCGTGTATTGGCCACTCCCACCTCTGATCTTGGCAAGATTTTGGCTTGTATGCATGGTATGGTCTTTTTTTTTTTTTTTTTTTTAATTCACTTACTAGTCTATGTCTCTGATTCAATTTTAGTATTGGGTTTTTGGAAATTTTTTATTTAGATAGGTAAATAATGCAACTTTATTGATAGAGATAAAAATTTATGTTATTGGGTTTTTGGATATATTTAGGTAATTACTGCAATTTTATCAATAGAGATGATGAACACAAAGGATAAAAAACGTTCAAAAATATCAAGTGGAAGGTCTAAAGAGAAAATAATTTTATAGGCATTACGGAATTTAGGTGATTCATTTATTTAGGGGTGAGAAACTATAATTGAAGTTCATGGGGTCATACCATTTTTTATATATTTGGTTGGCCCTGAGTAATCTATTGAGAATTCGTAGTTAGCTCCAAAAATTTTGTTGCTGACAGAGAATATGATTTTTAATAGGATAGAATGGCAGAGAACATGTGGTCAACCCCAAAGTTTTGGAACTAGGTTTTTGTTTTTGTTGTAATGGTACTTTTTTGTTGCTGATGAATAGTCTGATTTTTGATAGGATGGTAAAAAATTTTGTTGCTCACAAAGAATATGATTTTCAATAGGATAGAGTGGCAAGGAAGAATATATGTGGCTGACCCCTACATTTTGAAACTAGGCTTTGTTGTTGTAGTTGTAATGCTGAATTTTTTTTGTTGTGTAATTCATTTAATAGGTTAAGCATTTACTATATTATAGATGACCGAGTAAAAATTATAAATTCAATTCATATTTTTCACTAGAAAATAAAGGTTATCTTAGGTCACATGTGCAATACTATTCAATATAAAGATGTAAATTACTTTACTTCATTGATTCAAGTGAAATTTGAGGACTGTCTACCATCATTCTTTATAAATTTATTGTATGTGAAAAAGGTCGTGGCCCCAATGACTGTTAAATTTGAATAATAAAATTATTTTTCGTTTAGAGTGAGACTGGTCTATGTAATTTGGAATTTTTTATGGTTTGTTCATTCATAGTTCTGCAGAGTGATGGGAGGTTATGTTATAAGATTGTGTGTATAAAGGTCTATTCTTTGGTATCAGAAAGTGTTAAGCTGTTCAAATTTCAGTTTCCAAAGACAGCATTTGCTCGAATAAGTATTATAGATTGAGGAGCTTGCTATTATGTTTCATACCTACACAGAATAGTCAGTTCTTTTAATGATTTTGGCTCTTGGCTTAATATATAACTAGATGGGAAAATTTGTTGTTCCTTGAGTGTCATGTTTTTTTTGTTTATTTTCCCTCCTTTTTTTTTGGATGAAACCATGATGATATCAGATTGCTACAGAACTTTGTGACAATAAAACAGGTAAATAAATTAGACATTTGCATAACTTTCAGCTGTTCCTTGTCGTGTTGAAGTGCATTATTTTATCATATTCTTTTTCGATTTCTGATTTGCTTTTGTATAGGTCTTGAAATGGGGGGTGAGGCAAACATAGCTGCTGGAATCCAGGTGGCTCAGTTGGCTCTTAAGCATCGCCAAAACAAACATCAGCAACAGAGGATTATAATTTTTGCGGGAAGGTAAAAAATCTGAGCTTTGAGTAGCTCGTTCATTTTTGTTTATATCTAACCTTTTATTTTCTGCCCTGTGTTTAGTCCTGTCAAATATGACAAGAAGGCGTTGGAGACAATTGGCAAGAAATTAAAAAAGAACAGTGTAGCTCTTGATATTGTTGACTTTGGTGAAGAGGATGATGAGAAACCAGAGAAGCTGGAGGCCCTCCTTGCTGCTGTTAATGCTAATGACAGCAGTCATATAGTTCATGTTCCTTCCAGTGCAAATGCTCTTTCTGATGTGCTTATCAGGTGGGATCTTGTTCCTTTTTTTTTCTTTTTTCTTTTTTTGTAAAATATAATCAGAATTTTTATATTGGAATAATTTGGAAATTTATGTCAACATATATTACTAAGAAAAATCTATTAGAAAAAGTTTTGAGGGGCCAAAAGAAATGCATATTAGAGTAAAGAAACTTGGGAAAGTCATTGAAAGTTTGTTTTGAAGAACCTGGATTTGAAATTGATAGAAGTGTTAAATATATGGATTGCTATGATGATAACCAACTAAATATATGTGGTACCAGACTTTGCTGTTTGCTCCTGTAATGGTAAAGTTGGGTGTAACATTTCTACTACAAATAAAGAGAATGTTATGTCATTTCTGATAATGGAATATGTTATATATTTCTGAAAAATCCTTGGGATGTCTGAATTTCATTCCATATGAAAAGAGTAGGATTCTTTTATATATATATTCCTCATTTAGGTTAAGCAGTTACAATTAACTAATCCATAACCACCTTTGTCACAACTTTTTGTGTCTTCCTATTGTGCTTTCCCCATCTCCTTGCAAAACCCGTGACAGACTGCTTGGCCTTTTATTTCTCTTTTCTCCCAACCTTCCACCTCTCTTCATCTCTCCTTATAAATAAAAAAAGTAAATACTTCCACTTGCATTTTGTGAGAAGCATACTAACATCATCCCTGAATCTCAACCTAAAGAAAAGGACAAAGAAGAAAGAATTAGAAAAGAAAAGGGTAGTAGGATAGAGGACAATCTGCCTGAAGGTATTGCCATGTTCAATGCGAGACTCTATTTCCCTCTAACATATTACTTTTCAACAAATTGTGTGAACTAAGATATAGGTTTCTGATTTTGTTTTTCCTTGGCGCACATGTTTCTTCAATATACTAAAATAATAAAATGGTGAATTTTTCTCAATCTTTTACATAAGTGATATAATTGTCTATTTCAAATGCAGTACTCCTGTTTTCACTGGAGATGGGGAAGGAGGAAGTGGCTTTGTGGCTGCTGCTGCAGCTGCTGCTGCTTCTGGTGGTGATACCGGCTTTGATTTTGGTGTAGATCCCAATATAGATCCTGAGTTGGCTCTTGCCCTTAGAGTTTCTTTAGAAGAGGAGAGGGCAAGGCAAGAAGCTGCTGCAAAGAGGGCTGCTGAGGAAGCTTCTAGACAAGAAAAAGGAGAGGAACCATCATCCAATGCAGAAGATGCAACTATGGAAGAACATGTGAACGTTACAGCTCCTGAAGACATCAAGAAAGCTACTGAAGAAATGGTTGGTATCTTCTTTTTAATTTCTATCCTTGACATTTGTGTGTGCGCTCACATGTGATCAAAGAAAATTACTGATGTGATGAGTAGTGGTCCTGTGAACATCAATCTGAACATGTGCGCGCTGTTGTTGAATTATGCATGTAATGCTCTAAGGTTATGGGTTTGTTTGCTTGGATGTCACTAATTGTTACAAAGAAGTACTTCAACTTGACTTTGCTTGACAAATGACTTGGTGATAGGTCTCTGGATCTAGTCACTCTGGGGGCGATGTTGAGATGTCAGAGGCAAGTGCTGAGGATCAGGAGCTGGCCTTAGGTAAGTTATGTTTGCTTTATTTCATTTATTTTTGGGGTTGTATGATACTTCGAGTTTCTTTTATGTTGTTTTGCTTATTCCAACATTTGTATCCCTTGTTTTGATGATTTTACTTTTCTCTACTTTATGCATACATGTTGACTCTGAAGAACGTGAAACAATCTTCCATTTTCTATCATTCAACTTTTTGTTTTTTGCTTTGTATCTGGAACAAATTTTATCTTCAATTTGTTATATGAATGCTATTCTAAGACACCTGACTGCACCCATGCAGCACTATTCTGTACTTTTATTTTTCTTTTCTTTTTTTGGGTCATATGCTTGCAAATGTTAAGAGGTGCATTATGTTCCTGCTTGTGATTTCTATATTAAACTCAGGCCTGACTCACTGTGAAGGCCTTGTTAAAATTTACCAAGTTGGCTAAGTGGCGTAGTGAACTAAGAATATTTTAAGATTTTGAATCTTGAGGGAAATCCAGTTATTAATTATTATGTTACTGACATCTACTGACCCATTACTGTAATTTTGTTGCATGCAGCTCTTCAAATGTCCATGCAGGAAGGTACAAGTGATCAAGCTGTTGTAAGCAAGGTGCTGGAGGATCAGGCCTTTGTGGCATCTGTTCTTGCATCAGTATGTGTACTGCAACTTTCACTTATGAATTTCTAATAGTCAGTTTAGTATATACTATCATTATCTTGACATCTTATTTTCTCACAGCTTCCAGGAGTTGACCCCAATGATCCTTCAGTGAAAGATTTGATTGTATCTCTACAAAGTCAATCTGAGGTGAGTTTATAGAACTTTTTCAATAAGACCTGCATGGGTTACTAAATATATCTTTGTTGCTGTTATCTTTCTTATCTTTCATCATGGCATTAATGTTTGTGTTTACTGTATCAACTTCTTCTTGTAGACTTGTAGTGTATTATTTTGAACTCACTTTTGTGTGTGTGTGTGTGTGTGTGTGTGTGTGTGTGTGTGTGGAAATCTTCATTAGGAACAACAAAAGAAGAATGAAGATGAACCACCTAAGAAGGACAAGTGAAGATGCTTCTATAATACCGCTAAGCAAGAGCTTCAACTTCAGAACCCAATTCTATGTTTGAAAATGGATGATGCTATAGTTGCCTTGACATTGATGATCCATCTTAGAAGCATTATGTTCCTTTCCTGTAGGCCTGATGTAGGCTTCTATTTCTCTTGGGACTATGAAGCCTTTGCGTCATTGAAATAGAAGTCAATTGAATTTTTCTTTTAAAGTCACAAGCTTGTTGCAATTTCTTTGTTAATATTTCTAAACATTGTAAGCCATGTGATTAATTGTCCACGACTCCATGCCTTGTTTTATCTTCTATGAAAGAGAAGAACAGGGTCTACTGATACTTTCTTCTAAAACTCCATGCACTCTATTCTGACACAATTATGACAACAGACTAGTAGTTTTTATTCATGGATTAATGTTTTTTTTTTTGGGTCGGTGTACTACCTCATGTGTTAGGACCAGTACCACAATCTAATGCCTTATAATGATATGGCACTGCTTCAAGGTTTTGGCTCTGTTTACAGCTGGCTTATTGGTCCATGTATGCTAAAAGGTGTTATTTGCTTGTGGTTAATGCTGAATAATTGAGGTACCAAATACAATTTGATGCCACAGGAGGCTCATGCAATAACACATTCACAGCAACATTTGTCTGACATTTTTGTTGATGTGAGATGCTGTCATCTTAATAGTCCAATCATGAGCAAGGGGTGGGGCCTGCTTGGATTTACAAGTACCAAGATAATATTCTGGCCTTGTTAATTTCCTCAAATGAGGCCACATAAAAAAACAAATCCCACTGTTACTCTGTCCAGATTGGGGTATGCAAGAAGAGATTGGTCAGATTTCTTGTGTCCATGTCTGTATGCTAAAGAATTACATACTGGTTGTAAGCTGACAGTCTCATGAAATTGCTGAATTCTAATGCTTGGGCTGAAATCGTCATGATCCGGAGATCTTAAGCACAAGTTTCTTCATTCTTGTAGCATGGATTATCACTCCAAATTGAGGTTGGATACACTGCCTAAAGATTGTGATGAGTGCCACTTATTTCATTTTGCATCAAAATAATTCCCAAGGTAGCAAAGTAGGGTACGACTCTGGACCATTCCTTATGGAAAAACTGACTCAACTACATGGTCGGACCGTATATGCCATCATACTACAATGTTCATGTAAATTATGGTACTCACAAATGTGTCTTTTCAACTTTATATGGATCAATGTGCACCACCAAATTTGAGTACTTCCATAAGAAAAAAGTTGGGAGCTACCGGCGAGATTCTTGGCGTTGATCCCTTTTTTTTCACCATCTTCGTGTGGATTGGAGACTCGTTGTTTATAAAAACAAATAAGCCATGCCAACAAGTTGTGGACCTAATTGAGAATTTTGTCAAGGATAGGGCCACCCACATGAGGGACATGCCTCCCCATGCACATCCCTCACTTTCTCTTGCTTGCTATAATGGTGGATTTTAGTGGTTGTAATCTCTCTCTCTCTCTCTCTCTCTCTTTCACACATACTCATCTTTATCATCATCATCATCATAAATGGTTAGTAGCTATTTGCTTATTATTTTATGGAATAATTGTTGGGATGTTGCTCCTATCGACTGCAATTTCTTTAGACAAAGTTGTGGAAAAGCTCAACCTCTAGATGGGTATGTAACTATGTGTGTGTTGAGAATTATTATGAATATAAAAACAAAGAAATGATGACCAAGTTGGCAAAAGAACCTGAATGGACTAATGGTGATTGGTGGCACATACATTGGCTCGTTTATACCAAGAAACTATTTTACCTTCTTTTATCATTTTAACAAACTATGTGCATAGTTCCTCGATGATCCTTTTTTCCTCCTTTGCTTTCACGCAAAGACTTTTGAGGAGACACAAAGATAGAGAAGTGGAGATGTGGGTGTGCGATCCGAGATGGGACCACTGTATCAGTTGCTAGCTTTTGCTTGTGTTTTGTATGGTATTTTAGTTTTCATACACGTTAAGAGGGTTTTTGTGATAGAGAATAGGGAGTGTAGCTAATTAGCTATACAAAATTTTACATTAACTTTCTTCAAAACTATTAGATGTATGTGATTTGTGTATAATAAAAGTATTGTGACTATGCCACATTAAGAATTTTCAGGCTTTGTACACATCATGTGTAAAATGTGGATGTTCAAATATCTATATTTTATACATGATGTACGAGTGTAAATGAAGTGTGATCATGAAAGTGTAAAACAATAATCTATATATATATATATATATATATCGCTACAAATTATTAGAATTCTCTTCATTTATACTTCCACCTCATCAAAATCAAAACTTTTTATTTATGTCAATGTATTAATTAATTACAATGTGTTAATGGAAGTACAGTTTTTCTTTTACCTAAAAAGAAGAAAAAGAGTAATGTTGCTCTAATTATAACTTCCAATTTGTGTTTTCCAAAAAAAAAACTTCCAAGTTGTGAAGATGATAATTATATTCCGAATATTTCACATTAGAGAAGGCTCATGAATGACTCACTGATTTGCTTTTGTTGCCGTGCCCATTGTTTTAGTCCCTACTTTTCTACATACACTTTCTCAGGTGAGCCATAGTTTGCAGAACTATGCTTTTTTTTTTCTTTTCCTTTTTTGCTAAAGGGAACTGTACTATACCTCTTTTTTTTTTTTTTTTTTTTTTTAATCTTCGGTGTGAACTCATCAATCTCATACTACGTGACAATAAGAGCAATATCACATGTATTACCAAGGCTTTGATGAGCTATTGTTGTGAGCACGGCACATTTGTTACAGCTCGAACTATTCAACTCCTACCAAATATCATGTGAAGCGATACGAAAATTCCTACTTTCAAACCCACACTTTGCGATGGTTACTACACTCATTTACAACTGTCACTCACTATCATTCAGTCATTAAATCCTTAATGATAGTTCAAAAAAAAAAAACAACCAGCTACACCGCTAGTTTTATGTGTATTGACCACTTGTTCATGAATCACCTAGCATATGTGTCGATACCTATGCTTTATCTAACATGGGTCGGTAAGGAACTCCTGCTTTCCAAATTCCAATTTCTAATAAAACTTTAAAGTATAAACCAAACATTGGGTAAACTGAACCACTTATTATTCAGAGGAAAATAAAACAGTTATTTGTTGAAAGTTGGAGACAAAATAATGCGCAGAGGATAGAAATTTTAGGGTAAATAATGTTTTTATTTTTTATTGACAAGTCTAAAGGAGTACAATTCCTTAAGATAAACATTAAATTTTTTTAGAATTTTTATGGTAATTTCATTATCAAAATTTTAAAATTCTATCCATTCATTTTGAGATGAATAATTTGATTTTAACGTATAATTAACATTTATGATAAAGAGAAAAGTTAACTCATGCCCTATAAGTATTGGTTTATGAAATGTTTAAAAAAAAAAAAATTACGGAAAAAGAAAAATATAACTAATTTTTTTGATAACTTTTTATATTTCCAATGAAAGTGGTTTCAAAACTTTCATAAAATGGTCTATTAATAAATGCCCTAAGGACATCTGTTAATCAGACTAAGATAAATTATTCAATTGCTATAGCAATCCACCGGTAGCTATTAATAATGTTATTATGGGGATTCATTAAAAGCTACAAGAGTTTAGATTGATGCATTTTTCACAAGTATGCCAAGGGTATTGATAATTATGTAACTTGGATAGAGGAAAATCCTAATATGATTGAGTAAGCATTGACTCAAGATGTATTATTACATTTATCTTATTATTAATAAAGTTACTATCCTCTTTAACTTTTTATTTTTTTATTTTTTAAAAAAGTCTAAATGGAAATTTAATAAAACCTGAGAAAATTAGGTAAGTTTTCAGTTCAAAGTGACATTCATAAATGCAATGGAAATGTAGATTTACTGTGCCAATTCATTATTAGTTGCATTGTTACTTTGGTAAATCCACTCATAGTGGACCCAAACACAAAATATTTCCACTTGAAGATGGTTGAGTCCAATAGCAAAGGCAAACCAAATCTACTAAAGGGCAACTTGGTCATTGAAATAACCTAGTATATACACCTTAGATCTAGTACATGAACAAAGTTGTAATATCAATGAACCTTAATGGCATTTGGATAACCCAATCTTTATATAAGACTCAAGTGCAACCACTCTCAAATTCAGACCACCTTAAATTCACAATTCACAACAAGTCAACAACCATGGCAATGGCATTCAAGATGGTACAATTTCTCTTCACCATACTCTTTGTTTCTTTTCATTCATGTTTACCAAGAAAAAAAATTTATGAAACTATGTGTTATGGTTGATTTAGTGCAATTGGGTGTATGTGACATAATGACAGGCCACTACTGGAATGTGGGTGACTGATGAGTGCAAGAACTCATTCCATGAGATGAAATGGAAGAAGGTGCATAGGTACATAGTGTTCAAGATCGATGAGGGATCTAAGCTAGTCACCGTCGACAAGGTCGGCGGCCCCGGTGAAGGCTATGATGAACTTGCAGCCTCATTGCCTACTGATGATTGTAGATATGCAGTGTTTGATTTTGATTTTGTCACGGTTGATAATTGCCGGAAGAGCAAGATCTTCTTCATTGCATGGTACCTAATCTTTCATGCTTTTTTTAATGCTCTAGATCCTAATAGTTGTTAAACTTTTATTATAATATTTAAGCTATGTTAATCTAATGCTGTGACTATATGGTATAGAAATTTAGTCTTGTAAGCAACATGGTGCAACCACCACCACCACCACCTAAAGTATTACTAGCAGGATTAGATTTTAGACATTGCAGTGAAATATGAAAATGATTTGAGTCCCTCACACCCACTTGTAAGAATGATCAATTAGTTACTTTGATCAGCCATTTGGTTCATTATGTTTCTTTCTCTGCATAGAAGTCTGCATAACAAGCACTGGATTTGGATGCAATGGTTTGCATTGAACCAAATTGTTAATGAAAATTGTGAATTTTGGGTTCTTAATAGGTCTCCAACAGCATCAAGAATAAGAGCAAAGATGCTATATGCTACTTCCAAAGATGGGCTGAGGAGAGTGCTAGATGGCATCCACTATGAAGTCCAGGCAACCGACCCAACAGAGATGGGATTTGATGTTATTAAGGACAGGGCCAAATAGATGTGATTAGAATTAGCTAAAACAATGTTTGTGGCATCTTACTTTTATTTAATAACTCCAACCATATGTGCCTTTTGTTGCTGTTGTTACTTTTACTTTCTTTCTTTTTTCTAGATAATCGCAACTAATGTAAGTTAATCCTCTCTAATTTATAATAATATTTATGTCCCCATGTGTGATAATTTAATGACAATAGGACCTTTTGTTTTGATCCCTTTTATCATACAAAGATACAAAAAAGGTTGAATTAATGTGACACTTGAACGCTAATGGGCCTATTTGCTTTTACTAGCATTAATAGGATTCCTTGTCAAAATCAAGATTGTGATGAGACAAGCTGATTCAGCACCTAGACTAAATCCATGTATATCTGTTCAAATGAAATTTCTGGATTATAGCCTTATAGTTGCCAATTTGCTCACTACTTTGACGAAAAGGTATATTTGTGTTTTGACATATTACCTTCTTTTCTTTTCTTTTTTTCTTTTTTTCGTATTGTATTGATCTCACGCACTGTGAGAAAAATAATACATATATCAGATACATAAGATAATTATTAAATTTTGACTTTGTTATATATAACTTATGTTATCAAACTTGTGAATTATATATGAAACCTTTTTGAGCCTTTAAAATTGAATTAAAATAATTGAATTAAAACAATAGAAAAGGTGGAAATATTATTATGAAGATCTATGATAATAAGAGTACTCAATCTTTGCAACTCAAGCAGCTAAATCTGCAGAAAAAACAAACTTAATTGATAATGAACCTAGCCAGCCAAATTAGGATTGAAAATGATTACTCTAATCTCTAGCTTAGTTCGGATTTTTAAGGCAAAGGAGTGAACTTAATTAAGCTTTTAAGCAGCTTTTACTCTTTTAATTGTACCAATCGATTAGTATCATGTTCATCTAAAAATGAGGTCGATGTTTGTATACATAGAATTCTTGGTGAGCATAATAAGGGTGATAATGAAAGTTTTTCATGCCACCTAGCATGAAATTGATGCTATGCCTTTTTTTTAAATGAAAAATTGATGCTATGCCTAAATTTATCGGACAGGATTTGTGGTATAATTGCATGAGCCTTTTGGACTAAAGTTGGCCCACAATTTTGAGCAAAAAACAAAAGTTGGTAGCACAATAAGGATAAGGTAAATGTCAGTAGGAATCAGTATACTGGCAGTACTTACTTAGGGAGAGTAACAAGGCTGATAATGGTTATGGTGCTATGTTATATGCCTGCAATGATATTAGCAAGAAAGGGTTACCACTGAAATAGAGATTAAAATCTTTCCCTGTCCCAACTTCATCAAGTCTTTACTCATTTATAATGAACATTTTCTAACTTCTTCTTTAGAAAGTAAAGAGTTTCCAATTGAGGCTTTAATATAACATATATGAAAACCACTTAATCCAAAAGCCTAAGCTTATAGGTTTCAAGTTTCGACCCAATTATGTTATATTAATTTCACAACTTTTATACTTTCTCTCCGTGTAGAACCTTTACTTACACATGCATACTCAGCAGTTGGAACAGAAATCAAGCATATTGGATCATGGTTGATGATATATTAAGAAAAGGCAATCAGCAACATGTCTGTAAAATTTTAGTTATTATCAAGAGCCTTGTGGCTAAAATCATAACTCCTTGCTAACACATATGGGGTCCTAGTACTCATATAAACTTTAAAAAGTTCAGGCCAATGCTGTTAATTTTAATTTAAGGGTATCAAATATGATAGTAAAATACTTGCTAGTTGCTACAATCAAAAGGCCTAAATCAATGTTAAAAAGCAAGGACTACAGGGCAAGAAAATGCACACGATTGAGATAAGGATGATATATAATGTCATGGGCCCCCATACCCACAATTAAAATCATGTTTGGCACCTAACTCTTATATCTAACATCATTCCTATCAAGGGGGTGCTTAGCCTTTTGCTTCTGTCCTCTCTGAAATTCTTGGTGAGGCAGTTGGTCAGTCCTATAATTCGTACCGTTAATGTCCAAATTGTACAAATTCAATGATATGATACCCTATTTCACTACTTTTTTGCAACAAATACCCATGTCTATCTCTTCTTTCACGGGCTGGGGCCTAAAACCACCATTGACATGATAACACATCAAAGTCAAAATAATTAAAGAACTATTATCTGCAATGATGCATTCCACATGCAAGGTGCATATGAATACAGGGGAGTGATAAGTGTACCATTTTGTTTGTGCGCTAAACTGCTAATTAGCATTTGTAAATCAATAAGTTTAAGGACACAATTTTGTGCAATCATTTTTATAATTGTCAAGGTGGTACGCTATGATTGATTCTAGTAGTGTTTGCGATATTGCTCTAATCACAACTAATCACGTCAACCCATTGTAAAAATCTTTGTAAATCATAAATTGTAACCACACTATTGTCATGTCAAATTGTCAATAGTCATTAGGTTGTAGACTAAAGACTGAAAGTTAACATTGTGATGCCCTTCATGCTTATAGCAGAATCATGAGTCACAATCTAATAAATGGATTTGGGACAGGAGTGCCTTCAAATTTGACTCTTTTTGTGACTCGTGACATAGTTTTAGGCACGTTGAAAACTACATCGCCTACCCTTCTGAAGACAAAACTGCAGTTATATGGTCTTATTCAAGTAAATGGAACAGCTCTGTTCACAAAAGGCAAGTCCTTCCAAACATTAATGTCTAACCTTATCTGGGAAAAGAATATTTTTTTGACTGAACTGTGAATATCATATCAGTCAAAACTTTGGAAAATAATTGGACTAATTGGGTAAAAATGTTATTTACTGATTTGCTAGCAACTGCAATGCTTGAAAGTAAGAGGACCAACTCAATTATTGAATCTAGGCTCTAGGCTTTGTAGCAAGGATTGGCCTAGCCCATGCCAAATTAAGTCACACTCACTCCCAAGCCAAAATGACTTTGATCATTTAAAAACATGAATCATACACCAATCCCCACCAAATGTAATGGGCCTGGTTGTCCACAATGCCATTGCCAAATTGCATGCTTGTTTGATTGTTTCAATATAATTATGAACTATCTTTCTGCAATTCCCTGCCAAACCAGGAAAAAAAGAAGAAGAAAATTTGCAGAATCCAACACCTAAAGAAGATACTCTTTAACAGGATACATCATACATCACACCAAAATTGTGCCACAAAACCCCACTAGTCCACCATTGATTGTGATCTCTTCCTACGCTAAAAGTAATGAAAGCTGTGAACTGGACCAAAATAGTGAGGCTTGGGCTAGTGTAAGTGAAGCTTATCTAATCACAAAGTCCACTAATCATGGCCCAGCCAGCGCACCACTTTGCTCATGGACCACCCAATTAATTTTTCCTCTTATTGTTATTAGGCCCTACACTTTAACACCATTACTCCTCCAATGGGGTATAATTTCAATTTTGGCCTTATTCATTTTATTGTGTTAATCTTTGATTCTTTTCCCTCGACTTTTGATGTTAACTCAATTTTTATTTTTAAAAAAATTAATTTTAAAAGTTTAAAGACTAAAAAGAGTTGAACTTTAACATTAAATGACACAATTGAACGCAATTAAAATTATAGGAATGAATTTGAAATGGAAAGAAATATTCATGGACCAAAATTGTAGTTTTTTCTTTGTTAAAAATTATTATTATTATTGTTATTGTTAAGTGTTGTGTCTTAGGATCCACAATTAAATTCAACTATAATTTTTTTTATTTTTTTTTTGATGAACTGCAAATCTTTATTAAGAGAAAAAATCTACACAACGAACAATGAACATGCCTCCATCCTTAGAACATCATTGAGATAGGAGGGGTAGTTGCCAACATCAAAAGAACCAATTATCTTGTTACATATAGACCATTTAGCAAGAATCAATTCAACTATATAACTATATTCATCAATAAGTCACATGATTTATTAATCAAGGCAGCCAATCAAAAAGCAATAAGCTCACTCATGGAATCTTGAGCAAGTTAAACAAGCTCAACCAAAAGGACAAACTACAATCCCAAAATCCAAGCGCAATATTGATATTTGAGAGGTCATGATCTCCATCTTGTTGGAATCAGTGGATATGAGCCTAGAATCCCATCCATGATGAAGCTAGCATGTTAATCTCTCCTATGATGGTAATATCAATGCCCCTTATCATGAAGCCATTAAGGTCTTGATTGAAAGAGATACTATGATAAAGGAAATGCATCATTGGTAAATTGATAAATTGAAAGCCCTCAACCAAAATTAGGTATGAGATAAGAACATATTATATTTCTATAAAAAGAGTCTTTTAGACATATGTCCATATTGAATTATGCAACGTAGTCATAAGGTTGGTAGAAGAATTATGCAACACAGTCATAAGGTTGGCACCATACCAATTTTACACCAATCTAATTTTTATTTTCTTTTGCAAGTACTCTATGGGAAGGTATGTCGTATTTATGTGTCCTCTCTCTCATTGACATGTGAGTCCCACACCACATATGAAAATTTTGTGTACACTATTGACCAATCACTCATGTAACCATTAATTCATTATTATTATAGTTTAGAGCGAAATTCAAACTCTCACTTAAAGTTAACATAATTACGTATTTTAAAAATCTAACAATTGTATTACATGTTATTTATGTTCTTAACACGTATGTTAAATTTCATTCAAATTATATATTACTCATTATTCGATCCATAAACATATATTTTTTATGCATAAGGTAAGACCATAAAAACTTGAATTTAAAATATTTTATAAATAATATAGTTATTGATCTTTAATATTTTTGAAATTTTACAAACATGAAGAATATAGTAAAAAAAAAAATGCAATTTAATGATGTATTTATCAAAAAATATATAGTAAATTTTAAAGATTTTTCTAAAATGATCAATAAAACTAGATGAATAAATTCAAATAGAAAAGTTAATATCCAATACCTAAAATAAATGTATTGGGGGCAAAGGTTAAAGGAACCACCTAACTTCATTCATTTCCTGCTGCAATTGCGGGCACTTTAGTTTGACCAATCTTAGATATTCTTCAATTTTCACAACCACCCAGCAAAATAAAGACAGTTTTTTTTTTTTTTTGATCGGAAAAATAAAGACAGTTTTGATTGAATTTTATAGGGTTTGAGTCAAATCTAAATTCTAAACTCACTCTCCAACCTCAGACAACTTTCCAGCTCAGAAAGAGTCAGAAAAATGTAAGCAAAGAGGGCCCAATGGGCCATGGGGACCCATAAAACTGAAATGATCACATGTTCACCACGCGACAATATGGATGCACGGGTTGTCCAATCTGTACCGTCCAATCCGGAGAAACGGTGGTCCACACTATAATAACTCACACGTTCCAAGATGTGATCATAGCCGTCAAAAACTGAGTGAAAAACCGAACAGAAGTTCCTTTTATTATAGTATTTTTATTTGATCCGACTCTGATTGTCCTGTCAATGTTTCCTGCTTTTACTAAAAGGAAAATGTCAGTGTTTCCATTTGGACAATATATGCTTTGTCCACTCGCCTTCAATCCACGTGTTTCTCTACTTTTTTTTTTTTTTTTTTTGTAAACAAAAATGGGGCCCTTTATGGTTATATTACACCCCCGGATAGGGCGCCGTGCAATCAGCGGATTTTTAAGCACGTGTGAGAGTCACCTCCATTTGGAGTTCACCCCTCACTAAGGATACCCACCAACGCACTCCTGCTGACAGCGGGACTCGAACCTAAGTGTGGTTGCACGAAGAGTCCGAGTCTTACCAGCTGAGCCAAGCCCACGTTGGCGTGTTTCTCTACTTTCTCATATAAATCTTTGAAGTTTTGACCATTTTGGCTGCACCAATATAGGAAACAGTAATTCCTATTTTCTTTTTTTTTAATTATATATTATAATTAGTGTTTAATGAAAGTAGAATCAATGAATTTTAGAACTTATGTAAGAATTTGATCATGTAAAATGATGCTACATCAACAATTTATCACTTAAAAAGTTATGAATGGACTTAGAAGAGCTTGTCTTTAACATTGTTTTATATGAATTTAGAGAATGATAATAAAAATAAGTAGATTTAAGTTTATATATATATATATATATATATATATATATATATATATATAAATGAATAGAATATGATAAGCTAATTTCGTCAAATGTTTAGTGACAGTTCAGGTAATTTTAGAAACAAACCAACAAAAACACTTACAAGAAATGAAGAAAGTCTAAAACACTGATGTGGTGTTTAGCTACCGACACTTTTTGGGGGGGGGGGGGGGGGGAGTGGGATTCACAGTATTTTCTTAAAACTTTCAACCAGAGATTAATCACTGTTCACAATAGGTGGGCCCACAGCGGGGTAAATCGCTAGCTTATGGAGTTTTTTCAAAGTGCTGGTGCCCGAACTTGAACTGGGGAACTCCTAGTCAAACCTAAAACAGCCACTTTGAGACCGAGGGTCCAAGCACTCGACAAACCCCACTAGGTTTAGCTACCGACACTTTGTAGTTTAAGTCAAATTTCTCTCTTTCTAATTGATGAATGAACTACTCAAAAAAATGTGCACATTTTGTTGGAAAATTTAGTTTGTATCTCATACAAAACACATAGCGAAACACAACAAACATGGATCTATTTCATTCATGATTGATAACACGCATTATGTAATTTTCAGAATTTAAGAATAAGATAGCTTACCTTAGTGCGGTGAAATTTAAAACAAAAAATTAGAAGTACTTGGAAACACTTTTAATCTTCACTCCAATTCCACTTTATGCCCAAAAAGTGTGGTCTCTCAATCAGTTTTCAAGGGAGAATAATTGAGTGGCTTCACTCACACATACACACCATTTCACAATGATGTTTTTCTTAAAATAAAATTTCGTATGTTTCTCTCTTTATAACTAACTGATTATCTAATTGGACTAACCTATTGGGCCTTTCCAATTGGGTTTTAGAGTGTGACTTGGAGTGAGACCAAAATGGACCAATAAGACACTAGCTCCAATGGACTTTGAGCTTTTCTGTCAACTCTTGACAAGTCCAAAGTTACCATTAATTATATTTAATAACACTATATAAATATAATTGCACTCTAGGCCCTTATTAATAAATTATATCTCAAGATTTTATTATAAATGCAATCCCTTCATAAAATATTCGTAGTAATATAAAGTCATGAATGAAGATTGCCACTTTGTAGATTACTACATCTTAATTCTTGAGTACCCAGTTTAATCTTTGAAGTTATTCATCATATATTTATGAAATCCAATTTCATAAATATATATTTCAGTAATTTCTTACTAAAGTGATTAGGCCTAACTCTCTGAATAATTGAACCCATTAAACCTATCTTAAGGGAATATTTTATATCTCCGTTAAGAGACTATGAATTCCATCTTGAGAATATATATTCCATCAACACTAAATGTGGTTGCCCAACATATTGAGGTTTTGCCCGTTACTTTAGATCTCACTCCTGACATATCAAAGCAACCTACACCTCATGATCATGTCCATTATTCTCTCAGAATTAAGAGTTCATGCAAATAGAAGTCGTGAGATTTATTATTCATTTGACAGTCATTAGGAGAATAATAAATCTCACAGCGGTTCAGTTCAATATGTCTTAACTCTTAAAATATATCAACTAGAAGTCTCCACTTCCATGATCAAAACAAATCATTTTTAGTTGATATGTTATAATCTTCGTAGATGAAATGCCCAATTTCATTACCGACTACGAACCAAAATTCTGAATTTACAAAAAACTTGTGATCTATATCTTCTGTAACTAAATCACATACTATGCATCTCATGGACTATATGATAATGTCCAAATATTCATGTTACCATTAGTTTAGATAATAATAAAGAAATTTTATTAATCACAATATTAAGTCATACATAATGTCATACATAATAACATACATAGCTTCATACAATAGGATTTAAGGGCACTAATCCTAACACATTTCTCTTTCAAGCTCAACTCTCTTTAATGTTGTAGTGTCCACTTTTCTTAGTTTGCTTCCATATGTAACACTATATTAATGGAAGATGGTTTGTAATAGTTGGCATGTGGTATGGATGTCATGTGTTACTGGCTCAATCCACATTTAACTTATCTAAATAATTGTGGTTATATCTCTAGTATAAGAAAATTGTACTAATAGGTAGATGTATGTAATTAAAAGTAAAACTATAAAATGAAAATCTAGGCACATATTAAGCAAGACTATAATTTTTCATGGAAAAATGATGTTACATCAAACAATTTATCACTTAACAAGTTATGAATGGACTTATAGGAGTTTGTCTTTAACATTGTTTTATATGAATTTAAAGAATGATATAAAAATAAGTAGATTTAAGTTTTTTTATTTTTTATATATAAAAAAATGAATCAATTATGATAAGTTAATTTCTTCAAATGTTTAGTGACAGTTTAGATAATTTTAGAAACAAACCAACGAAAACACCCTACAAGAAATGAAGAAATTCTAAAACACCGATGTGGTGTCTAGCCACCAACACTTTGCTGTTTAAGTCAAATTTCTCTCTTTCTAATTGATGAATGAACTACTCAAAAAAATGTGCTCATTTCTCTTTCAAGCTCAACTCTTTTTAATGTTGTAGTGCCCACTCTTCCTAATTTGTTTCCATATGTAACACTATATTAATGGAAGATGGTTTGTAATCGTTGGCATGTGGCATGGATGTCATGCATGACTGGCTCAATCCACATTTAACATGCGAGTGCTATTTTGTTAATTAAATGGCTCTTGATCTAAATAATCGTGGTTATATCTCTAGTATAACAAAATTGTACTAATAGTTAGATGTATGTAATTAAAAGTAAAACTATAAAATGCAAATCTAGGCACATATTAAGCAAGACTATAAGCTATAGATATCGTTCAAAAACCATGCCTAAATTTTCCAACGTTTAAGTGGAACCAATTAAAACATCAAAATTGTAGAATTTGAATTCATAATGTTGGGGTTCCCTTATTTCTAATTTCCTTAAAATCATACTGACTGTGGGACCTTCTTATCTTGATCAATTTGTCCCTTTCCCTCAGGTACAAATTACAAATATCAATGCTTCACAATGTTTAATTAAATTTCCTACTTTCATTGATTTTCAATATGACCGTTACACAAAGCTTTCAATAATTAATTAGATGAGAATTGAAATTTGCATGAATGATCTACGGACAAATTGCAAGTTAGGTAGGTGTATCTCTCAATCAGCATGCAATGTATAATAATAGAATCATGTATAGAGAGTATAAGTGCAAACCTGATTCTCAAATCGATCATGCGGTTATCATTGTTGTGATCTGAAAATTCATGATACGTTGACACTAGAGGTAGACATGCATTCAAGGACATACATAGCTTTATATAGCTCCTTTTTATGCAATTGCAATTAATAAAAATTTACTTGGTGATATTTAATGTGTGATAATAATTGAGGTGAAAATGACATTGGCCAAATTGTAGTACGAACAAATTCGAAAACCATTTAATGCTTCAATATTGGAACAAAGTTTTGTTCATCTTTGTTGTCTAACCTATTCAAGCGAATCCAAGGTCCATAATAGGTCTTTAGATTTAGGGGACTTCATAATCTAACACACTTAAAGCGTATCCATTGTCCATTGTTCAATAGATGCTTTTTTCCAATTAAGTTTTCTTCTTTAAAAAAAAAAAAAAAGGTTAAATCCTAGAGTATTACTAGAGATATAATCATTTTTATACCAAAATCAATATTCTGTTTATATGTAAACTCTTAATTAAAATTTTTTTTTTAAATACATATAATGAACCCATGTGAAAGTATTAAAATCTAATCAAAAATTGATATGAGTGTGAATTTATATGTGAAAATGAGTATGATTCTAACATTATTTTTTGACCCTTTATCAACTCTCAAAAATAGCAATAAGTATGTGAAAACAATTTTTTTCATAATTACTAATGCACTTTAGTGTGATTAGTGCATAATAAACCTCATAAAAACTATCTTATCCTAATAATAGTGACTCTTTTAACAAATTGTAAAAGGGATAATGTAAAAAAAAAAAAATGTATCATCATGACCTATTGACCTTGCTCTAGAAATAGCCAAAGAATAAAAAGCCTGTAATAAAGTACCTTACCCTTGTTCGGTTCCATTTGATCAGCTTGAACTATCTAAAGATTCTAGAGGATATATGCAGAGGAAAAACGCAGTCATTTTACAATTGGGTAATACTGGGAACACCAATTTTAGCACAACTTTATACTATAACTCGATATCTGACAAGTTATTATTGATAAGAGTGTGTCAATATTAGGTTGACTTTGGATTGCACTAAAAAATGAAACTCCCTGTGTTTGGCGTTTTTTCTATGGGTCTCATGTATTATTTACAGGACCCACAAGTACGAATTTAAGCAAATATTAAGTTAAAACTAGATCTCACAGTACAATTCACATATTTAAAAATTATTCTATTACAGTATTTTCAGTTTTCAATTTTTAACAATAAACGGTATCCAAACGATTTATGGCACAAAACTGTGCTTAAATGGATGTTTCCACCATTAATTACTCTACCATTTTAGTTTGGTAAAATTTCCAAGTACTACGTCGTTTTAAAAGTACAGCAGAAATGCCACAATATCTTATGCCGACTCATCAAATTCACTTCCACACACTTTAAATGTTAATTAATTAATTATTATCAAAGGTATCCCCCATTGAATTAAATAGTGACTGAAAATAAAGACAGTAAATCCTCTCTTATATTACACTCAACATCTGTGTCGGCAAACACTCACTCACGCTCCCACTTCACTCACTCTCAAAAAATGGCTTCACCAATACTGCTTTTTCTCCTCTCTATCTTTCTCTACAGTTTTCCTCATCTGATCCTATCGCTTTCCGCCGATCAGACGGTCCAGACTTTCATCATCCGGGTGGACTCTCAATCCAAGCCGACTATTTTCCCCACCCATTACAACTGGTACGCGTCCGAGTTCGCCGACCCGCCCCGAATCCTCCACACGTACGACACCGTTTTCCATGGCTTCTCCGCCTCTCTCACGCAAAACGAAGCCGATACGATCGGCAAAAACCCCTCAGTCCTCGCCGTGTTCGAGGACCGCCGTCGCGAGCTTCACACCACTCGGTCTCCTCAGTTTCTCGGCCTCAGGAACCAGCGCGGTCTCTGGTCCGATTCCGATTACGGATCCGATGTTATTATCGGTCTTCTCGATACTGGAATCTGGCCGGAGCGACGAAGCTTTTCCGATAGGAATCTCGGTCCGGTTCCGTCTCGGTGGAAGGGAGCTTGTCAGGCTGGAGAGAAATTCACGGTTCAAAACTGTAACCGGAAGTTGATCGGAGCTAAGTTTTTCTCCAAAGGTCATGATGCTTCGGCGAGTGTTGGTGGTCCGATAGTGAGCAACGGTACGGTTGAGTACCGGTCTCCGAGAGATGCCGATGGACATGGAACACATACCGCTTCCACCGCCGCCGGGAGGTACGTTTTTCAGGCGAACATGTCAGGTTACGCTTCTGGAATCGCTAAAGGTGTGGCTCCGAAAGCTCGTTTGGCGGTGTACAAAGTTTGCTGGAAGAACTCAGGTTGCTTCGATTCCGATATTCTCTCCGCCTTCGACGCCGCCGTTAAGGACGGCGTTGATGTAATCTCGATCTCAATCGGAGGCGGCGACGGCGTTTCATCACCGTACTATCTCGACCCGATCGCAATCGGATCTTACGGTGCCGTTGCGCGAGGAATCTTCGTGTCCTCATCCGCCGGGAACGGTGGCCCCGACGTAATGACAGTGACAAACCTCGCTCCATGGCTCACCACAGTCGGCGCAGGCACAATTGACAGGAATTTCCCCGCCGTTATCAAACTCGGTAACGGCAAGCAATTCTCCGGCGTGTCGCTCTACGCTGGAGCTCCGATTCACGGCAAAATGTATCCTCTGGTCTATCCCGGAAAGTCAGGGGTCTTAGCTGCTTCTCTATGTATGGAAAACTCATTGGATCCAAACGCCGTCAGGGGCAAAATCGTAATTTGCGACAGAGGAAGTAGTGCGAGAGTAGCCAAAGGTCTGGAGGTGAAGAAAGCCGGCGGCGTCGGAATGATACTCGCCAACGGAATGACCGCCGGCGAAGGCTTGGTCGGCGACGCTCACATTCTTCCGGCTTGCTCAATCGGCGTCAACGAAGGCGATCTCGTCAAGAAATACCTCTCATCAACTCCGAATCCAACGGCCACGATTGATTTCCAAGGCACCTTGCTCGGAATCAAACCGGCTCCGATCGTAGCTTCGTTTTCAGGCAGAGGACTAAACGGTTTGGACCCGAACATTCTCAAACCCGACTTGATCGCGCCTGGTGTGAACATACTAGCCGCGTGGACCGACGCAATTGGCCCGTCCGGATTAGACTCCGATACTCGAAGGACCGAGTTCAGCATACTCTCCGGTACTTCAATGGCTTGTCCTCATGTAAGTGGCGCAGCGGCCTTGCTTAAATCGGCTCATCCTAATTGGAGCCCCGCCATGATTCGGTCTGCATTGATGACAACCGCGAATGTCCTTGATAACCGAAACCAGCCGATGATGGATGAGGCCAATGGTAAACCGTCCACGCCATATGGTTTCGGGGCGGGGCATGTGAATTTAGGTCAAGCTATGGATCCTGGCTTAGTTTATGATATCACCAATGTCGATTATGTCAACTTTCTGTGTGGAGTTGGATATGGTCTCAAGGAAATTCAGATTATAACTAAATCAGTTGCCAGCTGTCCTAGGAAGAAGCCGTTAGCGGAAAATCTTAACTACCCGTCAATCGGGGCGTGGTTTTCGAGCGCGAAGGTTGGGCCGACGAGTAAGAATTTCCTAAGGACTGTTACCAATGTGGGTGAAGTCAATGCTGTTTACACTGTCAAAGTTGAGTCTCCGAAGGGTGTGACGATTGTCGTGAAGCCGACGAAGTTGGCTTTCACGGCTGCCGTGAAGAAGCTGAGCTATGTTGTGACTGTAACGAGTGATAGCAAGAGTTTAGTGCCGGATGACTCGGGTGCGGTGTTCGGGTCGATTTCTTGGTCCGATGGAGTGGGAAAGCATGTTGTTCGGAGCCCCGTTGTGGTTACACTGTTAACTCCTTTGTAAGAGGTTTTGATCATGAATAGAAAAAAAAATTGCAGGTGTAGAAAGACTACATGTCGTTACGCCTAGTAGTTT
Organism: Quercus agrifolia; assembly: GCA_029955455.1. Classification (NCBI taxonomy): domain Eukaryota; kingdom Viridiplantae; phylum Streptophyta; class Magnoliopsida; order Fagales; family Fagaceae; genus Quercus; species Quercus agrifolia. The sequence goes on along the minus strand of JARQAD010000010.1, from coordinate 6,223,617 downwards.
TTTTTTTTTTTTTTTTTAATGGGTGTTTTGTTTTGAATTTAGAACTAGGACTAGAAAGTGCCTAGAACTGGTTCTTCAGGGTGGTGTAGTGTGTAATTTCCTTTAATCTTTTATAATTTTTGTTTTTGTTTTTTTTTGTTTTTTTGTTTTAACAGATGTTGTGTATTTAATATTTATAGACTTTGAGACGACTATATGTAATACTCAATGTCATAAGTCATAACTTGTCTATGTAATGAAACTATTATAGCAGAACAAAATTGATCATAATTTTGTTGTTGGGATAATTATGTGTATGACATTGTTTATGCCAAGCTCGAGTACTTTGTTAAGAAAATTATGCATGGTTAGAGGAGCTGAATGTTTCATGTAGCATTGATACCAGTTTCTTTTTACTTGCTTTAATTGTGCCTAAGTTGGTGGGCAAAATTGATGGTTAGGTAGCACAATCATTAAGGACTTTTATAGCCTATGCAAAATTCAAAATGATCACATCAATTTAGAGGGCTGATATTGTTCTAGAAATTTAGAATAAATGGTCCAGATGACATTTTTCATTTTATTGTTCACTTCTTCTGTTCACTTTTTTACAGCTGGATGGTCCAAAGAGCAATGAAGATGGATTTGGTAAGAGCATCTCCATGTTTATGCTTTTGCCCCTATTCACTATCTTTGTTTTTGGTTTATGTTTATCATTCCTGGTCCAATTTCAATTCGTTTAATTATCATCATATAACATTCTCATGGAATGCAAAAGAATAAAGGTATGTTAGTGTTCCACTTTGTTTTTGTCCTTGTCTCCTTTGTGCCTAAGTTGGTGAGCAAATTGTTGGATGGGAAGCACAATCATTAAGGAATAAGAAACTTTATAGCCTGTGCAAAGTTCAAACTGATCATAACAATTTAGAGGGTTGGTGTGGTTCCAGAAATTAAATGGTCCTTGACTTTTGCTAATTAGAGTTTATCTTTTGCAGGTGAATGGTCCAGAAGAGTAATGAAAATGGCTCTGGTTAAGAGTTTCTACTTGCTTTTGCCTCTATGAATCAAGATGCATGACTCAATGTCAATTGCCCTATCTTTGTTTTTGGTTCATGTATATTATTCCTTGTCCAATTTCAAATCATTTATTTATTGATATATCATTCTTACATGGGATAAAAAAATAAAATAAAAAAAATGATATGTGGTTCCACTTGTTTTTGTTGAATGTAATTCTTGTACTGTATGGTACGTTGTTTAAATAAAATTGAAGACAGGATATGTTAAGAGTAGGCATACTAAGTATTATATTTTATATAATAAAGTAATGTGGTACGTTAAGAAAATATTAGGCTTGATTCCCAAATATTCCCACTAGGTATAATTGTATAAATGTATATTGTGTCAAACACTAAGCATGTTGGGACCCTTTTAAAGTCTCAATTGTCCCATTAAATAAAAAAGATGCACTAGTCGTTTCAAATCTTCATTTTTGTCCATTTCAAATCACTAAAGCCTTCTTTCCTTCCTTTAAAAAAAATCATTATATATTTGTTTCTTTTATTCATATAGACATGCAAAATATTAAACCATGTGACATTGTTTATCCTGTCTTTGGAATCTTGGATGCTCATTTCGAGTCTTCGAACTTTTCTCGTATGTTTTTCAAATTTTGAGGTTTCCTATGATATATATACATCGTAAATGAAAAGCTTTTTATTTTATTTATTTATTTAATCAAAGTTACAACAAAGAAATTAAAAAGGAAAAAGTAAAAGATATATAACAAGATGGAAATGATGGATGCCTATTCCTCTTTTAACGTAGAAGATAGAAGAGGACCTTACTTCTTTTCTTACTTTAGAGGTGCTTCTTCCTAATTTTGTTGTGGCTTTACCATTAGGCTTTTTGAGAGGTCCTGATCAGTATGGGGACTATAATTGATTGAGATAGTAGGACCAGATATAACAATATGGATGCCCATTTCTCTTTTTATGTAGAAGATAGAAGAGGACCTTACTTCTTTTTCTTTAGAAGCGCTTCCTAATTCTGTTGTGGCTTTGCCATTAGGCTTTTTGAGAGGTCCTGATCAGTCTGGTGAATATAATTGATTGAGATAGTAGGACCATCACAAAACACCAATAATCTCTGCTTTTAATAAACAAAATCTCAGTCAATCTTTATCCCATAGATACAACAAAATGGTAATGAGGAAGACCCCACTTTGCTTTGTTTAATCAATCAATATGAGGGGACTATGATGGAATGCTGAGTAGCTGACCTTCCAATCTCTTAAGAAAAAAATGGAACAAAACAGGTAGATAAGATAATTTGTGTCCATTAGCACTAATCAAAGATCTCGATGATTTGATCTATTTGAGTGAACCTAGAACCCAAAAACAAACAATTAATCTAGGGGGGTGAAAATTGATGAATTTGGTCCAACTAGTTGGCTTAGCTTTTCATGGTGCTAATGACAGGTCTAACATAATGTTAAAATACTAAATATGCTGATCTAATAATCACATTGTACAAAGTCAAATAGCCTAATATTGCATAAACATGGCCAGCTGCATTATCAATAAGTCACTTTGTTGTAAATTGTCCCATTCTCCTAAGTGCTTGAGAGTATTTTAAAGTAAAACATTGGAAAACAACTAGCAAGTAGCAAGAATAGACTAGTATTCAGCTTTGAATTAAGCATGTATAAAACTGCTGTAAAGTAGAGTTAAAAATCACTTCCTGCTTGCTTTATGAACAATTTTTTGATTGAAATTGCTTATTTGGGATTTGTACTATTAGTAAGCAGAGCAAAAAACCAATGAATATATATATATATATATATATATATATCCCTTAGAACTTACATAAAGGTCGGAAACGTCAACAACACTTAATTGAAGGAACAAAAAAGTGTGGATGCATAATAAATTTTCAATCAACTATGGATTTCAATTAAATAATCCACAACTTTAAGAAAAATCTTATTATTATATGGGATGATGGCCCCATGACTGAAATTTAAGCCCTGTTCTGGTTTAGTTTAGTTTCTTTGATTTATTTTGCTTAAAAAATGATATGGACAAAAAGTAAAGTTCAACCTTGAAAAACAAGTAATAGTAAAATAAAAGTGAAACTTTAAAAATTTATTCCACCAACTATAATATATCATGTCTGATTTTTTTTCCCTTTTTTTTTTTCATTTTACTTTTTTTTTTTTTCATTTTACTTTATAGTAGGGGACGGGAACAAACGTGTGATAAGATGTAATTGAAAAATCTAAAGTAAAACATTTAGAGTGTGATAGATAATTTATTTTGCTTAAGACTATTAAGTCAATGGGGAAATCCCATACTAAAATAAAATCTTACCTACCAAAAGCAAATTTGATTCTTAACCATATAAAATAGACATTGATGTTAAATAATCCTGAATGTCTTTTAGGATTTGGACTGTTTAGCAGTTTTGAACGACCATCAAGACCTTTGTTTGTAGCCTAAGCGAGAAATGACTAATGCATGTGAGTGAGTGCACATTGGGTGTGGAGGCCACCTTTTCTTGATTGTGACTATATGTTAGTATTCTGCAATAGCCAGACTACGTGGCTCATGCATGGCTGGAGTTCATTTACAATTTATCTTTGTAAACTATTATGAAGTGATTGGATTCGTATCTACTATGCATACTAATGTGACATTTCAGGAATATTAAGATGCCCCTTGCTGCCAAATGCATTCTGATTGAGAATCATTATAAGGATTGCAACATTTGTAACCCCACGCAGACACACACATATATAACAAACACGCATAGATTATAGTAAATTGGTTTATTCTACTATTGTGGTACTAAAGCAATAATTAAGGGAGAAAGAACAGTCTTGGAGGACTTGCTTTGAACTTTTTTACACAGTTCTTGCAGCTTCTGTAACATGTCATTATGGACAATTTAAACCAAGGGTAAATACTAGTACATGCACACAATCGTACACTCACATTTTAAACTGAAATCGTGATTTCAAGTCACGATTACATTGGAAGAAGTGTGTGTGCTCTTATTGAGAATCATTCCAAGGATTGCAACATTTGTAACCCCACACAGAGATAATAGCAAATTGGTTTATTCTACTATTGTGGTACTATAGCAATAATTGAGGAAGAAAGAACAGCCTTAGAGGACTTGCTCTGAACTTTTTTCTACAGTTCTTGCAGCATCTATAACACGTCATTATGACACTTTGAAAGAAGGGTAAATACGTACTGCTTATTGCACACAAACAAACGTACGCAAACGATTTCAGTGCAAAAAGTCTGTGTGTACGTTTGTGTACAATAAGCAATATCACTAGGTTGATTACTGAGTTTACTCAAACTATAGCGATGATGCCAATTACCACAAATGAAAATTAAAAAAGAAAAAGAACAAAAAAAGAAACTTAGTTGAACCTACCCTCGCTGAGATGCTGATTAAGAGTGAATTGGAATCAACTTTTTGTTGATTTACTAAAAGTTAACAAAAGTATAATCATATCTAGAACCCGTGAAGCTATAAAAAATTTTACATAAACAAATTAATAAGCTAAAAATATGAAAGCAAAAAGTAATTAATCCAAACACTCTTATAATATGAATTTAAAAGGTACGTACCCATCCCCATTTGCATGGAGTCTAGTAAGTTTTTGGCCAAAGGGGAATTTAGTTTAGTGTACCAAAATTCTCAAATGCTTGATAAGGCATCAATACTCTTACTACTTTTGGGATTTATTTACTAAACAATGCAGTATATCTAATGTCATACCTAAGCTTTTTACCTTTTAAACCAGTCTAATTGATATATGGAAGCTGGCAAAGATCAGCTAGAGGTCCCTCTTAAAAGAACCATAGATCTCAAATCACCCATTTTGGCTATCGTAATGGTAATCCCACTGTTTAGGAGATTTGTAACAAGTGGACCTTCGAAATTCTAAACCAAATATATGACACTGAAAGGGTTAAATGACCTCATACAGCAACCATGCTATGGTCAATATACAAAAGGTACATATGAACTAAATGAAGTCTTTGTTGTCATTGCAGACAATATGATAATCATGAACGATGTGCCAACAAATGCCTCCAGTGCAATTCTGTTTTCCATTGCTGATCTTGAAGCTAGCACGACTAGCATTAGAATGGAGTATGACTAGCACGTCAATTAGAAGGGCAACAAATATAAGAATGAAAGAAATGGCTGCAGAAAGAACAAGAAGAATAAGGCTAGAGAAACTTTTTCCCCCTGGCAGAGAGAAAAAACCAGTAAATTGTAGGGACTTTAGGAGCAAGATAAAGGAAGCCCAGATGTAGTTCCAGTTGGATGCAAGAATATCTGATGTCCTCATGCTTAGGTTACATACAAAATGAAATGTGGCTTAGGAGTAACAAGGGATTACTAGAGTATATATAGGCAACAAACACCATAAATGAAAGGTCCATTATTAGAACAAGTTGAAGCAGAATGAGAGGGAAGGCTTAGAAATTCATGGAATGGTCTAGTGTTTGTAAGGCTGATGTAGATGGGACAATGGACTAGCTGGATGGCTAAGAAGACGGTGAAATTAGAGCAACTCGCAATTTAATTGATTTTAGATCATGCACAAGAAAGAGATGAAACCAAGCATTATCTTTGTGTATAATTATGTATTTTGATTGCTATTAGGATAAAATTTAGGTTAAAGTCAATTATGTGGTAGCATTGACTAATCACTAATGAATTACATGTTGAATTTAATTTTTCTTAGAAAATATAATGATGCATTGGTCAATATTCCATGCGGTTGATTTCAATTAGAGAACCCGAGGTAAATTACCTAAAGAACTATACCTAAGTTTTGTCTTTCTGTTATATCCATTTTGCCCAATAATTTTCCACTATGTGTGGTGCTTTAGCTGTGTGGATATCTATTAGCCTTGGTGAGTTTTGTTATATCATTCATTAGTCATTGAGGCTGCCTCAGATCACTTGGGTTTTGTCCTGGTAGCTAGGCTAGTCACTTTGCCACAACCAAATTGTACACATAATTAACATGGTGGAGGAGGATTATGTGTTTGCTACAGGAAAAGATTTGTGGTCACAAACTATAGAAAAATGGACTTGTAGCTATCAGATTTTTCCATAGTCCTCAACTTGCTTGTAATAAAGGTCAGAAATTTACGAGAACTTCTAAGAAACTAGAATAAATGGACTGGGGTACCACTTCTAGTTCATTGTATCTTGTGCCTTCCATAGTTTTTTTGAGGATAAGATACGCATTTATAGAGTTCAAGAAATTAAAAAAGATACGCATTTATAACTCATCTTAAGTCATGACTATTGTGATCGCAGAAACTTCTTGAATTGAGAATAGGCTGCCTGGTTCTGTGGCTCAAGATACTCTTATCCAAAATCTATGAACAAACATCATTCTTTGCCACCGATTTGATGTCATTCAAGTAGTACTACACTGCATGTGCAACTGCATGGTTTTTGTAATCTCTTGTTCTACAACATGCACAGAAATAAATGTGATTAACCAAGACCATCCATAACCATTGGCCATAACTTCATGAACTTGAGCACAATGAGCAGTAATTTGCAAATTCTATATATTAAACTTTGTGTCATAAGATTTTTCTTAGCATAATTTGCTTAGACAATCTTTTATTAATCAAAAGACAATAAAAAGAAACAAAAAGAACATAACAGCTAACTAACAGCAAGCATATATTGCTCAAGATTTTAAAACTCTGCAATACTTTAAAAATGAACGCAACCATCAAACCCCGCCTTTCTCTCTCTCTCACGCATTCAGTTGGTTTGAATTAGCGATGAGACTGCTTGAATGTACGAATACAAGTCATGTTCAACATGTTTTGGTTTTTGGTAGTCAAATAATATAATGTAGGATTAAACAACAACAGAGTTACAAATACCCCTCTTTAAACCTTTATTACCTGTACCAATTGGGGTAAGGATAAAGAAGGGAAAAATCCAAAAGAATTACATCAAAGAGATCATTCACCTAGAAGGTGAGCTGCAGTGTTTACTTTCCCATTAGTCCAGCATAAGGAAACCTTGTCAAACTTCTTAGTTAGTTGCATGACATTTCTCATTGAGGTCTCAAGCTCTCAAGGCAAGCTTGTTGATCTTCTCTCAAGGGACTCTATACACTCTTTAGAGTTAAGACTCCACAATGATCCTTTGGAGTTGTTGATGTTCTGCTAACTCTAGAGCACACCTGATAGCAAAGGCTTCATCAACAGCAGGGGAGCATAAACGGCGACAAAACTTCTTGTGAAATTTTAAGGTTACTTGTGGTGGTCTTAACCATAGTGACGGTTACTTGCTTCACTCCAAGGAAAATTGGATCCATATGCCACCTCACTATGAAGAACATTAAATAGATTGATTTCTAACTATCATTTCTGTTACATTTACTTTCCCTTTTGAAAATAGCATTTTGTTTCTCAACCCCCATATTGAGCTAAAATCTCTAAGTCATAAGGATGAATTGATTTTTAGGAATGCTTTTATCCAAAATACCTAGAGGTGCAATAAAAATCCATCTAAATAATATGGCAATTGGCAAAATAGTCCTGTAACTTTGGGAGAAGGGGTACCTCCGCACAAAGAGGTCACAGTGACTAGGCTCGGGCAACTGTTATCATCAAAAAGGTTTTAAAAAAAATATAATACTAATTCCATATGAGAATAAAAGTGAAAGACATTCATAGGAAGGCCCCATTCTAAACGAAACAAAACTGCTTCAGCCATAGGACAGTAACGGAACAAGTGCAGACACATTTCCTCCCCAGTGCCATGAAGAGGACAGAGGAGAACACCATCAATACCCCTCTTCTTCAAGCTAGCTCTGGTTGTCAAAATATTCATTGCAAATCTCCACAAAAACATTTTAAGCCATTTGTGTAACTTTGATTTCTAAAAGAGTTTCCATACCTCCATAATATTGATATTGAACATGTGGCTTTGACTGGCCCCATAAGCTGATTTAACTGAAAAAGGCTCCTTTCTTATTCAACAACCAAATTAACTTATCTTCCTAGTGGCTCATAGGAAGAGGTATCCTTCTAGTTGCTTCCACAGATTCCCAGTCAAAAATCTCATTGAGTTTTTGCACATCTCACTCAGATGTTTATGGGATAATAAGGCTTGCCATAAGCTATGGTTACAAGTTCTGTCAACAAAGGCCTAGTTGACTTCAAGCCATACCTCGCAGTCATCCTAATCATTTAATCCAAATTAGGTCACTCAAATCATGATATAATTTTTTGTGATTACAGGGGAAAAAGTTGCTGTAATTGAAAGATGTGGTTGCATAACTCTAAATTACATTTACAATGGCACAAAGGTAGCTAACATTGTTTACTTTTACAAAGAAGAGAAAATATGGTGATTACATTTGACAAAAACCAATATGCCCAATATTAAAAAATCAAGTACTTGCCTTGGTAAATAACAGGACGAATCTTCAAATACAAGACACAGGTGACACTTGGAAACCTACACTTAGTTATGGTTGTGAAGTCTCACTACTAGCATGTCAATGTTGAGGACATACACATAATCCTAAAACAATGGAAAACCTTGTAACTATTAACAGTTTTTTAAAAAGTTCAGCTAGCACTCTATCAATGGAGTCACCCATTGGCTATGCAATAGTTTTTTTTTTTTTTTTTCTCCAAACAAGTCTAGCTTAGTTATAATTCGATCAATCCACTTGCCTGTCGATTTGGTGATGTTCTGGCTTTCAAGTCAAATGAAAGTCGACGAAGATCTGATATTCTCAGGTTTGATCTTTGATGTAATACTATCAACATAGCACATAAAATTAATTTAACTCCATTTATTAATCCCGTCCCATATCAGACTGTTTTGTCCTGATATTCTTCACTAGGAATGTGTAGTCTAGCACTAACACACAAGATCACCTTTGAGCAAAGCTTAAAAATCCTCATCCAAAATTATATGGAATCCCATTCAGCAAGCTGATCCCAGGATTTTTTAATAACCCCATCTTCTTCAGACTTGACCTCAATGATTCAGCTTCCTGAAACCTACCAACTGATGCATAAACATTTGAAAGAAGCACAACTTGGTCGGATCCTTCTGGATCTTGCTCAAATATCCTGCTTGCTGCAAGTTCTGCGAGCCCTACATTGCCATGAAGAAGACATCCACTAAGCAAAGCTCTCCAAACATCTGGACCTGTTCCATCCAAAAATTTGCTGGCAAAACTGATTGCATCAGGCAAGCAGCCTGCTCTTGAAAACAAGTCAACTACACACCCATAATGCTCTTGGCTTGGCCTTATTCTATTCTCTTCCACCATTTGATTGAATATCATTAGACCATTGTCCACTAAACCTGCATGACTGCAAGCACTCAAAATGCTCTGGTAGGTTGCACTATCAGGACCTTCTCCACAACTCCTCATCTCATAGTAGAGAGCCAATGCAGTATCTCCATCACCATTGATCCCGTACCCATTTATAATTGCATTCCAAGAGATTATGTCTTGAAGATAACCCATCTCCTTAAAAACAGCGTGGGCAAGTTCCACAGTCCCACACTTTGAATATGTTGATATGAGACTGTTCTGAACTGGTCTATGTGAGGAGAAACCAGCCTCAAAAGCAAAACAATGTAGCTGCTGGCAGAGTTCTAAAGCAGCAAGTCCACCAGAAGCAGTTAAAGCACCAACCAACATTGTTGGATCAAGGAAAAAGTTTTCCTCCAGTCTTACTTCAACTAAGAGATTCAAAGCCTTTCTTGGGTGTCCATTCTGTGCATAGCCCAAAATCATTGCTGTCCATGAAACTAAACTCTTCTGAGATGTTTGATCAAAAACTGTTCTAGAGGAATTCAAGTCGCCACACTTGGAATACATTGCAATTAGAGAGTTCACAAGAGTGAGCTCAGAACCAAATCCACAAACAACAGCTTGAGCATGGACTTTTCTTCCTCTCTTCAAATCCCCGATGGTTGCACAAGCTGAAATGAGATTCATGATGACCACTGTGTCATGACTGATCCCACTATCCCTCATTCTGCTGAAAAGCTCTAGAGCATAAGAGGCATATTCAAGATCAATCAACAAACCAATCATTGTTGTCCAACTGATAACATCTTTGCATTCCATCTCATCAAATATTTTAGTTGCAGCATCTAAATCCAACAAACTTGAGTACATATCAAGAACCGAATTATTGACAGATACATCCAAAACAAGAGGAACTTTCACAATGAAGCCATGAATACATTTGCAAAGCCTCTGTGACTCCAAACCAATGCAACCCCTTATAAGAGCTAACACCGAAGCCACATTAGGTGCCAAACCAAACTTCCGGAACTGGTTAAAAAACACAAGGCCCTCTTCAAATAGTCCATTGCGTACAAGCCCGGCTACCACTGCATTGCAGGAAATCAAACCCGGGTTCTTCATTCCCTCAAATACTTTATATGAATTAATCATACTTCCACACTTAGCATACATATCTAACATGGCTGTACCTACGATCATATCAGACTCTAACCCAGTTTTAACAACTAGTCCATGAATGGATTGTCCAAGCACCAAGTTTTGCAAGCCTGCAGTGCCAACAAGCACACCAACAATGGTGAAAGAATTTGGAGCCAAACCCGAAATTCGCATATGGGAATATAACTCCATGGATTTTTGGTGGAACCCATTTTTAGCATAGCCATGAATCATTATAGAATATGAGACAACATCTCTGTCAGGCATATTGTCGAACAGGTTCTCTGCATCTTTAATCCTTCCGGATTTCAGACAGTTGCTTAAGAGTTTGGATGAGTCATATGGGTCAATGCTTGGACAATAACGTTGTGATGTAAAGGAAAAGTTTTTGAATTGCAGAATAGCAACTGGGATTCTCTTAATCTGCTTTAAGATCATGAATCACGTAGAGTTGTTTTATTTTTTAGCATGTTTATAAAGAGCTGGATGTTAAAGTTGCTAATAAAATGTTAGTTCAGGCATTGGGCTCATTTGAGACTTCGGTCTGGCCTAATATTTTTTCCAACATGTTGATTGTTGGGTGGACCAATTAAGGGCCTCCGCCAGTCCAAAGTTCCAAGCCCATTAATGTGTAGACTTGAAGTGAAAAAAAATATATACATGTAGAAAAGGTTGAGTAATGGAGTTATAGAAAGAAAGAAGTCTAAATTATAAATTATATCCTTTTAACTTTAGCATGTTTTTAACTTAGGTTTTTTTTTTATTATTTATTTTTAGTCATATTGTTCATTTGAGGACACTTAGGTGATAGGTTTAATGGATTTGAAAGAGGTGTCATAAATTTGAAGGTTCCAAGTTTCATCCATCATACTATCGATTCTTAAAATTTTCAAGATGTTTCATGACTAGTTTATATATATATATATACATATAAAGTTATAAACTGGAACCGTTATGCAAATATTTAGGTGTCTATATTAGGAACCACCTAACTCATTATTTTGGATGGTACCTACCCATGTATTAAGCCCATGGAGGAGTGGGAGTGTTTTGGCTTGAGCCATATAGGGCACAACATACTAATGTATATATTTCTAACCATTTAAAAATATATATTTATTTTAGGAGAAATTATTCCCTAAAAAACAAGATGCTAATAATAAATTAATAACATTATTTCTTTATTTTCTTTATTTATAATTCCATAATTAGAGAGAATTGATCAAAGAATTGAAAAGGGTTAATTTTCAGTTGAACCGGCCAATTCGATTTAATATTTTGAACCTGAGGGGTTGGCTAAGTAATTCCTTAAGCCTCATGATACTCATGAGATCCTAAGTTCAAAATCTCTTGTCAGCATTTTGTGGCCACTTTTAGAGGATTTCTTTCCATAATAATCTGGTATGTGTGGGAATAAGTAAAACGGCATACACTTTAAAAATAGTCAAATACTTAAAAAAAATATGAATACTCATTTGTCAAAAATAAAAAATAAAAACTTCAATGTTTTTTATTTTTTTATTTTTTTATTTTTTTTTATAACAACTTCAAGGTTCTTTGGTTCTTATCTAATTCTTAAATTCAAAACTTTATATAATTCCTCCTATCATTTTTTTTTTTTTTTTTGAGAGGAATATAATTCCTCCTATCTCTTGATGCCTAATCCCTCCTATCTCGCTTAGTATCTTATGCAAAATCTGTATTTTGGACCCATTGGCCAGAAACAGAACTAAAACAGGCGTCACAATGAAGCGCGAGAGAGAGAATAACAGCTTTATTAATTCCCAATCAGACAACCTTTCACCTTTTACCTTTGCAAACGAAAAAGAAAAAAAAAGGACCTCCACGGCTGTTACGCGGCTCATGCACCACATGCCACGTTTCCCTCCTCCGCTAACTAAGATTCCTTCAAATCTTACCGACACGCCCTTTCCATTTTCCTTCAATCGTAAGACTCCTCGAACTTTATAAATATCCGAACTCTCTCGCTTCCTTAAAACAGTTAAACACCAAAAATCAAACCTTAACAAAAAAACTCAATCATGTCTGCTTCAAACCGAAACCAAAACCCGAATCCTCTGTACCCAGAAGTCATTCACTCAAACCCAGATGCCAATTCTCCATTTTCATCATCATCATCTTCTGCTTCTACTATATACCCTTCTGTTGAAACGAAGCAATTAGCGGAGAATCTTTTTCCCGAAGATGACACTGTTTCACAAACCCCAACTTTACAATCTTTTGAGAATGTTCTTGTTAGAGTTCCTGGCGTGGTAATTCATCTTATAGAGAAAGATCAGAGTGTAGAACTCGCTTGTGGTGAACTTGTCATAGTTGGTCTTAACCAAGGTGACAACACCGTGGCTGTTCTTGCGCGCGTTGGTGATGAAATTCAATGGCCGTTAGCGAAGGATGAAGCGGCTGTGAAGCTTGATCAGTCTCATTACTTCTTTTCTCTTCGTGTTCCCGCAAGTGGGTCGTTGGATAATGATGACAAGGCTGAAGATTTTGGTGGGAAAGAGTGTGAGATGTTGAATTATGGGCTGACGGTTGCGTCTAAAGGACAAGAGGGTGTTTTGAAGGAATTGGATCAGGTTTTGGAGAAGTATAGTTGTTTTTCTGTGAAGGAAGTTGGGGATGGTGAGGTGTTGGATGGTTTCGTGTCGAGAGAGATGGCTCCGGAGGAGTTGGAGGAGGAGGAGAAGAGGGAGTTAATGGTGCAGAGCTCGGCGGCGTATTGGACTACATTGGCGCCCAATGTGGAGGACTATAGTGGGAGAGTGGCGAGGTTGATTGCGGCGGGGTCGGGGCAATTGATCAGGGGGATTTTGTGGTGTGGGGATGTGACAGTGGATAGGTTGCAGTGGGGGAATGAGTTCTTGAAGAAGAGGATGGGACCAGGGTCTACTTCAGAGATTAGTCCGGAAACAATGAGGAGGATAGAAAGGTTTGAATTATATCTCTTAGAAATTGTGTTTTATGAATAATTGATTTCTTTGGTTGTTATTGTATCTGTGTTGTTTGGCTTTAATTTTAGCTGGTTACCGTAGTAGATTGGTTTGTATATGTTCATTTTCAGAATAGTTGTGATTTTAGCTAAGGGTAAGCTTAGGTTTATTTTCTTAGGCGTGGTATCTTAGCTTCTCTAATTAAATTTTAGGTACAGCTCATAATAACATTGTTTGTGCTGCATTGGCCAACGCAGCCATGTGTTTGGATTTATTTGGGAAAGATAAGGTACAATACCTAAGAAACTACCTAAGTTTTGCTCTTTTAGCTATCATGACAGAACTCTGCCTACTGTTAGTTTTTTGTTTCTTGTAATGTGTAGTTCTGATAGACGTTTTCTGGGGTTTGGACTGTTAATATGTTGAACTTGTTGGGGTTGAGGCCGGTTTAGGGAGGTGGTGAGGTGAGTACATGAAAATCCGTTTGCTGCTTGCATTGCCTAACACCTGGTTCAAAACATTGTTGGGATACTTTTGTGTTTTTGGTAAAAGATTTAACCCAGGCATCACATTTTGTTGGACAGTCCTCCACCTCCAGTAGAGGACTAATAATATTGGTAGTGCTGGGGGCCAAGAGTCTTGTGGCTCAATTGATTGGTCTTCTTTATGAAGAGAACTAGGGTTCAAATCTTCCTTACCCCTTGTTATTACAATTTATCAAACAATAATAATAATAATTGGCAGTGCTAGGGAGATGATATGTTGAATTTCGATTTAGCTGTTAAAATGGTTACACTGTGCAAACCTTTTTTTAGAATGGTTGATTGCCACAGTCCTAGAACCAGGTCCCATATTTGTTCAAAGAATATAGGATATAGTTGTTGACTTTTATAAGTCAGTTTAGCTGATTGTGTTGTCTTTGATATAATTCATCCCTTCACCTCCCACCCCTGCTTTTATTTATTTATTTTTATTTACCTTTTACTTGATTATGTAATTTTGATTTGGATAAGTAATGTTATGCTACTTTATGGTTGATCATTTTAGGGTTAAAAATTTGACAAAGAAGACGGAGAAGATGGCTTCTGGAGTCCTTTCTGGGGTTGTCAAAGTCTCAGGATTCTTCACAAGCTCAATAGTGAACTCTAAAGTGGGCAAGAAATTTTTTAGCCTCCTCCCTGGAGAGATTGTCCTTGCTTCCTTGGATGGATTTAGTAAGTTCATCTCAGATTCTTTATTTATTTTTCAATTGAGGTTTTTTCTTTCCTTTCCCTTATTTTATGTTTAGAGAGAGGCGGGGAGAGGCTTTCTCCCTTTATCATTTGTTTACACTGACCAACTCTTGGACGCTAAAATGCATTTGCATTCTTCTCAAGTCACTTAGTGTGTGTTTGGTTGGTGTGATTTGTGGGGGATGGAAAATGGAGAGGAGAAAATAGGGGGATTTGGAATAGTGGGGTTGTTTGGTTTGGGGGACGGGGGGAGGGGGTAGTGATTTTGGTGGGGCTTGGATAATTTCTCCTTGGGCCCACCATTTTGGGGGTGTTCTATTTTCTCCCCGAATTGGGGAGAAAAATGGGGGGAGGGAGCTCACCTCCTTCCTTAACGTTGATTTCTCTTTTTCTTTTTTCTTTTTTCTTTTTTTTCAAAGGAATTTTCCATCTCTCCACTTTTCCTTTCCCCCAACCAAACAAAACCTTAATAGCTACCAAAGCAAGCTGACACTAGGTGAAGCTGCTTGTTTGCACTCTTACTATGTTACTTTAGAAGAGCAAATTTCAATTCATAGGCAGCTTCTTGGTTTTTTTTCAGACTTTTAGTTTATTGATAGCTACTTATTTAGAAAGTCAAGTATTAGGACTTGCAGCCAAATTTGATGAAAATTTTTTCTGCTTGGAACTGTGAAATATAAACTTCCTTTAGATGTAATATAGTTATAATACATTAGATACCTAGGAATTGAAATATAAAAGCATATCTATGGAGGGTTAATTTGGGACTGGAAATTTTAGAAGACAAAAGGAGGCTCTTGAAAATGGGAACTACCAAAGAATTTGTGATATGAAGCATGTGTTTCCTTTTTTAAGTGTCTTTGTCCAGTTGTAGAATCTATGGTATGTTTCATGTTTCTGCCACTCAAGTGTGTTATTTATGTATGTATTCAGGCAGGGTCTGTGATGCTGTTGAAGTTGCTGGAAGGAATGTTATGTCAACCACTTCAGTTGTGACTACTGGGCTTGTTTCACAGAGGTAATTCTTAATATGAAAACAACATTGATGCAACAACTGCATCATCATTGTCATCAAGAATATTTCTATAATCAATATCGGTACAATCTTGATTGTCTTTATTTTGTAGTGTTGCGAGTTCTCTTTTAGTGGATTCTTTTTATTGCCATTGGTTGAGGTCTTGTTCCACTAATTTTGGATTGCTAGACAGCGACCTATGTGGAAAACCTTATCTTGAGTTGTGCCCCATATACCATAATTCATCCAAGATTCCTAGTTCCTGTAACTTGGTTTGGACCTTTTTCTTTTTTGGACAGTAGTTCAATGCAAAACAGGTACAAGTTGGGGAAACAGCACAAGCTGTCTCCATGTTTGGAATGGGACCTGGTTTTGGCCAAGATATAATGTTTGCGCCCAGTTTTCTTTGTTCTCTTTTGAGTATAATTTTTTTTCTCTTTTGAGTATAATTGGAAGCAATGAAAATATTGAAGGTCTTTTTTTTCATCATTGTAGGTATGGAGAACAAGCAGCACAGGTGACAAGTGAGGGGCTTGATGCTGCAGGACATGCTATTGGTACTGCTTGGGCTGTGTTCAAGATCAGAAGGGCTTTTAACCCAAAGAGCATTCTCAAACCCACAAATCTAGCTAAAGCTGCTGCTGAATCAGATTCTTCTGCACTGAAGTCTAAATATAAGAAGTAATGGCAGGGCCATTGAGTTTTTCTCCTCTGTATGAATACCAGATATATCTAGAGATACTATAAACACTTCGTCTTTATTTTTTTGAGTTAGTATAGACTAAGGTTCTTGGTAGCTGTTAGTGATTGTATTAAGTTAAAAAAGAATTCAATGGATGATTTAGTATATAAATAAAGCTTGTCAAATGTTTTCTCTAATTTGGTTAGTTTCACCAAAACATATAGTCCATTTGCATTTGCATTAACCTAGATATCAGGGTATTTAAAAGCTATTTACATGATGAGTTTGGATTAGCTTTTTTCTTTCATCTATCTTTTTTAACTTATTGCTTATGTACAGTTTTTCAAAACTTATTTTTTTCTCAGTACAACTGTGCCTTTTTCAACTTTTACCAAATCGGCAAATAAGTATTTGGATCCATGCGTGTAGATATGTGTGGTTAGGCCATATTGGAGAAAGGAACAAAGACTTCAGTTATAAAAAACAAACATGCTTTTGAAACTTATATGAAGGGTTGATTCAAATTAGAGTTCCAGCTTTGTGGCCAAGCGCCCTGGCATGGCAACACCGCATAGACAAGATTTTTGCCATTAATTATACAGCAAGTGTATGGTGGGGTTTTTGGAAGCTAGTTTTGGTTTATTCCCCAAATGTAATCTAAATATTATAAAAAAAAAAACCCATGGCTCTCTCTTAGTAACTGGTTTTGAATGGCTTGTAAGTCTTGAGATCCAGAACAACTCCAGCAAAGGAGCCAACAGCAGCAGCTATAGAAATGAAGAGACATGTAACACTGATTATCTGTAGCCCAACCCACCTGCTTGTCCAGGGTGCAATCTTCTTTTGAGAAATGTACATCTCAATTGGGAAGAAAACTGTTAGTGGCCAGAATCCAAAGGCTCCAAGTATTCCAACAACATCATTGAAGAAAGGCAAGAGCATGGATATGAGGGTTGTCATAATAACAAAGATTGTCCTCCATACTAGACGGAACAAGTTAAGCTGGTAAATACCAAAGAAGGGGATTGGTATGTCATATTCTGCTGTTACAAAGTCACTCTTTTGCCACTTCTTTGCACTCCATTTTTCTATAAATGCAAATAAAGGCTGGCAAAAGACCTGCAGTTTATATGTATATTAATTTGAGATGCAAAGAAAGACTCTTAATCTCACTAAGAGCAAGAGGTGTACAACAATCTATTTCTAATTGCTGCTTGAGAGTGTATATATACCTGATATGCACCAACAAGGTGAACAACAATTGCTACATTGGCAATGTCTAATAGCCAGTAGGGGTTGTAGAATCCAAAGCCAGTTAAAAGATTTCCTGGGGCAAGGTCTCCAAAGGATGCATATCCCATGCATCCACACAGTAAATAGAACACTGTAGTTACAGTGATGCTAAATAAAGTAGCCTTCTTCATGGTCTTGTGCTCTGCAGGAGGTGATCTTATTGTATCCTATGGAGGCAAGCATTTCACAAATTATTTGATATGTTGGAATGGTTTTGGATCATGATCATCGTCATGGATGCATTAACAATATAAATGATCTAATTTTCTGGCCAGATGTATATAAATGAAGTACCTGAATTTCAATGAGAATGATGGAAAAAGAATATGCAAAGGCAATAGCTCCAAGAGCTTGCAAACTCCTCCACATCTTTTCAGTAGCAGTGACTGCTGTTCCTGCTTTTGTTAATGTCCCTATGCTAATGCCCATTAGGCTTCCTTTGAATTTCCCACTTTCTGCCAATAACAAAGGTAGCCGTTAGTCATACCTATCTTGGTGACTTGGTTCTATACTTCTATGCAGAAAACAGTTTCAATTTTTATTTCTTTCTTCCTCTCTTTCTTATTTTTTAATGAGTGAGGTTGGTCCCAAGAAAAAAAAAAAGGAAAGGGAGATTGAAAACAATGATCTCCGTTTCGTGAGGCGTGGTCTCTAGCTAATTTTAATATATACTTTGGGGGGGTAAAAGTTTCTAGGCTTTCAATATTGTTAGTTGCTAATACAAACCATGTTCAATGAGTGACGTCATATCTAGTAATCACCTAGTTGAGTAAATAAATCACATATGATATGATTGGCCCAAGTGTGACTCGCATATATCTACAAAGTTTACTACAGAATATCAGTATGTATATACCCGCAACTTTGCCTAGGCCAAGACCAAGACCAACGCTTGAATACGTGAATGACATAATTGCTGCAACTATAGAGAGCCACCATACTTGATCAAAGTCAGGAATCTGAGAAAACAACACCTCTATGATTCCAAATGTTATCATGTACCCATTGCTTGACATGTGACACGGATCTTTCCCACCACTCTTATGGAAACAGTTTGATCTCTTGATTGCCCTGAATAAAACACAAACAAAAGAGCAAAGGATATTGATTTCTTCTCAAATACAAATTTATTTTTCTCTCTTCTCTCATATAACATGCAAGCTTTTGTTACAAACAAGTAATATTATAAAACACTTCAACCAAAAAATATATATGTATATATTCTAAAATAGAATGCAAAACACGAGTTAGTATACTTGGGAAACTCACATCATACTGACTGATGCTGCAATTGTATATCCAATTGCAATGCCAAACAGATTCAGGTACTGAATCAACCCACATAACATGACCTTTCTCCCCCCTGCAGCCAAATGGACATCAAGTTTAGATTCACAGAAACAAATACTCTCCTAGCTGGAAAAAGGATCCTCTCCATTTGAAATGGATCCATTTTATGGTTCAAATTAAATATTACAAATCTAATGGTGTATCCAATGCCACAGTACTCTAAACAATGTTATAGTTATAGACACCATCTCACTCACCTAAGTTAGCCTTGACTGCATCCATGTAGGTGTAGTTTCTCTGTCCAGTAACAGGGTCACCGGCCCTATAACAGTGTGCTAGGAGGTTCGAAGTATAGATGTTGACAAGGGCAAATAGGATCAGGACAGCAGGTCCTGCAACCCAACCAAGCTGAGCCATGGCCCATGCCAGTGAGAGGACTCCTGATCCAATAACTGCCGTAATAATATGTGCAGTTGCAGTCCAAAAAGTCCCTACACAATCATATCATTATCATAATCAGTTTTTTGTACTCATTGGATGATATGGTCTTACAATGAAGACATAAGTTGGTCCTGGAGAACAGATCAATTTATACATTTAGAAAGAAATAATAACATTAGTAAAAAGTAATAAAAAATGACGTGAATTAAGGACATAATAAAGAGTGTGACTTTGAATAGAATAGAGTTACAAAAATGAATACAAGTGACCGACCTGAGTTAGTCTATTGAGGATCCATATTCAAAACTAAGTTGTTTGTAGAAATAAGCTAAAAATAGACTGTATACTATTTCTATGTACATGGTAATAAATAAAATGGCTTTTTCATGACTTTTTACGAGTAAATGATGTGCTTGGAACTTATGAAAATTGTAAAAAATTGAAGAAAGGCATTCCTCATGAGCCTCAACAGATTATGAATTTAAAAGCAAAGGTATAATTAGTGTACTTCTGTTATTAGGTGTCTGTTTTACAAAACATAGGCATGCTATTTCTACTTGAGTGGTGAGTTTACTATCCAAAAAGAATGATAAATTACTCAAAATGGTATCATCATGCATGAAAGTAGACATACTAAAGTTCTAAACTAAAGCTAAATTATGTTATATTTACCTGTTCTCTTCAAACGGCCATCATCATCAAAGCACTTGGAATAGTTGGACAGAGGGTTTATGGCTTCAGTCTCAGCCTGAGCTTTTGGTTGAACTTCTACTTGCAAGTAGTGCCTAACGTCATGCCTCTCTTCTACCTGAATAATGAACATACATGTAAGAAGAAAAATAAGTACTTCAACTAGGAGAGAGAGGTATAAAAGGCTTAAGTTGTCTTACAGCGCCATGGTGTATTCTGGATGGAAGAGTACGACTTCTTGCCAACATGGTTCTCTGTAATGGTGGAAATGGTATGCTTTTGTGAGAGAGAAAGAGAGAGAGGGGTTGAAGGTGATGGGTACTTCACAATACGGAGAGTGGCCTTATATATACAGGAGAAGATAATTACTTGAACTACTGTGAGGAAGAAATGGTAGTGCAAACTGCTTTTTTTAACTGTCATATGTCTAATTATGTGCTTGGATTAGATAAATGTGTGTTGTGGGTATGTCTTAAGTCATACATCAAATGTTTACTAGGTTGAATTGGAATATACGTGATTACAAAGAATCTCAACTATAAATTGACTAGTCTTGTTGGGATATACGAAGATGTGGCTAGCCTATCCTAGGGTCTTGACAAAAGTATTAGAGGCAACTTGATAATGCCAACCTAATTAGTCCTTTTGGAGTATAGAACAAATGGAACACACTTTTTTTTTTTTCTTTCCAAAATTTACTCTCAGAATTTTATTTGTACAAGATTCAATCCCCGCCCACCCCTCATCTTTTCTAGACGAGTAAGTTTCTTTTACAATAAGGTAGAGAATGGGAGGGAGAGATTCAAACTAATAAATCCTACTTAATGAGTAATTCTCAGCCGATTGTACAAAACCCTTTTGGACTTAAAATTCATTTCTTACTTTATGCACTTAAATTTTGATTAAATTAAAACATAAAGTAAATAAATTTTTGTGGATATAATCGCTTTAGACCTTAAAAAAATGTTACAGATAGACATAATGTCACTACTAAACAATAAGACATTGTATCAAATCCAATAGACGTAGGAATAGTCATTAAAGTGTAATCCCTTCCAAATCACGATTTACAATCATACTGTTTAATTTTAAGGCACCATTATGTATAAATAGACATACACATAGGATTAATCCCAAGTAGTTAATCTATTGATTTTCAAGTCTCATGTGATCCCTAAATCATGGATTAATGTTTGTTCGATACACCTTATTTTTCAACTTTTTGAGAATGAAGTTGTTTGAAAATACTGCACCTACAAACAAAAAAAAAAAAAAAAAAAAAAAATGAAGTATAAAAAAATTGTATCTTAAAAAAGAGTGATTTGTCGATTTGATATTGTGTTACCAAATGAGCGTGCCTCTATCCAGTCCTTTCAGGTCACCCTCAACGTAACTACTTGGAGGGCTGCACTGAATCAAGATATTAGTCATGATTTTAATGAAAGAATTACACTCATCCAGATATTAGTTAAATGCTCTAAGAGTTCTGGACACCTATGTTAGCAAAAAATAGACAGAACATAGGATAACCATGTATAATGCAAATATGTATTATGTGGGTGTGGAGGTGTAGCAGCTCAACCTCAAAAATAGCTTTAGTTGAAAGCGCAAAGCACTAGTTAATTAGAGGTCTCTAATCCTTTTATAAAAGCTAGCCAATCACTCAAACAAATGATTTGGCTGGAGAAATTAGATCAAACAAAGGTTAAATTTGCTCACATTAGTCATTTGGTAATAAGTGAAAAATCTAGGCAGTAGGCAGCAAATCTCTTTGTATATTTTTGGGGATCCGGGGCCCACGATGGAGACAGAAACTTCTTAACAATAGGCAATACTATAGCTAGCATAATGCACATCTAACACTTTAGAATTCTTCAAGGCACATCTTTACAAACCTAAGCAAAGCTGCTTCTTCTTCTTCTTACTTTATTGTTTTTGTTTTTTCCTCTTTTCTTTTTTCTATTACAAACTTACAATATACTACATATGCTACGTATTGTCTCTAATTACAAGTGTAATACTTAGATTTCTCTCATGCGCAATAGGTTTTGACCTCAGCAAGATGACGCATACACGTTTTAGATAGCTCCCACCATTGAAGATGTTTCCATTTTTGTGCAAGGACACCAACGCATACACGTTTTAGATAAATCCCACCATTGAAGATGTTTCCATTTTTGTGCAAGGACACCATCACCAATGCGTCAAAACTATAATGGTGAACAATGTAAAAGTTTTATGCTGCAACCATTTTGGTTCTTTCCCACAATCATTTTGACGATGTCTTTTTTAAAGAGCGTGTTGAATTGGCTCAAAGGGTAATTGAGGGATAGGACAAGTTGCTAATTAGTTAAAGTAGGCCTTAACTAACATGTTCAAATCCTACCAAGCAAGAGCAATTTTAAAATGCATAAATAAAAAACAGATTAGATGAGACATTCTTCAGTTTTGAAACATTTCCAAGTATTGCCTACAATTTAGGACAAATTACACTTTTCTGTCTAATTTTGAATATCCTCCCCCCCCCCCCCCCCCCCCCCCCACCCCCCCCCAAAATAAAAATAAAAACTATCAATTTCCTTGATTGACACCCTAATTTAAAAGACTTATATCAATATACTTTGTCGTCTAATCAGAATTTAAATGAGAGAAAATGATGGTTTTTCATTGCAACCAATGGGCAATTTCATTATTACAACAAATTTCCATCTTATTTAACATTCTATTTAGACAACATGGGACACATTAATCCAATTCTTTCAAATTGGGGTGTTAATCAAGCAAATTAATAGTTTAGGGGATAAATTGTTAATGGAATGAAAGTGTAGGGTAAAAAGGTTTAATTTTGACTTTGATTTTAAATGGAAGATAAAAGTATGAGAAGTCCTATTCTTTCTAGGATTAGGAACATCATGCAATACAATGAAATAAAGGGTACTCATCCTCATCATGTGGCAAAGCAACTTACCTAACAAATGCTTGTGGCAGAATAGGAACCACACAATCACTTCTTAATTGGAGGGTCTACATCTTAATCATCATCCAAAATAATAGTTATTTTGTTTGATTCTCACAGTGGAAATTAAGTGTTTTAAATTTGGATATATTTCATTTCATCACAACCAAGTGCTTGTATGTCTACCTTCCACTATAGACAACATACGAAGGGTCCTAAGTTATTTAATTATTAGATTTTGTATGACCCTTTTCTTCTATCAATGAGATGAAAATACCATACCAATCTTACTCCATATGGAAAGTGGAGTCTCATCTTGTGTCAACTATCAATGACTAGTCTCAAAAGACTCAAATATAAAGCACTTTTAAGGTCTCCTTTCTTTTGTGAAGGTTTTTGCACCCCCGAGTGCTTGCTGACTCTAACACCACAATCACCAGAACCCCAAAGCCTAGTACTTGATAATTTGATATCTACCACACTCCATTTAAAAAAATACATATATAAGTTATTAATTTATTATATCTAGGATTTTTGTTGTTGTTGTTCTTTGAGATTGTTGATGAGCCTCTTGAAATTAATTTATGCAATAAGATATGTGCCTACTAGCCCACGTACTACACACAACTAGATTTTTTTTTTTTTTTTTTTGGGTTTGCTCATAGCATCTTTTGATTATTGGTTCATTGAAAATTTGCTTTTAATGTTTATGGAACAATCATCTTAATTAAAGATATTTGCCTAAATTTGACACTTTGGTTTCTCGTTGAGAATCCATAAGCATTTTATTAGAAGTAAAAAATATGATAACTCTTTATCATCAAATCAAGACACCAATCAGTTTTTGGTGTAAGCGGGGATTAAATCTCAGATCTCTTATACAATCATTAGAGACATTACCAGTTGAGCTAACTGGAACTCACGTGGTTCAATATAGTTTTAATTTACGTTTGTTATTATGTCTCAACTTAACAATAATTTACAGTAGCACATAATTTGGCAAAATTAGCTTTTAATTTTTCAAGTTGTGTAATTTGGATGGAAGATGTTCCACTTGTTGTAATGTGTTCTTACCAGACTGATTTAGCTGATATTTCGTAGTTTAATGACAATGTTGTTTCTCAAAAAAAAAAAAAAAAAACTTAACAATAATTTGGGGGTATGACGAAAGTATATTAGAAAATTCAATATATCGGATTAGGGATTTTTTGGGCACAATATAAATTCGTTTTAAACCCTTATTTTTCAAACAGCAGAATTCTCAATTTCCTCTCCTTTTTATTTTCACACTAACATTGATTATATACATGAAATCTTCAACAAAACTACTAAAGCGCAAAGAATATAAGCTGAGAGTTTGCCTTTTGCTATGATATTTTTGTACGTAACACAATATTTTTCAACTAATAATAAGTATAGTCTATTTAACCACCTGTCTTTAAGATTTTTTAGAGCCATACAGTATCATGCTATCACTTGTAGGGTTGTACATATCAATGGTCCTAAGCATGATTGATTTTTCATTGTTCCTCAGTGTATTGTGTCAAAAAGTTCAGTAACTGAGAGAACATTTCAGTTCAATCCTGAGAAACAAAACTTTCATTGTATTGCATAATTGCTTTGGTTGAAGTCAAACATGTTTGTCCTGTTAGAGTCAGGTTTTTTTGAAAAGCTTGCTCGTTAAGTGCTATGACTTTACATGTGAAGCACATCTGCACATGTTTATGAAGCTCAAGCAAGACAAGCAACATTGCTAATTGGTGCTTTAGTGGTGAAGAAGGACAATAATAGTGGCAACTAGAAGATAGATAGAAAAGCACAAAATTCATGATTGGAATAATTGGTAGATGATAAAATACCACACCTAAAAACTGTCAAAAAGTTTGTGTTGGAATGCCTTTAAACTCTGCTAAAAGCCACCATTCACACACATGCAGAAAATTTTCTGTTGAAAGAGGGCTGACCTTCCGGTCCAGCACCCAAATGAGCAGTACTACCAATGGTCCTACCGTTGACGCATTATGGAAGACGCAGTACGATTTCATGAAATTATTGGTTATTCTCTCACATTATATAGAATTCACGTGTATATAAATTTCACATACTGTGAAAGAATGGACGGTAACGTAAAGTCATTTTGTAAAATAATTTTTCTTAATGGAGAGTTTTCACTGACTCAATCATTGTTTATTTGAGAAAAGTTGTATTATTATATTTATAAATTATAACTTTCGTTCTTATCTTGTTTTCAAATAAAGTGAAAAAATTACTATTTCTAGATTCTAGTTCGTTTTTATCATATTATAATGTGAGAAAGAGGAACTAGAATATAGAAATAGTAATTAACATCGTATTGATTCATATGCATTTTAATAATTTTTTTTTAAGTGGGGTAAACTAATTATAATGGTTTTTCACAAGGTAAATCTCCAAAAGTCATGTAAATAAAACAAAATAAAGTGGGTTTTAATTAGCTCAATTGGTAAAATCTTTAATAGTTGAGTAAGAAATCTAAGGTTCAATCCCCACCTATATCAAAAACTGACTGGTGTTTTGATCTGATAATAAAAGAATTATTATCAGGAATGGACGTCATAGGTTGATAAAACATTTTGCAAAGTCACAATCTTGCCTTAATAAGGTAAAATGACACCACCATCATTAGTCTCAACTCGGAACTTTCATTATGGGATTTAGATTTTTTAAATGGTGATGAAAAAATATATCAATCACAGTTAATGAAGCAATGGATTAGTGATTGTGTATGTCCAAAAATTAACTGCTACACTACTAACACAATTGTGATAAAAATCACCACAATCTAAAGCAATAATTAAAAAGAACATGCATTTTTGGTTAGGAAGTGAAATTTTTTGGGAAAACTCTTCAAAAGAGAAACCATTTCTGAAGTCTTTTGTAGCAGTTACAAAGGTTGTTTGCTTCCCACTATTGTGACCCCAAAACTCCAGCCTTCTTTATAGAACTTCCTCCACCAACAAAATAGCTAGTCTACATTAACCCTAAACTTTGTTACTCAAAACTCTCTAGAGTGCCTCTATGAAATATGTAAATGCATATGAAAGCTATACATGGTTTGAGAATAACTCAAAAAAAGAAAATCAAAGGAAGTGTGTGGAAATGTGTGTAAATGTGTTTAAAATGCTCAAAAACTAGCTTGAACTTTTTGACCAAACAGGCCCTAAGATATTTTGATAGTTTAGGTTCAAGGAAATTATAGCTCACTTAATGATTTAAAGAACGATCGCTACTCTCTTTTGAAAAATGTGCAAAGTGCAAAGTGAGACTTTTATAGGTTGGTTAAACTCTAGGTTTAATAAGAAAATAAACAAGGAAAACAAACTACCTTAAATTCACTTAAGTGAAGGTTGAGCGAAAATTAGCTTGAGCAAGAGTCAAGTCAAGTCTCGAATTGGTTATCACATTAGTCACTTGAGATATCACAATTACGTTAACTATAAACAACCATACCTCACTTATTTAAAATTTAAATATGGTAAAATCAATATCTATTTTGAAGTCTTTAGTGTCTACTTTTCAATTAAAGTACTGAACAAATTTCACATAAAAATTTGTCACAATCTAAAAGATATGAACAAAATTAAATATCATAAATTTATTGTCTTAGAATAGCTTCTAAACCAAACTCAACACTAAGACGACTATATTTTGAAACTAAAAGCGGCAACATATCTATAAACCCTAGCAAGCAACCTAAAACTTTCCTCTCCTTTGCAAATTAATTTTTTGTGTTTTTTTTTTTTAATGATTTAATTTAATTAAAGTGTATACTCTTTCAATATCTAGGAAAAAGTATTGATATAAACTTTTTTTCATAATTCAACATTCTCTTACTACATTTTCTTTTTATTATATTACATGGAAATTAAATTATATTCATTTTTCTTAAACGGGGTTTTCTTTAAAATTTGTTTATATTAGTCCAATGCCAAATTAGCCTCACATCATCTGAATCTGAGCATAATCAATCACTGTCATAGAAAGCTGTTCAGTTTCCACTTTTACATAACATGCTTCTACTAGAGTCATATCATGTTCCCAAAATAAACATGGGCATGAAAGCTTTTTTATTTTTTAGATAATGACAAGGGCATAAAAGCTGATTAGTGGGAAAATGTGACCAACCAAGTTCCCAAAATAAACATGGGCATGAAAGCTTTTTTATTTTTTAGATAATGACAAGGGCATAAAAGCTGATTAGTGGGAAAATGTGACCAATCTTCATTATCTAAAAAATAAATAAAAAATAAAAAAACTTTCATGTTCATGTTTATTTTGAGAACATGAAAATAGACATATGTGATAATCGTAGCAGGCACTGGAGAGAAGCTGCACCAAACTTGAAGTGGTCTAAAAATCTTGAACCCCAAATTGGATTGAGATGATCTTGGGCCAAGCCCTCCCTTCAGCATTGGGTTGAGCTTAGGATTTCTTTGGACCCAACCCAATTTATTGCATTTGGGTTGACATAATTAAAGAAACAAACTGAAGTACCGAACCCCCACCCCAAGTAGTGAACCCGTTATACATATGGGGCTGACCATTCATGGATTGTGGGTTTGTTGGATTAGTTCACAAATTGTGAGTGACCTGCTCCATAGATTGGGCTCAGACACACTAACCCAAAGAAGAAAGGTTTTTTTTTTTTTTTTTTTTTTGGAGGGAACAAAGAAGAAAGGTTAATTGTGCTTTATTTCCTCAATCATGTTGTAATTTCAATATCTTCCTAAACATTAAAACTAAACAAAGTTCTCCTTAACTATTAGTAGTACACTTTAATCCCTTCTCTTAGGGTATCCTTTAAATTTGACATAAATGGTAAAAACAATGAGGAAAATGCTTATTACCAATAATTAGAAAAACTCTATAATTAATCTAATTGGTAAAGTCTCTTTTCGTTGAATAAGAGATTTACTAATAATAAAGGGCAATCATTTTGAAGTGGACACCATAAATTAAAATTATATCACATACATTAAAAATAATAATAATAAGAGATATGAGTTTGAAATACTATTGTATTTATTAATGTGGGGGGATGGAAAAATTTACACTCAGGCCTGAGGCCCAAATGCATGGAGGATTTCGGGAGTGGAATGGGCCAAACCCATCTACTTAAAATAAGGTCTAAATGTCAGAAAGATCCCATGGAGTAGAATGAGACGGGACCATCTATTTAAGAAGCGAAGGGAATCCCTACCGGTCGTTCCCGCAAAATTGACAATACACTACATCTCACAAAACCTTATCCAAGGTAATGAACGCGGATAATCCACCTTGTTTCCAAATATAACCTTGGGAAATCCTCCCAATAGATAAGGATAATAGAGATCTTTACCTCCGCATTAATAAGGAGTTCTATACCTAACCTCTGTTGCATTAAATACGTATGAGACAACCTAAACAGTACAAACATTCTCAAAAATCTTATTTCAGGATAAGAAAGTGGGGAATCTTAGAGAATTCAGCTAGGAACATGACAGCCGAGAGGATAAGGGTAGAGAATATGTCTATAAAAGGGGGGGGGGGGGGGGGACTGGCGAATTGTGGGTGATAAAAAAGAGAGGGTAGAGAGAGAGAGAGAGAGAGTAAATCTTGTCTTTGGTAATCCAATACCGCGGGAAAGAGTGGTTTGTTCCTTTGTAATGAGCATGCCTCAATGTGAATGTAATATTGTTCTATAAATCAATTGTTTGAGTTTCCCATTATAGAGTCTTCCCTTTATATTTTCATTAAATAAATTGTGTTTGTCAATCACCCTAAGATCCATTCAGTTCTTTTTTCTTTTTCTTATTGTGGGTTTTGGCCCCCACAATTAACAAAAATGGTAAAATATTATTTTGGTCCCTAAATTTTACCAAAAAAAAAAATTCATCCTTAAACTTTAATTAGATTTTTTTTTTTTTTTTTTTTGGTCACCACTGTCTCTATAAATTATTGGGAGAAATTTTTTTTTTTACAAACTTTAAGAATGAAAAAAAAAAATATTTTTATAAAATTTAGGAACCACAAATAAACTTTTAATAAAGTTGAGCACCTAAATAATATTTTATCTTTTAAAAATAAAGAAGTATAAACTCAACCAAACGATACCGTTTGAGTAGCGAACGCCTGGAATAAACTCGCTCTAAAAGAGAGTGCCTTGTCGCAAAAGAAATTGTTTTAACTAGTTTATTTTTCCCTCTCTCAGAAGTCAGATCGCACACTGAAAAAAGCAAAAGCAAAAACAGAGCTAAAGAAGAAGAAGAAGAAGAAAGTAGAGAGAGAGAGAGAGAGAGAGAGAGAGAGAGATGGCTCGGTACGATCGTGCAATAACAGTGTTCTCACCGGACGGCCATTTGTTCCAGGTGGAGTACGCCCTCGAAGCCGTCCGCAAAGGAAACGCCGCCGTCGGAGTCCGTGGCTTAGACGCCGTCGTTCTCGGCGTCGAAAAGAAATCCACTCCCAAACTCCAAGACTCCAGGTACTCTCTCTCTTCTCTCCCCCCCAAATTCCCATTTTTTTACTTTATACTTCACACTCCATTTTTGTTACTTTAGGGCCTTAAAACTGTGCTTTCAATTTTAGCTTTCTGTTTTATGTTTATCTAGCAAGTAGTGATTCTAAAATTTGGGTGCTTTTTTTTTGGATTTAGTTTGTTAAGGTTAACTCCATATGGGTTTGTTTCTTAGTGTTGTTTGTTTTGTTCACAGTGAGTGTCAAGTCAAGCCTAGAAAAATGAGATTTTTAGTTACTTTTGTTATGGATGGATCCACTGCAGCGGGACCTGGATGTAGCGGAAAGTGGGAAAGGGTTAGGTAGTAGGGTGATATATAAAGATACCCATATGGTTTTTATTGACCTAGAGAAGAGAAGAGTTCGTGTAGAATGTATTTAGTTGAATAAGGATATGTATGACGAAGGTGTATCTAAGATGAGAACAAGTGGCGACAGGATGCATTAAGTCCATTTTTCTTTGCACTAGTAATATATAAGCTTAATAGATTGATTCAAGATTAAGTCTCTTGGCTAATGCTTTTTCCGGATGATATAGTTTTAGTGTATGAATCTAGATGTGGAGTTAGGAATTTGGAGAGGTGGGCAGATTAAAATAGAGCACATGGAATGTAAGTTTTGTAAAAGTATGAACAAATGTGAGGGATTTGTAAGAGTTGATGATCAAGAGATGCCAAATAGCGAGAGCTTTTAGGATACGAGCAAGAGTGAATGAAATGCATAAGGAGTTTTGTGTGATTGTGGAATGCCCATTGATTGAAATTGAAACGGAAAATATAATGCGACTGCTATAATATTAGCTATGCTTTGTGGTACTAAATGTTGGACTGTTTTTTGTTTTTTGTTTTTGATAAGTCTAAATGTTGGACTGTTAAGAAGTAATAAAATGAATGCAACTGAAATAAGAATGTTAAGATGGATGAGTTGCAATATAAGGAAAGATAGTATTCGATACAAGGAAATTTGCTTAAAAATAAGGGTGGCCCTTATTGATAAAAAAGATGAGGGAGAGTTGTTTGAAATGGTTTGCTCATATGCAAGTGAAAGTGATTAATGCCCTACTGAGGAAGAGTGAGTTGATTCAAGTCAAACTAGCAAAACATGGTAGAAGAAGACTTAAAAGAACATTAGTAGAAGTAGTGAATTAGGCATGCAAATTAAAAAAGAAATTAAGAATATGATTTCGGATAGAATAGAATGAAAAAAAGAATACATGTGATTGACCCTGATTAGTGTATTGAGGATTCATAGCCAACCCAAAAATTTTGAGATGAAGACTTGGTTTTTGTTGTTGTTGGATTGAGTTTGCTATTTACAGCAAAAAGCTAAATGACACCTTAGCTTTCTATCTTAATTATTGATGTTGTTTTTGTTGTTGGATTTTATTATTGCCTTGTATATGCGTGTATTATTACATCGTCTTGTTCCTCAACCAATGAGCTATAGCTCAAATGTTACTTCCTTCCCCCACAAGAATGGGTGGATAGTTAGTTCGTGGGTTCAAAACCTACTTGGTGCATGTTTATTAGTTTATATGACCAATCAAAAGTAAAATAAAATTACAACATCTATTTACTGCCTCTGTTCACATTACCCTTGTTTAGAATAATTGGTCACCATATATGTGTAGCAGCTATTTACATTACCCTCGTTTAGTATACTTGCCAGTTTTGTGCGCTTCATCTTTTTTTGCTACTTCTGTTCTCAGATCGGTTAAGAAGATTGTGTCGTTGGATAATCACATTGCGCTAGCATGTGCTGGGTTGAAAGCGGATGCTCGTGTCTTAATAAATCGGGCACGCATTGAATGTCAGAGCCATAGGCTTACAGTTGAGGATCCTGCAACCGTTGAATATATAACACGTCACATTGCAGGCCTGCAGCAGAAGTATACACAAAGTGGGGGTGTAAGACCATTTGGGCTTTCAACTTTGATTGCAGGTTTTGACCCATACACTGGCACACCATCTCTTTATCAGACAGATCCATCGGGAACATTTCAGGCATGGAAAGCCAATGCAACGGGGAGAAACTCAAATTCGATGAGGGAGTTTTTGGAAAAGAATTATAAAGAAACTTCTGGACAAGAAACTGTGAAATTGGCAATTCGTGCTTTGCTTGAAGTAAGTTACACTTGGTCTTGTGTTTGTGTGCTTGCGTGTGAATCTCTGCCTGTATATGCCATTGTTTTGTTATTCTAGACTTATTAATGCTTTATATGTTCAGACCACCAGAACAGAACTGGTCTCTATCAAAATTGCAGGTTTTGGACTAATGTTGCATGTACTATGCTCACAATTCAGTCCATTCATGTGAGATGCTTTAAATTAGGATCTCTGCAACCTACAATACTTTACCATTTTACTTGAACATAGTGTAATTTGGCTGTGGATATTCAATACAAAAATTGTGGAAATTTATATGAGGCACTTTGTTGAATAACTGGATTTGAGTTTTATCTCTAAAAAAAAACAAACAAAAAAAATTTATTAATTTAAATAGGCCTATAAACTTTTGAATTAAAAACCATGCTAAATTGTATGTGCTGAGCAATTGCACCTTTTGGTTTGTACGTTGACTAACATAAATTGTGCTACTAAATTATTGTGGAGTAGTCCATTCATATAGCATATCCAGTAATTTTGATGCCCCTTGTCCTCAGTATTTCTAGTTGGCTAAAGCCTAAATGATCAAGTCATATCATGATTCATTTATCAAAAGTCTTTTACAACTAATCACTGGCTTGTAGTGTACACAAAAAATTTATTTTTTATTTTTTAGTTCACATCTTTATGTATTAAAGTCACATTTATCATTGCATTGCTTAGATAAAGTATTTCTACATTTTATTTGTGGATTGAAATGAGCTACTACAATTGGCCAGATGCTGTAGTGCATAAAAGTGGTTATTTAGTCTCATAAGGATGAATGCACCCAAACATGTATTGTTCTATGTTTTCCAAGTGTTTTTTGCATTTTTTTCTTGTCAGAAAAGAGAGTATGTTATTGAAATGGATTAATGAAAGTAAGTAATATGGAGAACCACTTAAAATAAGTAATGAAACCCAAGCCAGAAGACAAGAATAGCTAAGCACACATAACTTCCCCTTAATGGGCTGCTTGTGCATTAGATATGGTTGATCGACCTGAAACCTTATACAGCTAGGGTGCGTTGTCATGGAGGAACAAATTTGACATATATTACATGACTGGGTAGTGATTTATTTTGATCTTTCTTTTACTGGAGTTTAGTTTTAATTGGTGTTTTTTTACCTGTTGTATGTTTTATGATTTTATCTATTAGGTTGTTGAGAGCGGAGGGAAGAACATAGAAATTGCTGTGATGACAAAAGAGCATGGGCTGCACCAACTCGAGGAAGCTGAAATTGATGCCATTGTTGCTGAAATTGAAGCAGAAAAGGCGGCTGCAGAGGCTGCAAAGAAGGCCCCTGCAACAAAGGAAAGCTAGTTCTGTTTTATTATCATATTTCAACTGCACTTTCCGAGTCAATTAATTTTTTGCCATTGAACATCACTGTTTCATGTAACTTTAGCATCCACACTGAGTTCAATGAGGACCTGATTTCAATACTTTTCTTTTCAAACGATTTGTTTTCTTTTAATTATTCTGGAATTGCTGATAGTCATCTTTCAGTGCAGTATGTTGCTTTTTGTTATTTGCAGGCTGTTGTTCATAGTCAAACTTTGAAGAAATAGGTATGCCAAGATCATTTAGTCTATGGATAAAGAAAGGATCTAATTGGCCTCTGCTATTTTTTCTCACACGCACAAAGATTACATACTTATTTTTTGAAAGAAGCTATTCAATAATTTCACACTTTTTGTGCTCTCCTAATCGTAATTAATCTTCTTGTTGAGGTGTTAGCTGCTTTAGGATTCAATACTAGGTAGACACCCAAATTAAGTTTGTCCACTAGAATTTTCACCCAATAATTCAGTGTTTAGTCATAATCACTGGCCTTAAGTCCTTCAAAATTTCTGAAGTAGACTAATTAGCCATCGGCTTTTCATTGGATAAGGTGCAACAGAGTCAATTTGGATTTTTTTTTATTTTTTTATTTTTTTATTTTATCTGTTTTAACATCAAAATCGAGGTAGTGATGGCCCAAATTGACTTGTATGCTCTTAATTGAAGTGCTTGACAATGCTATATTTGGCTCGGTCAGGTGAACTTTGTTGGGCCTTACGTTGTTTTTTTCCTTTTTGTGATAAGGTAGACTCGTAAGGAACTGTGTGGTCAATAATCAGTATTGATCCATGATTTCCATCAAGTTCTTTTTTTGATAGTTATGGGGGAAGGAAGATTTCAATCATGTTGTAAATTAGATTAGGCAATTCCAAATCTTGACTATTCTTTGTTTTTGAGAGACATTAAAATTAGAAGTTGATTTTTAAAAAATAAAATATAGAATTTGATTAAGCATAAGAATTACATTTTTTTTATTTTTAATATTGGTTAGAGGGACCTGTGTCCATTCCTCCAAGTTATTGAATAATTTCTCCTATTTTAACCAGTGACTCTTTACTGTTATACTCTGAGATTATTGTTCAGTGAGAGTAGCACATAGCTTGTAACCATACTTTGTAGTGACTTGGTATTATTTTTACTTTTTTGACATATTCATCATATATTATTACCCATTCCATCTCTAAGACTAAGAGGCACCCAAAGTAGTATAAGGGTGTTGTGAGTATGACTACTCGTTACCGCGTAAGGCTGTCTTGTTAGATTTGTAGAATACCTAATTATGACTTCCAAAATAACATGATGTTAATGACACAAAATTTTCAACAGAAGATTGTTGTGGCACAAACGTGAGGGAAAATTAAAACAATTTATAAAGAATGTTCTTCAAAGTTCGAGTCACAATTTAGCAATTCCGACTGGCTGGGCTACTGTATCAGGTAGAGTGTTTTGCTGTAAAGTTCAGAAACAATTGACAATTCCTGGTTTCCAGTCTTCACCTGCTTTTGTAACTAAGCATGTGTTCTTGACCACATACCAGACAATGATATTGTTGACTTGCTGAGAAATACACAGCCATCTAATTCCAACCACTTCCAAAAACTTCTGAGGAAAGCAAGTTATTGAAAATTGTGCAAATTTGTAAGTTACTGAAAATTTGGGCAAATTCGTATGCAGCTGTACTTTAGATTCTTCAATAAAATTCAAGCATTTTGTTGTGTTAGTCAATGTAATACAAATGGTGTTATTTTCCTCCGAATACAATTTTTTTTTTTTTTTTTTGAAATAGAATTTTCCTATAACTTAATCTAAGTATATGTATATATGTGAAACTTTATTCGAGAATTGACCACCAACTCTTACCTACCTCAACTACATGGTTTATTAAATAATGCAACTATATAGATGATTGAATTATATTGAATAATTTAAGATACAAAAGCAAAGAAACGACATCTAAGTTTTACATTTGATGCTTCTAAAATAAAATGAAGAAAAAGGCTTTAACCTTGAAAGTTCTCCTAGGAGGCTACACATGCTACATGGATTTGACTGCATAGTTAATCCTAAATAAACTAATAGCACCGTTAAGACTTTTTTTTAAGAACTCATCATAATTAAAGGGCAATCAACCACCGTGACATATGTTTGTTGCTTCAATTATTCTGCAAGAATCATAAGCTTGTGGAATCATTTTGTTGTAATTCTGTACTTGATTATGTTGAAATCTTTATGCAACTAATGATTAAAAACTTGAATTTTGTCTTTGCACCGTATCCTCAAAACAAAACCAATGGATGGACTGAATTTGTGCTGCCCAATCTTGTAAGGTTTGTCTGCTCCTGAGGTAAAAGTCCTTCCATATGCGAATCCTGTTTATCTCTCTTGAAATTTTTTGGCGCACAGAAAATGTTTTTGCATGTAAAAGTCTAGTGCATCATGATGAGCATGCAGTTTTTTTTTTTTTTTTTGGGGAAAATCATTCAAACATAGATTTTCTTGCCTCTTTAACTTGCCAACTTCTCTTTGAGAAACAAATTTGCCCCAGTGAAGTTGCTGTTGGACATCGTTTTTTTTTTTGATGGGTCATTTTGGACTTCAAATCTTGTATTCTTCTTGACATTAACATATCAATGTGTGGCATAGTCGTTGTTAGAGAACGTTAAATACATATGCAAATTAAAGTTGGAATTTCAACAAGAGAGCTTCAGTTGTCCAATTTGAGTTTGCAATTTTGAAACATCAAGATAACAAAATGTTGAAAACATCACAATTTGAAAAGGCAGTTGGTGGTGAGTATGTTTCGTGATTCACACTTTTGGCATTAATTTTCCAATGCTGCAACAGGGTCGGTTTGGAATTGTCGGTTTGGAATTGTTGTTTGAATTAAAATCTTTAGTCAGAGATTTTTAATTGTACAACCTTACCAATAAATCATCTTAATTAAAAAGTTAATTCACATTTGACAATTAGATTACAAAAAAGTGTTCAGTAACTCTAAAAAAAACTAATTGCATATTCAATTTCACAACTTATTGATTTGTGCGACTTACTACTTTACATTACCCATTTTCAATTGCACAAGTCAGTAAATTGTGAAATTTAAATATGAAAACAGTTGTGTCTGTAGCCAAAGACTGACCGTACACAATGTGTGAATTTGGCAAATACCTAATAGCCCATGTATTAGAGAGGTCCACTCCCATTGCTGATTTGTGCGACCCACTACTTTACGTTACCCATTTTCAATTGTACAAGTCAGCAAATTGTGAAATTTACATATGAAAACAGTTGTGTCTATAGCCATAGATTGACTGTTTACATCTTGTAAACTTGACAAATACCTAAAAGCCCATGCATTAGAGAGGTCCACCCCATGAAACCGAGGCATGAGCACGAGATGATCACTGTTATCACAGTTTAGACTTTAGACTCTTCCAAACTTTTTCTTTTTCTTTTTCTTATCTTGTAATGTAAAGTTATCTACATTATGTGATATGATGTTTCATACAAATTGACTCGTACCTCACAACTTAGAACTTAGAACTAAAATCCTGACAAAACAATAAACACCACTGGACGGTTCAAATTTGGTGTCAAAATCCCATCATGGCCCCATTGAAAAACATCCATTTATCTACATTAAATAATCCACCTCATATTTGCCCCCAAAAAAAAAAAAAAAATTCAAATTCAAATTCAAATGCCTACTCTTTCTCTCATATATTGATCAATTATAAAAGTAAAATCTTTTGTATCCTCTACTTTGTGATAAATTATCATTGAAGTAATATTATTTTCACATAACTCATTACTTGTATTATCTTTATTATGCAGTAATTATAATGTGACTTCAAAAGATCCTAAACAAAAATTATGTCATTAAACTTATTTTATTATGATGATGCTGGAAGAGTGGAAGATGTTGGGCAGGTAGGGATGTTTAAGAATAAAGTTAGGTTATAGAAGGGGTTCAAGTTAGTGAGAGAATGAGGCCTCCAATAAATTTATCTAAGAAAATTAGAAAGAGAGAGAGAGAGATAGAGTGTGTGTGTGAGGTTAAGCATAGTGAAAGGGACATAGAGTTGACCCATATGAAAGGGAAAGGCTTTGGGATCCATCACAATCACCAAAAGCAACTACCACCTAACAACATGAGCATCCATTGATCACTGCCACATACTTCTCAATCCTATCCTTCCCTCCCATCTTCTAACATAAACATGGCTTTGTGCTTATCTCTCCCTCTCTCTTAATTAACAAAAAAAAAAGCTATACACTTACAATATTTTTGTAACAAATCTTAAGTAACAATTTATTATTTAATTTTTATATGAGATTCTAAACTCATCACTAATTTCATTTTTTTATCAATCGCTTGTCGCATAAAATATATTTGTCGTGTTTATGATATTTCTCATCAATGAATAGTACGTAATCCCACCAAACCCTATTAACTTTTCCAACCAGCTAATCTTTCACTATCCTGCACATTGTGAGTACCCCTTGGGTACCATCCTCTCACTCATTGTACACCAATATCATCATCATCATCATTGTATTATTTGTATACTAACTACAAATATAATACTAGTGAGCTCCCAATACAGACGTCTACTAGTTGTTAGTAAGAAAATAGTTTTGTCCTGCTTCATGCTTTCAGCAATTCGTCACCTCTTTTTTTAATGTTTTTAATTTCAGTACTCACTCCCTAGTCACTCTCTTCACCATTGCTATACGGTAGGTCTTATCAGATAAGAGAGGTGTATGTGAAATATTATTTCTTAAACTAAATATGCTAAAAAAAATTTCAAAAGATTTAGTCAAAAGTAATACAAATTAGTTTTACAAGGTTGGTACTTCATGTCATGCCCTCGATCAATATGAGAAAATTCAGCTTCTCAAAACTTTTAGGGTTGCCTTTTTTTTAAAAGTAAAAGTTGGAAGGGATTCGACGCGTAGATTGGGAATTTTATTGATGGAAAATTCAACGCAATCAAGCTACTTTTTATGAGCAAATAATGAGTTGAGCCATTTTTAATCACCGAAAAATTTATATTTTAATTAACTTTTGCTCTTTTTCTTATTTTTCAACGCAGATTAGACCCAATCCAGACTTCTTTAATGAATGCCTAAGGACACCTATTAACATATTCCATAAATTTAAACACTAGGAAAGGGTTTCCATTGACAATTTTGTGTTGCTCACTACACTATACTTAGCCAAATTAGCAAAGCCTACAGGAGAGGGACAGAGCATTACTGTTCATCAAAGTCACCAAAATTGACCCAACATCAAAATATTGGGACCTTTTAATATTGTGTTTAGCCATAAGGGGAAGTTGAGCACTGGACCATTTTCTCTGTGGATCACTGTACCTACTTAGGCTAATTATAACCATTATCAGTTTCTTACTTATCCAAAACAATAAGACATTACTATCATTTATCAGTTGCTTCTTCTTCGTAGTTTTTCACATTATAAAAAATGAAAGTCATCATCTTTTCATATTCTTTATATGAGCAAACTACAAATCATAATTTTAAAGTTTGGGTGATTTTGATTTTGCTCTTTTAAAGCTTAAAATTTTTTATTTGATCGCTCGATATTATCTTTCGTTTTGATCGAAAGACCTTCTGTAAATGTTTGTACTGATTTGTCCATTAAATGACACATAAATCTGTTATGTATACTAGTTAGACGATTGGACCAATAAGATCTTAACACGTTAATTAAATATGTCGAGACAATAAAATATCATTAGAAAAAACTACAAAAATTAAAATAAATTCTTTAAAATATATATTTTTTAAATAACCTATATTAAAAAAAAAATCAAAATTTCTCTCTCATCTGTTCTGATCTGTTCCTCTCTCACTCATCTGGGTATAACAATGATATATATAATGGATTTGATAAAAGTCTCAATTTCCATAGGTTATAATGACCCAGATGTGATCTTCATGCATAAAAATATGAACTCTTGGTATTATCGACCGACTGTCTCTCTGCACTTTGAGTGGCAAAGCTTTAGGTCCAACTGACAAGAAACTCAGCAAATGACAGCAATTCCACGCTGCAGCTATCTCATACTAACCTTATTTTGAGGAGAAAAAGACATTAACAACTGTGACCACATGTTTTATAGATTCACATTTTGACAAAACCACCATATTCACTCCTATCTTTGACAATTGTGTCATTTAGAGTTAACATATAACAACTTTAATCTCACCAAATTTTTCTTCCTCTTTTCTGTATTTTTCCCACAAATGTTGGGACAACATATTATGAAAACGATGTTAGTAGTGGGTTGAATGAAAGTAAAGTAATATTGCTAACTAGGCGCTAATTTAAACTCTGATTTGTAATTTTTGATCATCTATTGAATGTGGTAGAGAACGTTTGTAATAGATATATTTCTATTTAGCCTAATATATTAACCATTTTAATCCCAAAAAAAGTAATATTGTACTAAT
Source organism: Quercus agrifolia (assembly GCA_029955455.1). NCBI lineage: Eukaryota > Viridiplantae > Streptophyta > Magnoliopsida > Fagales > Fagaceae > Quercus > Quercus agrifolia. Next base: position 6,184,077 of record JARQAD010000010.1, on the reverse strand, counting down.
AACAACTTATTTCTTTAACATATTATAATTAAAAAAATGTTGTGGAGAAATTATATTCCTAGCATTATTTATTAAGATATATTAATATATTTTGAGAGAAAAGGTATTATCAAACATTAATGTCATAAAATTGAAAAGGTGCAAAAATGTCGTTATTCATCAAAATGGCTAATATACAAGCAAACTGTGTTATAAATTGAACATTGTCAAATTAAAAGGACCAAAACTGTACAACTAAACCGTATTCACAAATCTGAACATTGTCAAGTTGGTAGGCTAACCCCTTTTTTATGGTACGAGAATCTAAGGTCCCATTTAGCTTTCATGGGATGGGGTCACACTCATTCATTCTGGCAAATATCAACTTCGTCATAATTAAAATTTTGAAAGTTGTTTTGCAAATTTATAGTATTAGATTAAATAACTTTTTTCTTACCTCTTCTCAAAAAAAAAAAAAAAAAGAATAAATAACTTTTCTCAGTTCAAACTAACTGAATAGGTAAAATTTATTGTCTTTCAATAAGGGATTTATGATTTAATTCCATACCAACTAAAAAGAAATCTGTTGGTTTCTTAGTTTGATAAATAAATAAATAAATCAATATGAAGCGAATTCCATAAATTCAAATCTTATCATAATTGATAAAAAAAAAATTTAAGGAATATGTAACACATTCTTACTTTTCACATATTTCAATAAGTTTTCTAATTTCTTTTTCTTTTTTTCCATTTCAATTTTTAAACTTCCATCTGTTTCCAATAAGGACATTTTGTCGTCCTTCATCCAATTCGCATAAGTTCACCGAATCATCTTTTTAAAAAAGTTTTCTTTAAATAAAAAAATTACCAAAATTAACAACAAAATTGAATGGAACTAGACGTATATGGCTAAATTGAAATTGGTTTAAAGTTAAATGACTTAAATATATATATATATATATATATATATATGAGATTTAAATAATTGAATTGAAAATTAATAAAAATAATAATAATAATCTCTTTTCTTAAACTCTCTAAAATACCTCTATCTTTTAGTTAAACAATTTTAAATTAAAAAATATAAATTGGTTAAAAGAGTAATTACTATTTTTTTAAAAAGTTCCTAAATTTATGCTTTTTATTTTCTCTTTCCAATCTAAATTACCAATTTTTATTTTAAATTCAAAATTTCAAACCTTTATCAATTCTCGCGTGAAGAAAGATCCTAAAGGGTTGTTTGGTATGAGTATTTAAATATAGTTTTTTGTTTTACAATCCATAAAATGGTAGGTCACACACTTGAATTTATTGTTTGACTAATATTTTCTAAATATAGTTTTCAAAAAACTATATCATATTTTCCTGATTTAAAATTAGATTTTGAAAATGGCTTAAGGGGTGTTTTCAGGATACATAAAATGTTTTTAATGACATAGTTGTAAATAAATTAAAAATAGTGGACCTCACATATTTATCCAAACTCTTTTATCTCTTAAATTTAGGAGTTTATTTTTATTACAAAAATAATTCTCACACTTCAAATTTGAAACTTATCATTAATATATATATATATATATATATATATATATATGATGAGCTCTATTCCCTTATCATTATCCACAAAAAAGAAGAAGTAATCTACAAATTCTACACATTACTTTTTGTTAATATTTTTTTAAAATCTCAAAAATAGAAATGTTTTCCCAAAAAATTATTTTTGTTTTTATTATTTTAAAAATTGTTCTTAAAAGTGGGAGCCAAACACTTAAAATATAAAAATTATTATCTGAAAACTAGTTTCAAGTTCAATTTTTTGAAAATTGTTTTTATACTGTTTTAAAAACAAAAACAAAAATCCTCTTACCAATCAAGCCCTAAGAATTATGACACTATTCTATCTCACTTTTAAACATTATTAAAAAAAAAAAAATACTCACAATTATTTTATATATTTTTTTAGATAGATAAAAAAAAAACTAAAAAAAAAAGTTATTATTGCCCGTGCAAAGCGCATGTGATAAGACTAATATATAAGTTGAAATTTAATAAAAATAAAAATAATAAATCTTCTTCTTTTTTTTTTAGTAGAAATGGAATGTATTAAAAAACTAAACAGCAACCAACAACTCAGGACAAAGCCTGTTTACAGATAAACTACAGACATCATCCTCCAAAAAAATTAAGCAAGTTCACAGGTGGACTAGAAAAAGTAACAAAATCATTCTCAAGGCTGGTGCCTAATTTAGCTAAAAAGTCTGCACATTGTGTAGCTAATAATAAATATTCTTCAATAGCCTTTTTTGGAACAAGATACAAATTTTTTTTTTTTTTTGGCACTACCCTTGTGTAGCTTCCTTCTCAAAAAAAAAAAAAAAAAAAAAAGTCACACATTTAATAAATTCTTTAATTCTTTGCTACTCATAATTTTTTTTTTTAGGGTTTTATTAAATACAAACAGTTAATCAAGAATTTATTTGACAACAACCCAAAAATATATAATAATAAAAAAGGCAAGTACAAAAAAAAAGAAAAGGGCTATGAGGGGGAAAAAAAAGTTGGGAAGGAGATAAGAAGGAAAGAGAAAGAGTTGTATGTATCAATGTGTATGTAAATAAAGAGTGGGGCCCAATAGGCTGAGACGGTGACTGGTGAGGGACCCACAGCCGCAACAACGCACATGATCCTACGTCGGACGGCTGCCAACTACCGCCCAAAAAGAGAGGAGTTGGTAGCGTTTGGGATAGAGACATGCTTCCAAGCTCTATCTATGATCTTCTATCCAAATTGAGGTCCCCACTTTTCTTAAACAATTGCAACCCAAATTTTAATTATTATTATTATTATTATTATTATTACCATAATTCCATTCATATTAGAAAAAATATATATTATACTTGGTTTGTAAGCACAAATTAAAATAGTTAGTGTATGTGATTTTTTATAAGATTGGGAAGTGGGAACTATGAATTGAACAATGGGGGCCATTGACCCAATAACAATTTTAAAGTTTGGATCTTTAATTAAAAAATAAATAAAAAAATTGTACTTTGCCTCTTAAAATCTAGTTGTTTGTTACTTGAGACCCAAAATAAAAAAAGTTTTGAGACTTTGATATCTTAGTGTTGCCATGTTATTGTGTAGCTCTCTACCTAAACAATTCGTTTGGGTGTTTTTCTTTTTACTCAAAATATTAGAAAAACAATGGACATGTTATAGAATAGGATAAATTAGGATTATGTTTCTAGAAATTTGAATTAAAAATTTGATATTGGTCCTTCAAATATGATAAGTTGGTGATTTAAATTTCAAAAAGGAATAATTTAGCCCCACCATTTATGGGGTCAACCAATTTATGTTAATTAAATATGAGGTTGGTTGGATTTTAATCCCTCGAATATGCAACTCTTTTGATGTAGTCCCTAAAAATATGGGTGCGCCAACATCATTTTTTTTTTTTTTTTTTGGTAATTTTAGGGACCAAATCCAAACTTTTTAAATTTGAGTTACTAAAATTGAACCTACGAAAATTATAATTTATCCTATAGAATATAATGCTAAGCAAATGAGGCTGAGTAATTTCAAACTTTGTTTATGTGTTTGGGTTTTTATTTATTTTTTAATTGTTTACTTGACAACACTAACCGGTTCTTTAGTTAAGATATTGAACATATATCAAAACTAGCCTCATCACATGCAGTTTGCGCGTGCCATGAAGCTTTTTTTTTTGTTTAGTATCATAATTTTTTTTAAAATTTTTTTTGGATAAGTTTGTTTTGAAAACATGGATTAATAGAAGAGTATCCTATTTTGTAGGCATTTTAATTGAAGTTGAAGATATATTTTTATCAGGTTGTCCTCAAGTTTCTTCCTTGTTAAACGTAAGGTTTAGGGGTTCTGAACTACATAAAAATCCAATCCAAAGAAAGAAATCATCTTATAAATAGTATATATAATATATGTCAAAATTAGACTTTGTAACAAACTGAAAATGATCTTGTGGAAAGACTTTCATCTCGGCCCCAATCAGGTATTATTCACTTTAGGATAGGCAAGAATCGACCTACGTTCTACCCGCACGAATTTGCTTAATCCCATATCAGGGATAGACGCCTTCCACCCTTACTTTATAAGCTTTTGACCTAAAGAATGGTGTACCGTAATGTGTGTGATCAATCATATATGATTTTTTAAATTTATAAATGTTGAGTTTTATTTTGATAGATGATTAAGAAGAAATATATTAAGTAATATTTATTTGCTGTTTTTTATTATTATTTATACCCTATAAATATTGAATGTATTATAGTTTGGGTTGTCATGTATTAATTTCTTATTCTTGAAATTTGGTATTAATAAATTGTTTCATGTTTTTGCACCTCAAAGATGAAATAATGATTCAATTCCTAGGTTCAAGTTATATTTTGTATTATTTTTGTCAATATTACACCATATAATAATTTTATACTTTTTTAGTTTTTAATAAGTTCGCCGTTGAATTATACTATCTCTTTATATCTTTATTGTTTGTAAAATACAAAATAAAAAATAGTTGGAGATTAATAACTATTCTATTTATAAAATATTTATATTTTTATTTATTTTTATATATATATATATATATATATATATTTTTTTTTTTTTTTTTTGCATTTGAAAACCATATAAGGAGGTGCTCCAGTGAAAAATCTCATACCTCACCGTTTTCATTTCTCTTTAACCAAATTGATCGAATTTTTTTTCTCTCTAATCTTTCTTTTTCTTTCCCCTTTTTACATCCAACAAAACACAATTCTAGAGTTCTTTTCCTAATGACTAAGGTAACATTTGGTAAAGGAGTTTAAATACATCTTTTCAGTTTTTAAACAATATTATACGTATTTTTACATATTTTTTCATTAATGCATATTTTTAAAAAATACAAATAACATTACTAAAACAATATTATCTAACCGCTCTAAATTCTTATCAGATTTCAAATATATGCATATAAACCATTACATTTACATGAGACCTAAATTGATTGTCTCGGAGAAGAGTGAGTGAGAGACATTATGATCTTTTTGGATCCCAAGAAATAAGAGTTATACGAAGTTCTTCAATTTGGATTAGGATCTATCTGCGCTAGTCCCAAAAAAGAAGGTACACCTACTTTTTGGTAGTACCATATGACTGATTCACGTCAGTCTAATTGAATGCTACAACTACACTGTAGTATTAAAGAGCATACAACAACTTTTTATTCAATTTTTTGATGTAAACTTTTCATTCAATTAATAAATACTCTTCGAGTTTATCGGGGAATTAATATATATCTTCCAAATGCTTATAAGACACGTCAAATTAAATACACATAAATTATATTAATTTATAATGATTTGATCTATAATTTTCTTATCTATTTAAAAATTAATGAACTATAATTTAAAGCATTTTATAGATCTTATATACCTACTTATTTTTATAATTTTTCAAGCATGTTGGTACTTGATAGATATAACGGTCATGAGAAGGAATTATATTTTAACAAAGATTAATTTGATAAAAATTATTAACTAAATATTTATTGAATCAAACTCATATATATATCATTAACTAGGTATATAATATATCAACTTTTCAAATTTTTTTTTTTGTTACTAAAAAAAAAAAAAACTTTTCAATTTTTTTATTTTAAATAGCCAGGGAATATAAACATTATATAATAGTCATTTTCATTAACCTAATTTGTCAGAGAAAACATGACAATCCCATAACATTGCCATATGGATTTGGTTAGTTTAAACTTCAATAAATAACAATGCAGTGTATTATAATGACTTTTTAATTTTTTTTATATTAAAAAAAAGGAAAATGGCTTTGATTGCAAGGTGGGTCTCTGCATCAGTCAGAAGTCATGAATTTTTGCCATAATATTGGCACTACACAATTTTCAATTTTGTCATCTATCAAAAAAGAATTGGATAAAAGTACTTTCCAAAAGCCAACAAAATATTTTAAAAAAAAACATTATAAGTTGGGAGACAATTATTAAATACTAAAATTGAATATTTTGAAACCATAAGGTGCTTTTAAGCTAAAGTAGGGTTCAAAAGGAAACCTAAAGGACCCACCATGACCATCATGCATGTGATGTTGGTGGAAGTTGAACCCTTTAACAATGAAGGAAGAAGAATAATTACCCATTGATGTTGAGAGAAGCAATAATTTTTAATAACAAATACAAAACAACAAAAAAAAGACAACAACAACATCATAGCCTTGTTATACAATTTTCTTTTAGAGCAAGATATAAGGAGGAAAAAAAAATCTCATGGAAGCTTCTAATGTCTCTACCTAACACCTTTGAAAAAAGTGAAAAAAAAGTTGAAAAGTGACACCCTTTTTTTTTTTATTTTTTTTTTATTTTTATATATTATGTGAGAAGGGGCCATTGTTCTTTGGGTTTTCACAGCATAGCTAGCAACTACAACTAATCTGTCCTTTTGCTCATGGCATATCTTAGATGTCTTTAGATTGCTTTTTTGGAACTCTTCCTTCTTTGGGAGATTCTCTTTTGCTCACTGTTTTAGCTTCTTAAATATATATAATAGTTTCTACATCTTAATTTCAGGAATTTTTTTTTAATAGGTTAGTTGGTACCTTACAAAAAACCAAAATATTTGATAAGTACAAACAAGAGGAAGAAGATTATAAAATTTCTAGGTGTAATCTCAAGTTAACGTCATAAAGAACATTATAGATTGAACCCAAAAACTAGTGATAGGTCTAGCACAGATTAGACTCATTTATGAAGTCAGTGACGACCATAAATTAATGCTGGTGGATAGAATTTGGATGGTGGGTAATTTAGGTCTCGGTGACCCATTATCCCCTCTTAACTTTATTACCAAATAAGTTTGAGAATTATTACTTCAAACATAGTGTCCTAACTTTGCAACCAATAGAAAGAATTAAAGAGATAGGGTAAGGATGCAGTTTAGTGAATTAAATGGGACGCAAGACTCATACGTGATCAATTTTGGATATGTATCAAGTCCGTGTTATATTTAGTGTTCCACAACACTAGTTATAAGCCAAATCTTAAGAGATAATTATTATCTCATTTTATGTGTTTTATCTATTTAGGGCTATAAACGAGCCTAATTTTGTTGAGTATTAAATATTTGAGCTCAGCTTAATAATAAAAATAAAATATCCAAGCCTAACTCAAGTTCAAACTAAGCTTACAACCAATGTTCAAACTTGAGCTTGTCAAAAAGTCCAAAAGCTCAAGCTCAATTTTAAGCTTTTGAGCTCGAGATCCAACAAAAGTACATTATCAAACTCATATTAAGAATATTATCAATCTCATTTGGTTTGGACGAGTAGTCCATATTCCCAATTAATTAAATGTTAAGTGAGATATAATTTTATTTTTCAATCTCTTATCAAGCTTATACCAACCCCATAAACAAGTCTAGATTCAGGTTGTTTATTATCGAGTTTCATTGTTCAAGAGCCTGTTTTATATATATATATATATATATATATATATATATATATATATATATATTGTTCATGGGCTTGTTCATAAACATTTTTTTGTTGCTTGGCCACAACTTGTTTATTAAACAAGCCTAAAACTAAAACTTGTGTTTGGATTGTTTATAAACAAACAAATATGAAAAAACTTTATATCGAACCAAGCCTAAAATGTTTATGAATCTTTTGGTTCATATACACGCCTTCATGTCTATCTCCTTCTACAACATGCTTTTGTATATGTCACTTAGTTATCTCGACGTAGCCACACATTTATATAATTAATTTTTTGGGTCATCAAATTTGATTTGTTAACCCATAATTTAAAAAATTACATTTCACCAGTGCTAGGGTTTAACTCTTCGATAAAAATTATTAAATTAGGTCTAAATCATTATAACATCAGGTGTTTTAATCATGATTTTTTAAAAGTAACCTAAAATACAAAATAGCAATCTTGTTACATGCTGAATAGACTAGATTAAGAAATCAAAAGCAAATACAATCAAACATTATTTTGGAAAAATGAAATCTTTTAAACAATATAGGTCAGCAAATCAAGTTCAGCCAGTGGCAAAGTCTTTCTAATATCTCCTTAAGAAAATTCCAAACTTTAATTGCCATTTATTAATTAAAGAAAACTTTGTTTGAAAGGTACTTGTGTGTTTATATTAAAATGGAAAACTTTTTTAGCCTCATTTGATTATTAAATAACTTCTAAGTAAACTTCCAATTAATAATTTATGTCATATATTCCTATTACTTCCAAAATACTTTTTTCCAAAATAGAAAGTATATATTTGCCTTTCTTTTTTACTTTTGCACGTTTTTAAACAAATTTTAAATCCTTAATAAACTTCAACATTTCTGGGCTAGCTGTTTGCAACCATTGTAACAGGAAAGGTTTAATTAGGTTTTTAAATGTTAAAAATGTTGATTTCTTTGGCACCATCTTTGGTATGTGTGGCATAGACCCTGGAATGATTAGATTAAATGTGTGGCTCATCTCTTCTGACAATAAGACAAAGAACATAAAAGAAATGTTTATTTTATATTTTCTTCTTCTTTTGGCTTGATTCGATCAACTATCTCACCAATATTTTCTTGAACTAATCTTTATATATATATATATATATATATATATATATACATGATCTAGGCACATCAAGTCAACAATATGAGACTTCATTCAGATCCATTTTTTGTGTACCTCATTCATAGCTTTTTTTTTTTTGGGTATTTCAATTTTAGGCTCTTTATATTACCAAGACGACCCTTTAATTCGATTTTTTTTCCCTCGTCAACCTATGAAATACACACTTAACACCTGAAAACATTGATCAACAACTTTTCATGATCAAATAATTGCATTCCATCTTTCATATTGTTGGTACCAAGCTAATAAAAAAAAAAGATAATGCATTCAATACTTTAGAGTTTAGAGTGTAAACCTATAGTCAAACATTACAAATTAACTAACTTATATCTCGAAGCAAAACCACTAAGAGGGGAATATTTAAGAAGTTGGTATCGTGCTCTAATTATAGGACCATGTGAACAACCAAATTTATTCTCACTTGTCAAAATATACCACTAAATTAAGTATACTCTAATGGTTTGAGCTAACCTAGAAATTGTATGTATAAACAAATGTAAAAAAAGCATAAGAATTTCTCACCTTGAGAGCTAGTACTTTTCTTGTAGCATGTAGCTTGGGGCTAAACGCCTATAAGACCTTTACTTGGGGTCTTCTTGACACTCTTAATTCCAAAATACTAGTATCCAACCAATCTTTTGGACCATTCTCAAGATTTTACCAACAATCACTTGGTAGGGTGGTGACATGCTCAAGAACTAGCATGGTCCTCGTCAAATATTTCCTTTGAGATGAGGAAAAAGAAATTGTGCTCGTGTTACATTATTGGAAAAAGTCAAATTTCCTCGTAAAAAGGGAAAAAAAATCTAAAATTTAATTCTACGTAAGGATTCAAGAACAGAGGTACTGAATATCCTTTTAGATTTATAAATTGAAACTTAAATCTTAAGTGTTAATACTCAATAGGCCAAAAGGGGCTTTAGGTTGAATGATTATGAGGTTTGCCATATCTAATTATAGGTTTGTTGGGTTATGGCTTAGATAATAAATGTAACAACTCATAGGTAGGTAGAAAGATGGTACTACTAGTAAGGACAGTTGTTAGTTTCTTCACGTTTTTTATGTAGTGTATTTCTGCTTTAAATTGTGTAGTGGAAACTGGAAAGGATAGTTGATAGGTTACCCACCTTTCCATCTTTTCTGATTTCTCCTCCTCTCACAACTTATCCATTAAATTTAAAATCCAACCCTCTTCCCCAAAAAGACAACACAGAAGAATCTGAAATGAGGGAAAAAGAAAAGAAAGGGGAAGGAAAGTGGCCATGAAATTGAATTCATCTGTATCACATGAATAAAATATTACTCTGTAATAAAAGATTCATCAAAAAGAAAATCTTTTATAAAAAAGATAGATAATATCAAAGAGAAGCATGCCTTTTGGACTATCTTAAAAAAGGATAAGCGTTTACAATTAATTATAGTTGAAAGAAATGATTTTATATTTCCCCCCAAAAAAAAAACTCATAACCCAATTCTAGATTATTTTCAACAACTCTTTTATCTCTATCTGCCGTAGCACCAATAGTTACAATTTACATGACCCCTTTGAGCTTTTTTTCCTTTAGACTGATGAACTAAAATGTAAAAATTGAAAAAAAAATAAATAAAAAGAAAAAATGAAAGGCCAAAACATTGAATACACCAATAAATAAAAGACATTCACCAGTAATGATCAACTGTACTAGTACCATATAACTATTTAATATTAATACTAATTATACAAATTAGAGAAAAAAAAAAAAGAAAAACGAAGAGAAATTTAGAGAGATTCAAATTAATACCAATCTCTTTCTCAAGTTCTCTCCATTAATCTGTCGATGTTACATAATTTCAAACCCAGTTCCCCATCTCATTTCATTTCCAAGCTTCTGTAATCCAATACAACACCATTCAACCCCAAGAAATCATAACCAGTAGCACTGCTATCACTACTACTACTACCAACGCTATCATTTCTGCAGCTGCACTCCTTACTATTCTGCACACCCAAGCTGCAAGAAAAACATATAGTAACCCTCCCACCACTCTTCATTGGCTCACTCTGGTTGTGGCTAGGAGGGCTAATTCTAAGCTCAAGGTTCAAGTCTGGACACTTTTCTTGAACTGGGATTTTTGTGTCTTTCCCACTAAACCCACTAGTGCTTTTTTCTTCTTCTTTCACAGCTGCAAAAGATATAGTGGTTGCTTCAACCTGAGCTGCTGCTGCTGCAGCTGCAGCCTCATTCATTGGCCTGTGAGTTGCAGGGTCTATCCCTCTGTTCAAGAGCTTTCTTCTTATATGAGTGTTCCAATAGTTCTTTATCTCATTATCAGTTCTGCCTGGTAATCTCCCAGCTATCAAAGACCACCTATGGCAAAAATTCAAGAAACCCCATTAATGTTTGAAAGATATTAACAACTTACAATACTAAGAATTAACATGGTTTGACCTAACAACCTAAGCCCACAACAAAAAGTGTTGTGAAAGCGGAAGCTTTGATCCCAGTTTGTTGTGACAGTAGAAGCTTCCGCTTTCACAATTAGCAGCCTACGTCCATAGCAGAAAGTGTTTTGAAAGCATAAACTTTGATACCAGTTTGTTGAGACAGTAGAAAGATTCAACTTTCACAATAAGGAAGCCTAGGGGAGTGTGTTGGACTTACTTGTTCCCAAGAAGGCTATGGAGTTTGATGATGAGCTCGTCTTCTTCTTCAGTGAAGTTGCCACGCTTGAGATCAGGACGGAGATAGTTGATCCAACGGAGTCTGCAACTTTTGCCACATCTTAAAAGGCCAGCAGCTTTAGGTAGTGAGCGCCAACACCCTTCACCATGAGCTCTAATATAAGCAATAAGACGATCATCTTCTTCTTTAGTCCATGCTCCTTTGTTTGTGTGAGCTTTCTCACAACAAGGAGACCTTCCCATTGAGTTGGAATTACAAGTAGAAGTAGAAGTAGTAGTTGTGGTTGTTGCTGTTGCTAATGCTATAGCAGTATATACTTCTCTCTTTGGAATGATTTTTTGTTTTGTTTAGAAGGGTTGGAAATGAAGGACATAGTTTATTTTATTTGTGTTGCTGGAACATTAAGGCCGGCCTTGTGAGAACTTTTTTAGTATGGTTTTATAGGCTTTTGACTAAGAGAGAGAGAGAGAGAGAGAAGAGGGAAGTGACTCTAATTGCTTCTAGATGTGAGTTGGTGAGACAGGTTAGAGGGAGTGGCTGGTGGCGTCTCTCTTGATGATATTGGCATCAATCATACAATAAGTTAAAGGAACATTAACTATGGGCAACCTTCAGGTAGGTGTAAAGTAAGGTATATTAAAGTATGGGAAAGACAAGGTGTGATCTCTGCCTTTTACTTTTTCTCTCTGTCTAAACTCTGCACAACTTTAGCCTAATTATTTTCTAATTATTTTGCTAATCTCTTAAAAAACTTCTCCAATTCACTAGACAACATATATATGTACCAGAATACATGTACAGCTTAGATTTTTTTATAATGTTGTTGGAACAAACTAAACAGCCACTAGGGATTTTGTTGAAATTAAAGGTACATCCCATCTTTTTGGACCAATTACCCCTTTCCCCTTTCATTCTTAATAGGCCCTACTTAGCTGTTTATTTATAAGATTGCACTTTCTTGATAACTCGTGACTCATTAGTAAGCATAGAGATTACTAAACATTTTTTTTTTTTTTAATTTCTTAACTCTTTTTAAGTTTTTATACTGTCTAGATGCTCTTAATGCTAAATAGTGAGTTGTTTGTAGATTTTTTTGCCCTCGGCCAGTATGACTGTCTGTACTTTAAAATTTTATGGGCATGTCATTGCACAGAATTACACCTTAGATTCTTTGAATCAAATGAAATAAGTTAGATTCATGTTATAATAAGGAAATATATATATATATATCATATATGGTTTATAAAATTTTTGTTGGTTAGTTGTGGTGGGGATTATGGAAAAAATTGTAAAAGTGGTTCTGCTATATTTGTGCACAAAAGTATGGGGATGGTAGTTGTGGTTCTTTATTCTATTGGTACATTATCATGCATGAGAGAGAGTGTGTGAGAGAGAGAGGGGCTTCTAGAAGAGTTGGAGGTTGGGTTAAAGGGGCAGGAGGATGATGAAAGAAAAGGGGAGAATAGGAAAAGATAATGAGTGTGGTTGTGGTTGTATGTGGGCTTTGGTTCACCTTCCACTTTTTCTTTATTTTTGCCCCCAACCTTGTAGTACAAGTTTAGACCACAAGGGAAGGTTTAGGGATGAGGAGGTTGATTCATCTTTTTGTTGTTATCTCTCTCACTTCCTCCCAATTTGATATTGTTTGTTACCCACCACCACACATGGACTCTCTCTCTCTCTCTCTCTCTCTCTCTCTCATCATGAAAATCAAGTGGATGGTAAGAGCTTTTATGGGCAGAGGTTGTTTTCCAGGAGAGAGAGATAGGTAGAGTTGTCCACTTGTGTAGTTATTTGGCTGTGTATTTCACCTACCTTTTTTCACCCTTACTGACTGTCCTAGCACCACTGAGTTCAACTCTGGCCTCACTTTGATGTTGAACTATTTAGAAATTTATGATCTTACACTCCCCCACTGGCCACAAAGTACTCATCTTTTATCACTTTATCCCTATATATATTCAAAACTATCTATGATGCTACAAAAGAAAAAAAAAAAAAAAAAATTCTTCCAAATTTTTGATGTTAAAACTTTATGTTTAATGAAGGATTAATTATATAACTAAGCACATTAAGCAAGTGGGCATCTTGTACTCTCCTGTTTCAATCAGACGGTACCTATCGTCGCAATCAGTTAGGTCAATTTAATGCTAGTTGTTAGCACAATGGTCTCTATCCTAACCAGTCTTCCCTACAAAATGCACAAAGACAATCCAGAAAAAGAAAATCTAAGTGTGAAAAAATATATATTAATAATAAGGGAATGAAAATTATAATTACATGGCTTGTCAAAGGAACTTGAGAGGGTATGGCTAAAGATAGAACAATAATCTGAATGTACGGTGACAAACAGCGCAGCAAAAAAATATGAATGTCATGTGCTTAGGTATTTGAACAAGACTTGTGGGGCTGTCCTAAAAACCCTTATACCTACCTCTCTGGCCTGCCCTCCACATGTGGGGGCTCAAACCTATTGTTCAAACTCTGTTTCAACCCTTTCAAAAAAAAAAAAAAAAAAAAAAAACTCTGTTTCAACGACCAACATTATGGATACAGCTTTAAAATTTGGCACCCTATAAGTCTAACCCATTATTTACCTGCTCTCCCTATTCAGATCTTTCCAGTATCATTCCCTCGTTTTTCAGGTCTTCAATTTCTGCCAAGCAAACAAGGTCTAAGTACAGTTAGAATTGGAGTTAAAGTAGCACAGGTATTGTTTGCTCAGATTGATTATAGGCCTATTAGATGACAGTAATGATGTGATAAAGACTGTTCAATTTTCTTTCTTGATGAGTTGGTAGAAAACATCAAGTGTGCCTTTTTTTTTTCCCAACCCAATTCAAAATATAATTACTAGAACTAACAAGATCCTACCATACTCCACCAAGACAGTAGGCACTGTTAGGCACTTGTTCACACATCCACAAAGTTGATATTAGGCAAATAATAGGTACAATTCCTTAAATTCAATTGTGTTTGCGTTAGTGAATGCGGCACATAAGGTGTTACCTTCTTCCAAGGTCGTTAAATTTTTTAAGTGATTGAATTTAATTGCAAAACTTATGCAACCACACCACCAGAAGAACTATACCTAGATTTTATCCTTATAATAGTAGTTTTCCCATAAAACTAATTGTTTGTTACAATCCTTGTACATATATGAGTACAGGCACAGCAAACTGTCTTTTCTTGCTCAAACCCCACATGCATGCAGGTATGAATTGTTACAACTTACAAGACTCCACTGACCAATATAATTTTGTAACATTCACAGAGAACGGACTTCTTATAATCAATATGAGAAAGAAAACAATTCAAGAGGAAGCGAACAAGAGTATCTAACTAAATATAAAAATTCATATGTCAGCCTCAATTTATATTTAATTCAAATTGGTCTGAAAGTTCACTGTATCTTTCCACTAGTTGATAAAGTGGCCAAGATTTTAGTAAGGCCCTGGCCCATGTTATTAGTAGAGATAAGTACAAGAACTATTGCAGCAGTTGGGTTGCAAAAATGAACTCAAAGCCACTGATTCATAGGGATAATATTTGTGACAATTGAGAGAGATCAACTAAGCCATGCATGCTCACTTCATTTTTTTACGAATTTCATAGAAGTAGCTCAACACCACCACAGCAGCAGCAACTGCAACTCCAACAGCACTTTGAACCAGTATGGTGCTATCCTTTGCGACTACCTTGGACCCAGAGGACCTTGGAGCAAACCCTAGCTCTGAGAGTTTCTTATGGGATTCTGCATAATCTCTAAAGAATGCATCCTCATCCTGACATGGATCAAGAAATAAAATTGCAATGATAACTTAGTTAAAAGAAAGCACAGAAGCTAAAACCATTAGTCACTTAAACATTTGCATATATCAAACTATGA
Source organism: Quercus agrifolia (assembly GCA_029955455.1). NCBI lineage: Eukaryota > Viridiplantae > Streptophyta > Magnoliopsida > Fagales > Fagaceae > Quercus > Quercus agrifolia. Next base: position 6,168,866 of record JARQAD010000010.1, on the reverse strand, counting down.
ACTATTTGATTTACACATGATTTGAATGTCTCAGCCTTCCTTATGAGGTGCTGATCGCAGTATAGTAGCTGCCAATGAGCCATGTTTAACCCATTTGATATATAGGATTAGATCAGGGTGAGTTGTTAATACAAAGAAAAAATTGATTATTTAAAAAACAATCCAATACCAAACTGTGAATCCCATAAAACGAGAAACACTCACATGTATCTAAAACATGTACCTTTCAAGAAAAAATTAATTAGAGTAGGACCAGTAAGTATTGTCTGCCATAGCAGAGAGTATTGCTCCATACCCAAAAAGTTGGTAGAAGGTTGGTTACAATAAAATAAGGGACGCATTTAATTAGTAACCCCACTTGAATCAACCAAAATTCAAGCAGGTTGGCAGGTCAGAATTTGGAGTTTGCCATCTCTACTAGCACAAGGATGAGCTATACTTGATTAGTCCATAGACATGGAATCATCTTGTATAATGCCAAAAACTAATCTCAGATTGAGCTGGGAAGAACAGCAAGTGATCAACTCCACTGCATTTTCAAGCAGCAAGATACAACCATAATAAAGGTAAAGGCGACCTGCTATCTGTAAGTGACCGTATATTCTAAACCATAAAGTATAAAGCTAGGCAACAATTTTGCATTGCTCATTTGGCTGAAATAGGCCCATGTTACCTTTGCATACAGTTCAACATAAGGACGGAACTCAGGATCATCCAATAAAGCCTTGTCAGTTGGAAGTTGTAACAGCCCCTCTGATTCTCCATTCAAAAGTTCCCTGGTATCAAGAGTAACTATGAATGGGTACTGAAAATCAAAGGCTCTCAACAATGTCTATAAGAAGGTAGAGACAAAAAGTTGCAAGCCCTAGTTTAAGTCTTACACAAAGTAAGAGTTATCAAACTTCAAAGGTTCTTTGGTCCAAGGGCCATCAAAACCCGATCTCTCTGCATGTGCCCTTCCCTGTAACAACAGAGCATACAAAATGGGGTGAAAATGTGTTCCTATTACAAAAGAAAACCATGAAAAGATGAAAAAGTGAAGAAAGATATACCAGAGTGTGGCCTCCTGACAATGCAACAATATCCTTGTCAGACAGACCCATCCGATAAAAGATGTCCCTGAGATGAGGTGCACCTACCACAAAATTCACAGGGAAAAGTTTACTCCATAGTGCGGTTTGTGTAACCAAATTAAATCACACACGGAAGCACTACACATGAAGCACTTCTCGTAAGGCTTCTGCCATAACAATGGCAGCTCACAACTTAACAAAGCAAAAATGTGAAAATGATAATCTCACAATCAAAATATGCATCATGTAGCTTTTTAAAATTAAATAAATAAATAAAAAGAAGAAAGACTAGAGCAAAAGAAGGAAAAACAAAGTTGTGCTGTAACAGTGAAAACAGGAGGAAAGAGGATAAAATATTTAACTTAAAGACCATTAAGCATTGGAATGGCAATCAAAAGAATCCTAAAGCTCTCCTCTCTGTTCCCAATATACTCAACCAAATGCAGCACAACAAATGAACAAAATGCCAAGATATAGCACATAAAGTTAGTATAACCATATGATCTGGTCTAACCAAAAACTCCAAAACCTTCATATTCAAACTGTGTAGAAGTTATAAGTCACTAAAGACACATAGAGAAAACAAGACAATCATAAATTTTTCTTCATATAAATGCTTGGTTTATTTAGAAGTTAATAAGTACTAAGTATCGGACTACCTTGTTTAGCATTTGGGAGTCGCCCTTCCTTAGGAGAAACAATTGAATCCTAAGGAAAAAGGAAAAACAGTAAATGACAAGGAATAGTAATGGTAATAAGCTATATTCTAAAAAATGCCACAATATCATACCCTTCTGCCAGGAACAAAGTCAATGGTTGGACCTCCAGTGACCTCAACTGCAACAACACCAGCAAGCTGAAAACACAAGTGATTGATCACGAGTCAGTTTACTCTTGACACTTACAAACCTCAAATCAGTTATGATTTATCAAAGCAACATGTCAAACCCTATGATTTTCGAACAGATCAAGGAATTCATAAATTAGGCACAAGGATTTTTTCAAAACCATAATCACCTGGTATAGGTCGGCATATGTAATCTTTGGATGTCTAGACTTCACCTCCTCTGACATCAGAAAGAGAACACCCGTCAAATAAAATGTAAAAATCCAATTTAGAATCAATCTTCCAAGACAACTTTCAATACAAATTTAACAGTAAGGGCCACATTGAGATTTTTTTCCGAAATTGCCAAATTAAATTTTCTAAAGTCTTTATATACATATTTTTTTAGCTTGCAACAAGTGGGGGTGCAAGATTCAAACACAAATTTCTCCCCAAGAGAGCCAAGCAATGCCCCAGTGACAAGTCTCTTGGCAAATTTCATGTTTATGTTATACATGCACAATCATTCAAAGTTCTACTCTGTGAATTCTATACAATTCATTATAAGTAAATTATAAAATTCCCACAATTCCTATAATATCCCCATAACATCGAATGAAACCAATTCCATTCAGATCTGTTCAACAAATTTTATTTCTTCGCATGCTGTAGAAAGTTTTTGCAGTAACCACTCAACCTTGTTTAAACTCAAGCTCATTACTAACACCTTCATTACAAACTTTGCTTGCTATAAGAAGAACCATCACTAAAAGATGAGGAAACCCCAATTTCTTATAAATTGGACACCCCTCCTATAAAGGGCCTATTTGCCATCAGCCTTTTCTTCCAGCTTTTAGCATATTTACTTATGTACAACTTTTAAAAGCCTACTTTTTCTAAGTAGAGCTATACTTTAATCAGATTTCACTATGAAAAACATTAGGCACCAAACATCCAATCCAAGCCTTACAGAGTGCTGTCACATATAATTCTTAACTGGCAACACAGCACTTACTTTTTAACACTGCTTCCTATTAGTCCATCAATACATATACACATCTCTAAGTGGAAAACTCACAGAAGAAGCATTAAATCGAAAATCTTACCACACCAATCAATGGCTTTCTTTAAGCCATTGTTAGAACCATGTTTATACTCTTCCTCACTCCTAATCGACCCATTCGGTCCACCTGTTTTCGTGTTCACATCATACGTGCCCGCATCATGCCACCTACAAAGAAACCGAAAATTAGAACTAATATTTAAAAACCAATATAACAAATAAAGAAAATCTTACAAATACATACATACATATATACACATACATACATACATACATATATATATATAAAAGAATTATATCATTTACTTCATATACTATATAATAAAAGTTGCTATTAACACTAACACATTAAAATTACTAAAAGAATTTGCTCTAAGTGAAACTTCTTAAAAAAAAAATCAGGAAATTTAAAATACTACTCAGATTAAAACTAAATACTTAAATTTTCAAGAAAATTTATAAATATTTTCATTATTTTAAAACGATGGTAAATTACAATTTTTTAAGTCAATAAAAAAATGGTCACACGCACTGTTTTTCATGACGTAACTTGAAATAATAAATTTTTTTTTTAAATTCCCTGTATATTATTCAATTTCAATTATAGTATTGACATATTTCTATTACTAATTTAGATATAATTTTCTATTAATCCAAGCATAGCACAAGCATAATGACATGAATTAACTGTTCGTTTAATCTAATCGCTGAGAAAAAACACATAAATTGCGTTTGACTGCTGAGAAAACAAAACACACACACACAAACGATAATCAAAATTACATATTCCATTTTTATTTTTTCTTTTCTAGCAGTTTCTCGAGAAACAAACAAGTATAGTAAGAGAGAAAGAGAGAGAGAGATTACGCTAAGCGGAGCATTATAGGAGCGCAGTTTCTGGAGGCGATGAGAGCACGGAGATCGCGACGAGCCTTATCGACCTCCTTCAGGTACTCTGTGTCAACCACGGGTAACGCCATCGAAGCTCTCTCACTCTCTCAGAGTCTCAGACTAAATTTGGCTTTTCAAAGAGAAAATATGGAAATGAAAATACTCAAATACACAAATATTGCTAATATTTATAGTCAGAAATGGAATTTGATTGGTTGGGAATTGGGACGTTTTGGGATAGGAACGAAACCCAAGGTGCAGAGTCGTTTTTCGATTTTTCACTCAAGTCAAGACAAGAGAGGGCAATGAACAATATGATGTCATTTAAAAATTAAAAAAAATTTATATAAAGATACTCATAAAAAAGAAACAAAACAAAAGCTAAATGATAAACAATATTTTTAATTTTGTCTAAAATTCAATTAAGAAGGATTTTATAGTTTCTGATTAATTGATTTTTAATCTCATAACTTTCATTTGTTTTCAATTTTGTCTTTCTATACTTCCAAAATGACATCGTTTTCAATATGCCTAAGTCCTGTTTGGTAAGGGTGTTTAAACAATGAAAATTGTTGTTTAAACACCACAACATATATTTCTACACACATTTTCATTCATATGTATTTCTATCATACTTAAACAACCTTACTAGAAATCTCTTATCAAACGAGCTCATATTGGCATATTGTGGTGGAATTAGACGAAACGATTGTATTGAATAAAAGTAAAAGTTATATGATCGAAATTAATAAATCAAAAAGTCAAAATTAAAAGGTCAAATTTATAATTTAACTAAAAAAAAAAAAGAAAAAAAAAAGAGAGAGACCACCACGCAGTCAATAAAATGGTAGAAAATAGTGGAAGTTGACCTAAGATTAGGTGGTGATATCCATGTTTCAAGATTCAAGATAAGATAATGAGAGATGAAATGCCATTTTGTTTTGGCCAAATTTGCAAAAAAATTTGTTTCGGTTAATTAAATGGTATGAGTCACTCATAAATTCTAATCCATTCTGGTTTGTTCCATCCATTTTAATTAATTGGATACTGCTTATTCCTGAAAACTGAAAATATTATAGCAAAATAATTTTAAAATATGTGAATAATACCGTGAAATCCAATTTTAAAATTATTTTTGCTAAAAAAAGTACTTATAGATCCATAAACAGTGCACAATACTTACTAAAAAACGCTCGACGTAACTAAAAAATAATTTCAACTCTATCCAAACTAGGGATGGCAATGGGACGGGGCAAGGCCAAAGGATGGGGTCTTCGTATGGTATTGTCTTGCCCCATCCCCGCCCCACCCCGCATGACGGGGAAAACTTTCTCACCCCATCCCCACCCCTTGGGGCCCCGCCCCACCCCGTAAAACTCTACTTTTTGTTAATTTCCCCTACAATTAGTACAATTTTTTTTAATGAAACCTATTTCATTGATAAAAATATACTTGAAATTACAACTAAATTTATCCTATCAAATCAAATCAATTTTTAGAAAAAATTGAATAATATATCCAAGTGTTTAACAAGACAATCATAAATAAATAAATAATCTCATAGTATAACATATAACAAAATAAAAGCAGATAACCACATTAAATATAATAAAATAAGCTAATATTGATATGTTTGTTTAAATAGTAGGGTTTTAGGATATAAAAAATTTACAATTATAACCCTTAGCAACACGGGACGGGGAGGGGCAGGGTGAGGTGGGTCTAAAAAGTTTAAACCCATCCTCCTCCTACCCCATGATGCGGGGCTAAAATCTTGCCCCATCCCCGCCCCACCACCTTTGCGAGGCGGAAAAAACCCGCGTGGGGCGAAGTGGGGAGGGGCGGGTTAAGCGAGGCGGGAAAAAATTGTCTTCCCTAATCCAAACTTCACTAAATTCTAGTTGGGTATAGTGAGCTTGGCCTGTGTCTAGTTCTTGCTCTCTTTTTTTTATTTCCTTCTTTGAATATAAAATTTTGACTTTGACTGTCTGATTTAACATTATGGATGTGACAAATTTAAGAAATTTGATTCATCACAAACCTTTTTATCTCTTGACGTTATATTTGAAAATTGGTTTACTTCTTGATTCATCCTAAATTAATGGACTTCTTATTATGTAATAGGTATTATAAAACTCCTTATTATGTAATTGTAATATTTAAGAATGTGTATTATTCAGTGTTAGAATGGATAATTTAATATGTTATAAAAGTATGTGATGATTTGTTAGGTACATTTATAAAACCATGTAATTGAATATATTGTTTCTTAAAAAAAAAAATGATTGAATATATTATAAAATTATGTGTACCATGAAATGGTACACCGTAATAGACCAATATAAAAATAGTTCTAAAGGACCAAATGGAATGGAATTGACAACTTTGAGATATAGTGTTTTTTCCTAGAGTTGTAACTAAGGGTTTGGCTTACCTCAAGTACTTTTTTAACTTGAATCTTCTTTTATTTTAATGAGAAAATGCCACATCACCCACTAACTAAATAAAATGTGGAAATTAAAACTTACTACTATTGTGTATTTAAAATAAAAGGACATATCCAGTTAAAAAAGTACTGGAGGTAAGCTAAACCCTATAACTAAACTCAGATGCAAAGATATAAATTGTAATGGAAAAATACAATTGTTAGGGTACTTTTTTTTACACATAATTTTATTTGGGTATCACCTATTTATTTTCAAACACCACTAATAAGTTATTGGATTTTCCTAAATATTTTTTGCTCTATTATTATGTTAATCACAAATGTTTCATATCTCATTATCTAAATTGGGTTATGATATAAACTATCACAAAAAACCCCAAAACTCATATTTTATCCAATTTTATTATCATATTCTATTTAAAACCCAAGAATACTTATGCTAGGCAATATTTGAGAAGCCCATGATTCAAGTCTATGGCAAAACAATTTATTAATGGAATTCAAAACCATGATCAAAGCCCATGATTTAAACCCATGGCAATTTATTTATCCAAAACCCAATTCTCATTGGCAATATCAAAAGCCCAACTTACGTTAACACTATTTAAAACCCAATTCTCATTGGCAAGATCAAAGCCCAATTCTCATTGGTAATATCAAAAGCCCAACTTGCGTTGACACTATTAAAAACCCAAGCTAACTACTTGGCACTATCCTATCAAAAGCCCAAAGTTATTAAATACTCGGCAAAATACTATATCATTTCACTTAAAAGTCCGATAATAAACAATAATTTAAATTCTTAAACATATTATTACAATATTACAAGCCCATAGAAAGTTATGATTGTTAGACCAATGACATATATTTAATGTTATAAACCCATGAAATACATGGACATCATTTGCATCACAACATCCATAATATACACCTTCGACACTCATGGTAAACATTCAAACCCGCAAGCTCATCATTCAAGTTATGATGCAATTATTAGAAACCATGAACATTATTGCAACATGGAATTCATCAAAGTAAATAGTATTTACAAACACAAGCAACTAACCAAAAGGCAACTAAAGACTCATACAAGGGAACTAAGCCTTTGAGAATGAACTAAGGACTGTCCCATCAGTTTTCTACCACCCCCTGCCTGACGTGAACAGTGCCCAAGAGTTGTCATATTAGCTGAAGTCAAAAGGATGGAGGGACTCAATCATCTTCCTTAAGACTGCACCTCCAACGGAAGGGGAGTTGAAACCAAACTTCAATAAATTGATGCTATAAATGTTAAAAACGATCAAAACATGATTCATGTACCAAGCCCATGAATCCTAAAGGGGAAAATTTGGGAACATGTGATTTGGAGGGCATAAAGGGATCTCCAGCGGAACCCCCTGAAGTAGACTAGAACTTGACACCTGACTTGGGGTGTTGAAATCTTACTTCTTGGGGGACCAAATCTCAGTTTGCAGCATTAGGATTCACTCTTGATACACAATAATTAAGCTCAGCCCCGAAAATCTTGGCACTTAATGCAAAAAGCTCTAAAATCTCATCATTACCCAAAGAAGCAAGACAACCCCTCAAAGTGAATTTTCCTACTTCTGATCAACAATCTCAGGAAACTTAAAACCTTGATTTCGTTACTCCTGATGAGTCATGCATTTTTGGATTCTTGCCAATCAATGCTTCTCCAAAGCTCCATTATAAAAACATACACACCTCAGCCCATTGGGAGGAGGCCTCTCTAAGAACTTCTGTTATTGACTACATTCTGCAGAAATTCAACCCCTATTAAGCTTTCTTTAAGCTTCCCCAAATTCTCTTGAGCTCACTCACAACCTTTCTCAACCTATAGTCACCATAACACCAACGTTCACCACCTTGCTTACACCTTCCTACTCCATAAATGTCCCATAACTGACCAAGACAGCCACTCCCTCTGAAACACTTAGTTTGTTTACTACTTTGCTCGTGGTTTAAGCTTTCCTCAAGCTCACCACTCATCATCTTTAGCCCACACTCTTCTAATCTCAGATACTCTTTTCCCCTTTCACACAATCACAGCCCATAAATGTCTCTCAACTAGTCACAAACAGACCACAAATCTCAAAAAGCCTTAACCTTAGAGTTAACCTCATCCCACTCACTCAAAACAGCCCATATTGTCTCATTCATGCCTTATGAACACACACTCACCAAAATCTTAGTCTAATACTTGCTGCACTAAGCTAGGGATCTTTCTCTCCCTTCATTTCATCCTATTTTTCCTCTTTTATTTGTAACTATGATTGTTTATATCTATATAAAACCGAAACTTTTGAAGTTCCCACAATTTTTCACGTCAGCATTATTTATAAAAATAAAATTATTAAAAATAAATAAAACCCTAAACACCGTAATTATGTCTAACCCAATATCTATTTCTCCCCAAAACAAACCCGATAATCTTCAACTTCTAAACAATATCTGATACAAACGCAAACACCATACTCTTCTCTCTCTGTCTCTCTCTCCTTCAAACGTAAACTCAGCCTAACAAACACTGCAAGACCCATACCCTTCTCTCTCTTTCTCTATCTCTCTACCCTTCTCCTTCCCCAAAACCCAAACGCCAATTAGATCTAACAAACCGCCTCTCATGGGACATTGGGACAAATCAAGTTTCAAAGACTAAAACAATTCTGTTGGAGAGAGGCTGCAATTATTTCTTTTAATGGGTTTTCGCCAGAATCATCTAGCCGTTGGGGGGACGATATGGTATCAAATTCATTAAGCAAGTCCAATTGCTTAATGATTTTGCTAAAAGTATCAAATTCATAAGGAATTTTAAATTCTGATTCTTTGGGATTGTGTATTTGAAATTTTAGTGGAAACAGAACTATGAGTTTGAATTTTTTATGATTCATATGTCAGATATTGGGATTGGTATTGACGGTGAGATAGGTTTATATACATTGTTGACTTTTTTGTTTTCTTCTTATCGTTTTTCCGTTTTCTGTTTTCTCTTTTCCCTCTGCGAGAAGAAACCCATTGAAGGTTAAGAAGAAAGAATGGAGTAGCATTACACCACCGGTCTGCCAGTAAAATCACTATGGTAAATTGATTTCTTTTATTGTTCCCTTTCATTGTTTACTGTCACGCTACTGTTATTGCTCAATCTCTTCTTCACTAACATTGTAGACTTTTTGTTTTCTTCTTTTTGTTTTTCCGTTTTATGCTTTCTCTTTTCTCTCTGCAAAAAGAAACCCAGCGAAGGTTAAGGAGAAAGAACAGAGTAGCCTTGCACCACCGGTTTGCCAGCAAAATCACTACGGTAAATTGATTTCTTTCATTGTTCCCTTTCATTGTTTACTGTCATGCTACTGTTATTGCTCAATCTCTTCTTCATTGTCACGCTACTGTCTTTTTGGTTCCTTCCACTAATTTGATAGAAATATTGTTTTTCCATTGTATGTTTTGATTTAGACAACTGTAGTCAATTTCCCAAATTACACCACATTTGCTTTGGCAATATAAAAACAAATGTTAGACATGTTGGTGAGAAATATAAAAGCCATAGAAGAGTTGGGTTTCTGGCTTTAAATTATTCATGGCAGAATTTGATTAGTTATGTAGTTCCATATATTTAATAGTTCTCAATTTGTTTGTTTTGCCTGTTTGTTATGTTATTTGTTGCATTACAGGAACTATTCAATTTGGCAATAGGATGTGTATTTCTGTTTATTTTTTTTTTATATAATAACAAACGTTAATAACTATGACATTGAAATTTTGTGCACACCATGTGTTTTGACAAAATTCCTTACTTACTCTTGCATTTTATAGCCACTTTATGATTTGTGACTCTTGGTTTTAGTTGCTATTGGTCATTGACTACTTTTTGTTATGTATCAATCATAAGTCATGATGATATGAAAAATGAGTAGAATTTATTTAATTTGGCAACCTACTTATTTTAAGAAAAGTGTTAATGTAATTTAAAAGTTTCACTTATTAGGCCAAGAGCAGCAGCTTTTGTATTTAAATTTTTTGAGATTAGTGTGGAGCATTTCAGTTAAAAAGAAGCTTGGATCTATCACAAGCCAAAAAATATATTAATACATCAATAAAAACATTGGCTAAAAGAAGCTTTTGTGTTTTGATTTTCCTAATTGTAAAAAATGGCTCTGTCATAACTAAACAACCATATCTTATAACAAATTGATGACATTTACTTGAATCTTCTTTGTTCATGAAGGTAGTAAATAATGAACTTTCTGTGTGATCATACTTGTGTTTTTTCTTAAATGGAGGAGGAACATTATAAAATGCAAAAAAAGGTGAATGTGCAGTGCATGATATTGCTCCAATATTAAGATTGTCTAATATTTATTCTTTTGATATTTGGGTGTTAATGAACAATTAGATTCTTGGACTGCACAAGATGCAGCTATTGTTAATGATACACCATATACTGAATATTTGCTTTGTACAAACACTGTAGTTTGTGAGATCATATTAATTGCAATTTCATTCTCTAATTCATTATAAACTGTGTATGTGAATGTGAGGTCATACCTTGGAAATTTTTATTGATTTTTTTGACCATTGGTTATGAGATTGATTTGAACTTGGACTTAGTTCTATCCATTTGGTATATAATTTTAGAAGATAATTTCAAGCTTTGTGAATGAGGGGTTGGGAAACTGTGAAGTGGATCTGATTTGATTATGATTTATTTCATGGCGTGATTATGAATTTTAGTGTGATTTAAAGGTGACTTGGTGTTTTTCAATATATTATTGAAAATGAATTGTGAGTCTACAATTGTAAAGTCTCATTACATTAGAGTTTTGCTGATTTGATAGGGCATTTTGTGGTGGCGTTGGTATTGAACATTGAATTTTGATATTCTTCTTTTGAGTTTTAATTTCGTGTTCTTTTTGAGTATTTTCAGTTTAGTTGGATTTGAAGTTTCATAGGAAGGATTTTGTCTAGGTTTCAACAAAAAATGATTTCATGATAGTGGGACCAATAATTTTTTTTTTGGAAGAACAGTGGACCCTTTTTTATTTAATTTTATTAAATTTGCTTGAATTATTTGAACATTTACCCCAAAAAAAGCTCTTTAATTTTGCCTCTTCCTCATTTAATTTACATAGACAATTATTTTTCTTGGGCTGAATGAATTGTTTACTCTATTAAGGTTACAACTGAGACATTATATAGCACTTACATCCATTCAAACAAACACGTAAAGCTGTACATTGAGGTCTATACAAATAAGACAAAGACATACGATCACGTCAATTAACATCAATCACTCTCACATGAACCATTCTTCTTTTTTCCTTGCTTTACCCTCTTTTTCTATTTGCTGAGATAGAGTAAATTTGTGGTTTGGTAAGAGTACTTGCAGCACATAAATGAGAATTACTATAGTTCACAATCGAATGAGTTTTACTATAGCTCACAAATGAGTGTTTTTTGGAACATGCGACTCCTACTGCCAACGGTTTGAAGCCATGTCATATCTGTAATGCAGTAAAGATAAAAAGCAAATGAGTGTTCCCAAGTAGATCAAAGATGACTTTTGTTAATCATGTGGAACTAACAAAAAAGTGAAAACCATAAATGCAGGGTTCTAAACTGATCATTAACATATCAAAGGGAGCAACAATAGTTAAGGCCACCATATGCCAGTTAAGTCTTCATAGTTTTGCTTTTGTTGGAGGATTATTAGCAAGTCCACAAAATCAGGTAAAGGTAAAGGCAAAGGAATAGAAGTGAGCACACCAAATGAACATGCATGGATTTGGGTGTACATGGCTTATGATTTAAGAAATTGTATATTAATTGCATACATAATGCTACCTTCAGCAAAATTAATCAAATAATGTAGTATGAAGTCCCATAAAATTGTGCCACTTCTTTTCTTAGGTTATTACAAGCAAGATTCCAACCATTGCCATTGCATAATTTTTATTTTATTAATCAGTCAGATGCAAGACCCTAATTGATAGTTTAAATTTTAAAATTAAAACAAAAGAACATATTTAGTGACTATTACGAAGCAACAAAGGAAGAAGATACAAAAAACATTTTAAAGTTTTTTTTCTCAATTTATTCAAAATATTGATTAAGTAGTTCTTTAAATTTGTGTTTCATACATTTTATGGATAGTTGAAGATATTAAAGATTTAATTCTTCATTTTATTTTAAATTTAAATTTGTGTTTCATACATTTCTATTTCATTAAATTTATACACAATAGCTTTCCCGTGCATTGCACGGGTTAGCGACTAGTTATTATTATGATGAAGGACATAATGTATTTGTAACAATTGAATTTTTCCCTCACATTGATATAATGATGACCGAAAGTACTAAATTCCTTTGACCAAGACACACAAGGACCCCCAGGAGTGAACACTTTCCTAAAATTATTTGATCATTGACTGTTGGATTCTAAGTATAATTTCACTCCTACCGCTAGAGATAATACTGTACTGCTAGAAGACTGATTTGAACTATGACGCCGTAAAAAGACTAATAATATAACAAATTAACAACACTAACGTGTTTATTATGTTTTATTATTGTCTTCTTGTTAGGGTGTAGCCTCTATCCCTTGCTTGGACGGACTTACACCACACCGATAGCCTTTGGGCTTTATTTCAAGGGCCCATCATTGAGTTTCGGCTTGGCTACCCCATATTCTATTTGGGAACATCAAAATTTCCCCCTCAACAACAACTAATTGCAATAATAAGTTCAACTCCGAAGTTAAAGAGACCATAGGACAATAAACATCATTGTATTTTTCTTTTGGTTTTATGAATTCATGTACAAGACTGGACTAAGATTTAATAAGGGTAGCTATCAATGTGGAGGTTCTTGGTGAATGACCTGAGGTCACATAAACAATGGCTCCAGTTAGCTTAGTCTACTTCAGCATTTGTTTCCAGTTCCATAATCATGTTTCTTATACTCCTATTGCAATCCAATAATCAACCAGCTTATACTCCTCCTCTTCTCCTTCTTCCTTTCCTTCTCAGCCTCTATAGTTCTTTGATGAGCTTCAAAATACAAAAGAAAAATAGTCATTTTGGGATAAACTAAACAAGTAATCAAGAAAAAAAAGCAGTATCAAGCTAATTCCTTGATTTCCATAATTTAGTAACTCCAAAGACATAAGCCTTAGCAACATGTATTGACAATGGTTTCAATAAATATTCCTTAAAATTTAAAAATAACAACATATGCTTCCTTTTCTGAACATGCATTCCCTCTTAAGCAATATTCATTATTCAGTTTTCTCCCTATTACTTCTGAATGATATTTCTACAGTCAACTAAATAGTTTCCAAAAACTCCTTAAGCATAACCGTCTCTTGATTTAGGAGTAGTTACTATTACTTCAAATTCAAGAAGATCAATTGTACAACTTTCTGCCATTATTCATGCTATGAACAAAAACGTTATAAAAGCATAAAGTTCATGGTAATATTTTAAATTGAGAATTCTATCTTTAATTGTTACATTATGCTACTACTCTTAAGGTTTTGTCTAATTAGGGCTGCTCATCCATGTTTTACCAGTGAAATTTCCTATAAATGTCATCTAGATTCTCATCCGTTATTGGTCTTTTTAATGCTTACAACAAGTGGGGAGGGGGCATTCGAAGCCAAGTTCTCCCATAGAAATGACCCGATAGTGTCATTGAACCACAAGGCTCTAGTCTCATTAATTATTCCATAAAGAATACAAGAAATTACACACACAATATTATTATTATATTCTATCCTGCCACCTCCTTGTGCAAGACAAAAGTCACATTTAGCATCACTTCGATATCAATGACATTGCTGTAAATAAAGAATAAAATAAATTAGAAAATATGACATTTGAACTACCATTATAGGTTATTATGATGACTAGAATGCTCATAAACCCAATACCCAAATAAATAAATTTATATTTAATTGTTCCAAGATCTCTAGCTAATAAGCATCCTTAATATTATTATGCCCTATGAGGACTCGAACCTTCATGATTTTGAATCTTGTGTGTGTACCATTTCACCACCATGACATCTTGATAGTAAATCTTATTCCATGAAGCACAAATTGAAATTCCTTCCTAAGTTTCCATGAAAATCATTAATCAAGGTCCCAAACAAACACTCTTTTAGGACTTTAAAGCTTCAAAATTAGAACCATCAAGTAATAGCTGCAACTCCGAGCTAAAAAGGCCTTTAAAGCAGCAATTAAAGGCATCAGCACCTAGTTGGGTTTTGGATCTTGGATAATACATACATATGGCCACAAAATAAATAACCTAAAAAGCACATTTCTTTCTTAATCATCTATTTTTGGAAAATTAAAAAAATTGTTAAATCAGTTAGTTACTTTTTTATTTTTCAATAAAAAAGTTCCCTAAAATGGTATACTAACAGATGCCCTTAGTTGAACCATAAATTTAAACAAAAAGAATTCAAAAAATATTATTTTGAGTTAAAAGAATCTAGTTTTTCAAAAAAAAAAAAAAAAGAGTTAAAACAAACTAACTTTAACTTGGATATATGACTATGCATAGTCAAGTAAAGTTGTAATCTAAATTTTAATTCTATATATTCTTTTTAAGAGAAATAGATAGATTGATATTATTTGGTGTGTGACTTTGTAGGAGATTAGTTTACAAAAATTAAAGTCTCAAACTATTAGGGGAGATTAGTCATCATTGATGATCAATCACGAAACATTTTAGGATTTCAATTAGATTAAATTTATATCGATCTCCTATTTTGGAATCTGTGTTAGAAATGAAAAAGAAAAATTCTAAATATACTACAAAATGCTTACAATGTGATAATAACTGTAATTGATAAATTTTAACGACTTAATTTATAAGTAAAAAAAGGTGCTCAATTATTTAAAGAGTATTATATTTTTATAAAAATTTGGGCCTTTTACTAGAGGAATGAAGGGCCAAAATGGCCCAATACCACAATTTTTGGAAATTTTTAGCAAGAAAACACTGTTTCGGAAATAAATAGCAAAGTACCACTTTTTCTAGAACTCGAGTTTCAGAAACTCGAGTTCCTCATTAGTTTTCCACCGTGGCACTGCTGAGTTGGATTTGTACGATTAAAAAAAATTTTGTGGTACTCGAGCTTGGTAAACTCGAGTACCATTTACACAGTACTCGAGTCTACCAGGCTCGAGTACCTTTTTTAAAAAAAAAAAAAAAAAAAAATTACACAGTACTCGAGTTGGTAAACTCGAGTACTGTGTAATTTTTTTTTTTTTTTCTTGTTTGGGGATAATCAAAAAATAATGCATCTCTAACTCTCATATATAACATTGCCTACATAATAGAAATTTGAATTTGTTTAAGATATCATACCTATAAATTAGAGAGTTTTATTTATTTTACCATAAATAACAAATAAGAGTATCCTAATTCAAAATAAATAAATAAAATTAATTAACCCGCACATTGTGTAGGTCATACACTAGTTTTAATTAATGTAGAAATTAAATTCATGTTTCGAAATTAAAATCTCTATATTTTACAATACTTCTATTTAAATAAATAAAAACATAAAAAAGCTACTTATTTTTATCTTTATGTTTATTTGTTGATTATCCCCAAACAAGAAAAAAAAAAAAAAATTGCACAGTACTCGAGCTTACCAAACT
Source organism: Quercus agrifolia (assembly GCA_029955455.1). Taxonomy (NCBI): domain Eukaryota; kingdom Viridiplantae; phylum Streptophyta; class Magnoliopsida; order Fagales; family Fagaceae; genus Quercus; species Quercus agrifolia. The sequence goes on along the minus strand of JARQAD010000010.1, from coordinate 6,152,879 downwards.
CGAGTACTGTGCAATTTTTTTTTTTTTTTAAAAAGGTACTTGAGCCTGGTAGACTCGAGTACTGTGTAAATGGTACTCGAGTTTACCAAGCTCGAGTACCGCAAAAAATTTTTTAATCGCACAAATCCAACTCAGCAGTGCCACGGTGGAAAACTAATGAGGAACTCGAGTTTCTGAAACTCAAGTTCTAGAAAAAGTGGTACTTTGCTATTTATTTCCGAAACAGTGTTTTCTTGTTAAAAATTTCCAAAAATTGTGGTATTGGGCCATTTTGGCCGGAATGAAGCCTTTTTTTAATTTTACTAAGGAATTTTTTTTTTTGTTGTGGGCCTTAGGCCTAGGCCTAAGTTGCCTAGACCTTGGGCCTGCCCAGTGGACTTGAGCAATATAGACCCAATGGTAAATAATTGTACACATCATCACAAACCTTATCCATGAGAGACACATGGATATTGGCAAAACAAGGAAAGCTTGGAACCAAGGGCTTCAGAGTAATACATGGACAGTGGTGGAGCCAAGAAGTTTTATTTGGAGGGGCCACAATTAACATTAACCATATATCTAAACAACAACAAACTTAAGAAGAAGAAAAAAATTCGTATCATTATCATTATATTTAAAATGCTTTGAAGAATTCATTTTATATTTTATGTTTCTATTTATTTATTTAGATGTAAAAGAATACTATGTCATTGTATATTGTTTGCTCTATAATTTATAAGTTATTTGCATATTAAATAAAACACAGTTTTTTTTTTTAACAATTTGTTGGCAGCCAAGTATTGTAATTAAATCAATTATAAATTATAGATATGTGGTTAAAAGTTAAAATGATTGAAAATTACATGGAATAAGAAAAAAAATTACACTTGGAAAGACATTATTTCATTTTACACACCAAAAAATAAAAAACAATAATGCTATTTACAACCTAATACACACACACATATATATTGTCACTCTTGACATATATTATGAGAGGATTATTACTTAATTATTTGTTGACTATGCTTACACTAAAAAGTATTTAAAAATTTAATAATAAATCAAATTGGTCAAGTTGTATTTTCCCAATTAGTTACTTGTAAATATAATTACATCATATATTAAAATAGATATTTTTTAAAATATTTGGCCCCCCTCTAGTCCCTTTGATCATCCGCCACTGTACGTGGAGCAGCAAATACTTGCAAAATCCACCACCTGAAATCTCTCTCTCTCTCTCTCTCTCTCTCTCACATGCACAAACACACACACACACACACAAGTAATATAAATTCTTCATTGCACAGTAGACTAAACCAATCACCTGGACGGATGCTTTCAAACCGAATGCTTTAACAGCAACAGTGACATTGGGATTTCCAGCCCATTTTATGGATGGTTCCATTATCAACTCCTTCTCATCAGTTAAATAAACTTTCATTCCTGACATTACAAAACTTGATGAAAAGAATTAGAAAAGAGTTCTAGAAATACAGAGCACAAAATAAATAATGAAGATATACAACTAATCGATCAAATATATATACAAAAAAAAAAAAAGGACTTCAAAGGTGCTCCTGATATATAAAAGCACTATGGATCTCATAGTAAATGCTGGTAGAGAGTGGGAAAACTAAGTTGGGTTACATAAAAGGTTGTAAACAAGGCGAGATGAGCAGAATATTAAACTCTTTAGAATTGTTCATTTAATTTTATTTCGAACATCAGCCGAGTTTGAACACATCAAAAAACTTTTTTTTAGAAACAACACATCAACAAACTAGAATACATGTTTAAGTTTGGTTCATTTTTTTGTTTTCTTGTTAAACAAACCGAAGCTTGATTAGCTTATTCTTTTCCCATATATAGTAAACACTACAACTAGAAATTTTTACCCCTTTACAAATATATGCTAAAAATTATTAACTAAATTATAGCTGAAACTAAATTACTTGAGTTATTTAGATAGAACAATTTTAGTTTATAAATTCAATAAAATTAGATTCACCAACCTTGTATTGTTAAAAATTATATATAATAACTAAGAAATTGACTATTTATATTATCAATAAATCACAAATAATAATTTGATATTTTATGAACTTGTTTACAAACTTAGACGATCCACTATCAAGTTTGTAAACAACAACAAGCCCTGATCCGAAATTTTTTAGGTCGGTTATGAATTCTCAACAAAATAATTAGGGTTGACCACATGTATTATTTTCCTCCATTTTATTTTATCTTAAGTCTTACACAATCCACTATCAAGTCTTCTTTTTTTATTATTTTTTATTTTTTAATAATTCGATAGTTGGGAGAGGGGATTTAAATCCTGGATATCTTCATTAAAGACACCAAGAGATGCCAACCAATTAAGCCGATTAAGCTAAGAGCCAAGCCAATTAAGCTAAAAGAATCTTGGCCACTATCAAGTCTATACAAGAACATTTTTATACATGTATAAATATAAACATATACTTTTATATATATTTAACGAGTCTCATACTTGCTAGATTGTTCACAACAACATCATCATATTTGAGCTTGGCTCGCTTAATAGTTGAGCCTCAATTTGGGGTTGATCTTGCCTCGTTTCCTAAATAAATTAACATAAAAAACTTTTTCCCAGAGACGAGCCCAAATTATTAATAAACAACTTATTTCATTTACAACAAAGTAATACCAGATTCTTGAAGCATAAAAAATCTCTAACAAATATAAAATATAAGATCAGAACATCCATCAACCATGTAAATAGGAAATTATAACGAAAAAGAAACATACTGCAAACAACCAGGAGAGATTTTTTTTTTTTTTTTTTTCTCTCAACTACTAGCATTTTATTTCACAAACTGAAGATAGAGCAAAACAGTATACTAAACTTTCCATTTACTTTTTCGTTTTTGGTCTCTTTATTTTTATCAAATCATGCATGTGATTTATTTTTAAATCAAGTTAATTTCTTTTGTTGAAAATAGCCACGTCAAGATTTATTGAATTATTAAGTATTAATTTAAAGTCCATGATGGAGTTCCTTAAGTGCAGTACAGTCCAAGTTCTAATCCAATGCACAGATGAATCAAGGTCTGTCCCAGTTGCTTGCTAGAAAATTTCCAGTAACCTCAAAGGGTGACAAATCACATTCTTATCTACTTCCATCCTTATCCATATACCATAAACCTCCTAAAAGGAGAGAGAAGAATCCATCAGCCCCTTTTGGAGGCACAAAGCCTTAAAAATATCCTCTCCCATTGTTTCGACCATGGCATAACCCTCCTCTTCCCAATCCCATACCACCAACATTACACTAGTCCTTCCCTCAACAAAACAAAAAGCCTCACAATAAACCTTCCATTGCATTACCCCCAAAAACTATATAAAAATCTTTCATTTTTCCCTTTACACCAACAAAAACAACAATAGGGTAGAGTATCTTCAATAGTCTCTTCAAATTTTCGTATTGTTTAGAGAATGGACAGTTTATTGTTCCTTTTACCTACTTACTTTTTCAAATATAATTCCAACAGACTATCTATTTTTTTTCTATTCCATTTAAATATTATTTTTTCATTATTTCTTTAATATTTCTTTATTCTCTTTTCAATCTTCCTTTGTTATCATTCCTAACATCTATATTTTTTAAATCTTCCAACAATAGTATTTTTTTTTTTTAATTTTCCAATGATATTTTTTTAACAAATCTTCTGGAGCACTTGTGGCAGTGATACAGTGAGTTGTAGGATCATCTAATTTTTCATCTCCAAAAAAAATTATCTAATTTTAATGAGAAGTGCTACGTTCACAACATTTTTACAATACTTTCACAACAAATCATATGTGATAAATTGTTACTGATTTTAATTTGAACACACTAATGAAATTATTTTTTTTCTCACTAATATTAGCTAATAAGTAATAACAACCTACCATTTAAAATTTATTGTGAAAATATTGTAATTACATTTCTCAATTTTAATTTCTTATTTTTTTATTTTATTTTTCCCTAGTCTCTTTATTGTCATTCTTTTTTTTTTTGAAATAAAAGATAGAATTTTATTGATAAAAGAGAAATACATGAGTCAACAGTAAAGAACCCTTGAATAACATTATACTCAAGGGGAGGACAAAACTGGTTTAAAACCAGTAAATATGCAGATATACAAGGCCGTGGCCATACAACATGTAGTGTAGAACAAAAACATGCCATTCAGTATAAGCATTGCACTATCAAAACACATTCAATTACTTGTTTGAGTAGCTATCAAGCGTTGATACTCCCGCAGGAATCCAAGTGCTCCATCAAGAATGGACTTGGGATGAGTTTGGATATGATCAAAATAAATATTTATTTCGAGCATTCCAAATCTCTCAAGCCATCACCGCCCATCGTTCCAGCTCTTGTTGAGAAAGTTTGTCCATCAACCACCTAAATAGCATGAAAATATCTTGAGCATCATTTGAACATTGTTGAAGCTTTCCTCTTTGCTGCCCATACATTTTGTGCAAAAGGACATTCCCAACACTTGAAGTCCGCTGGCTTCAAGTGTTGGCAACAAAATTCCCATCTTGGATCAATGTTAATCTTTCAGCGATGCAGATTATCCCGAGTCGGCAAAACATTTGAACATGCCCTCAATACAAACATCCGTACTTTAGGCAGTACATTTAAGCTCCACAACTTCCTCCAAATTTTACATTCTGCCACCAAACCAGAGTGTTCAACCCGTTGCTGCTGCCCCATACGAGTGTAACCTGGTATGCTGTTTTAACAGAGAAACTTTGAGACCTGTTTTCCTTCCAAACCAATTTATCTCGCGAGGACAGCCTTGACAGTGGCATCTGCAGAATTTCCATGCGTGTCTTATGTTTCTTTCAATAAATATCTCCCAAGATTAAAGAAAAAAAAACACCAGTAACAAATAACTCACTTATGACTTATCTTTCCTTGGTCTTTTATGTTTCTTTTACTAATTTCATATAAGATAGGTTACTGCATTGGTCTGGTTTGAAAGTGTGGTTTGGTGTGGTTTTTGGTCCATTTTTATCACCGCATTGATTTGGCCAAAACCATCACCACATTGTACCTCAATTCTGTAGTCATATATGCAATGCAGTGTGATTTTATACCATGTATCATTGTGCGGTTTGGTCATTTTTGGATTAGAACATTTTTGGACTAGTTTGGCCTAGCACAAAGCTGGATTTTCCTTTGATTTTGGGTCAAACTAGTTTAGCCCCAAAAAAAAAAAAAAAAAAATTAAATGAAATACTAGATTCGTTTTTTTTCTTTTCATTTTTGGTTGATTAAAAATAGCCCAATAAGTTTTGTGTGAAACGGCTTATCTTTTATATTTATAGGACCAAGATTAAGTTAGCAATCCCCTCCCAAAAAAAAAAAAAAAAAAAGATTAAGTGAGCAACTCCTAGTTCATATAATATATGTTTAATATAAAATAAAACATACGCAAAAATTACACACAATGATAAATTTTGACATGAGACATTTAAGTTTCTTAAATTATGCAGTAATAATTCATTTAATTGTTGTTTATGTAGTAATATATATCTTTTTTTTTTTTTTTTTTTGAGAATATATATCCTATAACTTCATATTCAAAAGGTTATAATCATATCTTCTTTAACAGAGATGAGGTTTTTGCAATCTCAAAATTGACCTAATCGAACCTTTGATTCCCATTTCGATGAGCTTAAGCTGATACATTAGCTTCTTCCATACACGCCTGCTAAGCTCTCCACTAGGAGGCTTAAGAAATTTCACTCATAATTACTTTTTTTTTTTTTGGGGGAGAAAGCACTCATAATTACTTGGTTATAAGAAGGAACATTTATAGTGATTATTTCATAGTTTATGAACTTCGGAAATAAAAAGCAGCAATCTCAAGTCTAAAACCACAAAGACTATTAAACTTCTTTATCACGGAATAAATACAGTAATATCAAATATCAAACTTGTCACTTTATCTAATACTGAGATGAATCCATATTTCTATATTATTTTATGATGTGCATGACCATAAAAACTTCACGAAACTTGATTTCCGTGATGAGGACCTAGTTTAGTCATCAAGATTTATTCTGGAATATGTTTTTAACAATCCAGTAGTCTATATTAAGAAGGGTAAAACTTAGATACATTTGATTTCTCAGTTATATTAAAATTCAAAGTTATATCAAAATTCAAATATATAATTGTATTGAATTTAATTGTCGTTAAAAAAAATTAATTAAAAAAAAAACCAAGATTTTTTTCTTCAATTGATCAAATACAACAATGTGTTCAAATCTAATTAGGGAAACCTAATATAATGCCCCACTAAGAAATAGGCAAATAAAAGCATTCTTTGAGAGTACTATAAATAGAATTAAAAACATGAACTTGGAATCATGGAAACACAAACATAAACTGACCACTAAATAAAGATAGCTTCTATTATTATTATTTTTTTGTTTTGTTTTGTTTTGTTTTGGAGAAACCACCTTATAATTCATTTCAACTTAGCTTTACATTACTAGATAGCTTTTTAGCACCACCAATATGGATGCTCTTAGTATCCACTTACCTACCTCACATTCATAATCTGTAAGAGCAGTAAAGCCTCTATGACTACGTCAAGAAAATATTATCATTTAGGACCAAATGTATGTTTTACTCTGTTTCTTTTTGGTTAACAGGTTGATGCTTGTTCATAATTGCTTCCCAAGTTTGAGTAAAATTGAACTTCAAAAAATAAAAAATAAAAAATAAAAAAAAACGCATCAGCATCTAAATTTATGAAGAAAACTTGGGTAGTTACACCAGTTTCAAAAAATTCACACCAAAACAACTGGAAAGGGGGCAAGTACAAGAGTTGTACAGAACTAAGAAAACTATAATTAAAAGAGTCATAGAACATAGGGGTTTAGTCCTTCAATTATGTTCGAATACTACAGCAGAAAAGCTTACGTGTGGTGATTGGCCTCCTAAGGCAATAACAATGATTTAAAAAAAAATTGACAATGTCATCTTTTTTATAAAGTGCATGCATAAGAACATTGAATAAAGAATACCTGTATACTCAATCCTTAGAAAACCAGAACTCCCCAATTCAATATGTAGAACGGGACGGACCATTGCTGCGTGTTTTGCCACTAGTAGAAAGAATAATTATAAAAAAATGAGAAGAATAATATATTGGTGTGTGTGGCATCAGTCATGGCATAAGAGATGAAAGGGTAAGAGAGAAGAGAAAGCCTACATAATCATGCAGTCCAAAAATTGTAAATAGGAATCCAACAAGTATTTCTGAAGGGAAAGAATGATTGCATCACTCGTATCACCATCGCCAAATATGAGACAATTAAGATGATAATGAGGTCTGTGGTAGGATAGCAAAAAAAGGCAGAATTTCTGATCTGTTAAGTGGAGAAAACCAAGACCAGTTGGAAAGAAATCTTCATCCTCAATTAAAATTGATCTAATATGGACCTTTCTCCGAGTCCACCGTCTCGAATATATATTATATCCATAGATAAATATCATATCTGTGTCCTCAGTTAGGCGGGTAGGCCAATAAAGAGTAGAAGAAACAACTTGAGCCAGAGAAAAAAAATTCAAAAGAGAGGATTGAGTGGGTATTGGCTTGTTGATGGGTTAGTGTTGGCTTTGTTGCATTTACTGGGTCATTAACTCTGATGGGCCTGATCATTCCCACTCATTGTAATAGATAAATAAGCTATCCATTATAGCACATTATTTTGGGCCTTTGAAAGCCCAATCAAGAGGGACGGGTCTGCAAGGATGGAAAGTATGTGATTCTAATTTCTATGAGAGGCTATGCTGGTTTGTGGGTTGGGAAAGCATAGCAATGTTAGAGGTGAATCACCATTGAAAAGTTTGGTTAGGAAAAGCACAAAACAATTTCAAACAATACTAGCCCATAAGGTAGTAATTCATGTGATTCAAAAAAATATTTTGCCACTATCTTTATTTCAAACAATTTAATAATTCCACATAAGGTAGTAATTCATTAGACATCGATTAGGAGTGTGAAGCTATCGTATTGTGAGTGTCTGAAACAGCAAGCCCAACAAACTTATCACCAACATCCAGACCAAGCAAACGACCACGTTTTACTGCTTTTGACGTGAGCAAATCATGGAACAAGTTCAACGGCTTCACGTACCTCATTAATCAACCAGACCCTTCAATAACAAAAAACAAAAACAAAACCTGTTATTTGCCACTCTGTAAAATACGTTTTACGCAAATTAACATTACAAAAATGAACAACGTGGGCAATAATATTTTTGCTTCCAAAATGCAAAGAAATAAACTTTTTTTTTTTTTTACTTCCAACATGGGCGCACATTCAAGTTCTCATGATTCAAAACCATCAACAACGTCTCTTAATTGATCCTTTAAAGTCATTGATCCACGTACTTTTTTTTATATGGAGGGAACTCACGAATATACTCCTTTAGGACAACCTTGTTTTTCAAAACAAGTTCTTCCAAAATTTTCACCACTTTATCCAAATTATTTGAAGGATGTTCTCTCTCTCTAAAAAAGGAATAAGAGCAGCAAAAAATTGAGAAATTACTTGTTTCGTGCTAGATGGTGATACTTTCGCTAGCTGCTCAATGAAGAAATGCAAGATGGAGAGACCCTCACTTTGCAGTGGTTCTTTATCAATAGCATATGCATAAGAAGAACCATTAGTTTTGGCACATAAGTACTATGGTGAGAACCCATCGTTTTAATCAGCATCTCAATACGCTTTAATGCTTGTTGCTGCAGCGAAGTATCTTCAGCATGGAGCATTTTTCTATCAATACTGTTAAGGAGGCCAACAAAATGATTCCTTAAGAATCCTGGTAGATCTTCACGACCAGTTAGAGCTCTAGCAACCTCTTTAATCATCTGAGGTGCTCTTGCTAACCTGTATCAGATAAAAATTAGAATGCTTGGCAGAATGACTAATAATAGTGGCAACTGTTAAGATTGTAACTATAATAAATTAATAATTTGGTCCCACGAATCTACACAAATGAGTGACCAAAACAAAGGCAATATGTAGATGAATGCAACCCAGGTCAACAAATTTTCAATTTATAATCAACACGGATAATATTTAAACCCACCCCCCCAAAAAATAAAAAAGAAAAAGAAAAAAAAAAGACATTGAAAAACCTGATCAACTAGCAAGTTCCGTAACTATTCACTAAGTACTTGTGAACTTCCCTAGAGCTTAATACCTTTTCCTTATCTCATCAGAATCACCCCCATCCAGAAAGCAAACAAGTTCATCCGAGAGTGCAGGTAACGCAGCTGCAAATATTTCTTGCTTGTCAGAACCAGTATGATCATGGTAAAATTGCAAAGCTGAAAGTAACTCCTGGACTGGCCATTGGCTTGATGGAGAACAAAAGCAAGCACTTTTGGTAGCCAATTAACTATCAAAGGCACCATTTCAGTATTGCTTGGCCAATTCATATAAGGTGTCAATTGCTTGATCATTATCCTGCTGAGACACCACAAGCTTTGGAAGAACAATAGGAATCATTTTCCTCACAAGTTCTTCAGTTTCAACACCGAAAACAGCTTCTACAAATTCTTTGACCATTTTTGGATGGCTGGCAAGCCTCAGAGATAAATAATCAAACAGTTCATTACAAATATGAATGACTTTTGATAGGACTAGTTCAAATCCTCCTTTAAGATGAAAGTAGCACGATTTGTGTATTAACCTTGATGCATTCATTCTCACTGTCAAATGTGGATTATCAAGCTGGTCGACCAACAAGAAAAGAGAAAACAAGAAAAGTTGACTGTCGATATCAACTGCAATCATAATTTCAGCTGTAGATTCCAAAAGAGTATCAAAGATCTGGGGATCTTCAGCAGCTGATAAGGCATGTTTAATAATGTCCAAAAACTTCTGTTCTTTGATTTTAGTGGGTTTCTCCTCATCACAAAATAGACAATGTAAAATCAGATCCTCAATCCCGAGGAAGGAATTTTTCTGAGTACAAAATGCTTCTCTTACAGCCTTTTTTCTGTTAAGAAGCAAAAATTCAATACATTTAGTCCATTCGGATCTTGTTTTAAGCAGAATATCTGTATTCCTATGTATAAGGATCCGTCGAATTATGCCCACACAGGAAACTTGAACCTCTTTTGATGACTCATCATAAAGAAGCTTAAAAAAGAGAGATTGTGGGTGGAGAAAATTACAGTCCAAACTAATTTCTGTCCTTTGCATATCAGGTTGATGTATAATTTTTTAATATAGTTCAGGATTGTGTGCAATGCTTCTGTCACACTTTGAACACCAGAATCCTTGTAGTAAATAATCAACTGTCTGACTATGTTTCTCATTGTTTATATTCAGAAATAATTTGCATGTGCTTTTGGAAAGACCATCTACAGCATTACAAGATCCATAGAGGCATGACAAAAAACCATGAGTAAGGGGAATAATATTCTTAACCTTCTTATTCTTCTCTTTCCCCAGTAACCTGCAAATTGAAAGAGAGAGGTAAACAAAAAAATAAAAATAAAAAACAATTAAGTTAGAACTTAGAAGTCCTTCCATTGGACAATTTTAAGCACTAGAAGCATAAACAAATGAAGGAAAAATAACTTAAGTGCATGTGCATCCTACTTTGCTGCTCACTTGAACTAACAGGATTCTAAAATATGAGAGTACAGCTATTGAACAGAAAATAACACAAAATTTCAGCTGACCATTCGGGCACAACTATGACCCCTGGAAAAAAGAATATAATATATTAATATATATATATATATATATATGTATATGTTGGTGTACGTCTTTGTAGGTAGGAATACATGTATACATATATATATATATGTATTGAATATTTGAAATGCTTTATTCTATCTAAACTCTATGCACAACTAATTCAAAGTGGAGAAATACCTTTGGAATTTATCAAGTGATATGATTGTGCAAACCATCCAAAAATATTTATGGGAGGTGGTCATTGCCTACAACTCAAATTGGCAAAAACCGTGAAAAGCTTCTATAAAGGAATTTTCACAAGGCTAATACTAATACTAATACTAATACTATAGGATTTTTTTTTTTATTTTTATTGGCAATTTACGCACACACCCAGAGGATTTAGTACCCACAACCTCACCCTCCATTCCATTATTATGGAAGGAGGAAGCGCCATTTGAGCAAGAGCTCATTGGAAGCACAGAAAAAATTACACCATGAAAAACAAATGCGCTTTGCATGAAACCAAAACTGCAATCTAATTGTTAAAAAAAAAAAAAAAAAAAAAAAAAAAAAAAAAAAAAAAAAAAAAAAAAAACCGCAACCTAATTCCTCTATTTCCCTCCCTCCAAGCAAAAACAAAACGAAAAAGAGCAAAAGCACCAGATATAAATTACTAGGATAACTAAGATTTAGTACTCATGTCACAAGGCTCTGCTGTCCACGTCGCAGTGTATGATCAACAGGTTTACGACCAGTCAAGAGTTCCAGCAGGACAACACCAAAACTGTAAACATCACTCCTTGAACTCAGCTGCCCAGTCATTGCATATCTGCCGTTCAAAGTCAGAAAACTTAGCCTTGATGTGTATTGAAAAGGTGTCTACTTCAAAGTGACAATTAGAAGTGAGACAACATGCCCAATGAAGTATTCAGTAAGAAACAATGACAATTTATTACTAAGGTTGAATGAGTTCATACCGAATCTTGACCTGTCCAGCATTTTCTTTTTCCTCTTTCCAGTACTTTCATTGTAATAAATTAACACATTATTTCTTCTTGTTCAATAAGATGACGATTGAGATTTTATATGTTTTCCGTTGTAATCAAACACAAAAAGATGAGAGCACCTATCTGAAAGACCCAGGAAAATCTTAGTCTGGAGTATGATAACCAAAGGTGCCAAGTACACGAGTAGAATGAAGGCGCATTATCAGGGGCTTCATTTGACAAATCAAAATCAGCAATCTTTGAGACTTCATCATCAAAAAGCAGTATATTGCTGGACTTGATATCACAATGGATGATATGAGGTTGCACGTTCTGGTGTAATTATTCAAGTCCTCTTGCTGCCCAACGGCAATTTTAACTCTTTGTGCCCATGACAGAGCTGGGCCTGACAGTGCTCCTTTGACACCTTTTTGTCCTGAAGTAACAAATTGAAAAACATTTTCTGTATCAGAAATGTTGTGAAAGATATGCACCCACAAAATTTGATTCTGACACTAATGAGTTGCCTCCCTACCAATAGATGTCAATTCTCCTTGAGTGGATTTTACAACATGGTCAAAGAGTCCTTTGAGTCAACTCATATTAGTCTAAAACCACAAGGGTTCAATAACTATTATCCATTATAAAATAAATAGTTCAGCGACCAATAAGAAAATGCTATACACACCCAAACACAACAACAACAACCAAATCTTAGTCTTGAATTTTTTGGAGACAGCCATGAATCCTCAACAGAGAGCCTTAGCTGTTATTCTATCCTATCCAAAATCATACTCTCTATGTCTTCCTTCACCTTTTTCCATTCTCTCTACTTGAATCGACTTCATCTTCCTAATACTACACATGACCAAATCATCTCAAGCAAGACCCCATCATCTTTTCATCAACAGAAATTGCCCCTATCTTTATGGGTCTATCTTTCCTTATATTCACTTATTCATCTTAACATTCTCGTTTCAGATAATTTTGAATCCTATTTTTCCTTTTATTTCCACTTGTCCATCTTAACATTTATCATTTCAATTACACTCATTTTATGAAAATTTTGCTTCTTCACACCCCAATAATCAGTACCATAGGACATAGCTAATCTTATAGCAGTCTTATAATATTTTCTTTTTAACTTAACAGTTATTCTGCGATCACAAAATACTCCTGACACGGTTCTCCATTTCATTCATCCTACTTTCATCGATTCACATCTTCTTCAATCTCTCTATTCTTATAAATTATTGATCCAATATATCAAAAGTTCTCTCTCACTCTGGTCTCTCTTAACCATTAAGTTTACCACTCCATCTTTGTTTCTACTTTTACTAAACTTACATTTTGCGTACTCTGTATTAGTCCTACTTAGCCTACTTAGCAAATATCCTTTAGATTCTAAAACAACTCTCCAAATTTCCAACTTGACATTAACTTAATGTCAGGTTTCATCCACTAAAACTATATCATCTACAAAAAGGATAGACCAAAGAACTTCATCTTGAATCAATCTAGTAAGCCCATCCATTACTAGTGCAAAGAGATACAAACTTAATGTTGATCCTTGATGCAAACCTATAGTGAATAGAAACTTGTGATCCTTCACTTGTTCTCACACTAGTTACATATGCTTAAATAACTTAATATACATTAGAGGAACTCCTTTCTCTTCTAAAACTCACCAGAAATCTCTCTCTCTCTCTCTCTCTCTCTCTCTCTCTCTCTCTCTCTCTATATATATATATATATATATATATATATATATATATAGAACTCAGCTTAAAACACTGAACTCTATTACTATGGCCATTCCAAATACAAATTCTTTTAAAAACACAAGAATAAAAGATTACTTACCATGAAGAATATCACGAAGAGACCCATTAAGTGCATACTCATGCAAGGACACGGAGAGAGCCATCAACACAATAACCAACAAGCTTGACAACATTTTCATGTTTTAGTCTTGATACCGTGGAGACCTGTGAAGTTTTATGTCAACTTTCTAAGCAAAAAGAAGACAGATGGGAGTGAAGTGTAGTTATGAGCATAACGAACTCTTAGAGTACCTTTGCAGAAATTCTTGGTCAGACTTTTTACTGGAGTAACTTTTTGATGGCTGCATTCTGTCCACCATTCAGGACACCATGATACACTCTTCCATATAAGCCCTCACCAATTAAAGCCTCTAAACCAAAATTATCCGTAATATCCTTCAACTCTTCTACTGGAATGGCAGGGACAGCAATAGGTTGCATAGTTACAGTCTGTTTATCTTTTGGCACGCTTCTTTCGCAGCATACACCCCATTATTGCCTGCATAATTCAAGTTGACTTAGGTTGATGGAAACAAAATCAGCAGCCATAAAAGGAAGATTAGAAATCAAATCACAATCAAAAAGCTCCGACAGAATGATAACACGTGATAATGGCTAGCTATAATTACACATTGTATAGCTTCCCCCCAAAAAAAGAATGGTAAATATGCAAGCAAGGATACAGCACAAACAAATCACACAAAACAAGCATGGAAAAAATAAAAGAAAAATTAACAACAAACAAGTTGCTTTAGCTGATTTCAAGTAGAACTTAAGGAATATCAACTAAAAACTCAGATAATAAGGAACCACGCTTATGCATTTTCCACCCAATTTTTTGAAAAAAAGAAAAGAAAAGAAAAAGAAAACTTCAACTAATTTGAGTGTAAAGGAGTAGCTTGGTCCAACCAAAAGAAGGAAAAAATAAGCGTGGTTTAGGAATACAAAATCACCTGGTGAATTATTTGACATGTATGGTCCAGTATCAGCAGCTTTATGGATATAATTTTCTTCACAACAGTCAAAGCAGCTCATTATCCTTCCTCTAAAAGTAAATGCCTCCAAAAGAAAATTTAATCAGTTTTGGGATGTATTACTGATGCAACGTAGGCGTGTAGAAGCAGAATCTGTAACACACAAATACTACAACTCTTCCACTAAACCTAAGTTTTACAATAACACTAGGCTAATAGGCAAAATAATAGAAAAATCATCTCTAGCAAACTTTTATTCAAAAACACACATTACACAAATAACCTCTCTATAAAGAGAATTTATAGGAATATAATTTCTCCTACTCATTTTAGGAAAAGAAATAATAAACCTACTTCTACTTGAGAAAGGAAAAACAATTTAACTAGGAAAAGAAAAACAATTAAAATCCTAATTCAATTAGGAAAAAGAAAATAACATAAAATATTAAAATATTTTATTCGTCCTTAACCAATCTGCATCATTATCTTGGGGTTGGGGAAAACTCGTCCTCGAGTTTTGTGGCAATCTTCCACGATCAATTGGAACCTCGAATAATCCTCTCCATCTTATTCTTCTGTGCAAGACAAGACAAATCAATATGCTACTTATCAATCTTTTCTCACTCATAATAAATCTTGATGTACGGATTTTTATTCTTGACCTCTTTTACCACGGCGGGATATATGAAGCAAGTACTAAAAAAGAATCCATGCACACATCCATCAACTTCATATTTCCTCCTCGACAAAGATTACTTAAAATCGCTCGTTCACGCCTTTTGTTGACCTCTATCAATTCTTGTTCAATAAATTCCTCCCAGAAAGGATCAATAACATTTTATTTCTGAATGTCGAAAGTCTCATAAACGATGTGAGTTATGGGCTCATCTCGTATGTATATGACTTTATTTTTATCAAGCTCAATCTTTTCTCCTTGACTAAAATCTTTAGGATAGTCATCATAAATTGGTGGAGAATCCCAATCTACTAGACAAACTCTTTCAATATATTCATTATCCTCTTTGATATCGCAGCCCTCCTGCTTGATATCAAGATCCTCCTCCTCCTCCACAAAACATGGATTTGGATGATAGTTTTGAGGTTGACTTCCAATGGCTAAGGCGGTGAGCTGCTTTGAAAGCGCATCAAACCACTCATCTATTCGTTAAAAGAATGTCTCTAATTGTGCATTGCATGCAACCTCATCGCATTCATACTCACCATCTACAGCAGCGTGCCTTCCCCCTATGTGATCCTCGTGCCATGGTAGGAACCTAACCGTGCTCTGATACCAACTGATGCAGCGTAGGCGTGTAGAAGCAGAATCTGTAACACACAAATACTACAACTCTTTCACTAAACCTAAGTTCTACAAGAACACTAGGCTAATAAGCAAAATAATAGAGAAAACCTCTCTAGCAAACTTTTATTCAAAAACACACATTACACAAATAACCTCTCTATAAAGAGTATTTATAGGAATAAAATTTCTCCTACTCCTTTTAGGAAAAGAAATAATAAACCTACTTCTACTTGAGAAAGGAAAAACAATTTAATTAGGAAAAGAAAAACAATTAAAATACTAATTCAACTAGGAAAAAGAAAATAACATAAAATATTAAAATATTTTATTCGTCCTTAACCAATCTGCATCAGTTACTATAATGAAATAAAAATACTTTACTAAGGGTACTCCATACCCTGGAGGCCCAAACACAATCTATTCTCAGGTCCAAAAGGAAACAAGTGCCTTAATACGTCATGGATTGTTAGGTTGTCAAAAAGGGGGGGAAATAGAAGAACCATAAAAAAAAAAAATTAAAAACAGAAAGGGAAAAAGGAAAGAACACTGATACCCTGATTTCAAAATTGAGAGCAAAAGCAAAAGTACCACCTTTTCTAATCTCTTTCAAACGCACATATATGACCTTCTTATGCAAGTGTGGGAATTGTAGCAAATGATGACATATAGTATTGACTAGAAAAGCAGTTCAGTAACTGATATCATATGCTACCCTGGTTATCACAGTTTAAGCCTCAATGGCATAAAAATTCTCAACTTTAAATAAAAAAAATGTAATTCAATGTCACATGACAATAGCCCTCTAACCAAATGATATTGACACGACAGAAAAGGATAAGCAGCCAGTCTTACTAGTTTGTCATCAATTCATCATATAGACATATAATGAGTTTCTTAGGCCATAATAAAGGCTTCTTTTGTATTTTAATTAAGTGGTTGTTTCTATTTTCATTAAAACGAAAATTTTACCAGGCATCCAACAACAACACAACCAAGGCTTGGATCCAAAATTTTGGGGTTGGGTATGACCCTCAATAGACTATGAAGGGTTGGTCACGTATCTTTTTCTTTTCCATTCTATCTGAAATCATACTCTTTGTTATTACTCTAATGTCACCATCATCAATCAAATCCAATGTCTAATATGACCAGCTCATCACCTATCTACCGAATGAATCGAATTCAAAGGCAAAAAAGCAACTACATAGTACAAGCAATCTGCAAACGCCAGTAAAACTCGTATCTACACACCAATCCCACAACAAATCTTCCCATTATACTACACTAAGAGAATTAACACATAAAAATGTTAGATTTTATGAGCCATCACACAAAATCCATTTGCGACATATAAGAACCACATAACATAAAATTCTAAACTTTCCCCCTCTACAATCAAAAGAGAGTAATGACCCCAAAAGCAAAACACCACAAACTAATCAAAAAACAAATGAAACATAGTTCCAAGAACAGAATAACAAAACCAAGAACTGAAAAGAAGGGATGGGTAACACAAATTAAAGGGCTTCGAGGAAAATTCAACACAGACCCAGAAATCCAGTCAAGAAAAGGCATAAATGTTACCCAAAATTCTCAGTATATGCTAGTATGAGATACTAGCCTCATCACACGCGCTTTGCATGTGTGATGAGGCTTTTTTTTTTTTTTTGGATTTAGTATTATAATTTTTCTTTCATCACAATTTGAAAAAATAGATAGGATTTTTTTTTTCAAAGAGAATAGGATTCATTTTTCAATTAGAAGCTTTTGCGTGTTTATCCAAATCCAATTGATGATGTAATAGTTATAAAAAAAAAATTGATAATGTAATAAATCCAAAAAAAAAAAAATGATAATATAATAGTTTAAAAAAGAAACATGGGATAGTTTAGTCTAATACTTTTTTTTTTTTCCCTTTAACATGGGACAGTTTTTCCTTATTGTATTTGAGGGGTAGTTATTTTCTTTCAAATGTGAGTAGTGGGAAATTATTTTTTTGAGAAGAAAAGTGGGGAAGTTTTATTGTACATGTTTCTTTTTTATGAGAAATTCTATTCAAAAAATGTAGAGAAGATAAATACGCGGGGAGTTTTTTAAGCTATTGAGTAAAAGTAGGAGTTTATTAGAAGTAGGAAGGCATTTCAACTTAGAAGTAGGAATTTATTATTCTTGTCAATTTACTATTTTAACCCCATTTTTAAGTTTTAGGTAGGGGTATTTTTTACAGTAAAAAAAGTAATAACTAACTTTCTTTTTTCAATTTACTATTTTAACTCCATTTTTAAGTTGTTGATTAATTAATTTAGGGGTATTTTTGACAGAAAAAAAAGAAATAACTAACTTTCTAAATCCTCTTAATATATACAGATAAATGTTACTCATAATAAAGCCGGCTAGATGCAAAGACACGGTGATATGGAAATTTAGGAAGTTGGAAATTGAAAGTCAGCAATTCTGTTCTGCTTTGTATTGTCGCCCTGATCAAAGGTGGTTTTAAACTTCTAAGAGCATCCTTCTAAAAAAATTTTTGTCTATTTTACATTAAAAAAAACTTATAGTATTTTTTTATTATTTTACAACATTATTTTTATAAAGTACCCATATCAGTTTATATATTATACACTCTCTTTTATTTAAACTAGTTGCAAATTCACATAATGCGTGGGAATATTTTTAATGATCATTTTATGGTTAAAGTTATTTTAAAGTAAAAAATTTATAATAATAATTCGTTAAGGATCATTTTGTGAATCACCAAAAGAAAATTCTTACCAAATAAGTTAATAAACTACCATTACAATAAAAAAGTAACCAAAGATATATAACGTTAACTTATTATATTATTCAAAAAAGATTTGTCAAGAAATCATTTAAATTAGCCATCATATATATGACATGCCCTAAAAACTTCATAATTAAATAGTGTAGAGTAAACATGGTTTTACAAAAACAATGAATTTAAATTGACATAAAAAATGTAGAAAATGAAAAGAAGACAAATCTTAGTGTAAATTTTTGTGCAGTTGAATATTACTCCTATACTTGTGGACTCCATGTTATGGTATGTTGATTTGTTCATATATATCTAGATGAGTAAGAATGTAACTATTATTTGAATGATTATTGTGATTTATTGATACTAAGTAATAAAAAAATTAATTAACACCTAAATTTTTATTCCTAATATAATGGAGTAGAAGAAAATTAATCATAATTTAAAGTAATTAAAAAAATAGAGAACATACTCATATATTCATATGTTTGTATTACCTAGGCAAACAAAGAGTCATTCTTATAGTGTTTGATGATTTCTATATTCGGTGAACCATTTTAGATAGGAATTTGATTATTATTATTATTATTATTATTATTATTATTATTATGCGTTAGAGTCACAAAATTTTTAGATAGTTTATTCTATTTAGACAAAGATGATGTGGATAATGAAATTAAAGATTATTTGTAATATAGGTATATTATTTGCCTTGTCATTTTTTTTGGTGCGACGCACCCCAATGTGAAGTATATGTTATGCAAATCTTTATTCTTTATTTCAAATTCTGAAATCCAAGTGGTAAAGGGGTAAAAAACTAACAACTGCTAAAACATGTTGATGAAGAAGAGGATAATGAATCAAAATTATTGTTGCCTAATATTCTTTTTAATATATTCATTGCTACAATAAATCCAATAAAACACATCTTAGGAATTTTTCATAGCGTTGAAAACCCATTTATGAATGAAGTTTACTAACATAATAGTAATCTGCAACATTTGTTCTTTCTATTTGTTCTTCTACATGACCATCTTTGTTTTTTTTTTTTTTTTTTTTTTTGGGAATAATTTTTATAGTCATTTTATCAAACACATGGAAACATAGAATTGCAAATCTTACATTTCATTTAGCATCGAAATAGAGAGCAAACCATTTTGCTTGACAACAAATCATAGTAAAAGAGACATAAAAATAAAAAATAAAAACACATAATACTCTAATATATAAATCAGACTTGAATATTACTCCTATACTTGTGCATTCCATGTTATAGTATGTTGATTTGTTCATATATATCTAGATGAGTAAGAATGTAACTATTATTTGAATGATTATTGTGATTTATTGATACTAAGTAATAAAAAAAATAATTAAAACCTAAATTCTTTTTTCTAATATAATGGAGGAGAAGACAATTGATTGTAATTTAAAGTAATTAAAAAAATAGAGAACATACTCATATATTCATACGTTTGTATTACCTAGGCAAACAAAGAGTCGTTCTTATCGTGTTTGATGACTTCTATATTTGGTGAACCGTTTTACACAGGAATTTTATTATTATTATTATTATTATTATTATTAGAGTCACAAAATTTTTAGATAGTTTATTCTGTTTTGACAAAGATGATGTGAATAATGAAAATAAAAATTATTTGTAATATAAATATATTATATGCCTTGTTATGAAGTGTACGTTATGCAAATCTTTATTCTTTATTTCAAATTCTGAAATCCAAGTGGTAAAGGGGGAAAAAAACCAACAACTACTAGAACATATTAAAGGAGGAAGAGGATAATGAATAAAAATTATTGTTACCTAATATTCTTTTTACTATATTCATTACTACAATAAATCCAACGAAACACACCTTAATTAGGAATTTTTCATGACGTTGAAAACCCATTTTTGAATGAAGTTTACTAACATAATAGTATTCTTCAACATTTGTTCTTTTGCATGACCATCTTTGTTTTTTTTTTTTTTTTTTTTTAAATCCTTTTCATATTCATTTTATCAAACATGTGGAAACATAGAATTGCAAATTTTGGGATTACATTTAGCATTGAAATAGAGAGTAAGCTATTTTGCTTGACAGTAAATCATAGTAAAAGAGACATAAAAACACATAATACTCTAATATATAAATCAGACTTGACATACCATATGATTTTAAGGAACAAAGTGATATACCCACTCAAGAATATAGGATTACTGCTTTGAAATGAGCTCTTTTTTGGTAGGAGCTAAATTTAAAACCATTCATCTTCCGGTTAAGAGAGATAGAGGGTGTCTAACGGTTTATATATCATCTCTTTATTTTATCTCTTTGATTTTATAGGAATGGTGGTGGCAACTAAACAGGTATGAACTGGTTGGATTCAATGAGAAGATGAAGAGCCAAGATAGGAGGAGAGGGAGAGTCTAAGGCATTAAAGAGCATGGGAAGTTGAAAGGAATGGAGAGAGGGGGAGTTAGGGGTGTTATGGAAGCTGAAGTGAAAATTGTGGAATCATTAAAAAACTAATAGAAAAAGAATGGAAATGAAATAATTTAGTTTATTACTAAAAAGAAAGTAATGACATGACCGTTGATGTGGCTTAACGTGAGCATAGCAATAATAAATGCTACACTTCAGCTTTTAGTATTATATAGAATATAGATAATATTTTTCTCACTTTTTTTATTATTTCACACCTACCCATATGACCCCACCAACTTTTAACCCACACCACTCACTCTTTCTTTTTCTCATTCTCCTTTCTTTTCTTTCTTCTTTCGTCTTTTTCTTCTTCTCCTTCTTCTTCTTCTTTTTCAATTTGGGTTTCACTATGGATGGTGATTTTGGATTTGCAATTTGGGTTTGATTTTGGGTGGTGGTTTTGGGCGGATTTCACCACTATTGTGAGTGGTGATTTTGGGCGAATTTCAGGTTGATTTCTTCGCTCTTGCTGCTGCTTCTTCTTCTTCCTCTTTGGCATTTTCTTCTTCTTCACTTTTGCATTTTGAGTTTGATTAGTTATATGGGTTTGATGGGATTTTTTTTTTTTTTTTTTTTTTTGTTTTTTGGAGGAGAGGGTTTGATGAATTTGGGATCTAGATTTAGAATAAATTTGAAGAATTTGATGATTTGTATAAATTTTTTGTTGGATTCAAAAAGATAGAGGAGAAAGAGAGTAGGGGGAGAGAGAGAATCAGATGAGAAAGGAGAAAGAATCGGATGAGAGAGAAAAAACAATTAAAAAATCAAATAGAAAGCTACAATAACCGTGCATATATGCACAGTTACTGTAGCACTTTTGCATTTATGCACAATTTTACACTCACCGAGAGCAACCACATCAGTTCGTGCAAATTTTCTGTCTATTTTGCAAGAAAAACCTACTTTTTTCTATTTTACACACCCATTTTTACAAAACACCCACATCAGTTTGTCTATTCTATCATTTATTTTATTTAAATAATCACTTTCCTCACTTTTTTTTAATATTTTATCTCAAACTCTCTCTCTCCACTCACAAGACTCTCTCCATTCCCACTGAAACTCTTCTCTCTAAAACTCCTCTCCATCATATTCACTCGCCGATCCAAGCACTGATACTCACTAAACCACAAGCGTCAATCTACAAGCGCTGATCCACTCTCTCTATCTCTATTATTTGTCAGTGCATGGGTGTGTTTGATTTTGTGGTGTTTGTGGTTGATTTTGTTGTTGATTTTATGGTTGATTTTTTATTTTTGTGGTTGATTTTTGATTTTGTGTCTATGGGAGTGTGTGTATTAGAGGAAGAAAGAAGATGATGAGGGAGAGAATGCGTTAGTTTTGCAGATGGAGAAGAGAGAGAGAAAAAAAGGAGCAAAATTAGAAATTATTAAAATATTAAATGCAAGAGCTGCAATAACTGTGCATATATGCACAGTTATCGTAGCAATTGTGCATTTATGCACAATTTTTCACCCACTGATGTGGGTGTTTTTTTGGTTAAAATGTGTAGAATGAATTGCTTTTTTCTATCTTGCAAGATTTTGCATAAGCTGATGTGGTTGCTCTGATGTGGGTGGTTTTTTTTTTGTCAAAATGTGTAAAATGAACTACTTTTTTTGTATTTTGCAACCACTGATGTGGTTGCTCTAAATATTTATTGTAGAATTTAATACTCTTCTTTTTGTGAGGTGAATTTTATACTATTCTACACTACTTATGTGGTGTACATTACCATAAATTTAATTAGTGAAACTTATTTTTCATTTGTGGCGAGAGTGATGAGAGAGTAACACATTACCCTTTTTTTAAACAACACGTCATTGTATTTCAAGAGTGTTGAATAATTGACTCAACAATTTTTATAACCTTGACATGATTTATTGCGATTGGTGCAATAAAAAATTGTATCAGTAATACACCAAAGTGAGATTAATGTTATTGTAAGCATTGTCAATATTTATAAATAAAGAGAAATATTAACAAATACCCTAAGAATATTGGTTTTGAGAACCATTTTTAGAAATATTTTATTGGAAATTGATAAATTAATTAATTTTTCTAACAACTTTTTATATTTCCCATGAAAGTGGTGTTAAAACTTTTCTAATTTAGTTTATTAACAATTTCCCTAAAAGCACCAGCTAACATGACTCATTTTTTTAATAGAAAGATCATCTTAATTGAAACACAACAAAATAGATAACAATAGCTATTGGCATGTGATTATGATGATAACTATGTAACGGAATCAAATTTGAAGATTGTCAATTCTTTGGATAGAGGAAGCAGATAAGACCTTGCTCACTTTTATGGCAAACTGTCACTGCTTGGCATCATCTTCTCAAGCTTTAGGTAAATAAAAGTATTGCCAACATGCCTGCGTTGTCAAAAATTTATCTTTCAACAAAGCTATCCAACTCATTTTAGGAAAATTATTAGATACTCCCGAAGTACCATAAATACGTACTCTCTTCTCTCACATTTTGGTGGGTCCCACCATGAATTTAATTAGTGGGACTCACCATTCATGTGAGAGGAGGGAGTACGTATTTATGGTACTCCGGGAGTACACAATAATTTCCCAGCATTCATTATAAATAGTAAGAGAAAAATTCATTAATAAATATTTCTTCTCAAGTTCCAAAACCAAAAGTCTTTCACATATTAGAAAAAAATTTTCTTCCCCCTAAACATAATCAGAAAAAATATATTGAACCCTGAATCTACACTGTTATTTACTTACTTCTGTGAGTATTTATATTTTAAAGCAATGCTTCCTTGAAATGAATACATTTGCATTCTAAGGCCCTTTTTCTTTTCTTCTCTCATTTCTAATCTTGTTAGACATGTTCTAATGCCTGGGCCCAATTTGTTGGATTTTCAAGAGATTTGTGTTGGATATATTTCAACAATTTACTTTTATGATTAAACAAAAAGGAACAACATTCAAATCTAAATATAAACAATAACACAAATAAATGTGATAGGCAAAAGCAATAAATAGATACTGTATATATAAGATGAAATTTGCAAATAATTAAAAACTCACAAACCAAATGAATGAAGGATGAATAATACAGATCAAGTCTTGTGTTTGACACAATCTCCTTAAAGCAGATTTCGCCCCTCACATAATTTGTAACGCTTTGAGACTCACGGACGTCTAACTCCCAGGATAAAATGATCTACAGCAAGGAGAAGAAGCACACAAGGTCCGTGTTCTACGAACTAATCTATGTCTTTTTCTCTCTCTTTGACTCAAATGCTAATGCACAAAATATTTTCTCTTTGGGAGAGTTTCTCAAAAATTGTTTTTAATGAATGATGGACTACGAATATATACGTTACTGAACAGACACACTATTTCAAAATTAACTACTGTATACAGACTTACTATCTCAAAAAATAAAATAATAAAATATTAGTATTATTTGGACAAAAGGACTCAGTCCACACATGCCTAAAGCCCAACTCATGAGCATATAAACCCATATTCTTTATCATTTTCTATGTGGAACTTAAGGATTCTCACCACTACAATATCATGTTTAAGTGAACACATTAGTAGTCAATTTCTTATTCACTCCATACTATTTTTCTAACAATTTGTTGGTACTATTTGTTTGTCGATAACACAAGGACTTTGCAGTAAAACTACTAGTGCATGAGAGACCCTTACAGCAACCCTGACTCTCATGAATTGATCCAATAAAATATTGGAAGATTTATAGGACGAACTGCCCTTTCATGAAGATGCTCCAAACCCCTTGCAACATCTAGATATATTTGAATTCTTTGTCCCCTTGCTTAGAATCAGGACAAATAGTGCTCAAGAGGCAATCCTCAATAATCAATAATGTTTTTTGGCCAAGAATTCAAAACATGAACTTGTTATCAAGAGACAAAAAAGTCGTACAACACATCACAAACTTCAAGACTGCCTTAATGAGAGCTTATCTATTTCACAACACAATGGTTTAATTAATTGAGCATACAACTCATACACTTGCTTTTAGGTAATACAATCTATATCTATACATTACTAAAAGTTGAAGTGTAGCGTTTAATACCGTTGTGCTTACGTTGCCCCATGTCAGTAGCCATGTCATTCCAATTTTTTTTTTTTTTTTGGTCCTACAATTTGAAAAAGGTTTTTGCAAATTTCAGAATTATAGTAACTCTTGCATAATAAATCCCAACCCTATAATAAATCTCAGCCCACTTCTTATTTATTTACTTCCACTATCAAGCCCAACCCAAAACCTTTTCAGTTTAAAGGAAAGGAAAAAAAAAATCGTGGAAGGAGGAAGTGTGGAACCCTGAAGGGTTTTGCGTGATATAACGTGAGGAAAGCAGAGAGACTGAAATCGTGAAGAAAAACAGAGTCTGAAATTGTGCTCCCCACCTTCCTACTCTACTGTTTCGCATTAATGGCCACCTTTCTGAGTTCCTCCCTTCCTGTCTTCCTCTCCACACGGTGTATAAATATTGACAGTGCTTGCTTCAATTGAGGTATCTCTAAATCTCAGTTCTTTTTTGCTCCATTCTTTTGCTTGATGATTTTTGTTTCCCTTATTACATTTTGTTATATGGATTGGTTTGCTGCTCGGTTTTGAATCTTTATTATTGTTCTGAGAGTTTGGGACTTTGACGGAGATATAATTGATTAATTGAGAAACAAAGAGAGATAGAAAAGCCCAGGAAAATTGATCGGATATGGACTCTTTAAAGATTATCTATATCTTTGTGTTGTGCTTTGGCAAATTGATTGATAGCTACTATCATAGGTGGTCCGCTCTTTAAGTCTTATCTATATCGAATACAGAATGTGCTTTGGCAAAACATTGTATACTTTCCTTCTTACCGTTTTTCTTTTCTGTGTCTTATTTTTTATGCTAAAGGTAGGTTTTAATTTATGAAATAAGCTATAGTTGGATTGGTACCCAATTAGTTGTGGTGAAACTGTACTTTTGGCTTAGGTGGTATTCCTGTATCTTCTTAGTTTGATTTTCAATATTTATGTAGTTTTGTATAGTGCTTTATTTCCCTTTGTACACTCTGTTTACCTGGCTTTTTTTCTTTTTTTTTTGCTATGCCTCTTTTTCATTTCCAATAAAGTTTTACATCTACCGATCCAAAAAAAAAAAAAAAACCAATGATGGAGCTAACTCAACTAAGTCCAATCCCTGACTCGGGTGTGTTTACAAGGATAGGAGAGGAGAGGAAAGATGAGGAATGGGGTGGGGAGTTACCCTTCCCCTATTTGGATGTTTTAAGGGAGAGAGGATTTGAGGGGATTTCATAATATCATGAGTTGAAGCTGATCTTCTTTTAGACTTTGTTTGAATGGACAAATACTTTGGGTGTTCTTACTTTATTGATTTGTGGTTGAAAGCCACTACAATTGGGAGTTTAGCCATGCCCACTTCCAAAGTAGTATCGTAGTTGTGGATTGCTCAGGGAAGAAGCTGAAAGCATTACTGCTTAAAGTGAAATCATAGCACCCTGAAAGCTTGGATTATATTTATGGTCATTGAAAGTATAAAACATTGTCTTTTTGCCATTCATATAAAATCATAACTTTTTTGTTCTTTTGTTAATTACTTTATATATTGATTAGCTGTTAAGGTGCGCTAAAAACTTGTTGTGAAATTTTAAAGTACTCGCAAGTGTACAAACTGTACCGAAATATAGTTTGACAAGAACGAGGTCAAACACACCGGGACTTGAATGAACGTAGGAAAATTAATCAAATCTTAACCAAATTAATCCTAATCTAGTTTAATAAAAATTGGTTGTTTGCAATTAAATATACTAAGCAAATAATTAAACTAAGCAATGATATAATATAAAGCAGTAAAGAGATGTAAACAATCTAGAGAAAAAGAATTAAGGTTTTGGAATCCGCCTTGTAAGTCATATCACATATATTTATGATCATTAATTTTTCCCAACCCACTACATGATAATCTAGAAATCAATCTTGCTATCATGGAAAATATTCTAATTAAAATCCTTATTTTTAAAAATCAAAAGCATGTTCTTCTTCACTTCTTAAGTATAAGATCAAATCATCAATTGTATCCGTAGCCAAACAAATCACAAGATATATCCAATTCTAAAAATCAAATCATAAATTGTATCCATTGACAAAAAAATCACAAGCGATATCAAATTTTATAATCAAGAATTAATAAACCAAGCATTCAATTAATTAAGATAAATCCTAAATCATGAGAAAAATATGATTGAACTCATATCTAGAATCCCATCTTAGTCAATTGATATGAAGCAAGAACAATTTAAATCATTAAAGAACAACTATTGTGGGAAAAATAAAATCATATAAATATTACTGATAATCCTTAACATGGTTTCATCCTTAACCCTAATTATAAATTTAGCTACTCATAGTAATTGAAAAAAAAATACAAAAAAAAAATACTAAGCATCAAACTAGACAAATATATAAAACTAACTGTCATGGAAGAGGTACCGCAGTTCTCTATACATTCAGCCCTCAACCCTAGCACTAGCCTCCCTGAATTTTGCCCTAAAGAGCCTTTAAATAGGTCAAGGAATCCTATTACAAGTTGAATTTTCATTTGAAGAAAATCCCAGATTTTTAGGCTTCACTTAACCAATGATTTTGGCCCATTTAATGTAACTACAAAGTTGTAGCCCTTTAAGTTAAATTTCCAGCTTAACTTGAATCATCTCAATTGGACATCTAAGCCGAAAGTTATGCTAAAAATACTAACTGATGTACAGGTTGAAATCCTAATTTGAATTAGACTTGGATTTGATGCAAATTTCCCTTGATTCCTTGCTCCAAGTGGATTTAAATTTAATTGGGTTGGCCTTTTTTAACTTCGTCATGGCCCTTGTAAAAGTAAAGTCCATTAGCTTTCTTCTTTGCACAAATCCACTTATTTAATTCCATTCTCCTACAAAAGACAAATTCACGCAATAAAATTCAATTAAGCAAAAAATTGATTATTCAACATTATTCTAAATCCAAATATAAAATGCATGAATTAACTCAAAATAAGTATGATAATGCTTTCTAACAATGATATAAATATGCAAAATTAAGCTATTATCAATGCACATTAGCTGTCAAACACAATACTAGATCTTAGTAAAATTGATGAACCTACTTTACTGTGAGACCCAGCTGATATGGATTTTATATTTTTATTGAATTAGTTCTCCAAATTTGTGCTTAGTGCTTATTAGGCAGAATTTGGTTATATAGATGATTCACGAAAATCCTTAATTGTAATTTGAGATGTGACTAACATTTTTCTTGGACTGTGATAAATGGTATTGAAAATTTTATTTTGTAGATGATGCAAAGACACATTTATTTATTCATTTAAGGATCCATATGAGAATTTGTTTGGGAGTTTTTCAGACATTACCATCATCTTCATTCTTCATTGTCAATTTTTTTTTTTTTAAATAATACAATTGTTATACTAAGTGAGGGAGGGAGATTCGAACCTTTGTTTTTCACTTTTATGAGATCAGATATTCTCTCTAAGTTACAAAGCTCTTAGCATTTTTCACTATCAGTTAACATCTTTGAAAGACAAAAAAGGAAAAGCCCAATACATTTCTGAACCTGTCCTATAATATTAGAACATAAAAGACTATAATTTAAACCAAGCAGGAAGGCCAAGTGAGTGTACTGTGTAGTGTGGACCACTATGGAACTGTTCAAAATTAGACAACTTCATTGTTTTGCATGCAGCAACTATAAGTAATATTTATGCATGTTTTGGCATAATCAAAGCTACCCTGAGATTTCATTTGGAAGGAGAATTTTTTTAAAAAAAATTGCTAAGTGTGCTTCTTTCAGTTTTCTTTTAGAGTTCTCACATGTCCTATTAAGCATTTCGTTAACTTTGGTACAAATTTTTCATGTTTACTTAAAGTGAGAGAAAATCTTTTATTTGAAATGGTTGAGATTTAAGGAGCTATTGTTGCCATTGATATCAATGACGATCTCTCCTAATTTTTGCTGCATCAATATTGGTAATCTAAAACTTGACCAGTTTGTGTTTTTAAATTAACCTTACTTCCTATAGAAAAGATGGTTTTTAATCTATTTTATATATTTATTTTATTTTGTTGAAGTGTTTGAGTTTGATTTAAACATTTTTCTTCTATCTTTCTATGTCTAACTTCAAAGGTGCAATGAGAGTTAAAGATGTGTACATCGTTTTCAGAATTACTTATAATGAGTGAAACATAGAAGAGTGAGTTTATCTTCATTCCCATGAAGTTCTCTTTTCTCCTCCATTTGATGTTATTAGTTTTAGAACTAATCCCATTTAAATTTGATGATTTGTCTACACAAATCCGATGGACTATTTTGTGCGTTTTTACAGATCTTGACTCAATATTGTTCAAAATCCTAAATTCCTTGATGTGTGCTCTAGCAAATTTTAATTTGAAAGTCAGATTACTTTGAAATTTTCATAGGATTTACTAAGATATTCAAGTTTATTATCTATGTCCCTTCCCATTTCACACTTTTTTTTTTGGTGAATGATCTTAATCTATCTAGCACACTGTTGTTGACTACAAGTATTTTTTACATGGGCTGCCAGTGGACTCTGATTATCACAATTGGGTATTATCTTAAAAACACTCTCTTTCTTTTTGTATCATTGTGTGCAAGTTTGTATTTAAAAAAAAAAAAAAAATTTGGTTTGGTTATTAAAAAAGTGTAGGGATATAATACATATGATAAGTTTTGGATTTTTATTTAGTATGTTCGGGATTCAAGCATCTTTATATAGTTGTTTGGGCTAAAGTTTAACAGGGATGGTGAAGGCTCAGTGTGCTAGGATGATGCCTTTGAGAAGAGGTGATGGATTCCTAAAAAAATGAGAAGCTGACAGTTTACAACTTTACATTAAGCAACATGGCATTTGGAATTGGAGTTAGAATCCAAAACCTTATGATAGGAAACATGTAAGTATTCAATTTCAATGAATAAAAACTCAAATCATAAAATTTTCATGGTTGTTTGCAGTTGTTCCTCTGAATGATTATTTGATTTAAAGTTTTCTTTCAATCTTTTCTTTTAGGTTTGGTAAGGTCTGGGAAGAGTCATTCACTTATCCAAAAAAGGTCTAGGAAGAGTTGGAGACTTTTTTGGATGAATTATGTGGAAACTTTTGCAAATAAGAGGAAACTATACTCAAGCTTTACAAAGTTTTATTCATTTGAAAACTATTTTATCAAATTTAGTTAGTTAAATTCTGATTAAGATGAATGGATAATTCAAAACAATGAGTACACTTATTTTTTATTTGTTCCTTTTAAATGTTGTTACACCCAGTATATTTATATATTGATTGCTGCATCATTATTAAGTGATAAAAGTCTTTCTAGGTATCATTTGGCTGCCACATCTATAAAACCCTAAAACTTAATACCACATGCAAAACATGTATAATCTTCAACATCAATGATTAAAGCTTGCAAGGTGTTCCATAATTATTATGAAGTTAGCAGAAAACTTGGTAAAATTGTTGATGTTTGTTTAGGTTTTGTGCAAATGTGATTTTTACTTGATATCGCTTGCTAAAAACGAATGGGAGGATTGCCTTTGTTATTGTAGTGGTTCATCTTGAATTGGCTTGAGTTTTCACTTTTTATTTTATTTTTCAAATATTATTAAAACTATGATGGTTCATGTAAAATTAAAAAACTTTAATGTATAAACTATACTTTCATAAGATTTTTCCGTGCATCGCACAGGTTAGCGACTAGTTATTAAATAAAAGGTGCCCCCAGATGTGGAAGAAAACTCTACCTGGGAATCAATAAGGTGAATAAATATTCATCCATAAACAATACAATATTGCTTCAAAATGTAAAAAATAAAAACCCCTAACAAACATAATTGAACCACTACATAAAGATAACTTCAAATTCATTTCAATGTAGCCCACATCACTTGGTATCCATAATGATTTTAAATAAACCCAGAAGTTTAATTCCTTCATTAGAGACTATATAATTACACAAAACATTTAAGCCCCTCCACTTCCACCTCCATCATTTTTTTGTTCAATTGGTCAATACAATAATGTGTTCAAATCTAATTTGGGAAACCTAATATAATGCCCCACTAAGAAATAGGAAAATAAAAGCATACTTTGAGGGTACTATAAATAGAATTAAAAGCATGAACTTGGAATCATGGAAACACAAATGCCCAACAACACATCAAAAACTTCAAGACTGCTGTGACGGTTCGATTCATCTGACATACAGCTTAAACCTACTTAGGTGATACATTTATAAAATCAAGGATGCCCCTAAATGTGGAACAAAACTCAACATGGGGGAAAATAAGGTGGAAAAATTAATATTCATCTATAAACAATTTGATATGGCTTTAAATTTTTTAAATGCAGAAATAGTAACCTTGCAAACATAAACTAACCACAAAATAAAGATAGCTTCTAATTCATGTTGCTAAGGTGGACAAATTAATATTCATCTACACAAGTATTTGCATCCTTAACAGTGTGATGGGGAGCTCTACCATACCAAGTCAGTGAAATCAAAGTCTACTTCAGCATTTGTTTCTAGTTCCATAATCATGTTTCTTATACTCCTGTTGCAAGCCAATAATCAACCAGTTTATACTCCTCCTCCTCCTCCTCCTCCTACTCCTACTCCTCCTTTTCTCCTTCTTCCTTTCCTTCTCAACCTCTACCCTTTCTCTGTTGAGCTTCAGAGTACAAAAGAAAAACAGTCATTTTGGTATAAGCTAAACAAGTAGTCAAGAAAAAAAGTAGTATCAAGCTAAGTCCTTGATTCCCATAATTTAGTAACTCCAAAGACGTAAGCCTTAGCAACATGTATTGACAATAGTTTCATAAATATTCCTTAATTTAAAAATAACAACATATGCTTCCTTTTCAGAAGATGCATTCCCTCTTAAGCAATATTCATTATTCAGTTTTTTCCCTGTCACCTTAGAATGATATTTCTGTCAACTAAATAGTTTCCAAAAACTCCTTAAGCATAACCGTCTCCTAATTTAGGACTAGTTACTATTACTTCAAATTCAAGAAGATTAATTGTCCAAGTTTCTACCATTATTCATTGTTAGAGACATATTTATGTAATTGACTAATTTTTTGACAAAACACACTTTACTTGTAATTGGGTAGATCTAGGATGGGTTTAATACTTCAAGAAACAAGTGTTCAAGTCAAGTATTGAAGTCATGCAAGTCTGACCAAGAAACAAGTGAAGGAAGTGCTATTCATTCAAAACTCAACAAAAGTCTCGACAGAATCCTTTCTATTAAGAATTACTGCTGAAGCTCCATAGAAGCTCGACACAAGCTGTATCTGTCGAGAATTATGAAATCAGGTTTTCTAGATCTGATTACACGTATATTCTTGAGTATTTGTGTAGGGTTTCTTTTTTTATAACCCTAGACATATATAAGGATTATTTTAAGAGCCGTCACAAGTGATCAAAGGTGATGCAGAGTGATAATACATGCATATTGTGACTGGAGGCGCTCTAGTTCATCATATTCTTTATAGAAGCTACTGCGTCTTTGCGCCAAGAGTTTTGTGACCAAGGAGATTCCTGATCTTCATTGTTGATGAACTAAAGAACTTTACAGCCAACATTCTTCCTCAAGTTGGTGTGTTAATCACGTACTGAGATCTGTGCATCATTGGTTAGTCACGTACTGGGATTCGTGCATTGAACGAAGAGATTACCTCTACAATACAAGTCCAATTGGGTATTGGGGTTCAACTGTAGGTTGGTATTGAGTACTGGGATTACTTATACTTGTAACCATTTGTGATTGATAACAGTGGATTCTCGGGAGTGATAACCTTAAATTCACCCAGTGGGGTTTTGCCTTGGTGGTTTTCCCATTCGTAAACAAATCACCTATGTCAAATTTATTCTCCACTGCATTTAGTTTAGTTGGTGATTTGTTTGTGCTACCACACTATTGCATGTTAAATTGACTTAATTAATTAACTTAGGTAATTAATTAATTAATTAATTTGTCAAATGGGTTGATTCATTTTTGCCCTATTAAGTGGTATCAGAGCGAGCACACTCTAATTATGTTTAATCTTTGTTGTGTGATCTATTGACCCCTATTTGTTATGAATAGAGGACAATCTCTTATTATACCTCCTTTATTTGATGGCACTAACTATGCATACTGGAAAGTAAGCATGAGAGATTTCTTGCAGTGTTTAGATGAAAAAGTGTGGTAAGTTGTGGGATTGGCTGGACTAAGCCAAAGGAAGCGCCAGTTGATTGGTATGAGGCCAAGATCAAGGTGGCAAACTTCAACAGTAAAGCATTGAATGCCCTATTCAATGCGGTCACGAATGAGGAGTTTAAGAAAATATCCTCCTTTATTTGATGGCACTAACTATGCATACTGGAAAGTACGCATGAGAGCTTTCTTGCAGTGTTTAGATGAAAAAGTGTGGTAAGCTATGGGATTGGCTAGACTAAGCCAAAGGAAGCGCTAGTTGATTGGTATGAGGCCAAGATCAAGGCGGCGAACTTCAACAGTAGAGCATTGAATGCCCTATTCAATGCGGTCACGAATGAGGAGTTTAAGAAAATATCCTCGATAGAAACTACAAAGGAAGCATGGACCATTCTCCAAACGACCTATGAGGGCCATTAAAGATTCCAAACTTCAAAAGCTTACTACGAGCTTTGAAGAGATTAAGATGGAGGATGATGAGTCGTTTGATGAGTTCTATGCCAAGCTAAAGAACATAGTCAACTCAGCCTTCAATCTTGGAGAACAGATTCCCAAACCCAAGATTGTGAGAAAGGTGCTCAGATCTCTGCCTGGGAGATTCCATGCCAAGATCACTAACATTGAAGAATCAAAGGACATTGACAAAATTCCTTTGATGGGGCTGGTTGGCAACTTATAAACCTATGAATTGGGTTTGACTAGAATTAGGAAAAGAAGAAAAAGTAAAAGCATGGCACTGAAGGCCAAAAGCAATGAGACTAATGAGTCTTCTGATGATGAAGATTCTAAGATGAAGTCCTACATCACTAGGCAATTCAAGAAGTTCATGAAGAATGCCAATGTGAAAGGGTTCGATAAGGATCGTAAGCAATCCAGTTCTTCACAATTCAAAAGTCAAGACAGAGGAAAGAAGGATGGTAAGGATGGTGGTCAATACACTATCCCCTCCGAACCAAAGTGTTTCGGATGTCAAGGTTGTGGACACATGAAACAAGAATACCCAACATATCTCAAGTCAATTGGGAAAAGCAAGGCTCTTATTACTACCTTGAGTGACACCGAGCCTGAGATTGGGTCAGATGATAGTGATGACGAGAGAATCTTGAGTGCCTTCACTGCCACAATGGATCCTACTAAAGGGATCGTAGAAGCAGTAGATGAAGAAAAGGACTTGGTGGAATCAAAATTTGAGAAACGATCAAGATGACATCCATACAGCCTATGCTAAGTTGTATAAGGTTTCCGAGAAGTATGAGAAATTGTATAGGCTGGCAACCAAGAAGCTCAGTAATGTGGAGCTAGATCGAAAAGAGCTCTCTAAAAGGTTGATGAAGCAAATCAAACCATTGGAGCACTGCAGTTTGAGAACAATTTCTTGGCTGAAAGGACCAAAAAGCTTGAAGCAAAGCTGTTTCAAGTTAGAGCCCGATTGGAGAGGACTTCCAGTGCAAAGCTCGATGAGATGCTAAGCTTTCAAAAAGCTGCTTCTGATAAAACCGGTTTGGAGTATGATTTCTCTTCTCCTAATATTGCCTCCTCTAGTACAACTGTGTTTGTCTCACTTACTGATAATGTTAATTCTGAGAACAATGAATCTAAAACTGAAATAGCTAGTGAGAACTTAAACATGGGTAAATCTATCATAGGAGCACCCCCTAAGGTTGAAAAGAAAGAGACTAGAAACCCTAGGAATAAGAAGGACAAAAATAAAAAGTCTCAACAAAAGAAGCCGCATTTCTGTCATCAATGTGGAGCTTCAAGGCGTATTCGTCCAAATTGATATAAGTGGTTAGCCACTCAACAAAGCAATTGTATGCTCTCATCTGGAAACCAGAATAAATTTCCATCCTCTCTTGCTCCTCTTAGAGATCTTCTCAATGCCCTCATGTTCCTTTCGAACTTGAACAGTTTCAATTCTTCCCCCTCACCTCCAGATCAAAGGTTTGCGCAAAAGAAAGGTTCTTCCAACGTGTGGAAGGAAAAAAGTTCAAAGTAATTCAGTCACTTTTTCTCTCTCTCTCCTTTTATGTTTTTGCATTACTTGTTTGTTTTGCTTTCTTGTTATTAAGTCAGTTTAGTTTTATGCTTTGTGTGTTTCTTTCATGTTTTTGTTTTGGCTGTTTTTAGTTTTGCTTTATTTTATTTTCATAAAAAAATTGAAAATTCAGAAAAATACAAAACAGTGTGTGTATGTGTATATTGGTGCTTACCTTGGATGGCCTTTGAAACAAAGTTTTGTGGCTTAGATGAGCATCTCTAGCATAACTAAGCAAGTGAGCTTTGTGGCTCGTATTTGTGATGAGTACGATTAAAATTGTCTCTTATATTTCATACTTATATCACTTTTTTTGACAGGAAGGACTACAAAATCTTAAGAGAAAAGCATAAATAACCATCTCACCACTAAAGCCCGCCAATCATGAATAACATCTGTGTACTTAGGCACAGAAAAATTGGGATGTTTTAGCTTACATAAATGGGTATTTCTTTTCTCTCTTATATGCCCATGCATGCTATACTTAAAAAGAAAAATATCCAAAGAAAAATAAAAGCAAAAAGAAT
This sequence comes from Quercus agrifolia, assembly GCA_029955455.1. Taxonomy (NCBI): domain Eukaryota; kingdom Viridiplantae; phylum Streptophyta; class Magnoliopsida; order Fagales; family Fagaceae; genus Quercus; species Quercus agrifolia. Next base: position 6,116,941 of record JARQAD010000010.1, on the reverse strand, counting down.
CAAAATGTTTTTAATATGATTTCAAGCGTGTTTCTAGGAGATGTGGGAGTTATAGGATGTACCTCGAAGTTGATAGTCCCCATCAAGGAGTTATGATTGTGTGTGAGTGTATTTGATTTTCTCATATCTCAAATCGTCATAATATGAGACATTTATGCACTCTTGCCAAGTTTTCACATAGAAAACGCAAAAATTCTTTGCTACTTTTGATACATGTGCAGGTACAATGTAATTTGGCCATCACAAGGAATACATGTGTTGATATATGCTCACTAATCTGTCTTAACTTGTTTTTGAAACATAAAATTGGTTAGACTGATTTTGTGTGTGTGTGTGTGTGTGTTTTGGATCTATGAATGCTTTGCATGTATGTTGAGAGATGTTTTGAGAGCTTAACATGTTGATTAGATCTTTGGTTGAGTAGCTTGCTTGTTGCATCCATCTTTATGTGTTTTTTCCTTGCTTGTTGCATCCATCTTTGTGTGTTTTTCCCCTTTGAGAAACTCCTTTTTCTTCTAGTTTGACAGCTTCTCGACAAATTCATTTCTATCGAGCCCTTCTTTCTTTTTCTCGATAGAAACCTCAATTGATCCTTAATCTATTGAAGAAAATTTCTTTGCTCTCTGTCTGCCCGATAGCTTCTCAACAACTTCTCGATCCATCGAGATTTTTGGGTTTCTTCTCGATAGAATCTCGACAACTTCTTAGATCCATCGAGACAAAATTCCTTGCTTTCTGTCTGCTCGATAGATTCTCGATCCATCGAGCTCTTTATTTTGCCATCGACAAATCCTCGACAGCACCTCGACAGATTCATTTCTGTCAAGATTTAGTGCTAGATAGATCTTCGACAAAAACTTCGATCCATCGAGATCCCTCGAGCTGCGTTTTCTATATATAGCTAAGGCGCGAATTAGATCTCACTTTTCTCATTCTCTCTCGACAGAAAATCATTTTCCCTCACTCTAAACACTTCTCTTTCACTCATATCTCACTACCCACGTGATTTTTGGCCTATATCAAGCTCAAATCACTTGGTATGTGTTCTTATTCTCTTCATGTACATGCATTCATGCATTTTTTACCTAGGTTTTGGGGTTTTTGAAAATTTTTGGGGTTTTTGAGTTATTTGTGAAATTTTTGGGTAAGGTGTTGTTGATTTAGTGTTATATGCTCATGCATTGCATTCTTATTGCATTATAACAAGGTTTCATGCATTTTAGATGTGTGATTGATTATTATTGAATGTGTGCTAGTAGGTTTGGATTGGGCTTTTACCCATGATGCTTTTTAAATTTTTCACGTCACATGTTCATGCATTTTTCATGCATACGTTGTTTCTGTTTCTTTCTATTCTTTGTTTCTGTATTGTGATGTGTTCTGTTCACTTTCTCTCTCTGTCTCTCTCTCTCTCTCATAGACTGCGATATGGCACCCAAAGCGCAAAAATCCACTCCGGGCCAGAATCCTGTTTAAGGTTCCGGTTCTTCTTCTTCTGATCCTATCCCTCCCCTTCATGTTCGGTTCAGTGATGAGAAGGCCCGTAAGGACTCTCTCTCTCTCGAATAGATTGCACTATGGCACCCAAAGCGCAAAAATCCACTCTGGGCTGGAATCCTCTTCAAGGTTCCGGTTCTTCTTCTTCTGATCCTATCCCTCCCCTTCACGTTCGGTTCCATGATGAGAAGGCCCATAAGGACTTCTTGGAGAACTTTCAGAAATGTGGCATTCATCCGGAGCGTCGTGTTATCCTGTCAAATTTTGCCGACACTCCTCTCCCCTCTGTCATTCGGACTCGGGGCAGGGAATCTCTACTTAAGAGACCCATGAGGTGTCCCATCGTGTTTATACATGAGTTTGACTCCAATATTCATGGTATCAATACCTCTGTACCTCGGTTTGCCACTACATTTCAAGGTACACATACCGTAGTTACCCCAGATCTTATATCCAAGGTACTACACATTCCGAGGGTAACGCATCCTAACTACCCTAGTGTGAACGTCTTCAAACTGTATCCAGAGACGAGCTTCTGTCTCACTTTTGTGAGACACCTTCCATATGGGCTGGTAAGCAAAACACCCTATGCTCGGGCTTTGCCAAAGGCCCAAGGTTCCTTAACATGGTGATGACATTTACTCTTACTCCTTTGTCTTACTATAAATCACTGAGGCTCGTGCTCGCTTTCTTTTGTCTCTTCTTGAAGATCTTTCTATAAACTTTCCCTCTCACTTCATCACATCTGTTCTAAATGTGTATCAGGATACCGCTACCCATGATAAGCTCATATTTCCTTTAGCTATCACGCGGATCCTCTAACACTTCTCCATCCCCATTCCTGACTCTCCTTACTTCACCATCATAGGTGCCCGCCAGTTCTGTTCGGCAGAGCGAGGCCCAGCTTCGATCGAAACGGCCATGAATGGAGAAAGACGATCCTACATCTCCTACGACTCCCTCTTCCTTGGTTCCTTCCACCTCTGCTCCTTCTTCTTCAGCAGCTGGTGTGACCCTGGAGGCCATCATGGCGCAGCTTCAGCGGATGGAGGCTGATTTTGGTGCTCGTCTTGACTATCTCACCAATAAGATGTGTCAGATAAACACCCGAGTCAATCACATTGCCCGTCGACAGTCTCGCCATAGTGGTTGCGCTCCCTCTCCATCTCCTTCTCCAGAGGCCTCGGCTTATGAGGATGATGATGTTGGTGATGATAAGGACAATGCTAGCTCTTCTGGTGATGACGAGATGACAACCTCTCGGTGACTTACCCTTTGTCATTCGTGACAAAAAGGGGGAGTAGTTTTGGATGAAAGTAGTTTTATATTTAGGGGGAGAGTTAGTATAGGACATTTTTTTTATAGGGGGAGTGTATATAGTTTTTGATGGATGTAGTAGGGATCTTATGTACTTTTCTTTTCTTATTTTTACATTATCCTCTTGTACACCGGTCTTGTGACCATTTTTGACATACATTGTACTTATCTTTTCATATATATATGATAATGATGTATGTTTCTTCACCTATCTCTACATGTGTTGTTTCTTTTCTCTCTTTATACACATATTTCTTTATATATGCAATCTTTATTTCTAGTTCACACATAATGCCTTGATGAGTTTCGTTTAAGTGTTTTAGAAAGACAGATTGTGAAAGTCTTCCACGCCATGAATTCTCTTCTTGTAAAGTTTTTCAAGAGTTTATGTTAGGGTTAGATTTATTTGTATTTCAACAAGTGGTTATGAGTTTATTGATTTAAGACTTCTCTCATGATTCATTTGTTTACTGTGATTTTGTCATGGATTGCTAAAGGGGGAGATTATTAGGAACATATTTATGTAATTGGATAATCTTTTGACAAAACGCACTTTATTGTAATTGGGTAGATCTAGGATGGGTTTAGTACTTCAAGAAACAAGTGTTCAAGTCAAGTACTGAAGCCATGCAAGTTTGACCAAGAAATAAGTGAAGGAAGTGCTGTTCATTAAAGCTTGACAGAAGTCTCGACAGAATCCTTTCTATCGAGAATTACTACTAAAGCTCGACATAAATTGTATCTGTCAAGAATTATAAAATCAGGTTTTCCAAATCTGATTACACGCATATTCTTGAGTATTTGTATAGGGGTTCTTTTCTCACAATCCTAGACATATATAAGGATTACACACATATTGTGACCGAAGGCAGAGTTTGCTCTAGTTCATCATATTCTCTGTAGAAGCTACTGCGTCTTTGCGCCAAGGGTTTTGTGACCAAGGAGATTTCTAATCTTCATTGTTGATGAACTAAAGAACTTTGCAACCAACATTCTTCCTCAAGTTGGTGTGTTAGTCACGTACTGGGATCCGTACATCATTGGTTAGTCACGTACTGGGATTCGTGCATTGAACAGAGAGATTGCCGCTACAATACTTGTCCAATTGGATATTGGGGTAAGGATTCAATGGTAGGTTGGTATTGGGTACTAGGATTCCTTATACTTGTAACTGCTTGTGATTGATAATAGTGGATTCTCAGGAATGATGATCTTAAATTCACCCAGTAGGATTTTGTCTCGGTAGTTTTTCCCATTCATAAACAAATCACCTGTGTCAAATTTATTTTCTGCTGCATTTAGTTTAGTTGGTGATTTGTTTGTGCTACCATGCTATTGCATGTTAAATTGACATGATTAGTTAACTTGGATAATTAATTAATTAATTATCCAAAGGGGTCAATCCATTTTTGCCCTATCATTCATGCTATGAACAAAAAAGCTATTAAAGCAAAGAGTTCATGGTAATATATAAAATTGAGAATTCTATCTTTAATTGTTACATTATGCTACTACTCTTAAAGTTTTTTCTAATTAGGGCCGCTCAACCATGTTTTACCAATGAAATTTCCTATAAATGTCACCTAGATTCTCATCAGTTATTGTTCTTTTTTCTGCTTACAACAAGTGGGGAGAGGACATTCGAACCTAAGTTCTCCCATGGGAATGACCTGATAGTGTCATTGAACCACAAGGCTCTATCTCATTAATTATTCCATAAAGAATACATGCAATTACACAAACAATATTATTATTATATTCTATCTTGCCACCTCCTTATGCAAGATAAATGCCACAAATAGCATCGCTTTGATATCAATGACATTCGAATTACCATTATAGAAAATTATGATGCAGAGCTTTTATGAGTGTAAATTCACTGATTTAATAGGACTAGGTTTATCTCTACAACAATATTTTCATTAGTACATTTTACTTGTATCTATAACTAGAACGCTTATAAACCCATTACCCAAGCAAATAAATTTATATTTAATTGATCCAAGATCTCTGATTAAATTGTTGTTTCAATAAGCATCCTTAATATTATTATGCCTTATGAGGACTCGAACCTTCACGATTTTCAATCTTATGTGTCTACCATTTCACCACCAAGTTATCTTGAAAGTAAATCCTATTCCATGAAGCATAAATTGAAATTCTTTCCTAAGTTTCTATGAAAATCATTAATAAAGGTCCTAAACAAACACCCTTTTAGGACTTTAAAGCTTCAAAATTAGAACTATTAAGCAACAGCTGCAACTCCCGACTAAAAAAGTAAAGTCCATTAAAGCAGCAGTTGAAGCATCAGCAGCTAATTGGGTTTTGGATCTTAGATAATATCTACATATAGCCACCTGATAAATAACCTAAAAATCACCTTTCTTTCGTGATTGGTCTTTTCAACTCTTTTTCTGACACGTCTTGAAAATAAATGCTCCTGACGAAAACAAAAGTTTCAGAAGTTAATGACAAAAGTGAGAATAAAAAATATCAAATTGAGCAGTTTAAGTACTCTATGAATTTACAAATACTTACTTATAGGCATGATTATCACCAAATGGTCCCTTCAAAAACAACAACTCAGAAATGCTACAGCCAAAAGGAATTTCTGCATTTATATCTACTGCAAAAGCCCTGATAATGGCATCAACCATGCAAGAATAAACACCAGGAAATCTTTCTGTAATAATTGGTTCAACTTCTGAATGCAAGGGTAGGGATTCCAGTTTAGGTTTCTCTGACTGTACTCTAATCTGTTAAAAAAAAAAAAAAAACCACATACAACAACAAAAAATTCGAAAGAGGAACAAAAGTTTAATAATAACCTAGCTAATTCTACATATTTGGTAGAATGAGTTTGTATACTATCAGAGAATAGATGATAATAAATGTAAAAGAAAGCTAGATGTTGTTGCGGAAGAAAGTCAAGAAGAAAGGAAGCAAGTCAAATATCTAACTTCTTGCAATACGACAGTAGCTTTAGTTGTATAGATAAAATCTACAAGCCGTTTAGTGTTAGTATTAGTCAGTTAGTTATGTTATTAGCCACATGTCTGTTTGTTAGTGTCTGTTTTTGCAGTTAGTTAGAGAAGGAATTCACATAGATTGGAGCTGAATTAGGGACTTAGAGGCAGTTAACCTAATTTATTTGTATAAATACTTTCCATGTACATGTTATTCATTATTGCAATACAAGATACTTTTTCATCAAACTTTTTTTTTTTTTTTTGAAACTGAAACTTGAATTTCAATAAACTGAAATGGAAACACAACAGAGCACAACAAAGAGGCAGAGCACGCCACAAAGAAAAGAAAAAAACAGGGCAGGCTAACACTTAGCTCTATCTACCAGCAGCACCTGCCTAATAATAGGCGGCTCAACTCCTACCCAATGCTGAGAAAAGCCCGAGGACTTCGCTAACTGGGCCAACTCGTGCGCAGCTCTGTTGTAGTCCCTTTTCAGATGATGAATTTTCCAGCTCCTAAAGAAGCGCAGCAGCTCTACCAAACCATGAATGACCATCCCAAACTCACCATTGTCATTGCTTTGATTAATAGCATCAACCACCACACAAGCATCAGACTCCACAATAATTCGATGAAGCTCCATCTCCTTAGCCATTCGAATCCCCTCCTCCACTGCCAAAGCTTCAGTAACAGCTGCCCCATAAGCTCCATTCAAGACTTTGCAAGCCGCAGCAACAACCAGCCCCCTGCAGTCTCGAATAACCACTCCCACTGATGAACAACCTCCATTGCTAGCCGTGGCACCATCAACATTAATTTTATAAACATCCGGAGGAGGCGCTGCCCACCCCACATCATCACCTATTTGTTGCTGAACCTTACAACACAGAGCAGCGTTCTTGAAATCCACATGAGTACGAACTGCCAAATTCCAGATTTGAGAGTGAGGGCTGCAAATAGACTCATGAACTACTTGATTTCGGTTGTACCAAACAGCCCAAGCTGTGACAAAGAGAGTCTCAAGGTCATTTGGGCAGCCAGCATCTAAAATTTCTAGTGCTAAATCCACAAAACTCATATTTACAGCCAGCAAATTGATTGGACAATTCTGCCAATTCCACCAAACCTCACTAATTTTATTACAAAAAATTAAGGCATGGCTAGTACTCTCAACACACTTCCCACACAAAGGACAGTCAGCCCCCACATTTATACCCCTTTTTACCAAGTTCAGTCTAGTAGGCAGCCCCTCAATACAAGCCCTCCACGCAAAAATTCTGACTTTGGCAGGAAGCTTAAGTTGCCAAACCTTCTTCCATAATCGAGTCCTAGAATCCCCACTTGAGCTCTCTCCCTCCTCTGAACAATCCACAATAGGCAACGCAATATAATATGCACTTCTAACATTAAATACTCCACGCTTGTTTCCTACCCAAACTATGCTATCATCCGGCAAGTTATAGCTAAGGGGAATGTTAATGATGGATTCAGCTTCAAAAGGAAGAAAGAACCTCTTAACCATCTCCACCTTCCAATGTCTTGTATCTTCATCAATTAGCGAGGAAACCATCGGAAAATCTCCAATATCTTGTGGGGGGGAGCAAACCTTGAAGGTAGTTGGGCTAGGCAGCCATTTGTCTTCCCATATGTGAATTAACTTCCCATTTCCAACCCTCCACCTTATACCCCTCCGAACAACTTCCAAACTATTAAAAATGCTTCTCCAAGCATAAGAAGGGCTACATCCAAGCTTTGCACCCAAGATATCACTAAAAGGAAAATATTTGGCCTTATAAATTCTTGAGATCAAGGAGTTTGGGTTCGTCAAAATCCGCCACGCCTGCTTTGCGAGCATTGCCAAATTGAAGGCTTGTAAGTTTCGAAATCCCATCCCACCATCAGATTTTGATTTACACATTTTCCTCCAGCTAACCCAAGCCATTTTCGCTTCTTGATCTTTCTGCCCCCACCAAAAATTCCTTTCCATTCTTTCTAAATCTTCACAAAGTCCTTTTGGGAGTTGGAAGCAACTCATAGTATAGGTAGGAATAGCCTGGGTGACCGCTTTAATCAACACTTCTTTTCCCCCTACCGAAAGCATTCTTTCTTTCCAACCAGAGAGCTTTTTCCCCACCTTCTCCTTAATTTCAGCAAACACCTGATTTTTTGACTTTCCAATTATCGATGGGAGCCCAAGATATTTTCCTTGCCTTAATTCCTCTATAGGCCCTAAAATTTCCAAGATCTCTCTTCTTGTTTCAACCGGGGTATTTTGGCTAAAGGTCACCGAAGACTTATCCATATTGATCTTTTGCCCTGATGCTACCTCAAAAAGCTTCAGAATTTCAACAAACTTGCTGACCTCCGCACTTTCAGCCTTGCAGAAAAAAAGGCTGTCATCCGCAAAAAATAAATGCGTGACTCTAGGGCAGCCCCTGCATATGGAGACTCCATTTAGCAGATTCCTATTGCTTGCATCAGAGATAAGAGCCGAGAATGCTTCCATACAGAGGAGGAACAGATAGGGAGATAAGGGATCTCCTTGTCGGAGCCCCCTAGTTGGAGATATGTAACCATGAGCTTCACCATTAATCAACACTGAATATGTCACTGTTGTTATACATTTCATCACCCATGCTACCCAAGTCTCATGGAAACCCAACCTCCTCATCACCATTTCAATAAAATTCCACTCAACTCTGTCGTAGGCCTTGCTCATATCTAACTTGATTGCCATATAGCCATCTTTCCCACTCTTCTTATGATCCAAGTAGTGCATTAATTCAAAAGCAATAAGAGCATTATCTGTAATTAATCTCTCAGGAAGAAAAGCACTTTGATTTTCAGATATTATTTGGGGAAGCACTAACTTAAGGCGGTTTGCTAGAACCTTAGAGATCAATTTATATGCAACATTACTGAGGCTAATTGGGCGAAAATCTTTCATCTTACTGGGCATATTGACTTTTGGCACTAATGTAATATAAGTATCATTAATATCATGCAAAGGAGCATTTGAATTTAAGACATTCAACACCATATTTGTTACATCAATACCAACAATGTCCCAATATTTCTGGTAAAAGATAGCAGACATACCATCAGGCCCCGGTGCTTTGGTAGGATGCATTTGTCGAAGAGCAGTCCGGACTTCCTCAGCAGAGAACTCCTTGATAAGATCATGATTCATTTCCTCAGAAACCTTGGTCGGAAATAAGCTTGTAACCACTTCCAACCGGGACGGGTTTGAGGATGAATAAATGCCTTCAAAATAGCTAAGAACCGTTCTGACTACATCCTCTTTGCTATCACACCAAAGACCTTCGTCATTCCATAGTCCAAGTATAGCGTTCTTTCTTCTTCGTTCAGAGGCACGATGATGAAAAAATTTGGTATTACGATCGCCATCACCCAGCCATTGAACTCTTGATCTCTGATGCCACCACACCTCCTCATCATCTAGCATAAGATTAATTTCTTTTCTCAGCTCATTTATTTCAGCCCCATTTTGAAGTGCTGTATCATTTCTTAACAAAGCACCAAGTCTTTCTTTCTTTTCCTGAATCTTCTTCGGAATCTGCCAGAAAACAGAGCTCCCCCACTTAGCAAGCCTATCCGCACAAGCCTTAATTCCAGCATTAACGCTACTTGGAGCATGGGAGATAGTATTTGAATTCCAAACCTCCTTGATCAATTCCTTGCAGTCAGCCCGCCTTGTCCAAATAGCCTCAAAGAAAAATCTACGTTTTCCACGCTTTTGAAAGGAAACAGAGTCAGCCAGCAACAGGGGACAGTGATCCGATGTGGTTTCGTCTAAATGTTGGACTCTTACATTTGAGAAGTGCTCAATCCAATCCAAAGTTGCAAAAGCCCTATCCAACCTCAAATAGATTCTATCACTCCCTTCTTGTTGATTGCACCAAGTAAAATCAAAACCCGAGAAACCTAAATCCTTGAAACCACACTTATGAATAATATTTCGGAACGCATCCATTTGACGTTGGGGTCTCGGAGCTCCCCCACGTTTTTCATCAGCAGAAGTGATTTCATTAAAATCTCCAAAACATAACCAAGGCAAGTTAAATTGAAGATTAAGAGTATCAAGATACCTCCATGATTCTTTTCTTTGATGAGTCTCCGGATGTCCATAAAAGCCAGTCAATCTCCATTTGAATCCAGACTGCTCCTCTGTCACCACTGCATCAATATGGTGTCTTGAATAGCTTTTGATCTCCAAGTTAACATCCTTCCTCCAAAACAAAGCCAAACCGCCACTTTTCCCTTGACTTTGAACATACAAACCATTAACAAAACCCAACTTCATTTTGATTCTCTTCATACCTGCTATTCCCATTTTCGTTTCAGACAAAAACACAAATTCGGGATCCCACCGCCGCACAATCATGCGCAGCGCTCCAACTGACCGGGGGTTCCCAAGCCCCCGGCAGTTCCACCCTAAGGCCATCATGGCTCTCGGCGGTGCTGCTCAGCAGTCACCGCCGCTCCCAAGGTATTTTTCTTCTGCTTCCTTTTAGCCTTTCTATTCTCCTCTGTTTCAAGCTTCTCTAAATCCCCCGCCCTTTTGACTCTATTAGAACTAATTTTAACTTCAGACAAAATAGCAAATCAGGACATACCTTATTTACAATGGCTTTGAGAGATCTTTTCGACTCAGCTTGGGCAAGGCCACGACAATTCCATGCAAGAAGAATCATAGTCTGCCGAAGTTGATACCCAGACAAAAGACGGCAGAGAACCGGCAAGATTTTGAAACGGGATATGATTATATTGATACTCACAAGGGCAAGAACAGCCCACTAAACCAATATGGGGTGCCGATCCACTCACAGGCTGTGAATTTAGGGCTATTTCAACAACCAGGACCCACAAAAGGCAAAACCACCCGCTGTACAGAGACAGCAAACCAGACCCACTGAGGAGCAACGATGGTCGCCAATTCGCCTCCCTGAGCAAACTCACGAAATTTGGGTATGAATAAGTGGGTATGAATACTGAGATTTGGGGATAGATTGATGGGAGAATTCAGATTTAGTTGGAAAGGACCCACAATAAAAGTGGGGAGAGAGATTCCTTACACTGGAAGTGGAGAAGAGCCACACGGAAGTAGGAGAAAAACCACACCCAGGTGGTAGAGAAAGGCCACACAGAAGTGGTAGAAAAAGAAACCACGCAGAGGTGGTAGAGAAAGACCCCTACCTCACTGAGAGTGGGGAGAAAAAGATTTTTTTTTTTTTTTTTTTTTTTTTCAAGAGTGTTCTTCAATGACATCAGCTTCCCAAACCATCACCATTGATGAAAATCATCCTTTTTTTTTTTTGCATCATGGAGAAAATCCAAGTGCAATTTTAGTTTCACAACCTTTAGTTAGTGAAATCTATCCTACTTGGGCAAAATCAATGCAAATAGCATTAAGTGCCAAGAATAAGCTAGGATTTATTGATGGTACTCTCACTTTGGCTCCAATAATGGCGAAATCACCTCTGTTGGTTCAGGCATGGACTAGGTGTAACAACATGGTTGTTTCCTGGATTCTAAACTCAGTTTCTCCAAAGATCCTTGCAAGTGTGGTTTATAGGGACACAGCTTTGGAGGTTTAAGAGGATGAGAAGGAAAGATTTTCTCAAGGGAATGGACTAAGAATTTTTCAGTTGCAGAAATATTTGGCTAGAATTAATCAAGGGGAGCTCTCAATCACAAATCATTTCACTTAATTGAAGTTCTTGTGGGATGAGATTGATAACTATAGAGCCTTTACATGTTGCACATGTGGAAGATGTACTTGTGGAATCAATCAGAAATTGATTCAGCATCAACTCCAAGACTCTGTTATGCAATTCTTAATGGGGTTGAATGATACCTATAATCAAATTTGAAGCCAGATCTTACTAATGGAACCTCTCCCCTCCATTAATAAAGCTTACTCCTTGCTAATGGACCTTTTCCCTCCATTTATAAGGCTTACTCCTTGCTAATGGAACCTCCTCCCTCTATTAATATTGTTCTTAGTTACTATATGGGCCTTTGCTCCCACTATAGTATAGCGTATTTAGATCTATGGGTACAAAACTGAATGCTGACTCTGAATTTAATCACAAACCCTCTGCCAAGAAGAACACCTTTTCCTTTTTTCTTCTCTAATGCCATTGTGTAATATGATTTTTGAAAAAGGAAAATACATCATCATCTGGAAAGAAATGGGTTAATAATAGGCTATATGAATCTACTTTTGATTGATTTGGTCTTTATTAGTTTAACAATTGTTTATTTGACATTGATTTGTGGGACTCAAAACTATAGATAAAGCCTCTCCAAGTCTCCACATACATGATTCCTTATAGTCCTCGCATAACATTGCGGGAATACATAAAAAATAAAATAATAGCCTCCAAGCCCAAGGTCAGATTAAGTTAATGTGCCAAGAAATGTTGGAAAAGTCAGTGACTGGTTCAATGTAAAATGCAAGGGAATGCACATATAATATTCATGAAAATGAATTTTTGTACACTTCATATTTGGGTTGGGACCATTACATTTATTGGGTTAAGTAGCTCATTCTTATTGGATTTTAAGGCCAAATATTACTAATGGAACCTCTTCCCTCCATTAATAAAGCTTACTCCTTACTAATGAAACCTCTTCCATCCTGGTTTATACCTACTACGAAAACTAGACAGTTCTACCTCTATTCCATCATTGTCCAGCTTTCTCTCCAATCACAAGTTTTTCAATTCTATGAATTGTACTCTTGTTAATTTTGTTTCCAATTTGTCAAAACTTTGGCATTTTAGACTAGGACATCCCTCAATATAAAAAAAAAAGTGTGGTACATTTTTCATCTCAAACTTGTAATGACATTTGTTGCAATGTCTGTCCTTTAGCCAAACAAAAGAGATCACCTTTTCTTTTCAATAATAATGTTTGTTCTAATGCTTTTGACTTTATTCATGTTAATATTTGGGGTCCTTATTACATTTCTACTCATGAGGGCTTTAAATATTTTCTGTCCATAGTTGATGATGCAACTAGGTCCACTTAGGTCTTCTTCTTGATGAAATCTAAATCAGAAACTATGCCTTTTCTCATCTCTTTCTTTACCATGATACATACTCAATTTGGAGTCAAAATCAAAGCTATCAAGTCTGATAATGGATTAGGATTTTGTATGATTGATTTTTATAACACTCAAAGTATCATACACCAAAAGACCTGTGTTTATACTCCACAACAGAATTCTGTAGTGGAAAGAATACATTAGCATATAATTTCAATTACTAGACCTCTTAGACTCCAATCTAACATCCCTACCAAATATTGAGGTTACTACACACATTGCAATTCATCTTATTAATAGTTTACCATCTCCTCTTTTACAAGACAAAACTCCTTTTGAACTCCTTTTTCTTAAGCCTCCTTATAGCCATTTAAGAACCTTTGGTTGTTTGTGCTATGCTTCAACTCTCCAAGTTCACATGCCTAAATTTGATCCTAGGGCAAGGGTTTGTGTTTTCTTAGGCTATCCTCATAATGTCAAGGGCTACAAATTACTAGACTTACATTCTAGACAAATTTTTATTTCTAGAGATGTGGTTTTCCAAGAACACAAGTTTCCCTTCTTGTCCAGTGCTTGTGCTCCTCAACCTATCTCAGTAACTACTTCACCTTCACCTTCCACTGTTAAAGTTGAAGAAGACAGGTAACGACATGATAACATGTCGTTTAGACAAAAGACAAAAGACCTTCAGAAGAACAACTGTGTTCTATGATAATAAAGAAGCAGGTAACAGCGTCATTTCATTAAATGAAGACAGAACAAATTCAGCACGAAACAGCGGCGTCCTATTAATTGAAGATTGGGTTTGTTATTGAGAACGATGACGTTTCTAGCTAATGCATTAAGTCTTCTTGCACATGATAACTGTAAATAAGTCACTGTGTTGTGACATTTGTCATTTGGCAAAGCAAAAACATTTACCTTTTCAATCTAGTACTCATATTTCTATTGCTCCCTTTGATCTTTTGCATAGTGATCTATGGGGTCCCTTTTGTGTTCCTACTCTTGAAGGTTACAAATTTTTTTTACTATAGTTGATGATTTTTCAAGATGTACTTGGGTTTATTTGTTGAAAGCTAAATCTGAAACTCAATCACTATTTGAGCAATTTTCAACAATGGTCAATATTCAATTCAATTCCAAAATCAAGTGTATAAGAACCGACAATGGAATTGAATTCATTATGCAAGATTTTTTTAAATCAAAAGGGATTTTACATCAATTGACTTGTGTGGAAAAACCTCAATAAAACTCTATTGCTAAAAGCATCAGCATATACTTATTGTAGCAAGAATTTGAGGTTTCAGTCTTCCCCTTCCTTTACATTTCTAGGGGGATTGCATCTTAACATCTATATACCTTATAAATAGATTACCATCATCTACTTTGCACAACAAAAGTCCCTATGAGATGCTATTTGGTCAGTTCCCCACATATGTACATCTCAAAACCTTTGGTTGTTTGTGTTTTGCTTCTACACTTACACATCAAAGGCACAAATTTGCACACCGAGCCCAAAAATGTATTTTTCCAAGTTACCCTTATGGTATCAAAGGTTACAAAGTTTTAGATTTCAGTACAAATATCATGTTTGTGAGCAGAAACGTCATTTTTTATGATCACATATTTCCTTTTGCAACTGTTCCTTCTACAGTTGATCTGAATTTTGATCCTTTAGTCTTTCCCACTTCTATACCTAATACATATTCCCCACCTATGGAGTCTTTACTTTCTACAAATTCAGCTAATCCAACATCAGAGGTCTTGCCTTCCAATCCTTCACTTGGCTCTAATCCTCCAATTTCTAATGTCCCTAAAGTTTTTCCCTCTGCTGAACCACCATGTCCACCTGCTCCTCAATCTTTACCTCCTACCAAAACATCTTCTAGAGTTAGACATCATCCTTACCTTGAGGACTATTCTTGTCTCTCAATTTTCACTTCATTCAACCCTCAATATGGTAAACCCTATGACATCTCTGATTCTCTTTCTTACACTAAACTCAATCCAGCCGATCACTCTTTCCTTACAGCTGCTTCTTCCCATAGTCCTAAACCCACCATTCACCAAGCTGTGAAACATCTTGAGTGGAGAGCTGCTATGGACAAAGAAAATGTAGCCTTAGAGCAGAATCACACATGGACTTTGACTACTCTACCTCATGGTCATGTTCCTATTGATGTAAATGAGTTTATAGGATTAAGTACAATTCAGATGGCAGCATTAAGAGATACAAAGCGGGGCTAGTTGCTAAAAGTTATAGTATACTCAGAGGGAAGACCTCGACTATTCAAAAACTCTCTCCAGTTGCAAAATCAGTTTTAGTTAGGGTGGTTTTGGCCATTGCTGCCATGAAAAGTTGCCATTTACACCAAATGGATGTTAGCAATGCTTTCCTCCATGGAGATTTGAATGAAGAGGTTTACATGACCTTGCCTCCTGGATTTCACAGCAAGGGGGAGCCTTCTTTGGTATGCAAGTTGAACAAAAGCTTATATGGGCTCAAGCAAGCTTCAAGGCAATGGTTTGCAAAATTCAATGCTACCATTTTGGAGCTTGGCTTTAGGCAGTCTAAAGGGGATTACTCTCTTTTTACTAAAACTAATGGGAAATCATTTACTGTATTGGTAGTGTATGTGGATGACATCTTGCTTATAAGTAATGATCCTGTTGTAGTTAGAGAATTGAAGCAACTGCTTGATACCAAATTTGGTCTCAAAGATTTGGGATCATTGAAGTATTTTTTGGGACTAGAGGTTGCTAGAAATGAAAAGGGAATTAGTTTAAATCAGAGAAAGTATGCTTTGGAAATATTGGAAGATACTGGTCTAATGGGTTGTAAACTTGTGAAAATGCCTATGGAACAAAATCTGAGGATTTCCAAAGATGAAGGAAAGTAGGGGTGTGCATGGGTCGGGTTGGGTCAGGTTAAAGGATTTTTTGACCCAACCCACCATGGTGGGTTAAAAAAAAATCAACCCAACTCAACCCATCACATAAGTCCAACCCAACCCACATAGGTCAGGTTGTACCCATGGGTTGGACAATTTTTTTATTACTATTATTATTAAATTAAGCAAAAAAATATATAAATATAAATATATTTAAAAGAAAAAAACTCAAAGATTTGTATCAATGTAACTCCTTAAAGACAAACAACACTAATGACTAAACAACAATAGTAATTTGCTAGGGTTTGTGTGAACTAATTGGCTTTTATATAGGATAGGAAGAGTTGGTTAGTTTTAAAAAAAAATTATTATATATATTAAATATATGGGTGGGTCAAGTCGAGTTTGGCGGTTTTGGAATTTTATAACCCAAACCCAATCCGACCTGCTATCAAAAAAAAATTTGTAACCCAACCCAATCCACCAAACCCTAAAAACCAACCCAACCCGGCAAGTTGGGTTGGATCGACTCGGTTTTGGTGGATTGGCTGCACACCCCTAAAGGGTGGGTCAAGTCGAGTTTGGCAGTTTTGGAATTTTATAACCCAAACCCAATCCGACCTGCTATCAAAAAAAAATTTGTAACCCAACCCAATCCACCAAACCCTAAAAACCAACCCAACCCGGCAAGTTGGGTTGGATCGACTCGGTTTTGGCGGATTGGCTGCACACCCCTAAAGGGAAGGTACTTTCAGACCCTACTCAATTCAGAAGGTTAATAGGGAGATTGATGTATCTGGCCTTGTCTAGGCTTGACATTACATATTCAATGCATAGACTAAGTCAATACCTTGCTAAACCAAGAGAACCTCACTTATTGGCAGCTCAAAGAATTGTTCAATATATCAAAGGTTCACTTGGGTAGATCATTTTCTTTTTCAGTAGTTCTGATCCAGTGAAGCAAGTCAAATATCTAACTTGTAATACGACAGTAGCAGCTACAATTAGTTGAGTGTGTGTTAGTAACTTGGTATTAGTCGGTCAGTTATATTAGTAGCCACGTGTCTGTTGTTAGTGGCTGTTTTTGCAGTTTAGAGAAGGAATCCGCATAGTTTAGAGCTGAATTAGGAACTTAATTAGAGGTAGTTAAGCCTAATTGATTTGTATAAGTACTTTCTATGTTCAAATACATTATTCATCATTGCAATACAAGATAGTTTTTCATCAAACTTTTATACATACCTTAGCTCCCAATGTTTTCTTACGGG
Organism: Quercus agrifolia; assembly: GCA_029955455.1. Lineage (NCBI taxonomy): Eukaryota > Viridiplantae > Streptophyta > Magnoliopsida > Fagales > Fagaceae > Quercus > Quercus agrifolia. Next base: position 6,099,926 of record JARQAD010000010.1, on the reverse strand, counting down.
GATCACCATCTTTAAATTCAGCCATTTTAGCTTCAATAGGAGAGTTATAATCATAAATTTTGTTCTTTTTCTGATTGAAGGCAGCCTTTTTTGCATCGTTGTTTGCCTGTATAGCTCCATCATAGTGTGCATGTAAATGCCTAAGGTATAATGGCAAAGCACCCGCATTCCAAAAAGGATGTCCTTCGTAGTGATATACGTGTCCCAGCATTGACTTAGGAGTTTCATTCTCAACCTTTCTCCACCAATTTGAATACCCATATCGCTGAACTTGAAGCCCGAAGGATTTATAGAAATGGGTTTTGTCCTGTATCCGCATATCCACAAGTGCGTGGATGAGTTTGTACTTGTCCCAATCGTTGTAGATAATAGGATGAAACAGTTGGAACATGTAAAACTTCTTTACCACTAGAGGTTGAAGAAACAGCTCAGAAAAGCCGAGGGTGAAGTATTCTGATATATCATGTGATTTTAGATACTTCTTTACCACAGAAGCCATCATGTACCTGTAATGAACTAAATCCCTCGTTCTCCCAAGATTAGCCTCACAGTCCTGAAACACTTTAGAGGGATGATAAACCACCAGATTCTCTCGCCGAATACGCAAACGGTTGAATAAATCCCCTGAAAAAACACCCCTTTCAAAATGGCCATATGATAATTTTGCAACTTCCCCCAACAATCTTCTAAAAAAAGGTCCAAACTGTAGAACTTGGTTACTACCCGGATCGAACTCCCAAAAAGGTGGCTTAGAATCAGTCGGAAGATGATTAAGAAAGTATTTAAATGTCTGTAACGTAAGACAATATTGAAAATAAATAAATATACACATGCATATAAATATTATAGCAAATTATTAACCAAAAAAAAATACCATACACTCGAACTTCAAAAAAGGCTCTTAGAATTAGTCGGAAGATGATTAAGAAAATATTTAAATGTCTGTAACATAAGACAATATGAAAAATAAATAAATATACACATGCATATAAAATATTATAGCAAATCATTAACCAAAAAAAAAAAAAAATACCATAGACTCAGGATGTGGTGGATCCTCCAAGCATTCTGGGGGCAGTGATGGATACGGCTTAGGCTCAACACTTCGAAAGGCTTCTATCACGTTCACTCCATCAATTTCTGGATAGTAGTTGACTTTGGAAAATGAATATAGAGAGTCCATTTGAGTTTTCCAAGCGTTCTTTCTAGCCAAAAAGTACCATTTTTTCTATTTCTGAAACAACCCACTCTCTTACGCCAATCAGTTAGTGCACTAAGATGCTCCACTTCCTTTCTAGCCAAAAAGTTTCCTTTTTTTTTTTGTCTCTGAAAGATTCCACTCTCTTACACCAAAATTTTGAAATATTGTTGACTCGTTAAAAAATGAAAAAAAGTAGTCGACTTTGGAAAATGCATATAGAGAGGCCATTTGAGGTTTCCAAGCTTTCTTTCTAGCCAAAAAGTCCCCTTTTTCTGTCCTTGAAAGAACCAACTCTCTTACACCAATCAGTTAGAGGGTGTTTAGATCGTGTGTTTTCATCAAGTAATATGCTTTACCACACTTTTTCTCTTTTTCTTGTTCACTTTTTATCTTCCAACGTTGAAAGATACTGAAATTTGATGTATTGAACATTTATTTTGAGAAAGTTTTTAAGAAAAATTAAAAAAAATTGTTAAAACAGTTAATTATTTTTTCATTTTTTCATAAAAAATTTTTTAAAATAATTTACTAATAAGGATACACGATGGTTAACCCCTCTTTTTTATATAGATATTTTTATATAGATATAGTGATCCTCACGCTGGGGTTTCTCTTTTTTCTTTTTTTATATATATGTCAGGCACTTTTGTAAATATTTGGTGAAGTGTGGGACACACATGTACTCCAACACACTTTTTCTATTTTTCTGGTTCAATTTTTATCTTCCAATGTACTGTCTGATGCTTTCTTCTTCTTTCTTCTTTCTTTTTTTTTCTCTTGTCTTCCTTTCTTTCTTTCTTTTCTTCTTCATGAAGGGTTTTGTGCTCCACCACACTTTTTGTGCACGAAGGGTTTTTTTTTTTTCCTCTTTTCTTTCTTTCTTTCTTTTCTTTTCTTCTTCACGAAGGGTTTTTGCTTTTAGTTTCTTTTCTTTTTTTCTTTTTTTCTTTTTCATTTCTCTTTTTACCACACTTCTTGTGCACGAAGGGTTTTTTTTTTTTTTTTTCTTTTCTTTCTTTCTTTCTTTTCTTTTCTCCTTCACGAAGGGTTTTTGCTTTTAGTTTCTTTTCTTTTTTTCTTTTCTTCTTTTTCATTTCTCTTTTTCTGGTTCACTTTTTATCTTCCAACGTACTGAAGTCTGTTACTTTTTTCTTCTTCTTTTTTTTTCTCTTTTCTTTCTTTCTTTCTTTTCTTCTTCACGAAGGGTTTTTGCTCTTAGTTTCTTTCTTTTTTTTCTTTTTTTCTTCTCTTCTTTATTTCTTTCTCATTTCTCTTTTTCTGGATCACTTTTTATCTTCCAACGTACTGAAGTAGTTCCCTTTTTCTGTCTCTGCACTTACCGAGATTATAACTTGGGCTGAGATGGGTTTAAAGCTAACCACTAGGCTACGCTGGAGTGTTGAAGCTCCAATTGGAAACTCAATATACTTTAAGTAAACTGAACAAAATTCCATACCACTGAATTAAATAAACTTTCAATATTACTTTTATTTTATATTATAACTAATATTCATAATATTTTATTATATTATATATTTTAATTAGCCGTCTCTAAAATGGAGTATAAAATATATTCATACTTTTATACTTCAAAAATTAATTATAACTTTTAATGTATTTTTTTCATGCTTTATTATTATTTTTTATTAACTTTCTTATTTTAAATATGCTTGAAAATCAATTAATTTTCCCTATATATATAATTATAAGTCAATTATGCTAATTTTATAAATTTAATATCTATATTTATATTTAATTAATTAATAAATTAATTATGACAACGTCGAGGTTTGATCTCGGTCCGACCTGAAAACCTTAAAGCTCTCCTCTTACTGGTTCTGTGAACAGTCCGGGTCTTAAAACCATGCTCATTACTTAAAATAATTAATTAATTAATTTAAATAAATAAAAAAACTCCTACTATATTTGTTGAGTAATTTTTAATACTACTTCCACAACATTTTTACAATAAATCTTAAGTGGTAGGTTGTTATTAGGGCTGTCCACGGGTCGGATCGGATCGGATCGGGTTTTGGGTTAATCCGTACTCGACCCGATTGGATTGGGTGAACAAAAAAGGGAACCAAGACCGACCGAATTTTAGGTTGGACCCGGTGGCTCGGGTCGTCGGTTGATTGGGTCAGAATTGTCTGGTAATTCGGGGGTGAAGTACAACAAGAACAGAAATTCAAAACCCAGATCAAAGAACAGAAAAATAAAATCCCAAATCCATGAGAAATCAACCAAAGAACAAAGAAATCAAAACCAACCCAGACCTATGAGAAATCAACCAAAGAATAGAGAAACCAAAACTAACCCATACCCATGAGGAATCAACCCAAAGAACAAAGAAATCAAAACCCAAACCCATCATAAATCAACCCAAAGAACACAAAGAAATCAAAACCCTAAACACAAACCACAATCCAAACCTATAGAAATCAAATAGCACAAATAAGTCCACAAACCCCAGATTTATGAGACGAAAAGAGAGAACACTAAACCATCACAAGGTTAGTAAGAAATTAAAAAAAAAATACTAACCCACCATTAGATGCACAAGATCAAAGCTTCAGATGGCAGATCAGAGGAAGCTTTAAGGGAGAGGGATTTGGGCGAGAGAGAGACTACTTGAATTGAACAACGGCAGGTCATTGATGACAGCGACTTAACGACGGCAGTAAGAAGAGGCTAGGGTTAGGGATTTGAGAGAGAGAGAGAGAGAGAGAGGGGAATGTGAAACTCAAAGCGGTGCCTGTGGGAGTGGAGTGTTGAGGCTTGACTCTTGAGAGTTGAGAGTCCTGTGATTTGAGACTCTGATGAGAGTGGAGTGGAAGACTGAAATAAAACTATGCTTTGATTTGATTTTGCATTTGCATGTAAGTTTTAATTATTCAGAACTCAGACTATAGAGTAGAGAGCAGAGGCTATACGGGGTTGTCTTATCACTTCAAAGACCCAAAAAAATAATATATATTTTTTAAAATATGAAACTATCGGGCGAGTTGGGTAATACGGGTTTTTAATACCTTAACTCGATACCCGAACCGATAATTCGGTTTTTGTTAATGGCAGACCCGAATCCATCCAACCATGGGTTTCGGGTCCACTTTTTAGGCTTCGAGTCGGTCGGACCCAGTCAGTTTGGGCGGTTTTGAACCGTTGGACAGCCCTAGTTGTTACAAACGTACAGGTAGTTATTGTGGGCAAGAAAGTAATTCCAGTGGTAAATTCAAATTAACAACTTGTAACAACATGCCACTTAGGATTTAATTCATAAGTGCTGTGAAAATGTTATGGATGTAGCACTTCTCAACTATAAAACCATGATTATTTACACAACTTTCTCATAATTTGTACACTGACGACTTGTGAGTGGTAAAATTATGTACCTATCATTTTTTTCTCACCATTTATAACTCGTCATGTAGGTAAATTGTGACCAAAATTGTGAAAATTGTTATGATAGTATACTAACTCATATTTGTGCCCAATCTATATCTATATACATCTAAAAGTTGAAGCGTAGCATCTATTATTGTTACACTCCTGTTGAGCCACATCATGGCCACACCATCCATCCGTTTTCAACATTTTCTCTTTTATTTTTAATTCTTTTTTTCCCCTTATTAACCTCCCAACTTATTGTTATACTTTTTCTAACTTTCCCCCTCCCTTTTTTCCTTTTCATCTCTCCATTACTTTCTATTTTTATATCACTTTTCCTCTATCCCTTTATCTTCCTTTATTTTTTGTTTTTCTTATTCTCCTCCTCTTACTATAAATTAACAATTCTCTTTCCATTCTATTCATAATTTTTCACATATAAAATGTTATTTCTCTCTCTTTCCCTCTCTCATTTTTCACACACAAAAGGTCATTTCTCTCTCTTTATTTTTTTCATTTTAGGTGGATTTTTTAATAATTTTCTTGCATCTCTACTTTAGGTTGATGAATTTTTGTATTATTTGGAATTCTACTTTGAGTTGATGTGATTAAATTTGCGTTTTTAAGTTGTTATCTTTTTTATTCTCTTTGATTTCATAGATGTTGTCATGTTGCATTATAAAGATAGTATATAAGAATATAATGTTATTTTATTACATAACATGATTTGGATAACTTGGTGTTTATTATTATATTTTTTATTTTTACTTTTTTTCTTCTCATATCATTTTCTATAAATTTCTTATTATTCTCTCTCACAATCTCTTTTGAAAAAGTGGTTATTCTCTTTCTCTTGGTTTTTTTATTTTTTCTTGCAACTCTACTTTATATTGATGAATTATTGTGATTTTTAAAACTCTATTTTGGATTCTTACGTTTTGATGTTGTATTTTTTAGTTCCCCATCACAAGTAGTCTCTCTTTATCTACATTAAAATTTAGAGAACAAAAAAATTATACATATTCAGTATAAGTTTGATATGATATTGATTATCACGATAATCTCTTTCAAAAGAATGAATAATTTGAATAATTTATTTAAATAAAAATTATACATAACTACATATGTATATATATTTATTTTGCTTAAATGTATAATTAACTTCATGCAATTCATTTAAAAGTAATGACGTTAAAACAAATGAATAAATGCCCTAAAGATTAGATTTGTATATTCATAGCCTTTATATTTAGAAAGACTTTCACTTAGATTAGGTGCTTTCAACCCAAACATGTATTTTCCCATTATGTAAGTGCACAAAAACATATCAAAATGGACCAAAATGAACCAAAGTGATCTGAATGGACCAAATTCCCAAGCAAACCAATGGTACCAGAAGACAAGAAACCGAGGAAGGTGGAAGAAACGTGTGAACAAAGAAGAAATGAAATATCTAGATAAAGTAGACATCACATTCGCATTTAATGCACTGTACCAACTCAAATGGCCACATTAATGAATGAGTGACCCCTGAACAGTGGCCTCACAGCTTGTAGCACAGTTTATCACCTCCAACACAACTCTAATGGGACAAGCATCCAAAAGAAGGCCCCTAGCTGTACAAGTGGACGGCTAGGATGAAATCCCAAGGACTATAGAGGAAAGGAATCCCTCCAAGGAAAGGGAGGAAACATTGGAAGAAAAGAACAGAAACTTAAGAACATCACCTTGTATTAGGAACTTGAACATTGCCTCCTTAACCAAACCCAAGGAAGTGTTATTTCCATATTTCGTACTTCTTTTACTATTCTCAAAGCCCTAACTCCACTGACCTTATAATTGGATCATAATAAAGTATTAAAGTTGACCTTGCAAGCTCATACTCTAACAAATTAATTGCACTGGGCCTGTAAAATCTAATTCCACTATTCTTAGTAGGCCTAGCATTTTTGGGCTCCTACACTAGGCATCTAGGAACCATTTATATTTTGTTCATCTATTCATCTTGTCGTCCCATTTATTTTAATGTTCATTCTCCATCCCCTTTACTTTATTTTCATCCCATTTATTTTAATGTTCATCCCCCTCTCCTTTATTTTATTGTCATCCCATTTACATTTTGCTTATCCCCACTTCCCTTTTATTTTTGCACCTTTTATTTCTCTCTCTCTCTCTCTCTCTCCACACGTATATTACTATCTCATCACCTAAAAAATATTTTCTATCTATTCTTTTTTAAATAAGCTTTAAACCTTAAGTAAAGCACAATATGGGTATATTGTCTCAAAGGATGGTTGATGATTTTGAACTCCCATCTCTTTTTTGACAAATGACCCATAAGGCTTGAAATAAATTAAAGCTTATTTAAGAAGAATCTCTCTAAAAAAAAAAAAAACTTTTTTAATGAACCTTTACTTTTCCTTGTCATTTAAATTCCTAACAACTTTATTTACTTGTCTTTATTTTATTGCACTTTATTTTCTAGTCTATACCACTTATTTACCTCTTTTTTTTTTCTTTTTCTTTTTTTTTTACTTTTTCTCATAAATAATGTTGCCATAAATTAATAGCTTGGATGAACAAATCTCTATTGCATGCTTTTCCAAAAGAAAATGATTTTTCAAAAAGATTTATTCCCTTTTCAAAAGTTGTTTTCAAAAACAAAACTCCTTCTCAAAGTAAAAAATGGTGTGCAAAAAGGTTGAAAATGCTTAAAACTTTTTATTCATCTTTTCTCTCTCCTCTCTTATTAAAATGGATTCTCTCTTCTCTCTCTCTTCTCACAGATACCCTTCTTCTCTATCTTCATTCTTCTATATTCTCACAAACATCTACTCTGCTCTCTCTCCGATGGTGTTGTTTATGGTGACCATGGATGGTAGTGGTGGTGGATTGTGGTGGCTGAGGTCCAAATACTTACCTCAAACTCATTTTCGCACCGATTAAACTCCAATCTCTTCATTTTTGGTTGATTTTTGGTGTTGCTTGGTAGTGGTGTTGAGCTGTCGGTGTTAGCGGTGGGTTGTGGGTCTATTCAGATTTGATTGCAGGGCAGTGGGTTGAGGGTCTTTCAATCTCTCTAATCCAAACTCCTAGCCGTCTCTTTTGTTTTGTCTCAATGGAGTCTCTTTTGCCTTTTCCATCGAAACCCAATACTAGGGCGGTTCAGTCTGTGTTGGTTTGTAAACCGAAACCAAATCCTATAGAGGCGGAGGCTGAGTGGGAGGTGGAGGAGGAGGAGGAGCTGCTGAAAAGCTGGGGGAAGGTAGGTGTTGTTGATGGTGAGTTTGACGTCGCTTTCTGCACAACAAGCGAGTCGGATGAAGCAATGGTTTTTACGATCAAGATCCCAGACCCCGAAGCCTGTCCATCTCTTCCATACTTTATTGATCAACGTCCACGTCCACCTCCTCCTCCTCCTTCAATACTGAACCATATTAAGGGAGTGAAGAAAAAGAAAATCACCACCAACAACAACAACAACAGCAGCAGCTGCAGCTCTAGCTTCACCCCAAAGAAGATCAGTCCGGTTTCCAAAGTCGCCGAAGACGGGCCGCCGGGACCTTACCCTTCTCGCTACTACGCTGTGTTAGACTATCATCTGTATTCTGTTGGTGGCCCTGACCCTGATTTCTCAGCTTCAACTATCACAGATGTATTCGAAAATTACACACTCTCACGTGACAGCCCTCTCAATATAGTCAGCTCTATCCCCACTACCGACGTCTGGATGCTCAACCTTAAGTGTCCTGGCAAGGGTTGGGAACGTGCTCCGTCCATGAAATATCGTAGAGAAAACCCTCAGACCATTGTTGTTGATGGTAAGCTATATGTTTTTGGCGGTTTGGGTTGGTTGCAACCCAAAGATACTTGCTCTGGCTGGATGGAAGTTTATGACCCCAAACTGCGTACCTGGGAAACCTTGCCAAATCCCCCAACTTATAGCAAGATCGATATGGATGTCATTTTCGCACACTCGAATTTTAAAGGCAAGGATGAGATCATAATAAATGGGCCGCCAGTACTTGAAGAGGGAGACTCTAATGCGAAGGGTCATTACATCGCTTATGATGTGATATCTCGTTCTTGGAATCCTGTGTTTAACGAGGCTCACCTTTCATGGGCAGAAGAAGTTCAATGTAAAAGAGCTCAAGTTGTTTCTACTACTCTTTATTGGACTACCCTCCTAACTGAGTACACTGATATGATATTTATCTACGGATATAATGAATATTCGAGAGGGTGGACTCGGAGAAAGGTCAATATTAGGTCGATTTTAATTGAGGGTGAAGATTTCCTTCCAACCGGTCCTGGTTTTCTCCACTTAGCTGATTTTAAATTCTGCCTTCTGTTGTTTTCCTACCGCAGACCTCATTATTATCTTAATTGTCTCATATTTGACCTCTATGGTGAAGCGAGTAATACATCCATTCTTTCCGTTCAGAAATACTTGTTGGATTCCTGTTTACAATTTTTGGACTGCATGATTATGTAGGTTTTCTCTTTTCTCTTTATATTCCTTTCATCTCTTATGCCATGCCACACACGCCCATATATTATTCTTCTCATTTTTTTATAATTATTCTTTGTACTAGTCGCAAAACACACAGCAATGGTCCATCCCGTTCTACCTTTCGAATTGGAGAGTTCTGGTTTTCTAAGGATCGAGTATACAGGTATTCTTTATTCAATGTTCTTATGCATGTGTAAACACAAAATTTCTCAATTGCAGAAAATCAAACAATTGAAAAGAAATATGGTTTGCAAATATAAATTTGTATTGATAAATAATGAGTACAATCTCTATTTCAATTCTTTTACAAAAGAATACTCTCTGATTCTATCTTCTTTGAACTTGACTTGAACAAGAGATCTTCTTGACTTTAGTTGGAAGATGGATTGAACGATTTTCACAACAAATCTATAACTTTGAGCTTATTAGAGATTTATTGTTCTTCAAGTCTTTGAATATGAAGGCTTGTAAGTTGAGTTTCAAAGATTTGGGTTTGTTGAAGTTTATGGAGGCTTTTTAGCTTACCTCCAATAGCACTTCAAAAAAGTCGAACAAAAGATCTTCTTGACTTTGGTTGGAAGATGGATGGAACAGTCTTCACAACAAATCTCTAGCCTTGAGCTTATTAGAGATTTGTTGTCCTTCAAATTCTTCAAACCCTTTGAATGTTCTTCAAGTTCATTAAAGATGCTTCAAAGATTTGTTGTCCTCACGTTCTTCAAGCCCTTTGAATGTTCTTCAAGTTCTTCAAAAACTCTTGAGACAAAATTTCTCCAGAGCTTGGGCCTCTTGAAAATTTGGTCTCGAAAATGAGAGGGGATGTCCTTTATTTATAGTGATTTTAGATGATAAACTCCACTTCGAATTGATATACTTGAGAGTATGTAGTAAACTTTTAATTGGTCCAAATTCTTCTTAGACATAATTATCTCTATTTATCTATTTTGATAAATATCATATTTTGATAAAGATAATAATCAATAAAGATAAATAATTATCTCTATTTAATTTATTTTAATAAAGACAATTATCTCTCAATTTTGAATAGAAAATTTATCTTTATTTTATTTATTTATAAAGATAATTATCCATAAATTTTGAATAGGAAATTTATCTTTATCTTATGGGCCAAATGACACATAGCAAATTTCAATATGTCAATGTAATATCAATTTGGATGACACATGTCATCATTTGATTTAATTAATTTAATGACATTAATTCAGAATTTGCCACTAAATTTTGATGTGGCATTTTATAATTGGTTTAAAATTTTCCCTCCTACAGCATGTACTTTATAAAAAAGATGACATTGTCAATTTTTTTTTATTTTTTATGTGGCTTTTGTCTTACATAAGTGTAGGGAATTAACCCGAAATTCCCAACCTGTAAGAGACAAAAATAGAGAAAACACAACAAAAAAAACAATCACACGCACAAGACAGTATTTACGTAATTCGGTAATTTGCCTACATTCATGGAGTTGTAGTGATTTCACTATTATCAAAGAAAAATACAAAGTGGCAGTATAGTATTTCAATCTCTTAAGAACAACAAAAATTGCAAAACCCTAATCACCAAAAAACAGTTTTACATCCTACGCACAGGATTCACAATGGGTTACAAAACAGTCCAATCGGCCCAAGTCTCCGCTCCATGAACTAAGCCTCAAAAAATCTCCCATTAAAAACCACGCAACATTATTCGAGTCGAGTTGGGTCATCAACCGGATTAAACATAACTAAGCTCCACAAAGCCCAACAACAAGGTAGTGGTAGGATAGAATATAATAATAATATTGTGTGTGTAATTGCATGTGTTCTTTATGGGTAATTAATGAGACCAAAGTCTTGTGGTTCAATAACAATATTAGGTCATTCCCATGGGAGAACTTGGAGTCGAATGCCCTGTCACCACTTGTTGTAAGTAGAAAAAAGAACAATAACTGATGAGAATCTAGGTGACATTTATAGGAAATTTCACTGGTAAAACGTGGGTGAGCGGCCCTAATTAAACAAAACTTTAAGAGTAGTAGCATAATGTAACAATTAAAGATAGAATTCTCAATTTTAAATATTACCATGAACTCTTTGCTTTATTAATATCTTTTTTGTTCATAGCATGAATAACGGCAGAAAGTTGGACAGTTGATCTTCTTGAATTTGAAATAATAGTAACTAGTCCTAAATCAGGAGACGATTATGCTTAAGGAGTTTTTGGAAACTATTTAGTCGACTACAGAAATATCATTCATAGGTGACAGGGAGAAAACTAAATAATGAATACTGTTTAAGAGGGAATGCATACTCAGAAAAGGAAGCATATGTTGTTATTTTTAAATTAAGGAATATTTATGAAACTGTTGATAATACATGTTGCTTAAGGCTTACGTCTTTGGAGGTAGGGAATCAAGGAATATGCTTGATAATGCTTTTTTACTTGACTACTTGTTTAGCTCATCCCAAAATGACTGTTTTTCTTTTGTACTTTGAAGCTCAACAAAGAAAGAGTAGAGGTTTAGAAGGAAAGGAAGAAGGAGAAGAGGAGGAGGAGGAAAGAGAAGAAGGGGAGATGGTGAGGTTGGGCAGGAAATGCAGAAATATAAACATAGGCACAAGGATGGCAGGAACAATGTTCATTTTTCATGTTTATAAATTATATATATATTGATTCCTGTATTACAGTCATGGTCTGCCTGCTCAATTTCAATTATCTACATTGTCTATGCTCAATATATACTTCAAGATGTTTTTCCCCCTCTTCTTTGGGTTTGCATCAACTTATTTATATGTGTGATGTATGTTTTATTCTAGAATTATTTTTTCTTTGTTTAATCTTCAAGTGAAAATAGAAGCTTGGGTGAGAAAAATCTTACACCAGTAATATTCTATTAGCAGTCATTTTCTATCTTTTGTTTTGATAAGTGCCTTCATCTATTTTTGTATTTTTCTTTCTTAAACAGCAAAGTTTTGTAGATTAGAAACCTCTGCCATTAGATTAGGCTGCATGCACTATAAATATTTGTGGATCTGGTCTTTTTTCTCCTGAGATTAATTTAAGGTGCATGCTCATTCTACGTTGGCTGTCCCCAATAAAATCATAAACTGGATTGGACACTTGGAATTGGCACTGTGCGATGTGCTTTAATTGAAGAATATAATGTGATTTTTATACAGCTAAAATTCTTTGGTTCTCACAACAATGGTAAATTGATGCTTGAGCTTTTTCATTGTAGCAGAGGATTCTTGCATTTTTATTGCCTTATTGTAGCTTAATTGGCAAGCCAGTTGCAAGCTAATGCAAGGTATAATTTTTGGTAAACAATGCAAGGTATAATTTCATCTGTTATAAATGATACCTTAATTTCAATTCTTTGTGCTTTCAAGTGTGTAGAAGTTGTTAACCAAATGGAATCAGGCGGTCAATGTAACATCGGTTGTTGTAGCTTTCTTGCCGCTACCAGCACTTTTTTTTTTTTTTTTTTAAATGGTCATTAAATATGATTTAGGCTTGGTTATTTTGGTTGGATTGGCTCTCTGCCATCAATATATGCAAGCCATCCATCATGGTTTATGGAAAAATAGGCTAGTGCTTTTGAGGTGTTATTTGCTTCAAAATAACCTCTACAACATAATTATTGGATACTCTCAGAGTATTATAAATATATACTCCCCCTCTCACATAATTGTAGTTTTCATTAATTAAATTCATACTGGGACCATAATTCATGTGAGAGGGAGAGTGCGCATTTATTGTACTCTAAGAGTATTCAATAATTTTCCTCCATATACAACCAACATATGTCTTGCTCCCTTATGATGGAAGCTTAGAGAGAGGGAGAGAAGATGATGACGTGAAAAGCATAGAGTTAATGCTATATTTTTCCTTTAATAAGAAGAGTTAATGCTTTTAAATCACTAATTTTTAGAGAATAATAATGACTTGAGCATGAGTGTTTTTTCACCGTTAAATCTAATAGAAATCAATGGTACTCAGAAAAATGTGCAACTCTTACCAAGTTTTTTTCTTCTTTTTTTGAGAAATCTGACAGGGAGTTTTATTATGAAAGCAGAAAACTTCTGTCTTTCGTTACAAGAAGAGAGACATCAACTGGGATATCCTCTAACCAATACTGAGGTGCATACAAAAATTCCAATCCTGCATACATGATTAAAAGCAACAGTTCTCAGACTTGAAGCAACGAGGTGACCAAAATGGGCGAGACAAATCCCATTTGAAATTAGAGACTTAATAATAATCTCATCATCGCCCTTGAAAACCATGTCTTGGAGACCTATTTCAGATGCAAGGGCTATAGCTCTTCGACAGGCAAGAGCTTCCACTTCTTCAACTGATGGAGGCAGATTAATTTTTTCTGACAAAGCCCCAATGACCTGCCCTTCACTGTCCCGAATAATGACTCTGATACCTGCTGCTGAGATGTCCTCCAAATTAATTTTTGTTGCTGTGTCTTCTAATCAAGTTCTTTTTAGTGGGTAAGGACTCATTACATGCCCTCCAAATAAAATGCTTGACTTTGGCCGGGACATTCAGACCCCAGATATTGTTCCAAAACACTGAATGGGCTACTGGATTAGACGTACCTGGTTGCAGGGAAGCCTCTTTAGCCAAAAGCAATTTATAGGCACAGCTAGTCGCGTAATTTCCTTGGGTTGTTCCTTGCCATATTAGCTTATCTGGGATGCATCTGTTACTTAGGGGCAAACTCAGAATAGACTTTGCTTCGTGAGGTAGGAATTCAACAGAAATCCTGTCCTCCAACCAACGTGGACCTTCCTCATCCATAAGAGTACAGACTCGGGCATTGAGTGGCAGGCTTTTCTGAGGGGATATGACCTTACCTCTGGTAACCATGAATCACACCCCGAATTTTAACTTTCCGACCCCAAGTAGAACCTAGACCAACCACATTCCTAGCCTTCAAAATGCTTTGCCAAGCATACGAATCTCCAGTCTCGACATCCTTATCCATGATTGAGCAATTGGAGAAATACTTAGCTTTGAAATGTATACGTGGTATTAATTTATGTAGCCATATGGCACAATAAAAAGCAATTAACAAAAAGTTAAATGTTTCTATTTTATATTATACTAATTGCTAACATGTACAATGCACGGGAAAATTTATCAAAAAAATATTTATACATGATATATAAATTGATATTAGAGAATTGGTAGAAAAGAGTAACATTATTAAATTAAATTTTGTTTAGAAAAAGTAGAACGTAATTGAATCAATTTTTTGGTTTATTTTAATAAAATAATGAGTTCTAACCAAATAAATAATATAATATAATGTAATATAATATAATATATATTATAATTAAATGTGGAAAAATGCTCAACAACTTCATAAATTTTTCTTTTACATCTTCCACTAGATTGATAGAAGTTGTAAGATAAATTCCCTAATATTTGAGTACTTGAACATTGAATTTGAATGGTTTAATGTGTAAGTTCTATAAATCCACAATCATAGTTTTAAAAAATATTTCATCCTACCGAAAGTCTTGTAGTTCAATTAGTATGTTCAGGTGTTGTTTCCAACTGAGATATTCAAGTTTTAATCCCTCTACATTCAAGCTTACACATATTAGCAAAATGGATATCTTGCATTATCTTAATGGTCTTACTACTCTGTATGGCTTGAAATGATTGTGTATCCAAGTGTTTGTTGTAAACTATTACAAAAAGCAATAAAAGCAATGAAATTTGCAGCCCTAGGAATAAAAAATGTTTCTACTTGCCAAAAAAAAAAAAAAGACCTCCATTCTAGACTCACAGAGCAAATTTATGAATCCTTGATCCTCTTTTGACAAACAAATTTATTGTCCTATCTATGATGACTTTCTAATAGTGCTTGGACAAAAGTTGAATGCCACTTAAAAAAAAATGGGGAAAAGGAGAATAAAATGGGAATAAAAAAGGAGGATGATTTAGAAAATTAGAATTGCAAGACGGCATTTCCAACCAAACTCAGGTTAGTATTAGCATGCCGCATCTTATGAAATAGAGATTATACAACAACAAAAATGAGTATGGGGTTGCAACATAAAATGCATAAGGTTAGGCTAATTCACTAACAAATAAAGGCATGAGAGTTGAAGAAAAAATACTAACCAATTCAATTGGTCTATGTTTATTTTAAAACGTTAGATGTTTTATAATTATATAATTTTATTGATGAAACGAAAGTATACAAATATAAGACATCTCTTAAGCCCAAGTATGACACCTAGTTTAAGTTGCCTAGTGGGTATGCCATAGTTATACAACTCAAATGGCCAAAATTGGGAATTGAGCTCATTTTTCAAACAATATAATTAGTAAGCATGGTATCAAAACTATATTTTTTACTAACATTTCGAGTCTAAAAGACTCGATTTTGGACTATAAATCAAGTCTAAAGGACTCGATTTTCATGGTCTGATCACATCCAATGTGGCATTTTTTCCACGTGGTGACCACCTGGAAATCAAGTCTCTGAGACTCGATTTATATAATTTAAAAAAAAAAAAAAAAAACTGATATTAAAAAAAAACAAGGACACCCAAATCACTCACTGAAATTTACATCTCACAACCTTACCTTCCCAAACACCAAGATCCCCTCCCACCCTTATCTCCACCATTCCTTTCTCAGCTTTCCGACTCTGCCCTCTACCGCTACCACCACGACTCCTCCTCCTCTTCCTCTGATAACTGGTAGTGGGACTCGCTCCTCAAGAGTGAATCAAGACCTTCGATTCTTTCTTTAATCCTCGCCCAAACGATCTTCACAGAGACGTCGGAATTGCTGCCGCCGACGACGAAAAGAAACGACACGAAGAAGAAGCGCGACCCAGGCATCTACCCGGCGAAGTGAGGTGAGCTCTCTCTCCTTAGATTCTTTCTCTCTCTGATCTGATGGGTTTTTGGGTTTTTTTTTTTTTTTTTTAATCTTGATTTTAGGTGGTTGTTGGGGGTGGATTTGGTTGGATGTTTTGTACTGGCTGATCTGTGTTTGTGTTTTGTACTCCAACACTTGCTGAAATTTCATCTTTTCATTCTAAGTGTTTTAAAGAACAAATCGAGTCTTTGAGCGTCGATATATAAATCAAGTTTCTAAAACTCAATTTTCAAGTGGACAAACTGCCACCTCAAACTTGATCAAGACATGAAAACCGACCCTCAAAGACTCGATTTATAGCCCAAAATCGAGTCTCTTAGACTCGAGATGTTAGTAAAAAATATAGTTTTGAAACCGTTCCTACTAATTATATTGTTTGAAAAATGGGCTCAATTCCCAATTTTGGCCCAACACAAATTCAATAACAGACTACACTTCACAATTTTCACCCCACACTCCTCTCACCAATTCAAATAGGATCACTCATTCCCAACAATCTCAAACCCTTGATCCTCCAACTACCTTCCACTCCCACCTCACCGTTAACTCAACCATAAATCTACCATTCCTTGGTATACCAACCCAACATCCATGAATCCCTTGGAACCTAGTAGAAATAAGTCAATAACAGAGAAATAACCCATTGGAAATTTTTTATTTCCTATCAGTGCAAGCCCAAAGAAAATACAAAATAACAAAAAAAAAAAAAATTTCTCCACAACACAGGATCAAATTCACAAAACTAAATCAAGATTATTATCCATTAAAACACAACTAAATACTAAAACTTCCTTCTAACTATGATTATTTTGCAGTTTAGTCGCTTATGGAAGCTCAGGGCTACTAAGCTTTGGAATGATTGTTGGGGCTTGTGATTGTTACAGGTCCTTAGATTTTGGGGATGTTTAGGCTGATTGTGGTATTGTTTGGGATCTGAAAGTGGGGTTTGTGACAGAGGCAATCAAACACGATGGTGGGAGATTAGCTCCATAATGGTTGTTTGCTTTTTGGGTATTCATGGATTACATCAAAGGAGGTGGCAGATTAAGGGGTGTTGATTGTTGTTCGATGTTTTAAAAGTTAAAGAAAACATCTAAATTTTAAGGTTAGAGAAAAGGCCAAAGAGAGAGAATGAGGAGTCACAGAATAGAGAACCAAAGAGAAGAGAGGAGTGGCATAAGAGCATTTGCAGCAGTGGATGTATAATGCTATAAAGCTATATTTTAGCTCCACTATCTCTAAAATGATGCTCCAGCAGTGGAGCAATAGCAAAAAATTTTAGATGAATTGCTACAATGCACATCTATCTATAGATGTGCACTGTAGCTTGAAGCAAAAAATATATATATATATATATATTTTTTTTTTTTTTTTTTTATTCAGCCGGACCTCATTGTTTCTATTTTTTATTCATTTTATCAAATCTGGTCATTCATTCACTCTCATTCTCACTCTCTCTCGTTCATCTCTCATTCCTCTCAAGCTCCACTCTCTCAATGTCACCGCCATCGTCAAGCTCACTCCGGTACGGTACAACTTGCTTCTTCCTTTTTCTTTTTTCTTTTTTTTCATTTTATCAAATCCGGTCTCATTCACTCTCTCTTGTTCACTGTCATCTCTCATCTCAAGCCTCTAAAGCTCACTCTCTCAACGTCGCCGCCATCGTCAAGTTCACTTTGATCTCTCAAGCTTACTCTCTCAACGTCGTCGGCCCGACCATCGTCAACGTCGCTGCCATCGTCAAGTTCAGACCCACGCCGCCGATCTGCCTCAGACGCACTTCTCTTCTGCCAATCCACTTCAGGTCAGTTGTCTATGTCTTCTTTATGTGATGCTTTGGGTTTTTGATTTGGGTATAACATCCTTTTCTGCTGATCCGCCTATCCACTTTGGGTTTTTGATTTGGATCCACTTCATGTGGATGTCTCTGTTTTTTATTTTTGATTGTTGTTCTGGATTATTGGCTTGGTGATTTTATGTTATGAGATTTCATTTTGCTTTGTATTAGCTGTTTTGAGTTGGTAGAAATGGATGAATACAGTAGTTTTTTTAGGATTCTTAATGTTCCATATCTGATTTTGGTAGATTGATGATGATTATGGTTTGGTAAGTGTGAGTGTGTATACTGAGTAAAGATATTAAGATGGTTTGTGATATGGATTTTGTTGGGCTCTTAATGTTTCACATCTGATTTGGGTGGATTTTGTTGGATATGTTTTGTTGCACAAAACTAGAAACAGAGCACACATTTCTTGTGGTCATTTTAATGAGAAATTGTTAGTTTGGTTTTGAGATTCTCAAAAATGCATTTGGTGTTTTCTTTATCAGTGGGATTAAGCTATATGTCAAATTAAGTATTTATGCATAATCATGTTCTATTGTTATAATTCTAAGCATTTTAAGTTTTGATGTAAATTTTTGGGAATTTTCTGTGTGAAGGGAAGTTTACATTTTTTTTTTTTCTAATTTTATAGAGTCACATGTTGGCGGCAGTGGAAGAGTCGATGGCGGTGGCAGTAGAAAAGTCGGCGACGATGGCGGCAATAGCGGCGGTAGCGGTGGCAGCGGCAATGGCGGTTACAGGTGGTTGTGATTGTTGTTTATTGTAGTGGATATATTATTTTATTGTAATAGATATATTATTTTATTGTGATGTTTATATTATTTTATTGTGTTAAAAGCTAAAATAGATCCTCTGCTGCAGCATGTATGTAGGTAAAATAGATAAAATAACTTTTTGTGGAGTTAAAAAGCTAAATTTTTAGCTCTACTGCTGTGGATGCTCTAAGAGTTTGGGTACAAATTCTAGTTAAAAAAAAAGTTAAATAATTTTGTTTAAAAATAATAATAACGATATGACAAGCTCTAAAGAGGCCAACAAAAAGTTAAAGGCTTCAGTTACACCTATGGTAATTCTAAGCAATGTTACACCATCCAATAACTTGTTATTGAATTAATATTTTGAAAATCCAACCATTAAATTACATGTTCTATATGTCTTTAACATGCATGTCAATTTTCAAATCAATCGGATGTTATTTACCATTTGATCTATAAACTCATATTTTATGCATTATTTTAAACTACAAAAATTTGAATTTTAACAATTGATTAATGACATGACTATTAATTTTTGATCACCTCGAAATTTTGCAAGCACGAAGAATATACGAAAATAATGTAATATAACTGTAGATTTGTCGATATTTGCATCCAATTAAAAAATATTGAGTGGTGTAACAATGTTACACAAGGTATACTTTGAACCCAATATATATATATATATATATATATAAAAGCATGAAACTAGGGTTTCATTAAATAAAGACAACAAATTTAGCATGAAGATTGGGTTTGTTATTGAGAACGAAGATGTTTCCAACCAATGCATTAAGTCTTCTTGCACATGATAAACACGTGGGTTTATTGCCTACTAAAGCTGGATTTAATTTTCTGTGAATTGTTGTTATTAGTTAGTTAGAGTTTCAAGATTTCATGATTAGTAGATATTTTTAGTTGGATATTTTTCTGAAGGTTTTGTAAAGTGTATATAAGTCTTTGTATAGTGTTTTGTAATTATTCACTTTCATTCAGTATGATATTGCATATTCATATTTAGAGAAAGTGCTCACAGAGAGAGAGAGAGAGAAAGAAAGAGAGAATTTCAGATTCTAACACACTACAATGTTTGATCATATTCCTACTCCACATCCACTTTCATCTATCCCATCTGCTCCATTTGATTCCGATTCAAATGTTCCTTCTACAAGTGAATTTGAGCATTTTACTCCCCAGACCTTGATTCAGATTCAAATACAAAACCAGAACCAATTCTTGATCCAATTCATGAACCTATTCCTGCACTAGAATTCCTAGTCCTCTTCTATTCTTCATTTTAGGAGACTTGTTAACTAAAGCACTTGGTTTTCATCAGTTTTCTTTCTTACTATCCAAGATGAGCTTGATTAACATTCATTTCCCTGCTCATCCTGAGGGGGAGTATCAAAGAATAGAAGATAACAAGTGAGAAGCAAGTCAAATATCTAACTTCTTGTAATACGACAATAGCAGCTACAAGTTGTTTAGTGTGTGTTAGTATTAGTCAGTTAGTTACATTATTAGCCACATGTTAGTTTGTTAATGGCTGTTTTTGCAATTTATAGAAGGAATTTGCGTAGTTTAGAGCTAAATTAGGGACTTAATTAAAGGTAGTTAAGCCTAATTGATTTGTATAACTACTTTCTATTTACACATACATTATTCACTATTCACTACAAGAAAAAAAAACGAGTTAAGGGGGTTATACGAAGCCTACCACCCTAATACACTCGCATAGAAACTATTACATAAGACTCTCCTACATTCTCGCAACTGTTAGCAAATGGATAACTCTCATCTCCTACAAATCAACTGATCGATAACTCTTAATCCCTACAATTCAACTAAAGTGGTTATTCACAGACCCCTATCTAAACACCAAGACACCACAATTTCAAGGTATGTGAAAAAACTCAATTCTTAAGCTCTTACTTTTGAGTTTATTGAGATTATTATGAGTTTCTAACTTAATCTTTGGAGAGTCTTTGGCCAGCACCACACTAGTGCGCTCTAAAGGTATCTCCATTCTTCAAGTTCCCTGATTCCTCACCTTTTTCTAACGACTACAAGTTTGGACAATCAACTTATTGACAATTTTATACATCATCATCCTTCAAAAAATTAATCAACTTTGTAGTTTGTTATGTCCAATTACACTATAGTTTCTATTTTGCAGGATGTACTTTTAAGACGGTCCTTCTACTACAGAGATAATTTTTGGGTTTTGTGTTGACGTAAAATATTATCAAGGTGTATAATTTATAGATGACATCAATTTGTGTTGCTTGTCTCCTTTAGACTTGGACTTGTTAATTTTTGGAAGTATTTAAAATTTTAAATGAAGTTCACTTGAAACAAGGGAAGAATAGGATAGCTTTGTGACCTTTTGAAATGGGAAATACAAGCACCTAAAACTTTAAGTGCCGTAAAGAAAGGTTTCAGTTATCTCTAGCTCAAAATATGATCTAAATTCAAAATCATGTAAAAATAGATCATTTTTGTATTACGTGGCTTACTTTTATTAGTTTTATGAGTATCATGTGTATCATGTTAACTATGCTCCAAGAATATTTATTAGTTTTATGAGTATCATGTGTATCATGTTAACTATGCTCCGAGAATATTTAATAATTTTCCCCGCCTAAACTCAATGAGAAATGGTATCAAGGGAACTAAAAAAGAGAGGAATAATGGGTGACCCTATACAACCATGCACATTGGCAGAGCGGCTTAAGCATTCAAATATCAACCATCTTTGCTGCTTTCTTATAACAATGTATAAACTACAAACAAGCCAAAGCAATGCCTCAATGAGATTTTAAATGAAATATCAAAGCTATGGAGGTTTAAATCACAACTATAGTTATTATTACAACCATGTACATGACAAAATAACAAAGTGATATAGAATGAATCTAACAAAAACAAATGAAATGTCTCCTTGTCATGCACTACCTAAACTCAGCAAAGTCTTTAGAGAGGGGAATGTGTATAAAAAGAAAAGAAAAAAGAAAATAAAATCTGCGAGTTCATGAAGTCCTCCATTGCAACTCAATTTGAATACGCCCATTCTTCGAGTCTATAAGATGGTACTTCTCATTTATTCGTTTGTTCGAGATAACATCCGAAAGATTGATGTCAATATAACCCAGGGATTCCTGATTTTAATGAAAACAGTGTCAATCACATCTGAAAAACAAAACTATGATAACTACATTACAGTACCCAAAAAACAAAAACATACTATTATATTCGGGTAAAGCGTGTTGATGAAGAACTGGATTTTATTAATAAATTGTCATCAACCAACCCAAATAACAATAATCGAGAAGTAAATTATGTACCTTTGGATGCAGCAGGCCCATCCTTGATGAGGTGCTGACCACCTCTACATGCAGTCTGTCATTAGTGGGAGGCTCTTCCAGCATAAACGTGAATTCCTCCTCCCATCTTGGATCTCTGTTCTTCTTTACATGCTGTTCCATAAAAATAAAAAATCATAATCCATAGCCCATGAAGCAACCATATCATCACTACTGACCCCAAACAACCCATCTTAAAGGTGAGGGTAGTAAATTTATAGAACCATATTGTTTTTACCTAACCACTGCGCAGCATATACAGAAATGAACTACATGCACAAGTCTAATGACCTATTTTAGAAACCGTGCTTTCCCAAAGACATAGAAGATAGCTGCTTTTAAAGGGTATTAATTGAATGGTCCCACTATCTTCATACCTTAGTCTTTCTCTCCTCCCCTCTGAATAGAATCCGTGCATATGGATTAGTATGGTGCTTCCCTTCAACATCTTGAGCTTCATGAACTATAATTACCAGTATACCTCCACCAGCAGGTGTCCCATCTGGAGCCTTCTTTATTGACTTTGATTCTTCAAAACTTTTTGGTAATTCTTCCTCTTTGAAAGGTTTGTACGTCAATTCCAATACAATCTGCCCACGTGACTTCTCATTCTGAGGATCGTTCATGTCCATATTCTTAAGAAGGTCAAGTGTCAGAACTTGTGGCTCATCAGGGGTGAGGTCTTTCAGAGGGACAACATTCATGCCCATCTTGTCAGGTTTGCCAACCTGAGAATAGGAAATAAAAAGCTTCAGACACAGCAACATAGAAACAGGAAATACCACTAACCTGCTATTTCAGTGTAATATACCTGCTCCCAATCATAAACATGAAGCTCTAAGGCCTGGGATTGTGGATCTTTAACGACCATTTTGAACTCCTCATTCCATTCAGGGTTCAAGTTTTTGTGCTTCACAGTTGTCTTCTTTGATGGAAGCTTATCCTCTGTGAGTTTTAGTTTCACATATGGGTCCGATCCACCTAAGAGATCTTTCTTTTTTAGTTTCATAGCCCTCAGAACCTTAACGTGGAGAATTCCAACTGGCCTCTTTAAAGCTCTATAATTTCCAACCAGTATTGTTAGCAAAAAAATAGAATTGACAATGGAATGGAACAAATACACAGAAGAATGCAGAAACCTACTTCGTTGGATCCAAAATAGGCACATCCAGGGTTTTGGGCCACAGATACATGTTGGCAACCTGATCTTTGATAAGTTCCTGCAGAAATATCTCTTCCAACAAAGTTAAAACCATGGATCATAAAAAACGACAAAAACAAAGCCTTAGTCCCAAAATGGATCATAAATACCATAAAAAACATAATTGATAATTATACTTGATTAAACAACCATCTACGGCATTAAACACCACTTTTTTTTGGTGCTGTTCAGGGGAACACCACTGCCCAATGATATAAAGTAGAAATAATTAACAAAGCTTTTCCTTTATCTACTAGGATAGCTAAAAGGAGAGAAGAGTTAAATGAAATATGGATGTACCTGGACAAACCTGTAAAGGCCAGGTATTGACATAAGATCAGCCCCAATAAGCCTTAGTCCAAAGTCAACATGTGGCTGCAAAACAAAAGAAAATAAAATTGAGCTTTAGTCCACATAAAAAGCATTGATTCTAGTATTCTACGATGAATAATCCCACAGCAGTCTAAAAGCCAATTACCCAAAAAGATGATTCCAAATTAAAGATCACCCAAGACATCCAATATTAGAATTTTTTCTGAATGCTAAGAGGGTGTTTGGTTTGTGTTTTCAAACAACCATTTTCAGTTTTTAAACAACATTACACATATTTTCACACACTTTTTCACCTACACGTATTTCCACAAATGTTTTCAAACAACAATTTTCAGTTTTTAAACACGTGTACCAAATGGGCCCGAAGTGTTTAAAAAATTATCATGGTATGGCACTTTCAGCTGGGGCTACAATGCCAGAGCCATCAACAATGTGGTACCAACACTGGCAAATTATACACTAATAAAACAGATAAAAAAGAAATGTTGTCTTACTTTTATCCAGTTCCCACAACTAAACTGACTGCCCCAATCTTTGAGTACAAAAAAAAAAAATTTCTTTGGCATGAGACCTGGGAGTACCTCATATTCAAAATTACATCAACACCTCTAAATGTGGCAAAACTTTTTGAAAGTATCCCTGAAACTTTAGAAGTGGCTCGAAAACCAACAAAAATAACAGGATATTTAAGTTCCTAAATAAGCAAATTGGGATTGAAACTTGCAGGGGTATTTTAGTTATTACCTTATGCCAACTAATAATTTGAAAGCTCTATTTACCAAACTATATATGGGGGGACTATGTTCTGTGTAAACTGTAATGCAGTTTCTGACACATCTAACATCTAAATCTCCAAGGGCTCAAGTATGCATGTAAACAGTAAAGTGCAGCTATAAGTACAGTTTTCAGACCCATATAACACCTAAATGTCCAAATAATAGGAGACCAGGCAACAACCAAATTCTAGCAACTTTCTGAAAATCGCTCAACTTAGTGTTTCAAAACAGAGGAAGACATAAAAAAGAGTTATCAAAGGAACTTCAACCAAAAGACATTTTCAACTCCTCTTATTTAAGCTGCCTATTAAATAAGGACCCAAGAACACTGTCCCATAACCGTTAAGGCCATTACACCTCTTGTATATGACAAGGATACCCCGTCATTAAGCATAATTGTTGCGTGGACTTAAGCAATATAGACCCGATGGTAAATAATTATACACATCATCACAAACCTTATCCATGAGAGACACATGGATATTGGCAAAACAAGGAAAGCTTGGAACCAAGGGCTTCAGAGTAATACGTGGAGCAGCAAATACTTGCAAATCCACCACCTGAAATCATTGAGACTAAACAGTGTAAAGAAGCGGTATAACTCTTTCTCTCTCTCTCTCTCTCTCTCTCTCTCTCTCACACACACACACACACACACACGCACATACACAAACACACACAAGTAATAGAAACACACACAAGTAATAGAAATTCTTCCTTGCACAGTAGACTAAACCAATCACCTGGGCAGTTGCTTTCAAACCGAATGCTTTAACAGCAACACTGACATTGGGATTTCCAGCCCATTTTATGGATGGTTCCATAATCAACTCCTTTTCATCAGTTAAATAAACTTTCATTCCTGACATTACAAAATTTGATGAAAAGAATTAGAAAAGAGTTCTAGAAATACAGAGTACAAAATAAATAATGAAGATATACAACTAATCGATCAAATATATATAGAGAAAAAAAAGGGACTTCAAAGGTGCTCCTGATATATAAAAGCACTATGGATCTCATAGTAAATGCTGGTAGAGAGTGGGAAAACTAAGTTTGGTTACATAAAAGGTTGTAAACAAGGCGAGGTGAGCCGAGTATTAAAATTTTTAGAATTGTTCATTTAATTTTATTTCGAACACAAGCCGAGTTTGAACGCATCAAAAAACTTTTTTTTTTAAGAAACAACACATCAACAAACTAGAATACATGTTCAAGCTTGGTACATTTTCTTGTTGAACAAACTCAAGCTTGATTAGCTTATTCTTTTCCTATATATGGTAAACACTACAACTAGAAAATTTTACCCCTTTACAAATATATGCTAATAATTAATAACTAAATTATAGCTGAAACTAAATTACTTGAGTTAATTAGCTAGAACGATTTTCGTTTATAAATTCAATAAAAATTAGATTCACCAACCTTGTATTGTTAAAAATTATATATAATAACTAAAAAATTGACTATTTATATTCATAATCAATCATAAATAATAATATGATATTTTATGAACTTGTTTACAAACTTAGACGATCCACTATCAAGTCTATAAACAACAACAAGCCCTAATCCCAAATTTTTTAGGTCGGATATGGATCCTCAACAAATTAGTTAGGGTTGGCCACATGTATTCTTTTCCTCCATTCTATTTTATCTTAAGTCTTACACAATCCACTATCAAGTCTTCTTTTTTATTTTTTATAATTTGATAGTTGGGAGAGAGGATTTGAACCGTAGATATCTTTGTTAGAGACACCAGGAGGTGCCAACCAATTAAGAAAATTAAGCTAAGAGCCAAGCCAATTAAGCTAAAAGAATCTTGGCCACTATCAAGTCTATATATATAGTTTTATATACATTTAAATGGAATCTTATACTTGCTAGATTGTTCACAAAAACATTATTATATTTGAGCTTGACTCGTTTAATAGTTGAGCCTCAATTTGGGATTCATCTTGCCTTGTTTGCTAAATAAACTAACATAAAAAACTTTTTCCCCAAGACAAGCCCAAACTATTAATAAACAACTTGTTTCATTTACAATTTACAATTACAAAGTAATACCAGATTCTTGAAACCTAAAAAATCTCTAACAAATATAAGATCAGAATATCCATCAACCATGTAAATAGGAAATTATGACGAAAAAGAAACATACTGCAAACAACCAGGAGAGACGTATCTTTTTTTTTTCAACAACTAGCATTTATTTCAAAAACAGAAGATGGAACAAACAGTGAGTCATGTATGCTAAACTTTCCAGATTGTTGGGCATAAGAACACAAGAGATGAATCCAAAAACAAAAAAACAAACAAAATTTCTCAGCAATTCCAGTGATTAACAAGTTACAATAGCAGTTCCCAACAAAACAGTGTCCCAACAAGATTTTAAATGTAAAATGTATATGTACATGAAGGCATCTTTAATATCCTTACAAAAATCTTCAAATATCAATACCCCAATAACACTAATCAGGCTTTCTTTGACAATGTTTTTCCTCCATACAAAAGCTAGCTACAACGTAAGAGTTTAAATGACAAGTTTCAATGAAATAGAAAAACTATAAAATCAGGTGCATCATATCTACGAACCTTGAAAAGTTGGTGGTAGGGACCCCAAAGTAAGAGTTTCAAATTCAAAGGACTCGATTTTATATTTCGGAATTTGCTCAGCAATTATAGGCTTCACAATGTTCTTTGCAGTCTTGCAAATTGCCTATGTAAGATAAATTAAAGAGTCTCAAATAATCAATACGAACAGATAAGTAGAAGCAATAAGGTATTGGAAAAGGGGAAAAATCAGGAGTAGTCCCACAGATACAAAACCTTGTCAAGATAAGGCCACATATACAGTATAAACTTGTTTAGCCAGTCAACCTTCAAAAAAAAAAATTTTTAGATTGTCTAAATACAAAACAAATCAAGACCCATAAAACATTGTAGCCTGAGGAAGTTACAAATAGTATTTACATACACGATCATAGTCTGGATTTTTCACCCATAGTGGTATCTCAGGAAGCATCCGCTGCAAAGTTTCTGAGTCATGCTGAACCAAGGGACGGATTTCAGGATCCTGACCAAGCCAATCAGAAACCAATTAAACTTAACCTCACATGTTAACGTGAGTTATATTCCAAATTTTAGGCAAGGTTATACCCAAAACCACCCACATTTTCTCTTCATTTTCTTATAGATGAGACGCCCTTTCATATATTATAGAAGCATTAAATTGGCTAGAATGCTAAATATTGAACTGAAAAGTATCATGCCAGAATAAAGCAAAATCACCAACATATTTGGGTGCGTGTGTACGTTTTTACTAGGAAGCCAAATGGTCTGCAAACTGCATTTTATGCATAAAAGAAAGCCACACAATATATATCATTCTTGGCCTAGCAGAGATCAAGATTGCCACACTAATATACAAGCTAGGAACAAGAGAATTCAAATTCATCAAGTTAGTAATAAACCTTAACACTATAACATATCTACTACAAGAAGCCAATGATAATTATCCTCAAAATTTTCCCATAAATAGTAACATATTATATATCCCTTTCCTTCTCTCTTAGTCACAACCATTCTCTAGGCAACAACAAACCAAAACAAAAGACCAAACCAAATCACCTACATTGTCAAATAACAAAAGTCACACCATGTATTCATATGCATTAGGACTCCACTTCTTTTTCTTTCACTTTGTTTTGCTTTCTCAACAACTCAACACAGCATCCAAAAAAAAAAATTTTAATCTATAACTGCAACCAATAACCAAATACACCCAAAAAAACGTAATAATCTTGATTAACACAACACAAACCAATCCATATATCTTTCTTAGTACATGTCCATACATACATAAAAACATTCAGAGAGAAACAGAGAGATAGAGAGGGACCTCAACATCAATGGGCTGGAAATATATGAAGAGGAAATAACCAGCAACAAGACCTATAGAAATCCCAAATCCAAATCCACAAAAACCCAATATAGTACTGAAGAACCCCATCTCAAATCTCCTCCCAAAAAAAAAAAAGCTTAAAAACCAAAACTTTCCCACAAACCAAACAACCCCAGATCACAAATTCCCTCTCTTTCTCTTTCCCAATTTAGAAAACTCCTCAAAACCCCATTTTCCTGGTTCCTCGAGCTCTCCTCAGATCACCGATCCTCTATCCATATAAACCAATATTAAAATAATATAAACCAAACAAAGTGTCATAAAAATATATGCTAAATATATACAAATATTAATTATATCATAATGACTTATCTGTCCTTGTCGATTGAGATAAAAAAAATGGAAGAAGCTGAAGAAGTTTGTGGCCCTTGTCACTTACTGAAGTAGAAACGGCGAGACAACGCAAAGCATAGAATTTAATTAAAAATTAAATTAAAATAATATAATCATAAATCAAAATCAAAAGTAGTAAAGCACTAATAAATATTTAAGTATTTAGTAAAAGCGTGTTAAACAAGGTTATTTCTCCCTAACTTTTCAGGTAGGATACGTTATTCTTGGCGCTTTGTGTCGGGACGAAGAGGAGTGATCCAGTGAAACTCAGATTTGGTGAGCTCGTCCACGTGGAAGGATTCTATTGGTGGGGTGGCGGAATTTGAGAGATACGGAGTTTTGAGGGAAAAGTAAGATTTGGAACAAGGGAAGCATGAAATGCGGGGGGGATGCCACGTGGACAAAGAGTAGTTGGTGGGTTGGGTTTTACTATGTAGTAGCCTAGCTAAGAGGGTTAGAATTTTGAATATGTGTTGTTGTGTTCGAGCTTATCTTAGGTTGGGGCCCTTGGGATCAACTGTCACATGTCGGTAACGGAAATAGGGAAACTGGGATAGCAACATCAATTGTGACATAAGTTTGAAAATTGGTTCTAAAAGGATAATAAGGTCATAAGGTCATAATGTTGGACACAATCTTTTAGGTGTTTATTGTAGATCTTATATGAGTTTTGACAACCCAATAGTACTCAAATTTATTGTAGATCTTATGAGTTCTGACAATCAATACAAAAATCCAACAAACACCAAATCAAGAGAATCCAAGCGGTTCATTAGTTGGAGTTTAAAATTACAACTCTACTCAATAATTTTTATTTGATGTGAATTTTAACAAATTTACTATAAAATTACTTTCTTTTTATTATATCCTCATATTTGCAAAAATTTTAGAAAACCAAAAATCAGTAGTTATATCATCAGTCAGATATTTAAATTTCAAATTTTTGTAGTCTTCATTATGCATAAAAAATAAGTTTATAAATCAAATAGTAAATAATATCAAACTAATTCAGAATTTGACACGTGTGTTAAGAATAAAAAAGCATGCAATCTAATGGTTTGATTTTCTAAATATGTAACCATGTTAATTTTTTAGTAGAAGTTGTAGCCAAACTTTGTTCTTTAAGAAAACTCTCATACCCATACGAACTTTCCCACGTAGACCTAATCAGGTCATCCATTATCATTAACCTATGAAGATTTGGTCTTCATACGTTAATAATAATGGATGACTTGGTCTTCATAGGAAAACTCTCATACCCATAAGAACTTTCCCACGTAGACCTAACCAAGCCATCCATTATCATTAACCTATGAAGATTTGGTATGATATCAAATAAAATGACTTTTTGTTGATTGTTTTTTTTACTGGAAGTGGATTAAATTATATTTGTATTTGAGAAGTGAGGTTTTAAAAAGCTATACATAAGCAAAATAAACCAAAAACTAAATATAAAAAACTCATGGCAAACGAACACGTTAATAGTCACCAAATTTGTTGTCATCTCCACCAACCTCAAGCACTGACAAACCAAAGTAGAGAAAATGAGAAACATATAAAAAGGTGAGGAGAGAAAGCCCAAGGGTTAGGGTTGGTCACTAGAAGGGTGGAGTGGGTCAATAGGTCAATGGCTGTTGGTCGCAACTCATAAGTTACTAGGGGTGAGATGCAAGTTGATGGGGGCATTGATTATCAATAGGGGGAAGGTTGGTTGGTTGGTTCATGAGTTTGTGGCAATTAGGGGTGTGTAACTGTGCATCAAACCCACCAACTTAACGTCTAGAGTTGGGCTTTGCGGGTTGGGTTAGGTTGAATTGATTTTGAGCATTGGGGTCAGGTTGGATTTGGGTTGATAATTTTTCAACCCAACTCACTATGTATATAAGTTTACTTTATTATCCTTATTTCATTTTTTTTTTCGTAGATTGATTTTGGTACTTTGATAATTAGTTTTGATGAATTTGAAATTTTAGAATATAATTTAAGTATATTTATGACCTGTAATTATTTTTTTTAAATGTTTAATTAATTGAAGAAAACTCAATTTTTTACAAGGTCTAAAACATGCATGTACAATCCACCAACTCAACCTAACCTAGACTGACCCATGGGGTTGGTAATTTCTCAACTGGACAAGGTTGGGTTAGGTTAAAAAAAAACTCTCCAGCCCGACCTATGCACACCCCTAACAACAGTGGCTATGCAATGGATGAGACGGGTAGGTGGGGGTATGTTGTGAATGATGGGGAATTTTTTTTTAGGCATCATAAAGTGTTTGGCTTGACTGGCATTCTTAGTCAAGCAAAATACTAAAAAAAATTTAATAATAAAAATAAATAAATCATGATTTATATATATATATATATATATATATTAACTTCTTTAATGTAAATGGCTTCGTGTCAATTATGTTCATTTAACTCACAATGACCTTCTTCTCAAACACACCCAAAAAAAGGGTCTTAATCTCAAAGAAATTCCTTTAAAAAGTCAAAAAGTCTAGTGTTCTACCACCTCACATGCATAGACCTCTCATATTTTGAACTCAAACTCAAATTGTGCATGACCTCTCATATTTTGAATTCAAACTCAAATTGTGAGCTCATACGTGTAAGGTGGTAGGACACGTCAAACCTTGTGTAATTTTGCATAGTATTCGAACACTCAATAAGAAAAGTTAGCAGCCTTGTAGCTTATTCTTCTTCTTTTTTTAACAAAAAAAAATATTTTCTTGAAAGGAGAAACAAAATACAATCAAAGGCTAGCTTCCTCCCTAACAACAGAAGCAAAATAAGGAGGACAGCTACCCCAATCAAAGGAACCAAAAAAATTACAAGCTAGAGACCACTTAGCCAATGAGTGAGTTGCCATATTAGCTAGCCTAGGAACCCAAGAGATAGACACATTAGGGAAAAAAAAAATACTAGAAGAGACTGCATGTCAGCTAAGATTGAAGCAATTCTCCAAGGCGGGGCAAAATCAACTCATGAATAGCATCATGACAGATATTAGAATTCGTTACAATAATAACATTCTCAGCCACCGAATTTGCAGCCAGTGAGAGTGCCCATCTAACAGCTTTAACCTTTGCCTAGAGAGGGAAGGTTGTATTTTGCTTTTTGAAAGCAAGTAAAAACTAAATCCCCTCTCCAATCTCTAGCCACCAAGGCTAAGTAGGAATAATTTGGACCAATAGCTGCATCAACATTAATCTTGATAGATAATCGCCTTGGAGGGGACCAGGTCTGCAATGGATGATCGATGTTTACAGACGAAATAGACCGCTGTCTAGAAAATTTGAATTCCATAAATTACTCCCAAACTCTTGATTTAGTTCATCACATCTCAAGGGTAGGTCTGCAAAAATCACTTGGTTTCTTAGCTTCCTAATTCCATCACAAAGAATGGCTCCAAATAATAAGAGTTCATTCTTTTGACTAAGCTGGTTGATAAATGGGGGAGAACAAAAAAATTGAATGAAATCCACTACTGAAGAGAATCCAAATGAATCCATTCTCAAGCCCCATTTACTATTGAACCACATTGCTTTTGTTACTAGGCAAAAAGCAAAAAGATGAAGGGAGGATTCAATTTCCAACCTACAGAGAGGACAATAAACATCACCAATATTAACAAACCTGCTTAGCTTATATTTGGTGGGCATGCAGCCTGCAGCAATCCTCCAAATCATCATTTTATGCCTCTCATGAAGCTTAACTTTCTAAATACAATTCCAAAGGGGGTCAATATATATATACATATATATATATATATATATATATTTTTTTTTTTTTTTTGAGAAGCCAAAGGTGGTCAATATTATGTTGCATAGATTCCTTGCGGCTACAGTAAGCCGACTTAACTACAATTCTCCTAATGAGAATAATATAAGTTTGAATTCTTCCTACATGACACAATTCTCCCAATAAGAACAATATAAGTTCGAATTCTTCCTACCTTTGTTCGATAAAGATACGGGGAATGTCATCAATCGTGTTGTGAATTGTGATATATACCAAAATTACCTTTTTTTCAAGGGTATATAATCACCTTTCTTGCAGAATATAAAGATTTTCTATAAAAGTCAAAACTAAAAAACTTGCAAATTAACTTCTCTAAAAATGAAGCCCATACTGTTGGCCCAATTGGTGCAGAGTAACAAATCGGTTCTGACCCATTCTAAGGGCTCAATAATAAAAGAGGCCACGAATAAAAGCCCATGATTATTGCAAACTAGAATTTGGGTGTCAAATAATAGAATAGAAGGTGGCAACTCTAATTGAAGGGGAAATCATGAATGAAGGTCCTTAGTTAAAGAGCACCAACACAGTTTAGATGAGTATATCCTTATTTGCTTATTTTATTAAAAATATTTAAAATTATGTTAAAATACTATATTTGTATTAAAAAAAAGTGTACCTAACCAAATAAAGAAAATAAATTAGAAAAATCACCTTAAGTTAAATTGACCCAAAAGCCTATGAGAGAAGGAGGGTGAATTAAAAAGGAAATTCAGTCTGTTAGTGGAAAGGCTAGTTGTATAACTATGAAGAAGTGGGGAATGGATTTTAGAGTTGTGGAATAATCAATGATTTATAATATGTCCCATTTCATGCCATGTTTACACGAGTTTATTTTATTTATTTGGTTAGGTACAGTTTTTCAAATTCTTAATTTTTTTTGTTAAGTACATTTTTTTTTTCTAAATAACTTGTATTTTTTTTAAATGTTTAATAATAAAAAAAAGCTCATACGTACCAGTTGGAAATTTATTTAGAATTTATGTTAGGGCCTTTTTGGATTTTTATTTTATTGAAAAAAATAAAGCATGCCTTAGCATCACATTTGAGTTCATATGAAAGTATAAATACTCCTGACAAATGCTTAAAGGGGTTTAATTTGCAAGGCTCTGTTCCACTTTCTAAGTCAGATTGTGCTTGATTTAAAAGAGGGTTGCTTTGGGTCTTGACAAGTTGTTACAATAGTGTTTGTTTAAGACAATTGGAAGTTGTAAAGGCGAGAATATTTATTTGAAAATGAAATATAGGGCTATTAATAAAACTTTGTGTTTCACCTAGATAATTAACACAGTTCTATTTATCTAGGTGAAACACAGTTCTATTTATCTACCTTCTCTTCCTCTAAACATAGTTCTATTTATCTACCTTCTTTGTTCAATGGGTACCAAATACATTTAAAACAAGTTCTAGGTGAAACACAGAGTTTAACCAATGGTTTTCTAATTTTCTATGCGATGATACTAACCAAAATAATGAAAGAAAAAAAAATTATAAGTGCCTTGAATTAAAACAATTTCATATATTTGACACTTTAATTGACAAAATTAAAAATAGGAGACCTAATATATGAGATAAACTTTGGGTCTATTTATAGTTTATACAATGTTCCCAATTCCCATTATTTTAGGGGAGAAAAAAGGACTAATCTAAACCCATTAAAGCTATGGCTGTTTGCACGTCACACCGCTAAAACGAGATCAACGAGTCAATTATGAAATGTGTTTACAAAATTTTACAGCAGGCAAAGCTAACAACTGTCCCACCTGACCTGAAACTGTGACAGTGGAAGTGTTTGAAACTTACATTAGGTAAGAGACAATTAGGTGACAAAATTCAATCTTTTGGCCTCTTTTTTTGGGGCCTGTAGTTTGATAAGGAGGTGAGTGATGGAACTTTGAAACTCAATTTGTATTTGAAAGGTCCTCTAGCTGAGCTGATATTGTGTTACTGCCGGTAGTTATTGTCATGAAGTGCCTACAAGAATTTTTAATGTCTTGTCCCACCAATGTATGAGTTTTTTCCACTGATTTGGCATGTTATATGTACATGTGTTTAACATTTTCTCGTTGCTTTAGTCAAAACGAAACCTCTTACTAGTATTTCGGGGACATTTTTATAGGACTCCTTCCTGTAAAAACTTAGTGCGCATAGAAAAGGGAATTGTATATACTCGAAGAAATAATCAGATACTCAAAAAATTCTCAACAGCCTAATTTTTCAAAAAATAAAATAAAATTCTCTCATTGTTGTTTTTCTCATTGCGTTTTTCCTCTCTTTTGGGCTTCTCTTAAGTACACTGTTGCTTGGAAAATTGTGAGTCATGGCCCTTTTTGTGGTTCAATGTCTGTATCTTAGTATCTATGAGAAGTGGGGAAACCTCACCATGGGGCCTATGTACCTTGGAAATATGTGGCTCCAATCAGCTAATGTATTAACCAGCTGTTAGTAAATAAATTTTTTATTTTTTTTTAACTTATGTTGTTAACAAGCTGTAATAAAAGATGAACCAGCTGTTATTTCAACATTTCCACCATAACTCATGAAAGAAACTTTTTTTTTCCTCCCTCTATCTTTTTATAGGTAAATACAAGCGAAGAAAGGAATGATGTCCAAACTACAAACATTAGAAATCTATAATTTTGGTTCTCCATTTTAAATTTTTTTGTGGGTCAACTTTTTTATGAATATATATATGGGAAAAAAGGTTTCTTTTTTGCTATATTATTGATAATAAAAGTTCAAAAAGATGGGCTGGTCAAACTTTTTTAACTTCTAGGATATTTGTGACTGATTTTTTGTTCCTATTTTCTTTTCGGATAAAAAATACTGAATATGTGTACTTTCAAGATTTAAATATATATATATATATATATATATATATATATATATATTTAGCAAGAAGAATAAAATCTTTGAATATGTGGATATTTCATTATGTCTCCATATTGTTATGAACATGAATAAGGATTATCATTTATTAAGTACCTAGGCCTAAGCTAGATTGGAAATTTTGAAGTGGACTTAAAATTATGCTTAGTGAGTTTTTATCCACTCATTTGACACTCTAAATTTCCTTGAATACCCCCCCCCCCCCAAAAAAAAGGAAAGAAAAACCAAAAAAAGGAAACCACATCAATGATAGAGTGTGTGCATATTCACCGATTGGTTCTTGCACATTTTTTAATTTATAAATTCAATTTTAATTTTCACATTTTTTTAATGCTAGTGATTTTTGTTAAGATGCTATCCATGATTCCATGTTCCTTATACGTGGACATGCATGTAAAATTAGAGCATTAGAACATTGTAGTATTAGAACAAAAAAATAAATAGTACTATTTGTGTATAAACTCGAAAAGCATTTTATGACAAACATGATAGGTAGATTGTCAAAATCATCTCAAATCAAAAGCAACTTTAAATTGTGGTTAATGTGAAAACCCATGGAAGATCTCAACTTTGAAGATCTACTACTATTAGACATACAACATGATTCATAATTAAACTAACTAATTTTGAACCTTGATGAATGTGATTATGTAGATAGCAATGGCATTGATAATCAGATAAAATTTTCTACATTTGTCACTGAATTAGTCTTTGGCTACTATCTATTGACCTAAACTCAAGAGATCTATACATATTACTTCTAATAAGTTGTAACTAACTACTGTTTTTTCTCTTGCTTTGAAAATGGACAGTTATATCGCTAGCATAATTATTGTAAATTAACCGTTTTCTTACAAACAAATCAATAAAATAAGGGTAAAATATAGTTAATACTTTTGAGATTTGAGTTAATGTTAATCAGGTCCAAAACATTTAAAAATTGACCAACATAGTCCTTATACCATTACTCATTTTCTTCTCTTCATCAAAATAATCAGCTGACATTAACCAAAACTTCAAGAGTTTTAACTATATTTTACTCATAAAATGAATTTAACCAAAGTATTAATAATGTGTTAAAGAGTAGAGACTCGAGCGAGAGACACTATTTAGACATGTTTGAAGGTAACCCCAACATTCTAAACAAAATTGACATATTTAGGGCCATACCCAAGCAAGTAGGCCCAACACAAAGCCATTAAATCATTGATTTTAGAACTAGTATTGCGCAATTTTCCAATTTGGTGTCACAAGATTCACAACCACACATAAGGGTCCAAAAAAATTGTCAAATACCTCACTGTGAAAGTGAAACCCACACCAGAAAGAGTTGCATACAAAGCACGTACTGGAATATTATATATACACATCCTTGTCTATTTGGACTTGGTAACCCTCATTTATTAATATAATAAAAATACATAAAGTCATTTACCCGATAGGGACGTACCAAGTCGACAGAGGCATTTGTCATAAAAATAAAAATAAAAAGTCGACAGAGGCTTTCATCGCCAGGAAACTCCTTATCCAACCTGACAAAAAAGTACAATTACGTCATAATAATAATAAAAAACTATTTATATCATTCTTATTAAAAAAAACTACTTAGAGCATCCACAGCGGTGGAGCTAAAAATTTAGCTTTTTAGCTCCACCAAAAGTTACTTTATCTATTTTACCTACATACATGCTGCAGCAGTGGAGCTATTTTAGCTTTTAACACAATAAAATAATATAAACATCACAATAAAATAATATATCCACTACAATAAAATAATATATCCACTACAATAAACAACAATCACAACCACTTGCAACCGCCACCGCTACCGCCGCCGCCGCCGCTGCCGTCGCCGCCGCTGCCGTCTTTTTTACCGCTGCCGCCGCCGCCGCCTCTTTCACCGCCACCGCCTTTTTTTTTAACCCAAATCATACTTATACATTTTTTTTTTTTACTAAAACAATTTCTCAATTATCATGATAGTCTATTATCATCTCAATTATCCGAAAGCAATCTTGGAACAATGTGAACTATGAAATGGAGGAACTTTATAAGAAAACTTATGAAATAGAACACATATAAAATAGAACACATATTATAGCAAGAACAATTTAGTCCATAGATTTACTCACATACATAACTCAAACCAAATTACAATAAAACTCACACACACTTACACAAGTTCCTATGACTCATGCTTCTTAACATACAAAAAAGAAAGTTCCTACGACTCGCCTTGCAATTGCCATAAATGTTCAATAAGGTCCGATTGGAGTTGAAAATGAATTTCTCGGTCTCTAATGCGTCCATGCCTCTCAATGTATGACAAAAATTCATCATTTTGTTCACGTAACACTTGCAGAGGAGGATTATCCACTCCATCATTTTGTTCATAATCCAAGTCTACCACTTCATTATTATCCTGGTCATCTTCCCGCTCATCTTCAACAATCATGTTATGGAGAATTATGCACGCTTTCATAATCTTTTGGAGTGTTTCAAGATGGAAAAATCGAGCAGGCCCACGGACAATTGCGAAATGTGCTTGAAGTACTCCAAATGCACGCTCAACATCCTTCCTACACGCCTCTTGGGCTGCTGCAAATAATTTATGCTTCTGTGTTTGTGGAGCTGGGATTGTTTTCA
Organism: Quercus agrifolia; assembly: GCA_029955455.1. Lineage (NCBI taxonomy): Eukaryota > Viridiplantae > Streptophyta > Magnoliopsida > Fagales > Fagaceae > Quercus > Quercus agrifolia. The sequence continues at coordinate 6,062,014 of JARQAD010000010.1, read as the reverse complement.
CAAATGTTGCCCACTTTGGATATATGCCATCAGCAAGGTAATATCCCATTGTGTAGTCATGACCATTGATTGAGTAATCTACTGCAGGAGCACGTCCTTCAGCAAATTCATTAAATACATGAGATCGCTCTAACACATTAATATCATTATTTGACCCAGGTAATCCAAAAAATGCATGCCATATCCAAAGATCATATGATGCTACTGCCTCCAAAATAATAGTAGGCTCACAAACATGACCACAATATTGACCTTTCCATGCAGATGGACAATTTTTCCACTTCCAATGCATGCAATCAATTGAACCTAACATACCTGGAAAACCTCGGCGTTTGCCATGAGCTAATAGTCTAGCAATATATTCATTGTTTGGCTTTCTCAAATATTCCTTAGAGAAAACATCAATTACCGCAGTAACAAATTTTTTCAAACTTTCTAATGCAGTAGTTTCTCCAATTCGCACATATTCATCTATAAAATCACCTGATACTCCATATGCAAGCATTCTAAGTGCAGCAGTTATTTTTTGTAATGAAGATAAACCAAGTTTTCCCGCACTATTTCTTTTTTGGACAAAATAAGAGTCATGAGTTTCTACCTTAGATTGAATATGGAGAAAAAGAGAACGTTTAATCCGAAATCTCCTACGAAATAAACCGGGTGGATATATTGGTGTGGGAGCAAAATAATCAAGAAAAAGCCTCTCATGGCCTGCCAAATGATTACGTCGGATAGAACGACAACGTTTAGGTTGTGATGTTTCCGTAAGAAGTTCTTCGATTATCTCATCTTCATCTGAGTCATCAAGAAGGAACTTGTGAAACACATAGTGATTTATGGATGCAACCTTCAAGACAATTGGAAAGCAATTATTATAGATGCAAGATTAAAGCCAAGTAACATAAGCCACAACAAAATGAATATTAACCAATTCACGGCCAAGTCACAACACAAACACATACATCTAAAAAAAAAAAAAAACTTAGAAATACTATGAATGCTCATTGTTCAATAAAAATATTACACTTCAAAGTCTTTGTTCGATTGCACTTCAAGTCACAACACAAACCCATAAATCCACAATATCGAACTTGGAAATACTATAAATGTTCATTGTTTAATAAATAAAAATAATTGGATCAAAGACACTTCACAAAACTAAATGAAACTTAACAAAAAATAAAAAAGATTGTACTTCAAAGTCTTTGTTCGATTGCACTTCAAGTCACAACACAAATACATACATTTAGTTTACGATTAAAGTCACGTGACATAAGCCACTACAAAATATATAAGTTACTACCAAAATACATAAAGGCCTACATAAGCCACTACAAAATACATAAAAACTTAAGCTACATCCAAAATACATAAAAGCTTAAGCTACATCCATTAATTACGTGAACTTCGTCTTACCATGATTTCCTCTTGGAGTTGTTCATAAAAAGGTTTTTGTGCTCCGGTGAAGCCACTTGTATCTATCATTATGATTCTCTCCTCCTCTAACCTTTCTGTCATCTCAAATTTTTTCTTCTCAATTATGATTCTTTCCTTCTCAATCTTAAGTTTTTCTTCCTTGCTTTCCTTCTCAATTGCAAGTTTTTCCCTCTCAAAACACATTTTTTCCTCTTCCAACCGAGTTACATCCTCAATCAATTTCAATTTCTTAGCCAAATATTCTCCTACATCTTTTCCAGTGGCTTTGTTCTTTCGAATGGCCTTTTCGGCTTTCCTACCAATAGGTCTCTCAAAATTAGAAGTGTCACCAAGTCCAAACCCACAATCCCCTTCGCCAATAGATATTGACTCCAAAGTTGGAGGCACGGATGATCTCCATCTAGCATTGTTATGATCGGCAAACTTTGGTTGGTCCTTTAACATAAGCCAACAATTGTCAAGAAGAAATGGTTTCTTGTACTTCTCTAAATACAAAGCCTTCGCATTGGTAATCTAGAAAAAATTCAAAAAAAATATAACATGATTAATATCTTCAAACTATTGGTGAATTGACATATTAACACTATTGCAATATAATTTATACCTTATCTTCTTCGGTTATACCACTTTGATGAAGTGCATTAACTTGAGCCATACACCCAGCAAACTTATTTGTCTTTTCACTAATCGCTCCCCAACGACTTATCAAGGATACAATAGTACGTGTGGTACCGGATGTATTGTACTGCGTGAAGTATTCCCAAACTTTTTTACGAAAGGTATTTTGGGTTTGTTCATTACTGTTTATGGCATCAACACTAGTATTGAGCCATGCTGCCACTAGGAGTTTATCTTCCTCCATACTAAAGTTAGAGCCCCGTTTTCCTTTTGTAGAAGAGACATTTTCAACTGAAGGTGGAGGTGGAGGTGGAGAATCAGAAACTGACACAGGAGTAGTTTGAGAGGTTCCAATAAATTGTGAGTCAATTTCTATATCCCCATTCATGATTCCCGTGATATATGTTAGGTCTCTACGTAACTCGGTGTCCCTACGTGACTCCATAAAATTAGAAAATAAAATGTAATAATCCCTGCACACAGAAAATTCCCAAACTAACATTTATATCAACACAACAAATTACAGAGACATTTATAGGCATTTATAGAGACAAATTACACAACAAACTTACATTTATATTACAATTATAGATAAATAAGCAAATTCATTTATAGACATTTATATTACAAATTCCGTAAACAAATTACGCAACAAATTTGCATTTACAGAGACCACAAAAAATTTCCCAATACAGAGAACACAAAAAATTTCTCAGACATTTATCATGCAATCTTTCCCTGCACAAAACAACATATGTTTATACCCAGCAAAATTCCTGCATTCAGACAATTTCCAATTCATTCCTGCATTCAGATGTTTATACCTAGCAAAAACAGCAAAAACCTCATATAGTGCCAAATCAAAAATCACGTACACAGCCAAAAAAAAAACAAAAAAGCCATTCAGTAGTTATTCCAATACAAATGTTTTTTTTTAATTTTGCCCAAAACAACATAGGTCCATCAACATTTTTCAGCACAAAATTAACACCAAACCTAGAAAAATTAACCCAAAACAACAATTAAAAAAATTAACTAGAAATGAAAATAGAGCACTAACCTGAAGTGGGCTGGCGACGGCGACGAGCGTGGGCTGAGGCATGGGCTGGGACGGCGTGGGCTGCAAGGAGGAGGAGCGGCTGTGACGGCAAGGTTGGAAGATGGGTTAGATGGGAAGATGGGTCTGTGACGGCAAGGACGTGGGTGGGCCGGCAGCGGTGAGGCAGAGAGGTGAGAGTGGCGTGCGACGCCGGGGATTGGGGCTGGGGCTAGCGACGGCGACGCCGGGGGCTGGGACTGGCGACGGCGACGGCGACGGCTTTGGTGTTGAGTGGAGATGAGAGCTTGATGATAAATGATAAGCCGATGAGGAAGATCGGAGGGATATGAGCTTGAGAGATGAGAGAGCTTGATGAGCTTGAGAGATGAGAGAGCTTGATGAGATGGGTTCAGAGGCTTTGAGAGGAGCACGATGAAAAAAAAGAAATGGGTTCAGAGGCTTTGAGAGGAGCACGGCAGGTTGGGAGTAAAAAGAATGAATAAAATATTTAGAGAGGTATTATTTTAATAGAATGATGGAATAAAAAATTATATTTTGTTTTTAGATGAGTGTTACAGTGCACATCTATCTATAGATGTGCACTGTAGCAAATCAGCAAAAATTTTTTGCTTTACCACCACTGCTGCAAGGTGTTTTTGGTATATCAGTGGAGCTAAAATAGCATTATAGCTTTTTAGCTCCACTGCTGTGAATGCTCTTATATCATTTAAGATTGCTTTTTTTTTTAATATATAAAAAGAAAATTGGTCTATTAACTATGAAAATTATATCTATATATATTAAAGTTTAAGCATGATTAGAATTCTAATCGAATTTAACTTAATTTTTTAATTGTTATCTAATTTTGCATCCTATGTCCAATTTTATTTTTTAATTAATTTGGTTGCCACTTTTTAGTATTTCTAATAAAAATTTAAAACTTCAAATTTCTCCTTCCCTAACTATCAAATTATGAAGAAAAAAAAACCTAGTTTATTATAATGTACACTAGAGCTATTAATATGCCGACGTGCCTCAACAGAATGTATTAAAGACTAACTTGTTTTATTTTATTTTGTTTTATACTTATTTTGTTTTTATTAAGCAAATAAGCTTAGCAAAACACACACTTAGAAGAGTAATTTTGATTAAAGCTACTTAAGATATAGTTAAAGCACTCTCATCAACTCTCTCATAAAAAATGCCATTTTAACACACCAAACACTTACTTTATCATTTTAACACATAATTTTACAACATTCCATTTATCAGATGTTCTATACTTCAATTCTATACATTAAAATAATATTTACTACATAATAAAATAATATATTTCCTCATCCCTATCCCTATCACTATCATCATCATCTTCATCACCAACCCCGGCCTAACCACCATGCGGCAACAACGGCCACCAACAACCGCTGCCGCAACAACACCGACGACCACCAACAACCACTGCCGCACATCCACCAACGCCACCTCAAAAAAAAAAAAAAAAAAAAAAAACATCCAGAGAGATCAGCACAAACCATCCACCAAACCAAACAAACCCATATCCAACACCGGACATCCAACACTAGACATCCACCAAATCAAACAACCCCACCATCGGTACAAACCCACATCCACCACCGGCACAAACCCACATTCACCAAATCAAACAAACCCACATCCCAAATCCACCAGATCAATTATAAAATTCAACAAACCGCATCCCATCCACAAAATCAAACAAACCCACATCCCAAACCGCCTCCGTCGCCGTCGCTGATGGAAGTTTTCACTTCCGGCCACCATTCCTTCACACTGGAGTTCCTCTTCGTTGCAAAGTGCATCAATGATCTGTGGCGAGCCTGGGCGGTCTCTGTCTCTCAGCGTGGCGAGATCGGCGATGGCGAGATCAGTGTGGCAAGATCGGACTGGCAAGAGGGCATGGCGAGAATGCCAGACAGAGAGAGTGAGAGATGTAAACGGAGAGAGAGCGAAAGATTAAGACGGAGAGAGAGCGAGAGATGCATCTGATAGGAGGAGAGAGAAAAAACGAATTAAATAAGCTAAACAGTGTTTGGCATTGATGTCCGTACCGTCTCATATTTGAGACGGTACTGTAGCCGTGTCTCAAATTTTTTGAGATTTGAAAGAGCTGATGAGGGACGGTTTTTGTGATTAGTGTGTCAAATGTGCCAAATATTTGGCATTTGGCACACTTGAGAGAGCTGATGATGGTGCTCTTATGCCTATAAAATATGAGACTTTCAATAAATTGTACATAAACAAATAAACTAAAAAGTTGTTATCAAATTAAAGCGACTCAATATATTGGCTTTAAAAAAAAAAAAAATTGTTTTGAATAGAAGAAAATAAAAATAATTTTTAGACATGCTAATGATCATAACAAAAAAAAGACTTTGATATCATTGCAATATTGCAATTTTTTTATTTGAATAAATATAATAGTATTTCAAATTTATGGTGTTTGCTTTATGGTGATTACTTTCTATCATTAGGCTAAAACATTAATTGATTTTTCATGTTAGCATAGATTGAACCCCATATCAAGAGATTTCACTAGTTAAGAACAAAAATGAATTCAAAAACAATAAGGAATTTTATGGTATGAACTTTGGAGTGAATTTTATGGTCCGTTTATTTTTAAGTAAAATATTTTTCATAAAATGTTATTCTCATTCTTAGGCATTTGTTTATATATAAAATATTGTCCGTTGATTATAAAATTTGTTGTAAAAAGTTGTAAGACGTTTTACCTAATAAATTTTTTTACAAAAATGCACAATGACCCTCCTCACCCTATATGATGACTAGATTGTAGATCGTAGTTGATGTCAACAGTCTAGTTATCGAAGCCACCATTTTGACAACAAATATTGGCAGCTGGTGATAATCAAGGGTCTAATGGCATGAGCCTCCATTTCACTAGCGGGTATCAGATTGTTAGGGAAGATAGTTTTGGCAATTCGGTCGTTAGAGCTATTGCTCCAACAACCGATGCCAACAGTTAAGTTGCCAATCCAATCACTAGACCTCCGACATCGACAAATTCAATGGCTGATTCACCAAATTTGGCAATTTGTACTTGAATAATTTGACACAACCAAATACTTGAAAATATTTTACTTCGAGATATATAAATATAAAAAAATAGTAACCAACAACAAAAAGGGAACCCCAAAAAAAAAAAAAAAAAAAAAAAAAAAACTCAGTTATTAAATCCTATATAAAGAGTCTTTCCCCTTCTTTATTCCTTCGTCACTTTAGGGTTTTCGTTCCATCCAAACTGTCTTGTCTCCTTTCTATCTCTCTGAGTTCAACCCTAAAATTTCACAAACCCATATCGCAATTTCACCGATACACCACACAATTTATACAATTCATTCCTTCTCTTCCTCTCTCAATTTCCAGATTCCGCCAATTCACAAGTCTTTCACAGCTGATTTCAACAATTCCCAACCAAAAAAAACAAAAATTCTTGATTTTTTAGGGTTTTAATCTGGTGCTTTATAGATGCAACGTGGAATCGGATCTCGTGGCGCGTGATCGCCCCGCCCGATTCGGGGGCGCGGTGAGCGGCGGAGTTTCGGAAACTCTCTCGAGGGGGTTTTCGCTTTTGTATGGAAACTCGTAGCCGGAAGCGGGCGGAGGCCACCTCAGCTGCCCCTACTACTAACAACTCTTCTTCTTCAACCACCGCCACCCGCTCTTCGAAACGCGCTCGTCTCTTAACAACAACAACAACACCCGTCGCCGCCACCGTTGCTGCCGCTGCCGCCACGTCATCGCAATCTTCGATCTCTACGCGCTCACGTTCTGCTGCGAAAACTACTACTGCTACTGCTAACATGGATTCCGTGACTGAATCATCCGGCTCTCGCCGCCGCGGTGGCGGCGGCAGTGGGAACAATCGAGGAGGCTCTGAGAGGGATAATTCGGATAAAGGCAAAGAGAAAGAGCATGAAATTAGGGTTAGGGATAGGGAGAGGGAGAGGGAAAGTAGGGAGAATGAAAGGAGCCTAGGGTTGAATATGGATGGTGCCGGCGCCGGCGGCGCCGCCGACGATGAGGACAACGATAGCGAAGGCGGTGTTGGGATTCTGCACCAGAATTTGACATCGGCGAGCAGTGCTTTACAGGGTTTATTGAGGAAGCTCGGCGCTGGGCTCGATGATCTGCTGCCATCGTCGGCGATGGGGTCTGGGTCCGGGTCGCACCAGAGCGGGCGGTTGAAGAAGATTCTGTCGGGTTTGAGAGCTGATGGAGAAGAAGGGAGGCAGGTCGAGGCTCTGACTCAGCTCTGTGATATGTTGTCGATTGGGACCGAGGAGTCGCTGAGCACTTTCTCTGTTGATTCCTTCGTGCCCGTGCTCGTCGGGTTGCTGAATCACGAGAGCAATCCTGATATCATGCTCCTTGCTGCCAGGGCTCTCACTCATCTGTGTGACGTGTTGCCTTCGTCTTGCGCGGCTGTTGTGCATTATGGTGCGGTTTCGTGCTTTTGCGCGAGGCTTCTCACGATAGAGTATATGGACTTGGCTGAACAGGTTGGTTTCTTTGTAAATTAGTGTGAATTGACTAATGGGTAATCTGCTTTTTGTTAGATATAGTTGTTAGCCATGTAGAATTGAAGAAATTAGATTTTAGGTTTGTATCTGTGAAGTTTAGCTTATGGGGGTATTTCTTGAGAACTGCATTGTGATATTTATGCTTGTTATGATGTCAAACAGTCCCTGCAAGCTTTGAAGAAGATATCTCAGGAACACCCAACTGCGTGTTTGCGAGCTGGTGCCCTTATGGCAGTGCTTTCGTATCTCGATTTCTTCTCCACGGGAGTGCAGGTAACTTATTTTAGTGGAAATTTCAAGATTTTAAGCTGGTTATCATTGCTGAGAGAGTAAAGACTATTTTTTGCGTTTTAGATCTTCTTTGAGAAATTTTTGTTTGCCTTATACTTTGTTTCAGCGAGTGGCATTATCTACTGCTGCAAATATGTGCAAGAAGCTCCCTTCAGATGCAGCTGACTTTGTGATGGAAGCTGTCCCCTTGTTGACTAACCTTCTTCATTATCATGATTCGAAGGTGTGGTTTTTGTTTTGTATTTTTTGAATTTAGGAAATGCCCTTCTGGGTTTAGTTTTTCCTTATTGTGTGAAGTATGTTATGATTGTAGGTGTTGGAGCATGCTTCTGTTTGTTTGACTCGAATTGCTGAAGCATTTGCATCGTCTCCGGATAAATTAGACGAACTCTGCAATCATGGATTGGTTGCACAAGCTGCCTCACTTATTTCCACCAGCAATGCTGGAGGTGGACAGGCCTCTCTAAGTGCTCCTACATACACAGTGAGTGCAATTCAATTCTTCAAATTTGATGCTTATGTATATATGAGGGTTCTCCTATAGTTGGGTTTAAGCCTTTAAGGCTTAGTTGTACTTGAGATGAGTTTATGTATAACTGAGGATTCTGATTGTGAGTTTATGGGGCATGCAGGGTTTAATTCGGCTTCTTTCCACTTGTGCTAGTGGCTCTCCTTTAGGAGCCAAAACTTTGCTTCTCCTGGGGATCAGTGGCATCCTTAAAGATATTCTAGCTGGTGCAGGCATATCAACTAATGCATCGGTTTCACCTGCTTTAAGTAGACCAGCAGAACAGGTATTGCTCTTTCTTTGTTCTTTTTTTGGGTGTGTGGCCGTGTGGGGTTGTTATTCTAGCTGGACAGGGTTTTTTTTCATATTTACATGGGTATCAAAAAATTGCAACTTTCCGCGTCTGTTTTACCTTTGTGAACTATACTGGACTAATACTCATCAGGACTTAAAATTTTAGCAACTTAAGATCCATTGACTGTTTTTCTCCCTGATATTCAATTTTTGGGTAAAACTTCTTAGGTACAGTACATAAAGTTCCCCAATTTAGTTCAAACACTGAGTCACATTGACCAATAAGATGCATATGGTGATATCTTTTTCAAGGACAATTAAATTCAAAACAACCAAGTGTTTGAATTCAATTGGGGAACCTAATGTACTGCACCTAAGTTTTGCCCATAATTTTTTGTAAGAATTTATCATGGCCGTTATTTATTTTAATTGTATAATGTATTGAGGCATTATATTAGTTTCTTTTCTTTTTTAATATTGAAATTTCAATTTTATCTAATTTTTAACATACATTGTAGATTTTTGAGATTGTCAACCTGGCAAATGAGCTTCTCCCTCCATTGCCACAAGGAACCATCTCCCTTCCTGCTAGCTCCAATTTATTTATGAAAGGACCTGTTGTTAAGAAGTCCTCTGTTGGCAGTTCTGGTAAACAGGAAGACACAAATGGGAATGCTCCCGAGGTTTCAGCTCGTGAGAAATTATTAAATGATCAGCCTGAGCTTCTTCAGCAATTTGGAATGGATCTCCTTCCTATTCTGATACAAGTAAGTTTTTGGTGCAGCTAGCTGGTTTTGAAGTTTTACTTGGTTTTGTCCATGAATAATAGTGTATGTTTACATGCTGAGCAGATATATGGTTCAAGTGTGAACGGTCCTGTTCGTCACAAATGTCTTTCAGTTATTGGAAAATTGATGTACTTCAGTAATGCAGAGATGATTCAGTCTTTATTAAGTACAACAAACATATCGAGGTATCCGACTTTAGTTGGTTATGATTTCTTTTTATGCCCACTCACTCCATACTAAGTGTGCAGAGATACTTATTGTTACTTCATTATTTGCGTTGCTCTTGTAGTTTCTTAGCTGGTGTTTTAGCATGGAAAGATCCGCATGTCTTGGTTCCTGCTCTCCAAATTGCTGAAATTCTTATGGAAAAGCTTCCTGGGACTTTCTCCAAGATGTTTGTTAGAGAAGGTGTGGTTCATGCTGTGGACCAACTTATTTTAGCTGGTAATCCAAATACAGGTCCTGCACAAGCATCTCCCATCGAGAAGGATAATGATTCTGCCCCTGGTGCATCATCACGCTCTAGGCGTTATAGGCGACGGAGTGGGAACTCCAACCCAGATGGAAATGCTTCAGAGGAATCCAAGAATCCTGGTTCAGTAAATATTGGATCTCCCCCAAGCTCGGTGGAAATTCCTTCTGTCAATTCTAATCTCCGTATGGCAGTCAGTTCATGTGCTAAAGCCTTTAAAGACAAGTACTTCCCTTCAGATCCTGGTTCTGCTGAAGTTGGAGTCACAGACGATCTTTTACATTTAAAGGATCTTTGCATGAAGTTGAATGCCGGTGTTGATGACCAAAAGACCAAAGCAAAGGGAAAGTCTAAGGCTTCTGGGTCTCGCCTGGCTGATAATTCTGTGAATAAGGAAGAGTATCTGCTGGGGGTTATATCTGAGATGCTAGGAGAACTAAGCAAAGGGGATGGTGTGTCCACTTTTGAGTTTATTGGCAGTGGTGTTGTTGCTGCTTTGCTGAACTACTTTTCCTGTGGCTACTTTTCCAAGGAGAGAACTTCAGAAGCTAACCTGCCCAAGCTTCGCCAACAAGCACTTAAAAGATTCAAGTCCTTTATTGCTGTTGCACTACCTTCCAGTATTGATGAGGAGGGCGCGACTCCTATGACTGTATTGGTTCAGAAGCTTCAAAATGCTTTGTCCTCCTTGGAGCGTTTCCCTGTTGTGTTGAGCCATTCATCTAGGTCATCTGGTGGAAGTGCACGCCTCTCCTCTGGGCTGAGTGCATTGTCTCAGCCTTTTAAGCTGCGCCTTTGTAGAGCCCAAGGTGAAAAATCGCTCCGTGACTATTCATCTAACGTTGTACTGATTGACCCATTGGCAAGTTTAGCAGCTGTTGAGGAATTTCTTTGGCCCCGAGTCCAGAGAGGTGATTCTGGTCAGAAATCCTCAGTCTCTGCTGGGAATTCTGAGTCTGGAACTACACCTACTGGAGCTGGTGCTTCTTCCCCATCTACTTCTACTCCTGCGGCTGCCACTCGTCGTCATTCTACTAGATCAAGATCATCTGTTAATATAGGAGACGCTGCTAAAAAGGATCCGGCACAAGAGAAAAGCACAAGTTCATCAAAGGGGAAGGGTAAAGCTGTTTTGAGACCTACTCAAGAGGAAGGTAGAGGACCTCAAACAAGAAATGCTGCTCGTAGAAGAGCAGCTCTTGATAAAGATGCTCAAATGAAACCTGTAAATGGGGACTCTACTTCTGAGGTATGGTGCTGACACTGTAGGGCTAAACATGGTAATTGATTGTCTGTCCAGATGCTTGAATAAATAGAAGACACGAAGTTAATGTTTTAAAATTTTAAATGATACTTTTTATTGGAGTATCTTTTCGTAGCATAATTCTTCTAGCTTGTACTCTCTTACATTAATGAAAATTTTAAATCAATTTGAAATAAATGGAATAACTTTGGGTAAAAGTTAAAAAAGTAGTAACATATATCAACTGAAATTATCTTACAAGACATTGATGAAAGGTTGCTTAATGCATGACATGGATAGTTCAGATGATATTTTAATCACGTAGTTGATGTTTTACCATTTTAGTACGTTGATACGAAGTGCAGTGATAAGCTCTATCATTGCTATAATATGAGAATTTATTAAACCTATCCAAAAAAAAAAATGATATGTATCGCTATGACGTGTTTATGGCTATAGAGAGTTCAGATGTACTTTTCTTATTTTAATTAGAAATTCCAGATTTTGGACTTACTCTTGCTCCCTTAATGTCTTTATATATATATATATATATATATATATATATATATATATGTATGTATGTATATATTGTGGCTATTCTAAATTTTTTTTCCATTGTCTAAAGGTTAATGAATAAATTTTCAACTTCCGTATATATATATATATATTGTGGCTATTCTAAATTTTTTTTCCATTGTCTAAAGGTCAATGAATAAATTTTCAACTTCCTTTATTCATCATGCATCTGATTTACTTTTCCCCTTGTTCAGTCTAAAGGTAAAGGTAGTATTGTAGAGTTAACAATGGAAAGTTGGTGGGAAATCATTTAATAATAATAATAATTGTTGTCCAAGTAAAAGTGTTATTCCCATAACAATAATAATAATAATATATTTATTTATTTTAAGTTTTGCATTTTAAAGATGGAGGCTTCATTTTCATTGGCTTCTTTCTGGAATCTTTAAAAGGTCTCGTGTTTAGTCTTCATCTACTGCATTGTTGTTTGTATATTAGTGGCATCTCATTTTAGAACTTCGGAACACATTTTATCTATTGCAAAAAGATGAAATTTTGATACCTATGAAGCGGATTTGAATATTGGAGTTTTACGAGTATTATATGAGTTATATGCATTTCAACATGCTGCAGCTGGTGGTTACTTGAAAATTTGAAATGAACATGATATGCAAGGTTAGACAATGGTACTTGTTTTAGGAACTGAGTAAGTCAGCAACCAAGAGATTGGAATTTTGAAGCTTATGAGGGACAGTGCACAACAAAAATGTCTTTGAGAACTAATCTCTCTCTCTCTCTCTCTCTGTGGTGTGGTTGGGTTGCTAATTAATTTGTTTAAATCTTATTTTAATGACTTATTCTATTACATATAATGTTTTGCTAATCAGTTTTGTGTTCGTTACTCATGGATTTTCCATTTTGTGTAACCCATTCAAAATATTGTATACTTCTGTTTTTCATTATAATACTTTTTCCTGTGATTAGTAATTTTCTGATCCATTAACATTTTTACCATCTATTGAAGGATGAGGAATTGGATATATCTCCTGTTGAGATTGACGATGCTTTGGTGATTGAAGATGATGATATCTCAGATGATGAGGATGATGACCATGAAGATGTATGTTTTCTGGGTCTTCTAATTTTTGTTTATTTTATTTTATTTTATAATCCCTTAAATTTTGCTGATCCAATCTTGTTTTCTTCCAGGTTCTAAGAGATGATTCTCTTCCTGTTTGCATGCCTGACAAAGTACATGATGTAAAATTGGGTGACTCTGCGGAGGATAGTGCTGTTGCTCCAGCAGCAAGTGATAGCCAGACTAATCCGGTGTCTGGCTCTAGTAGCAGAGCTGCTACAGCTAGGGGCTCTGATTCTGCTGATTTTAGGACTGGAAATTCTTATGGTTCAAGGGGTGCTATGTCATTTGCTGCTGCTGCCATGGCTGGCCTTGGATCTGCCAATGGTAGAGGTCTTAGGGGAGGCAGAGATAGGCAAGGACGCCCTCTATATGGAAGTTCCAATGATCCTCCAAAATTAATCTTTACTGCAGGTGGGAAGCAGCTTAATAGGCATTTGACTATTTATCAAGCTGTTCAGCGGCAGCTTGTATTGGATGAGGATGATGATGACAGGTATGCTGGCAGTGATCTCATATCTAGTGATGGAAGCAGGCTGTGGAGTGACATTTACACTATTACCTATCAGAGGTCTGAAAGCCAAACTGATAGGGCTTCTGTTGGAGGTTCAAGTTCTCATACTACATTAAAATCTACCAAGCCTGGTTCTACCTCTGGTTCTAACTCTGATGCCCAATTGCATCGAATGTCACTTCTAGATAGTATCTTGCAGGGAGAACTTCCTTGTGATCTGGAAAAAACTAATCCCACTTATAATATAATGGCACTTTTGCGTGTATTAGAGGGTTTGAACCAGCTTGCACCTCGTTTAAGAGCCCAGATAGTTTCCGACAGTTTTGCTGAGGGGAAAATCTTGTGTCTGGATGAGCTGAGCACAACTGGTGCTAGGGTTCCTTCTGAGGAATTTGTTAACAGCAAGCTTACTCCGAAATTAGCTCGACAAATTCAAGATGCGCTTGCACTGTGCAGTGGTAGTCTTCCTTCATGGTGCTACCAGTTGACAAAAGCATGTCCCTTCTTGTTTCCTTTTGAGACCCGGCGACAGTACTTCTATTCAACTGCTTTTGGGTTATCTCGTGCTTTGTATCGTCTCCAGCAGCAGCAAGGTGCTGATGGTCATGGATCAGCAAATGAACGAGAGGTGAGGGTTGGGAGATTGCAGCGCCAGAAGGTCCGTGTCTCGAGAAACCGTATTTTGGATTCTGCTGCTAAAGTAATGGAGATGTATTCTAGCCAAAAGGCTGTGCTTGAGGTAGAATATTTTGGTGAAGTTGGCACTGGATTGGGTCCCACCCTTGAATTCTACACACTTTTAAGTCATGACCTACAAAAAGCTGGACTTGGAATGTGGAGGACAAATTCTTCCTCAGAGAAGCATTCAATGGAAATTGATGGAGATCAACATAAAAATGGAAAAACCAATAGTGCTGATGGAGATCTTGTCAACGCCCCTCTCGGGTTGTTTCCCCGTCCTTGGCCTCCAAATGCCGATGCTGCTGATGGTAGTCAGTTTTCAAAAGCCATTGAGTATTTCCGGTTGGTAGGACGTGTGATGGCCAAAGCTCTTCAAGATGGACGGCTATTGGACCTGCCACTATCAACAGCATTTTACAAGCTTGTGCTTGGTCAAGTAAGCCTATCGCATTATGAAACATAGTGACCTTTTCTTGGTTAAAATTTTACACGTTGCTGTGTTATGATATACCTCAGTTTTGACAAGACATTCAAACTTCTGATCCATTGCAGGAACTTGATTTGCACGATATTCTTACTTATGATGCTGAGTTAGGCAAGCATTTGCAAGAATTGCATGTCCTTGTTTGCCGGAAACAAAATCTAGAATCGACTAGTGGTGATAGTAGTGAGGCAGTTGCGGATTTACGTCTTCGTGGGGCTTCAATTGAAGATCTCTGCTTGGATTTTACACTTCCTGGTTATCCAGACTACATTTTGAAACCTGGAGATGAAAATGTATGCAACTTACATACCTTGATTATGTATATATGTTTTAGTTGTCTTTTTTTCATTGCTTTTGTTTTATTGAGGATATGCCTGACACATGCCAATTTCTAGGTTGATATTTATAACTTGGAGGAGTATATATCATTGGTAGTTGATGCGACTGTTAAGACTGGAATAATGCGGCAAATGGAAGCATTTAGAGCAGGTTTCAATCAGGTTAAGTACCTCTTCTCATCTTTTTTTGGTTAGTAATCTAAAGGTTGCTGTGTTCTTATGTTTTCGTGGACTTGTTTGTTTTATGCTCTTCTGGCATAAAGTAGACCTGCTTTAATTAAACTTTTTCTTACCTATCCAAAAAAAAAAATTCATGGACTTGTTTGGGATTTATTTATACTACATCAGTCAAGGGTGTATTGCAAAAAGTTAATCTGCCGAGGAAGTTGATATCCTTTACTTATGAAGGGCTTGGACCATGTGGCAATCCGAATCATTTATACAACTGTTAAAAATATGTGGTGTCTTAAAATGGGAATATGCATGATGTTCAAACATATGTGACTTTGATGATTCTAGGTAATATAATATTTTCAAGTATAGAATAATATTAAAAAGTGGATTAAGATTTGAGGGGTTTCCAAATTGTTTCTTAGTCTATGGGCAAGGGTGTGGAACCTATCATCTCTAGTAGTTCCTACAGTTTGAAAATTTACCTGCATTTATTTAGCTATTTTTGTAATTGTAAACAGGCATTTTGTGGACTCAAATGGTACTTTGTCGGTTGTCCTGTGTTTTGAAAATGACTTTTTTACTTCGTAGTTAAAAGAGAGGAGGGCTTTTATATTTATATATTATACTGAATTTTGTCATTAGGTCAAATTTTGAAGGGTCCTGCTAACCTACAGCCCAGTGTTACAAAGAAACTCTCAGGATGATTTGTGATTGTGATGTCTGTTTCTATTTCTTCTTTCTAATAAGTTCAGCGGTTTTCCTCCTCCCTTTGCTCCATGTTCTCTCTCTTCCTTCTCTGCTTGTTTCCAGAAAATTTGAGTTGGAATTTTCTGTGGAAGCATGACTTTAGGTGAAGTTTGTGTTGGTCAAGGCTTAGGTGATGGTTATGAAATGAATATTCTCATTGCTGGGTGTTAGAACATACTTCTTGGTTTTATATTTGAATTAAGCATTGGTGAAAGTGGTAAGGGGGTGGCAAAAATTTGGCTGGGGTTATGTCTTGGTTGCGGTGTAAACAAGGAGGGAAAACTTTGGTGATTTTTGCCCAAAAAAATTTGAGATTGAGAATGGTGGTAGGGAAGCCTGTGAGCAGAGATGCAAGTGACTCAAAGGGAGAGAGATTTAGGAACAAGCATATGGAGACACTAATATAGTATAGGAGTAAAAGAAACAAAATTATGAGCTCTTTTGCTACCCAAAAAATAAAGAACAAATTATAAGCTCTTTTGTCCATCAGGCCTGTTGTAGTTCATTCTGTAAATTTTCTGAATTTTCTCTTGTTCTATATTAGGGTTTTGATTATAACATGCTTCACCCTATCTTCTGATTTATTTCTTGATTCTGGATATGCTTCTTCTCTTCTTCTCTATTTGACTTTCAAAACTTATTCTTATGCTGACTTCAAAATTGTTCTTATGCGATATCTCGATCAGGTGTTTGACATCTCGTCTCTACAAATATTTACTCCACATGAATTGGACTACTTGCTTTGTGGCCGCAGAGAGTTATGGGAGGTAAATTTCTCTTGTGCACTTCTGCATCACAAGACATGACTGGAACCTTTTATTGTGGATCATGGACCTCATGGTTATACATCATGGTTATACATTGTTTTGTAACTTATGCAGGCTGAGACACTTGCTGATCATATAAAATTCGATCATGGATACACTGCCAAGAGCCCGGCAATAGTTAATGTATGCTTCTCTTTCTAGATTTAGAAGTCAATCCTATGGAAATCACTTTAGTTATTTTATGATCCTTATTGTGTTGTTTATAATGATGTTAGTTACTGGAGATTATGGGAGAATTCACACCAGAGCAGCAGCGGGCCTTCTGCCAGTTTGTCACTGGTGCACCTAGGCTTCCACCTGGTGGTCTGGCTGTACTGAATCCAAAACTGACGATTGTGAGAAAGGTATTGCCATAGTTGGTTTATATTTAAATGATATCTTTAATGCATTTCCTATTTGACATTGATGTGTATGTCACCCACACATGTTCTTATCATTAATGCCTGCATGTCTGGGGTGCAGCATTCTTCGACCGCAGCTAACACAGCATCTAATGGTACTGGGCTTTCAGAATCAGCAGATGATGACTTACCAAGTGTCATGACATGTGCAAACTACTTGAAGCTTCCTCCATACTCCACAAAGGTATTTGATTCTGTTAAATAGGCAAATTTAATGAATGAAAATTGTTGATTATTATGTAAAGTTCTATATTTTTTTTGCTAATGATTTTTCTTTTATTCTTATGTAGTTACCATTACATTTTTATAACTGATGGTTGATTTACTTTTTACAGGATATAATGTACAAGAAATTAGTTTATGCAATCTGTGAAGGGCAGGGATCTTTTGATTTGTCATGAGTTCTTGGGCCTAACCAATCGACCTATGTATATTGTATCACAGCATTGATTCTCTTCCCTGCGATAATTGATGTTGAAAGACAAATAATGGCTTCTTTTTAGGTGCCTTTCTAAACTAGTGCATGATCGAGGTCAGTTCCTATCAACTCATGGAGGCTGTATACTCAGAATTTTGTTTCCAGGGCCTCTTTGGTTAGGTCTTCCATTTATGCTCTATTGCCATGTACTGCTTACATTTTTCATCCCGGAATCCCTCAATCTTTCTGCAAACTGCCGCATCAGTGCATTCCATCATTCTTTTATCCTTTTTTTACTTCATCAATATTGATTATTGGTGGCGTAAACTATAGTAGAACTGTTTTCAGGTTGGATCGCCTCATTTTCAGGAAGCTGTAAAGGAAATTGGAGAGCACCTTTCAGCTGCTGGGGCTTGTAAATAAAAAATAGGATTTTGTTTTTTTTTTTTGTTTTTTACTGTTCAACTCATTGGTCGTAGAATATACATGTATGGTATGAAATGTTGAAAGGGCAAAATAAATAAATAACTGAAGTATTTTATTCCTTTTCAGTTAGTTAATTTATTGTTTTGTTGATCCTTTTGAGTTTTGACCCATATGAAGTAATACCGGTTCATTCACGTGGGGAATTATTGCTATGGAACGTACCTGTCTAACAAACTCTGGGGGAATATAACCATGTCCTGTGGGTTAGAATTCCAGCATGCACCTCATGAAACAATAAGAGAAACAAAAATAAAGGTTATTATTATTAACCATCCTTCACATGACATGTAGACTAATTTACTTCTTATAAATCGTATGCCCTATGTTTTTTGAATCATAAGTCTCCATATTTTCTATCATGAGTGTTCCTCTTGTATGCTTACTCATGTTGTTGGTTGTATTGACTTTCTTGTGTTCGCATATCCAAAAATCATTGAAAAAAAAATGATTAATTCCCAGTGGGTTGGTTTCTTGAAGGGATTACAATTAGGATGTCATTTTCTTCTGAAGTGCTGCAGTGGCTGCTGAGGTGAGTGTTTTGATGGCTTGTATAGAAACCTATTGTTGTCAGGCCAAAATGTAGTTAAGAAGTCTCTTTCCTCGGTCACTTGCATCTTTTAGATTCTCCAAGTAACTTCTTTAGCCACCCTTTTAGTACAATTAGCCATTTCACTATACATGTTATTACTATCTTGGTCTAGACGCCGCTATATCAACCTGGTGAGTCATTAGTGCTAGAAAACAATAGAATACTGAGGTCTGGTATTTGGAAATAATGCATGCTGGAAGTAACTAAGAATGATTCTATTCTTTACTTTAAAAAAAATTATAAAGGCCAAGTAAAGATGTGAGTCTAGAAGTGCATAAGATATGTAGATGGTAAAGTACTTCGAAGGTCAGTTTGGGACTTGGCTTATAAGCTCTATTTAGATAAATCCTTCTCGTAGCAAAAGAAAACAAAATTTTTGGGTCCCTAGGTATTTTTTTTTTTTTTTTTAAGTGTACGAGTTACTTCAGAGGTTATTCGGTTTTGAAATGATTTCGATGCTTGGAACACACCAAGCACCATCCACGACCGTTGTTCACCAGCCACTGCTAGCAAACCCAAAAACCCAATTGGATTGGACCACCCACGGAACCCAACCACCGATAACCAGATTGGTTCACTGCCACTGAAACTAGATCGGAAGCACCTTTGTGAACCATGATCTACCACTGTGAACCATGATCTACAAGGTGAGAGAGACGAGAGACAGAGAGAAGAGAGTGATTGAAGGAAGAGAGAAAAAAAAACTATAGCAAATTGTTAAAAAAAAAAATTAGATATAGCACATGGGCTGTAGATAGTTTTTCGGTCTCTGGTGTGAATGCTCGTACATCCAATTTCAGGTAATGGTGGACGTTAGCATACCAAACAAAATTTCCACCAAAACATAATAAATGCATAATTTTTCATCGAGTCCCTTGAATAGGAGATAGGCTTAGATGTTAATTTCCAAACTTGCCTGCCAATCCTTTCAACAAAAAACTATCATTTCCCTCAAAAAAAAAAAAAAAAAAACAAAAAAAAAAAACAAAAAACTATCATAATCGACTCTTTACAATGCATCTTTCATCTTTGAGATTACTGAAGGGGATTGCACTTGGTGAATCTGTTCGTGCAAAATGAAAATGTTATGCTTTCCTTTAATGATGAAAACGCACACAATTAACAGTAAACCTTGAGCCATCCTTCCAAGAGACTAACCATTTGGCCAATTATCTCAATTCGAGATGACCAATCTCCTGAACTTGAGAGAGAAAATAAACATTTTTTTGTTATTTTTCTGCTTAATTCTCATTAATGCATTCAACGTACATACATATCCAAGGATTAGATAACCTCATCAACAAATCCTAAAACATAGGAACTAATCTCATCCTAAAACATAGGAATTAAATTAAATACAAACAAATAACAATACTAATCTATCTAGGAAGACTTATTCTATCACTAAACTAATTCAAATAATTTATCCAACACCTACGTCATAACATTCCCTCCCCTTCAAAATGAATCTTGTCCTCAAGATTCCAAAACATGAAAATAGGTGTTTGCCCACACCATATCCTTCTTCCCCAATTGGAGAAAACTCGACCTCGAATGTTAAAAGAGTTGAAGGATATGAATTCAAACAATGGACACTTGCACCAATTCTTTAATAATTTGTGTGAACAAAAAAGTATTGATTTTCACATCCTTGAACTCATTGGGAATGACAAATTCAAGGTGTGAAATTAGACTAGGCTTATTCGAAATCACGAAAAGATCTCTTTGATTTATCTTTTCCACTTCACTAATCCTTTGATCTTCAAACACAATTTTTTTGGCAAGTGCTCCCTCCAACGTATTACCTTCTTGAATTGTTCATGGTTCTTTGATCTCCAACACTTCAATTGTTGGTTCTTGAATATTTGATTCTTGAACGGGTTGGACAAGATTTTCGAATGATTTTTCCATAGGAGCCTCCATTGATACTTCATTGATTGGTATTTGAAATCGATCTTGAAGGGGGCATTTGAACTCCACCCAATCTGTGCATAAATCCGTTGCCTCTAAGGTTTGAAACCAATCATGTGCCTCTCCTTCCATGTAATAAGAGGCAATGGAAACTATATCATGTGATGGTGTGTTGTTAAAAGCGAGAATTTATAGACCTTAAATAGCCATGAAAAAGGGTCTCCACCTTTGAATTTTGGTATCTCCATAAATTTCCTTTGAGTCGCAGACATGATGGCTTGATGAGTTTATATATATATATATATATATATATATATATATTATTTAACTTCTAAAGTGTTTCCAGATTGTACCATAAAAACTAGCATACAGACTTGATCATATTAAAAAAATCACTATATTTTAGGTTCTCCTAGTGAAATCCAAAACCACCAGAAGGATAACCTATCCATAAGAAATGGGAATTGAATCAACCTAAATGCCCAATTGATCTGTTAGTTTTAGTTTCTGGTTGTTAGATCAAATAAATATTAAGTCTTGGGATAAATTAGGAAGATTTAGTATCAACAAAATATTAAAAAAATGTGAAATAATTATTTTTGAATACTGTGGGGACATGTTTTGAAGCCCAGACCCAGTATGTAAAGGGATATAGGCACAGTGAGCCCAACACAATAAATTTGTAGATAATGGGTTAGAGAACTAGGTCCTAATGAGTTGGACAACGGATATGATAGGTTTGAAAGATAATCAAACAAAGCCGGAAAGATTGATCTAAATAAATTCACTCTCGGCCCGGTCCGAGGAGGTAAGTTCTAGTATATATTACTTGGAAACAGTTACAAATACAATTTAGATTGCTATAATGATTTCTTCTATAATTTTTCGATCCCCTATCCATGGAGGGTCTCTTACATTATATAGTTCCTTTTAGACTATCTTGATCCTACACTTGTTGATCATTTGAGCCACTACTTGAGTTTCTGTTCCATCAGACATCCTCTCTGGCCTTCTGTGAGTTGTGGTAGCCAAGAAAGCACTGTTCAGGGGTCTTCTCCACATAAATGCAGCTAGAAAGTTAGTTGTAGGGCATTCAATGCGATGATAACAGCTTTTCCTTAGATATTTCCTAGCTTCCATTCTTCCAATACATTCACGATGCACGTCATTCTCAATGGAATTTCCTAGAAGGTCACTTTTGAATGATAGAATATACGTTTGATCTATGCTTTGTTTATTTGAGGAGACACTTCTCCTTGAACCACCTTTTCTAATATTTCCACTTGCATGTTACTTATGAGAATTTGAACTTAACACCCTCACTATTGTTCATTTGTCCTCAGACCAATCAATGTCCTTGGACAAAGCCCAAGGCCCAATATACAATTTTGGGCCCTTACTCCTACAAATACATTTCAAACCAATCATTTATTAAAATGTAACTTGGTATGCTTTTAAATCTCGAAAATTATCTATAATTGATTTTGTATTAAATTTCTAAATTATTTCTCTTTAAATGTAAAAGTCCTTTAGGAAATCTTATTCTTTATGTTATGAAACCTAGTTTTGATAATATTTCAAGGTTGAAAATGTTTGTATCGTAATTGTAGTAAAAATAAAAAGAAGAAGCACACATACAACCACTATATGAACAACTTGGTAGGTTGTTGATTTTCTAATCCTTACTGTGCTCACCAAAATGAGGTTGATGGGCCGACCCTCACTTGGGCTCACAATCTACTTGTAGTGTGGGTTTTGGGTTTTCTACTCAGGGTAGTTCTTAACACAGAGACTCCACAAAGCAACCTTACACTATGAATTCCTCTACTCTTCCTGTTATTACTCTTTTGATTCTTCTCTCGCTCACTCTGTTCTCAATTTCTTATGGAGCCCTTCAACCAACCTTTTTTCTCCCTTAACTTCTCATATTTATAGCCCAAAATTAGTGGAGCAATTATGATTACTTTTGTGGTGAGTGGGAAAGGAGGTCTAATGTTATCAACCTTAAGTGGGTGTTTAGGTGGGAGTGGAGTGTGGTAAAAGTGGCATTGGAACTAATTCCCACATCAGAAGATTTGCCTGACGGTGATATTCCCTAAGGCAATACCAAGCATCCGGGGTCTCACTTTCTCGGGAAATTACATTCCTTAGCCAGGTTAAAGTTAACTGGTAGGGTCTCACCTTTGCCATTCATGCCATAATGGCTCCATTGTGGTTTCTGGGCTTTGGATGGGCGTCTAAACTTGTCTGGGCCAAGGTCGTGGGCTCAACGGAACACATCCGCGCACGTTGTCTCGAGGTCCAAGGCCCAAGGCCCAACAAGTTCAAGGCCTTGTACACATGGCATCATCGTGATGGATCCTATGAACAATGGGACTGAGGGGGAATAGTGCCTCGTACAATAGCCCTCCTTTGATTCGTGCCCAGTTACCGAGAACGAATCATGGATGCCAAGCGCCAATTGTTCCCCGGGAAGTCCGGTGGTCAGTCACTGAATGGATAAGCTGGCCATTAATGTGCTCTAAAAAGAGGTGTTATGCCAGGTTGTCAGGATTGAACCGTCATCATGAAGGGGGGGGGGGGGGTTACCCAAGGGTTTCCCGCCTCTTCCCCCATTAACTCCACCTCATTAAATATTTTGGCCCTATAAATACCTCCCTCTTCTTCGTCAGATTACCCTTTACTCTCCTTCATTCCAAAATTCCTCTTTGTCGTGCATTCTTCTTTCAAGCACACAATCTCCACTTCGAGATCACCCCTTCCTAGAGCCCACAGTAAGTTTCTCTACCTTTCTCTTACTTCAGTTTCTTCCTTCAATTTTAGAGTTTAGGATGGGTTATTCTTACCTTTTGAACACTGAGGTGTCCTTAGCCACCTTTAGGCAAGCATTCAACATCCCTGAGGATGTGAATGTGGCATACTGCCATGAGACTGAGATTGCTCTCCATAGGTGCTCTAGGTCTAATACTGCCTTTTTCCCCTTAATGGCAATTTTGGAGGGTAGGGTTAGGTTTCCCATGGACCCTTTCTTACTAAATACCCTTAGATTTTATGGCCTGTGTCCTAACCAACTTCCTCCTAATTTTTACCGAGTAGTTAGTTGTATCAGTAGGTTGAACTAGATATACGATTTACAGTTGAACCATCACGACATAAACTTCATGTACAGCCTGTGCAGAAATAAAAGGACTAATTATTATCTAAAAGCTAGAGACGTGTAGGTACATCCGGGTGAGCAGCAACTGGTTTTTTGACCTAAGGACGAAGTTCGTCAATTCTGACAATTCTGACGGGCAGCTTCGAGCGTCGCACCTAATACTTGGCTATGCCCCTGTCTATAAAACTTGGCAACCTTTTAGTCAGGCCTTGTTGGTAGATAGACTGTTTCTTACCTGGCGCCAACCCGACTGGCCAAACTCAACAACCTCTAGCTAGAGATAGGACACCACCTCCACCCTTTGGCCATGCAAAGAAGAAACAAAGGGTTGGTGATCCCCCCTTTGAGGCTTCCATTGATGCTCCCTCCAAAACCCCTCATCGACCATCTAGTGGGATTGTTATCTGGAAGCCTACTGGAGCTTCCCGATCAACGGCTCCGGTCGAAACAAACGTTGCCTCCTCATCCCAAATTGCGGCGGCCTAGCAGCTATCCTTCAAGCTCGGCGATGAGCCCCTACCGATGACCGCAAGCTTAAGGACCTGGGCATAGGGCCAAGGGGGGCGGGTTGCTCAAAGTTTGGTGGAAGGCCTTCTCCTTCCTGAGGATATATATGTCCTCTTGGACTGAGGACTCAATAGCACAGTGGCTTCAATGGTATACAATAGCGGTAATCTTCCTTTCCCGTCTTTTATTTGTTGTGCGGCATATGTATTCCTTTGTTATACTTGTTCATCTTGTGATACCTGCTTGTCTTGTTACTATTGTGTTGTCAAGCCGCGCAGTTGACTTATGTCCTCGATGAGATGATGAAGGAGTTGGCCGAGGATGCGGAGAATGAAAAAGCTTTGAAAGACGTGACAGTGGACATTGCGAAGGAAAAGGCGAAGGCTGCTGATGTAGCCGAGAAGAAGGCTAAAGCTGCTAAGAAGGCTTAGTTAGTGGCCGAGAAAAAGTTGGCTGAGGTACAAGAGAAGCTAGGGGGTATTGAGCTCAAAATAGCATAAGCGGAAAACCTAACCTTGACCCAAGTTGATGAAATCGCCGACCTCAAGGCGGCTCTTGATGCTGTCAAGGAAAGGGGGTACAACCAAGGCTTCGCAGATGCCAAGAACTTGGTGGAGCCTGTTGTGCATCAAGCCCAGACTCATAGGTTCGGTGAGAGATGGTTGGCAGCCTTTCAGGTAATGTGAGTAGCAAAGGATTCCCTTCTAAGGAATCCCAAGCAAATCCCTTACCCGGCCCCTGTTCCTTATGTCCAAAGCCAGGCCAATGCTGTTGATGAAGAAGAGACCCTCAGCATGAGGGAGCTAGTCCACGCCATTGACACTCACGTGGAAATGGTGGACCTCGAGGTTACCAGTAACCTTCATGCTGAGGAAGGACAAGGACAAATGCTTGCAATCGACCAGCCAACTGGGAGTGCGACCGCCCACCGAGTTGATGAAGTCACTCAAGCCCCACCTGCTAAACCGTCCACTTAACCTTCATGTTTTTGTGTTGCATTTATCTTCTGTTTATTTAATTTCTCGCTCTGTTAATTTGGTTTGCCCATTGCCACCGGGTTGTGGTGGCAGAACAATAATTTAACTTTTGTTTCTTTTACTTTCCGGTTCTTAAGTTTCATTTTCCTATAATCACCGGTTGGTGGTGACAAAACAATTGTTTTACCTTTAATTTCTTTAAGTTCATTCTCGGGTTTATTTTCCTATGGTCACCAGGTTGTGATGACTGAACAATGATTTGGTTTTAATTGCTTATGTTTGCTTTAAATACTTTATTTCTCGGCTTTGGAGACCGAGCATTCTATAAATGATTGTTTTATCACTGCTATCTTTTTTAACACGTTTGACTGATTATTTTTGCTTCCTGGTCGGGAAATTTATTCATAGGGTGCCCTTGACTTTACATAGGAGCGGGTATATCCGTACCTTTATAGTGGCCGGGACGGGCCTCAAATAACTTCCCATGTTAGAAGAGTAACTCGTTACAAGTTGTAATTGCTGTGCTTTACACAATTTAAGAGAAATGAAAGCTAGATAATTAAGCTGGACCGTGTATGAAGTCCACCGGGATGAAAATCAAACCGAAGTTAGGTTTTTATCCTTGAATAATTTTTAGTGCAAGGCTTCCATCTGCCTGGTGTTGAAAATTAAGTCGAGGACATGTTTTTGTCCTTGGATAATTTAATGTAAGGTTTCCACCTGCCCGGTGATGATAATCGAACCAAGGACAAGTTTTTGTTCTTAGATGATTTGATATAAGGTTTCCACCTACTCAGTGATGATGATCTAACCGGGGACAGGTTTCTGTCCTTGGATAATTTAATGTAACGTTTCCACCTGCTCGGTGATGATGATCGAATTGGGGACAAGTTTCTGCCCTTAGATGATTTGATGTAAGGTTTCCACTTGCCCGGTGATGATGATCAAACCAATGACAGGTTTCTGTCAGATGTTTTAATGTAAAGTTTCTACCTGCCCGGTGATGATGATTGAACCGAGGACAGGTTTCTGTACTTGGATAATTTAAAGTAAGGTTTCCACCTGCCTAGTGATGATGATTGAACCGGGGACAAGTTTATGTCCTTAGATGTTTGATGTAAGGTTTCCACCTGCCCGGTGATGATGATCGAACCGGGGACAAGTTTCTGTCCTTAGATGTTTGATGTAAGGTTTCCACCTGCCCGGTGATGATGATCGAACCGGGGACAAGTTTCTGTCCTTAGATGTTTTAATGTAAGGTTTCCACCTGCCCGGTGATGATGATCAAACCGAGGACAGGTTTCTATCATTTGACGATTTGATGTAAGGTTTCCACCTGTTTGGTGATGATGATCGAACCAGGGACAGGTTTCTGTCCTTGGATAAATATGAATTAGATCCTCTTTGAATTGACTAACAAGTTAACAGCAATAAAAACCGCATGCGTGAGAATGTTAACATGAATAAACATCGTCCTTGCATTGCTTTATGTCACCCAAAATACATGTGTGTCAATAGTTCATTGATAAAACCTTTTTAGATTTTGGACGTTCCACGGTCGAGGAAGCAGCCTTTCTTCTAAATCCACCAAGTAATATGCTTCCACACCTGCGATGGCGGTTACCCTGTAAAGCCCTTCCCAAGTCGGGGCTAACTTTCTTGCATTCGTATCTCGCATATTCCCTACCGCTTTCCGTAATAATAGGTCCTCAGCACTAAATTCCCTTGTCTTTACATCTTGGTTATAGTGTCGGACAAGCTTTTGCTGATACTCGGCTAGCCGTATAGTCACCGCTTCCCGGTACTCTTCCAGCAAATCCAAATATTCTACTATTAATCCATCATTCTGGGCAGGGTCAAATTCCGCAACTCGTGTACTACATAGGTTTATCTTGGTCGGTATTACGGCTTCGGCCCCGTATGTTAGGGAGAACGGTGTCTCTCCTGTGGACC
Organism: Quercus agrifolia; assembly: GCA_029955455.1. Taxonomy (NCBI): domain Eukaryota; kingdom Viridiplantae; phylum Streptophyta; class Magnoliopsida; order Fagales; family Fagaceae; genus Quercus; species Quercus agrifolia. The sequence continues at coordinate 6,034,926 of JARQAD010000010.1, read as the reverse complement.
TTTTAGGGGTTGTCCGATATGCCCACAAAATGTTGGGTAGCTCCTCGGCCCACCTACCCTTTGCGCCATCTAACCTTTTCTTCAGTCCATTGACAATTGCTTTGTTAGTGGCTTCAGCTTGGCCGTTGCTCTAGGGATATGCCAGGGTGGAGTACCTGTTCTTGATGCCAAGGTTGCTGCAAAACTCGCAAAAAGCTCTACTATTGAACTGCAACCCGTTATCAGATAAAAACGAGTTTGGTACCCCAAATCCTGTGACTATGTTCTTCCACGTCCCGAATATTAGCTAGCGCCTATGCCTCCGCCCACTTGGCAAAGTAGTCAATAGCCACTAAAATAAACCTTCGGTTGTCTGTGGCTCGGGGAAATGGGCTGAGAATATCCAGCCTCCATTGTGCAAAGAGCCAGGGGCTGTTGACCGGATTCAGATGACTTGCTAGCTGGTGGATCAAGGGGACATGCTTTTGGCATAGTTCACACTTCCTCACATACTTGGTGGCGTCCTTCTACATCCGCAGCCACCAAAACCCCTGAGTCATCGCTCGGTGTGCCAGTGAGCATCCCCCCACATGACTGCTGCACACACCATCGAGTAGCTCGGCTAAGAGTCCATTTACTTTCTCGGGGTGCAAACATAAGAGATACGGCCCCCCAAAAGATCTCCAGTATAGCTTGCGATCTGCTGACAACCAATACTAAGCGGCCACTCTACGTACTCGATCGTTCGGTTGGCCTCCTTCTCATTGTCCGATACTCGATCCTCGGCTAGAAAATTGATGATCAGATCCATCCAACATGGCCCGAGTGCCGAAACCATTGCAACGCCTATCGTGGCATCAATGCTAGGTTGTGCTATAAGCTCCACTTTGATCATCCGAGGCACATCCTCCGTCATTGATGACGCCAATGTAACCAAAGAGTCCACGTGCCTGTTCTGCCCCAAGCAACTTGGACCACCTTGGCCTTGGAAAACTGACTCATAACCTGCTTTACTACTCGTAAGTATTCCTTCATTCGAGAATCTCGTGCCTCAAAACTGCCCTGCACCTGACTGACCACCAGTCGAGAATCCGAGTGAACCTCTACCTCTCGTGCACTTATACCCAGAACGGCTTTCAATCCAGCAAGTAAGGCTTCATACTCAGCTTCGTTGTTAGAGGCCCTGAACCCCAACCTAAAAGAATGTTCCAACCCTTATTCCTTCTGGGGTGATAATTCCGATCTCGGCTCCAGCCCCCATTGCACTCGACGCACCGTCCATGAACACTTTCCACAGGCGACAATCTACGTGACAGATTACTTCCACTTCGCTTCTAGGAGAAAATTCCGCCACAAAATCAGCCAACACCTACCCCTTCACCGAGCTTTTTGGTCTATACATTATATCAAAGGATCCAAATCAAGTCCACTATTTAGCTATCCGGCCCGTGAAGTCAAATATTTTCAACAGTGACTGTAAATGGTATTCGATCAATACATATACGGTGTGAACTTGAAAATAGTAAGGCAGTTTCCTGGTAGCATGCACTGGCACCAACACTAGCTTTTCCAGGGGCAAGTACTTCGTCTCCGCATCAACTAAGATCTTGCTGATGTAATACACGGGCTGTTGTACTCTTTGGTCCCTTAGAAACACGACATTCATGGCGTGATCAGACACTGAGAGGTACATGAATAAGTCCTCCATTTCTTCAGAAGCTGGTAGAATGGATGGCAGTGATCGGCAAATCTAGAAATGAATCGATTAAGGGCAGTTAACATTGCGGTTAACACTTGCATTTCCTTCGGATTGCTTGGCGGCTTGAGGTGCTTTATGGCTTCGATCTGGTCGGGGTTGACTTCTATCCCCCAGTTGGTGATTAGATATCCTAGGAACTTGCTAGCCCCCACTCCAAAAGCACACTTATTCGCATTAAGATGTAATTTATGTTGCCGCAGTACTTCAAACACCCCCCGAAGATCTTCTATATGCCGTGCCTCTTGTTTACTTTTCACCACCATGTCGTTAATGTACACCTTAATCGTAAATCCAATTATGTCCCGAAACATTCTAGTTATCATCCGTTGATATATGGCCCCAACATTTTTTAATCCAAAGGGCATCACGGTATAATGGTAGTTGGCGTTAGGCGAGATGAATGCTATCTTTTCTCGATCCTCAGTGGCCAAGGCAATCTAGTGATATTTTTGAAATGCATTTAGGAAACTCATCCTCGAGTGTCCATATATGGCATCCACCAACTGATTGATCTTCGGCATAGGAAACGGGTCCTTTGGGCACATTCGGTTCAAATCCGTGAAATCTACACAAACTCTCCACTTACCATTCTTTTTCTTCACCACCACGGTATTTGCCAGCCATTCCGGGAAGAAAATTTCCCTTATCGCCCTAGCCTTCTTTAACCTCCAACTTAACTACCTCAATGTGTTTCTTGGCATACCTCCTTGGCTTTTGCTTTTTGGGAGGGAATGACGGGTTTACATTAAGCTTGTGGACTATGAATTCGGGATCGACCTCGGGCACCTCATACGGGCTCCAAGCAAACACATCTATATTCTGTATGAGAAATAGTAGCATCTCTACCCTGTCTTCGTCCTTCATAGTTACTCTTACTTGGAAATACCTTTCCACATCCGGCAATATCTTTACTTTGACCAACTCCTAGGCACAACTAGCCCTTTTTCCTTCTTGGGGCTCCTGTAATTGCTATAAATGGACCTCCTCAGATGGGTCCTTTTGATCAGCCTGCTCGTTCTTCCAATCAATTGCAGCAATTAGGCATTTTCTAGCCACTTGCTGGCTTCCCTTTACTACAACAATGCCCTGCTCGGTACAGAACTTAACCTTCACATGCAGGGTGGACAAAACAGCTCCCATGGCATGAATCCATGGCCTTCCTAGGATCACAGTGTACGGGGAGAAAGAAGTAACCACTATGAACGTTACTATCACCTCCTTACCTTCCATATTCACGGGAAGGGAGATCTGCCTTGTTGGGATCACCATACGACCGTCAAATCCCATCAAGGGTGTATCATAACTGGTGAGATCTTCATTCTTCAGGTCAAGCCCTTTGAACAGGTTGGGATCATCACATCAGCCCCACTTCCCTGGTCTACCATCACCTTCTTTACTATGAAACCATTTACTCGGGCCATCACTACCAACGCATCGTCGTGCGGTTGAATTGTTCCTTCTAAATCATCATCGTTGAAGGCGATGGGCTCCCGGTAAAATTTCATCTTCTTCTCAAATGACCTCGATCACTCCTAACGGAGGTGGGAGAGGATTCCTCCTCTGCTGTGCGCCTTACTCGGTATCTCGGTTCCCAGAATCCACCACAAACTCCTTCAAATATCCCGCTTTCACTAGCTGCCCTAGATGATATTTCAATATCCAACATTGTTCGGTAGTATGCCTTTTGTCTCTATGGTAAATACAGTACAAGTTTTGGTTCCTTCAAGTCGGGTCACCCCCCATCTTGTTCGGCCATCGGAAGTACGGTTCATTCTGGATCCCATCTACGATCCTGTGCACCGGCTCCTTAAACATCACGTTCACCTCCCTCGGTTGTACCTCTGACTCTTGTATCCTCAAATCCTTTCGGGGCCTTGGCTGAAAATCGCCTTGTCGAGGGCGACTCATTAATGGGGCTTTACCTTTACTTTGCAGCCGATCATTTTCTAGGCATTTGTACTCCTCAATGCACCTCATGAGCTATCTCATATCCTCGAGAGTCTTCCTCGTCAACGACTCTCGAAGTTTAGAGTCCTCGGGTAGCCTCATTCTAAAGGTGTTCGCCGCAATCTTCTCGTTGCCCCTACCAATCTCATTGTAAAGCTCCCAATACCAACTGGCATAACTGCGGAGGGTTTCCCCTACCCTCATTTTCATGGATAGCAACGCATCTACCGGTTGTGGTACCCGGCTACAGGTTACAAACCAGACACCGACTTCTTGAATCAACTTGGCAAAACTGTGAATAGATCCCTTCCATAACCCATTAAACCATCTCAAAGCAGTGGGCCCAAGGCTTGAGGGAAACACCTTACATATTAACACGTCATTGTGAGTATGCAGAGACATCATTTGGATATAATGGCTGACGTGCTCCATCGGGTCCGTTTTCTCATCATAGGAATTTAATGGTGGGCATGTAAATTTGCCAGGCATTGGTGCCCACTCGATGTCGTCTGAGAATGGTGACCGAGCTGCTCTGCGTAAAGCGTGGCTCATAGCATCCATGGCGGCATTACGGGGCTGTCGCTCTTCTGGGGAATTTGAATCCCGGTCGGCATACTACCGTGAATGGGAATGGTCCCGATGTCGACGGGATTCCCGCGAATGTGAGCGGTCTCGGTGTCGACGGGACTCCCACAAATGTGAGCGGTCTCGGTGTCGATGGGAACTAGACCGATTAGACCTAGTCCCATAGCGATCTCTCTCACTAGCAGATCCCCCTTCTCGGTTGTTTCGATCTCTTCTCCGGTGCCTACCTCTTGCTTCCAACTCCAAATCCCTCACCAGTCTGCGTAACCGCTCAAGTTCCTCATCTCTCTCGTCAAATTTCCCATGCCTTGACGCGCCCGACATTGTCCAATGTATTTGGTACGAGCCTTCTCCGAGGCCGGACCGTCCTTCCTCTTGCTTACGATCCCTATCTTCACGCCTTTTATGCCTTCGTTCTCGCCACATAGACCCTCGAGAGGATCCCACCGGACCACTTTCAGCATAGCTCTCTGAACACCTTTCAGACATTTCCCGGGTGTGGATCTCAGTTGAATCACAACTTTGTAGGAGATTCCCACAGACGATGCCAATTGTGCGCACCAAAATGAGGTTGATGGGTCGACCCTCACTTGGGCTCACAATCTACTTGTAGTGTGGGTTTTGGGTTTTCTACTCTGGGAAGTTCTTAACACACAGACTCCACAAAGCAACCTTACACTATGAATTCCTCTACTCTTCCTGTTATTACTCTTTTGATACTTCTCTCTCTCACTCTGTTCTCAGTTTCTTATGGAGCCCTTCAACCGACATTTTTTTTCCCTTAACTTCTCATATTTATAGCCCAAAATTAGTGGAGCAATTATGATTACTTTTGTGGTGAGTGGGAAAGGAGGTCCAGTGTTATCAACCTTAAGTGGGTCTTTAGGTGGGAGTAGGGTGTGGTAAAAGTGGTATCGGAACTGATTCCCACATCAGAAGATTTGCCCGGTGGTGATATTCCCCAAGGCAATACCGAGCATTAGGGATCTCACTTTCCCGAGAAATTACACTCCCGGCCAGGTTAGAGTTAACTGGCAGGGTCTCACCTTTGTCGTTCATGCCATAATGGCTCCATTGTGGTTTTTGGGCTTTGGATGGGCGTTTAAGCTTGTCTGGGCCAAGGTCGTCGACCCAACGGAACACAACTGCGCATATTGTCTCAAGGTCCAAGGCCTTGTACACGTGGCATCATCGTGATGGATCCTATGAACAATGGGCCTGAGGGGGAGTAGTTCCCCATACACTTACCAACCATTGACACAATTTAATTAAAAATAATGTAAAAAAATAATATATGTCTAAAAAAAAAAACTATCTATTTTTTAATATATAAAATTTGAGAACCCTTAACCGTTTATTTCTTAATTTACCCTTAATTTTGTAGATAAGGAAAGATATATTTTGTTTATAAAAGAATTTTATTGGTATAAAACACAAAGGCTGCAGAAAACAATTTATAAAAGTGCTTTATACTAAAAGTTTGTTGTTGTTGTTGTTGTTGTTGTTTATTTATTTTAATTTTTTTAGAAGGGCCATACATCATAGGCTAATGACTTACCAATCATTGTTTCTCCTTCCTCTTCTTCTTTATTTATTTATATTCATGACCTTTTGGACCAAATTTGAAATATCGGGGCCAAATTTTAATCATTTATATCAGTATAAAAATAATTGGGGAGGTTGTTCTTTTAGTTGGTAGGAGGGGGGTGGTTAACAGGTTCATGGATAAAGGAACCTAAGTTATAGCACCTAAGTAACAATACATTAATTCAAAAAAAAAAAAAAAAAGTAAGAAAGAAGAAACTATACATTATACATAAGTTTCACCATTTTTTAAAAATAATTTTTCACAATTGTTTTCTTTTAACTATGGTGGAAAGGAGATTGAGGATGATTGGATATCTCAAGTGCACTAAACTTAGTATTTCTTATTGGATAGTCCAGTTGTCATATTATGTTAATTCTTTATGCTTTAAGGGACATTGCAATTTCAATGGATTCTGCTTCTTTAGATTTAATGAATATATATATATATATATATATATTTTGTGAAGAAAAAAAATTTAAAGCTCTCCTTATTTTTGTGAAACATCCATATCTATATAATATATAAAAGTTAAAATGTAGTATTTATTTATTTTTATTATATTTATTAAAGTAGCATTTCAATCCATGTCAATTGAAAGATCTATTAGTAAATAACTAAAAAATTTAATTTGATTATTTTGTCCAAATCTATTAGTACATGAAGTCATTTAAGTATTTTTAAATTAATATTACTTAAAAAATAAGATATTTTAAATAATACATCTTATGAATATTTTCATTTAACTTTTTAACAATAAAAAGAACATTTAATCGATATCACTTACTAACTAAAAAATTTACAAAGTGACATGATTAGTTAATTTCACATCAATAATATAATAAAAAAATTCCTAAATTTATTATAATGATACTATAATTAGCACAAATTTTACTAGATACAAGTATTACAAATTTATATAATATTTAAAAGTTGAAACGTGACATTTATTGTTACTATACTTTTTTTAGCCACATTAGAGCTCTAGCATCAACTCTTCTAAATTTTTTAGTATTTGACACATCAAAAAGTTATTTTATCTATTTAACATATCATTTTGCAATACACTATACATCATATCTTCTATTATAAGACTACGTCACATTAAATTAATTTAAAAAAAAACCTCATCTATATTAAAAAAATTAACAAAACAAATATATTTTATTGTGCCCCATCTGACAAAGAGAGAGGTAGAGAGAAAGAAAGGGAGAGAGGACTTGGGATGTGACATGGGAGAGAGAAATTGGAATTAAAAAAACACCAAAATATGTTTAGCATGTATAAGGTTTTATGTCCATATAGTTCCAAATATGAAATTGTACTGTTCATCAATGCAAAATTATTTAGCATTTAGACCATCTGATATGGGAGGTTTTCTTTTAGTATTTGGTGAGCAAAATGCCAAAATTTTGGCATTTGGCACACCTAATGTTGGTGCCCTTATCGTAGCATTTTGGTATATTTTGATCCATTTCAGTCCAATTCGGTTTATTTGGACAATGCAGTCCACTTTAGTCTATTTTTGATTAATTGGACCTTAAATTGATTCTTTATGTAAGTTGTCTTTTTTAGTTTTGTGCTCCCAAAAAAAAAAAAAAAAAACTCTTAATTGTTGGGTTGAAAAATATGATATTTTATTTTATTTGGGACAAACTATTTAGTTTCAAGTTAAAAATACAAACAAAATAGACATTAGAAATTAGAGATAAAAACCCTAAAATGCAATAAAAATGATAAATATTCAAAGATTACCTTAAAATTCAAGTTTTAATGATATACAAATTATACTTATATTTGGAAAGAAAAAAAAAAAGCTACAATTCTAAACTTATATAAAATTTAAACTTAATGTAACATGTTACATGTGTTCCATGAAATGAGAGTGTACAATTTTTTTCTTCTCCATTTGTATAAAACAATATTATAATTATGTAAATTAAATATTTTTATTAAATTACATTTTTCACACACGCACACATATATCACTATGTATTGTTGTTGAATATAAAATACATTATATGTTCCATTACATAAAACTTATAAAAATATAAAACACTCTTAAATATGCACTATTTAACATAAAGATTTTGCATTATATTCTTATAAAATAAAATTACATTTTCCTACACATTATATGAGTTTGCGACTAGTGTGAATACAAAGGGAAAATGATCTCAATTTCAAGTGAATCAATTCTAATAAGAAGTGTTGTTTGTAGATAAGTTGATGAATTTGTTCATCATACACTCAACTGATTTTCAAGTTCTCCAACACAAGTTTACCTTACTTAATTTCGTGGCAAATTAGAATGATATTATTTTGGGAACTTGAAAATTAAAGGATGCAATGAGTCCCTTGTTTTATTACTAGGCCTTTGTCCTTTTTTTTATTTGGTAGTTTTTAATTGATTTTGGTTCCATATAGCCCCTCAAACATTCTACTTCTTTCCAAGTTCTTTATCATGAGATTGCAAGGGTTTTACATACTTTCGTGAGGTTAAAAAAAAGTTGTGAGCATTTCAAAACAATGGCAATATTGCTTGGAGAACCTTAAGAGAAACTTGCATCTCCAATTGAAGAGCTATGTTCTAATTTATCTTGTAAAGATATGAATGGAGAACACAAAAAATTTGGTTATAATCTTGAACTTACAAGCCTCATTTACTTGTTAAAAAGAATAAATTTGATTTTCAATAACTCTTAGTCTACTTTGCCATTGAAACTGTTACAAGCTTTTAACCCCACTTCAAATCCATAATCACAGACATTCATGACTCTGTATGATATTCTCTAATGGTTCTTGCTGCGGCCGCACCTCACTTCAATAGCAAGTTTCTTCTCAACACTTGGACAAGCATCATTGTTTTTGAAGAAAACGTCTGGGTGCATTGGAACTGAACAGCTAGTTTTTCCCAAGCAATGCTGCCAAAGCCAAAACAACATATGAATTAGCATCTCTATTTGTTACCAAAGAAACACTGAAGGTTTTTTTTTTTTTTGTGTGTGACAAGGTAACATGTCGGTAACAATATTTTACCTGTTCAACAATCTCCTTGGTAATAGCAGCATGGCATTTGCCCATAACAAAGCTTCCACAAGTACCATCAGGATCACCAAAGCTAGCAAACTCCACAGATACAATATCTCTGTTGTTTGGACACTTGAGATGAGCTTCTGGCTTCACATCAACCACTACAGGTCTAATATGGCTGTCCTTCCTTTCCCATGACTTCACATGAGGTGGATGATGCTCAGTTATGATGCTACAGACTGTATCTCTATTGACAATCAAGATATCAATTTTTTCAGGGTTCGCTTCCTCCTCCTCCAATACAACAAGGAGATTTTGTGTTGGCTTTATGAAGGCTCTTGGGATATGGTACCTAAAAAAATTTGCAAGTTTGAGTTAAGATTTCTTTTTTCAATAAGATTTTTATCGTCCTCTGTGTTGTTTACTAGCAGATCTACTTACTCTGATTGAGAAGGCTTTCCAAGAGGAGAGAGGTAGGACATCCAGTGACGGCCAATGCTTTTACCGTTAACCCAAATCATTCCCTTGCCCATACCATTCATCCTGATTGCAACTGGGTCATGCCCTTCCGGAGCATCAAAATATGTCTGCAATAAGAAAAAAGTATATTAGGCATTTGAAGTACCACATGCAATTTCCAATTTGCATTAGTCCCATTGCTGACTGCTGAATAAAACCATGATTTAGAATTTGATACCAAGAGTGTCAATAGAAAGTGATTCTCCTAGAATTACCTTGTACCATGTAAGAGCCGGTCGATTATCATCGACATTGCTCCATTGTACCCTGTGTGATCCTCCCTGAGTGTACACGCGAAGCTTTTGCCCTTCTAGGCCAACCTGCAAAATGCGCAACAATTCAATTGCATAACCTGTCAGCTAGTCATTTTACTATAACCAAGCTCATTCTTTTTCAAATTTCTTGAATGAGTGCAATTAAGGTTCATTGGCACACCTTATGTCCCCAACCATTGGCTGTCAGATCAAGTGTCCCAGTGTTCAAACCTAAGACGGTTACAGCACGAGGACCAGCAAACCTGTGCTCCATGTAGGCTCCACTATCCTTCATTGGTAAAGAACAGCTTGTAAGCCCCTAGTTCAATCCATTACACTTAAAACAATAAAAAGCTAATAGCTACTTACTGGGAGTCCCACTGTCATGCAAAGCAATGTTATATAGTTAACCCCGGGATGGAAATCCACACCATGCCCAAACACAAAGCTCTTTTCGTCATGGCTCCCATGTCCCGATCCTGAAAACCATAATCACAATTAGCTATATATAACATACTTAACACTTCTATATGTAACAGGAATGTATGTGCTGGATTGTGCGTGCTCACCAACATATTTGCCATTCACAAATGCAAGCAAGGCATGACCAAGACTTGCAACACGAAGTACTGGGTTAATATCTTCCCTCGAGTTCAAGTCATGAGGATCCAATTCTATTCTGCAATCAGAATATAGAAAACATGTCAGGTTTAGGCTCAACACTGTTAGCTCCAATAGTTTAAAATTCTTATTATCAAGGTCTCAAGTTCTCAACTTGATTTGTATTTGACTTGCAACGGTGCGTAAGATTTACTTACTTAGTGGTGTACCATGCATAATCTGTCGTATCCTTCAGCAAACTATAGAGCTCCTTTGGATACTTGGAATCAATTGGCAGTTGCTCAACGGTTGGGATGGGTTCTGAGGATTTTTCCCATTTAAGATTGCTTGCAACCTTTGATTTCTTGAAGTTCCTTGCATTATGTTGTGCTACAATCTGTTTTTGCATAAAAGAAGAATCCTTAGACACTCCTTAATATCCAAATGGTATCAATACCCAAACCAAGAAACAAAGAGCAGTAGCAAAAGGTTTTTTTTTTTTTTTTTTTTTCCCAATTCCTCGCACCCGCTATGATATAAATAGAGGCAAGTATGAGATGAGGAGTTACTGTTTGAGTGTTGAGGACAACAGTCTTGCAATCAGGGAGGATGCTAATGGAACGCGCTGGCAGGTAGTATGCCTGACCCCTGAAACTAACAGTTGCTGGCACCCTACTGTTGGTGTTGGTCAAAAATGCAGCACAGATATTGGTTCCAGGCTTTTCATAGAATTGAGCCTGCATGGTAGAATAATAGCTTAAATATATTACTGATTACTGGTGGGATGAAATTTATGATACATTAATTAAGTATACTCAGATGCTTACATCTGTATCCTTGCCCAAAATTTGGTTACCAGGATTACCCCAAAGTAGAGCCTTTTTGCATAATTTTAGAGCCTTGTGCACATCCTTAAGGTGACCCCATTTGGGTTCCCTCTGCAAACCTGCATTAGACATTTACAGGCCCATATATTTGAGCAACCTTTGTTTAATTTTGTCATTAGAGAGAGATATTAGAAATATTTACCATATTCATCAAGAGGAGCTTCATCATAGTAGCGAGTTGTTGTAAAGACTGCGCTTGTTCTGCCAAAGTTTGTCCCACCATGGTACTGCAAACATTGAAGTCAGGTGATATGTGTTAAGAAAAAGAGAGACAGATAGAGAGTGGAAAGAAAATTCTATATTTCTGTATATTAAATGTACACGTATAAGCCAACACTTAAAAGGCACAGACTAGGAGTGATGTACAACAAACAGGAATGTTGCATAAGTAATACTATTGGGACTGAGCCATAAGGCCTACAGTTAATTAATCTAACTAATATTCTAACAATTTGCATCAAGGAGAAAAGCTCTTCATGTAAATTAATTGATTCTCTTAAGAAAAATGAGAAGAAGGTCGGGGTATCTTCCTACCATATAGTAGTTGACCAGAGTTCCATTCCTTGAGAAGAAGCGGGCAACTGAGTATGCAATATCTTCAGCTGCTCTTTGGGATGGAGGGTCTCCAAATACTCTGTACCTATAATTACAAAGTAACAATTCAAAATCAATTAGCATTACCAAGAAGCCAAAAAAAAAAAAAAAAAAAACCTTTCTTGTGTAATGTAGCAGTAGCATATAAAAATCAGTCTTTTCTTATTGAGTACCAGCTAAGTGTTTTATGTAAGAGTCTAATTAATGGTTCATTGACAACCACAGAGCTGAGAGGCGTATACTCACTGGGCAGTCCAGTTCTCAGTCCATAAAGAAGGTTTGTAGGGTTTGTTTGGGCCTGTGAAAGTGTCTCCGCAGTGTCTTCCATTGCATGTATTGATCTGCATGTCAAAGCATGTGCTTTCAGTCTTAAGATTAGAAAGACTCGTTGAATTTTAATTTTTTGTTCTTTGCTTATTTTTCTTAGTGCTAAAATTTCAAAGCTAACTTAATAGTGTCTCTTCAGATCACAGAGATTAATCCCATGAAAGATTTTTCAGACTCACCACTGGGTCAGGAGCATCCTTTTGCTTGCACATGATCCATGGAACTCCAGTTTTCTGTGACACTGCCGTTTTTGCTGCCCATTGAACATATCTATCTCCCAACTCTTTATATGCAAGTTGGATATGGTTGTATTCATTTTCAATCTGTCTCATAAATGATTAAAAATCGAATTAAAAAGATGATAATTGATAAGATCTCTTACAAGGATAAAGAAAAGGACAAAGTTTTCCTCTAAATTGGTTTCAAGAAATCTCCTCCAATCCATTACCTAACGATTCATAAAACCATCCATGTGTATTAAACCACATGACTATTTAAATAGGTCATGTGATTAAAAGTACAAGTGTAGTTTGAATCGTCACATAGTGGGTTAGAGGAATTTTCCTCTAAATTGGTTTGAAGGTTAAATTTGGCTGAAACAAAATTTTTAGAGTGGAACCAAACCTGTGATAAGATGATGGGGCCTCCTTGTGAAGCAAATAGTTTCTCCTCTTTCATCATCTTGACAATCATCTTCACATATCTTTTCATGTAGTACTGCAAAATGTGGAAATTCCAATCAGTAGAGCTCCATGACTTATGCACTAGACCTCCCAAGGACAAGGTGGCGCAAAATTGATTACCTTGAATGGTGGGTTATCAGAGCGGAATGTTATGTCAGGGATCTCCCTTAGCCAATATGGAAGTCCTCTGATGTTTACATTGAAAATAACTAAAATTTTAGAGAGTATTAAGTGACATTGCAGCCAGAAAATCATACAAGAGGAAGAGGATGAAAACATCAGATTATAATTATATTATACCCGTGGTTCCATTCTGCTTGGATGAATGGCCCAACCCTGAGGGTTACATACATTCCATACTCCCCAATCATCTTGATGAATTTCACCAAATCATAATTTCCTTCAAAATTGAACTACCATCATTGAAGAGTTAGACTACAGGCAAGTCATGATTCTAACAAATGAATTCAAAAACAATATGTCTGCAATAATTTATGTTTACCTTCCCTTGTTCAGGCTCGTGAATGTTCCAAAACACATAAGTTTGAATCACATTCAAACCTCCTTGTTTGGCCTTTAAGAGAAGGTCTGGCCACATCTAAAACCCCATTCAACACAACCATTAGTTTCTTCATTCATTGAAAACAGACCCCAAAACAAGATAAACTCAACAACTTGTAATCCAAGTTACCTCTGGGGTGCTACGAGGGTAATGAATTGAACCCGAAAAGAGAAGCTCTCTCTTTCCATTGATGATTAAAGATCTCCCATCATATGTCACTCCATGTTGCTGCTTCCCATCATGGCCAACCACGGCGGAGGCCAAAAGTGAAAGAATGGATAGCAGAAGTATGCGGCTTGACACTGCCATTGTAAGTTTCTTGTCCTTGAATAGAACTAAAACCCAGTTTCAAGCTTGGTGACAAATGAATTGAAGTTCCAATTAATACAGTGAAATAAAAAATAAAAATAAAATTGCTTATGAGCCAATAGGGAAGCCTCCTTCTTCTACAAGGAGGTACCTGGTAGCTGAAACATAAATTCCATGGAAAGGCAGAGATATAGGGGGGGAATGAAACGGTAAAATATAAGGAGTTAGAGAAAGGGTCGGAATAGCCATTTTGAAAAGTTCAGTTTTGATCTCTTGGTGGTCATTGCTTGGTAGAGTTGTGTGCATGCCTGTTTCCTTAACATTTTTTTTCCTCCGACTTTGTTACATAATTTTTTACTGTCCTGTTGCTATTCTTAGGAGTCTTTTTTTGTGGGTATTGAAAGAGGACCGGATTCGTGGGAATAGGAGGAGGACCTTATAAACATAACAAGCACTCGGAATTGGCGGTTGAGTAGTGGATTTTATGGTTTTTTTTATCTCTTGTTTTTATTGTTTTCCCTTGTTGGCACCCTTTGCTGTATCATATCCTAGAGGGCTGTAATGTATCATATCAAAGTAATGTTAATGATCACAAGTGCTGGTATGGTTAGTTTAGTTCTAATTGAAACAACATTACTTTCACAACTTGTCGACATGTTTACTATTGTCACCTTTTTTACTATGCGCAAGCTACAAGAGAATATGTCAACAATTATAGAAAAAATTATTAAAAAATATTGTAAAATATTACATTTTATGGTCTCGTGGAACTTCCCTTTTACAACATGTGGTTTTCCTTAGTGGCTAGCTACCATATAAGGTACGAGAGGTGCTTATGAGAAGGTTTTATAAAATTAAAGTATCAAAATGGAAAAATAAGATTTCAAAATTACATTATAATCATTACATTGCTCTTGGTCTATGCGGTTGGATCTTTAAGTAGATGCATTGAAAGAAAAGAGCAAATTTTAATACGTTAAGCATATGATCAATATGATCAATAGTCTTGTAACTCAATTTTATTGTTAACTCTATTTTATGAGGAGAATCAAAATTTCATTTTTTTTTAAATTCTTTTAACTATTTATTTTTTTTAAAAAATTAAGCACGTTTTAATTTAGATTTAGAATTTTCATTCTTAATATCTAAAAATTCTTATTTAATCTTTTACACAGCTCATATTATGTCGGAGCGAGGCTAAAAAAAGAAATTGGATTTTTTTGGCAGCAATTTTTAAAAAGCATTCTAAAAATAATCGAAGATACAAATTTGACTTAGAAAGATGCAACTCTTTTTTTTTTTTTTTGTTGAGAAAAATAGAATGATGCAACTGAAAAACAATTTTTTGAAGAGAGAGAGAGAGAGTACCAATTTTTTAGACTAAAGTACACTCCTAGTCCTAAAAATTTGGGTTGTTTTTATTTTGGCTCTTTACACTTCAAAATTTTTATTTAGGACCTTAATTTATTCATGTAGGGTCACAATTTGTAGCCCAAACCCAGATGAATTGGGTTATAAGCCCAATGAGCCCAATACAATAAATTTGTAGAGAGTGGGTGAAAGAACATGGTTTTTGGTGGAATGATTAACGGTTAGCTCAGATTCCAAGTGTAACCGAGCAGGAAAATGTATGTAATTATGGATAAAATGTACGTCTGAGGAGATAGTTTGATAATCAAAATTGTTATTTCTAAAAGATAGTTCAACACTGTGTTACAGTAGTTCTCTTTCTATTTTTCTTCCCTGTTTTTCCGATTCCCCACCTTATGGAGGGTCTTTCACATTATATAGAGTTTTCTAAGTCATCTTTATCGTACAGTTGTTCATCATCCAACCCTGCACTCAAGTATGTGTCTTATCAAGCATCTTCTCTGGCTCTCTGTGAATGGTAGTGGTTGAGAACACTGTTCAAAGGTCTTCTCCACATTAATACGGCCAGGAAAGTTACTGCAGTGCATTTAATGCGGTGGTGGCAGCTTTTCCCTAAGATATTTCTGTATCCTTATCTTCTCCGTACGTGCCTGAAGTCAATTTTCATTGTTGGAGTCTCTTGGAAGATTACCCAAGTCACCTGGATGCCTGCTCGACTGATATTTGTCCGGTCCGAGGAGGGTGTCCTCCTCGGACCTCGGCTCTCCACTCTTTCCTAACACGACTATCTATTCTGGGGCCTCCCCAGTTATTTGCTCCTCTTCGGACGCATCCCTATTAGCAAATAGGGCTTAAGACCCAATATAAAAATTCAAACTTTTGCCCCCACCATAGCCCTTCAAAATTTTAATTTTTCTCTTTTACCCGAGGAGAAAAAATAGAATTTTGACTTGCCAATATAACCGTGGTTAAAACTGTAAAGACATTCAAACTTACGCATGTAGGGGCATCATTTTAGTCATTTCGCCATTGCTTCTGACGCTTCGGAATTTGCGAAACGTCATTAAGTATTTTGAGCAGCGTTACGTCTCTGGCATCTAACGGAGGGATTTTAATCCAACGGACCGTATTTTCCTTCAAGATTTGGGCGGGATAAAATCTCCCTCGTTTTCAGTCCCTTATATAAAGGCTCATAAGAGTATTATTTTCTCTTTTCTTCATCACAGTTCAGAATCTTTAGAGTATTCAAATATTCAAACTCACACCAAACATCAGATCATCCATCATACTTTCAAAAAAAATTTCAAAGATCCTCTCAAGAATTTCGAAGATCAGTTCCTGCTTTAGTTCACGTAAGTTTTAACTTTGAATTTTTCTTTATTTCCTCGAACAACCTCCTCGGCCCGCCATTCTTCATTACCCCGTTGTCACCCCAAGTGTTTTTTCTTTTCTACTTATTCGAAATGGGTAAGTTTGAGTGTTTAATGAAGAGCCCTGCTTTGATAGAAATGTTCAAAGAAAAATATCACATACCCTAGGAGGTATCATTACGATACTATTCCCCGAAGGGATTAGCATTTGACCGAGAGGTGGGAGAAGTCATAATCCCAATGATAGCCTTCATAGAGGGAGGAATGACTATCCCCATGAGTAGGATTACAAGAGACTACTTACGTAGCCATAGGCTTTGCCCCCAACAGTGCGCACCTAACTTTTTTAGGATTCTAGGAGCAGTTGATGCTCTGGACCGACACTTAGGATTATGGCTAACCTGGTATGATGTAGTCCACCTATACGAAGGCCACTAACAAAAAGGGGCCGGATTTTACCTTAAATCCTGGTCTAACGCTATCAAGCTCATTTCGTGTCTTCCCAAGTCTAACAAAGGGATGAAGGATGACTACCTCATTGTATCAGGACCTTAGCATGACGGTCTTCCTTGCCCAACCCAGCTAGGAGAGCCAGGTGGGGTACCTTAAATTTAGGTTTTATAACATTAGATTTAAGTTATTTATCCTCGGCCTTACTTTGCTATATCAAAATATTTTCTTTTTTCTTCTTTCATCTTTTTACCCTGAACTCCAAGTTTCTAACTGTTTAGTTCTTTTGCTTAACAGATAAAACACAAGTAAATCCTCGGATTAGTTTAATCAACGTACTCGCGCTAAACTACTTATTGAGGTCTCAAATTTTTGTGAACGACGACGGACAACTTCAAGCCGCTCATCTAATCTTGGACTACGAACCCATCTCGAGAACTTTTCTAGACGTCGGCAATGTTATCAGGGCAAACGACTATCGTTTGGCTCGTATAGACGTGTCTCGGCCCCATTTTTTAGCCCCACACGATCTTCCACCAGTTGATCATCCAATCCCACAGGGCATTCCCTTGGCCGTCCAGCCACTTCAGCAAGTGCCTCTTGGACAAGCTGTAGCTGAGAAAGGAACTGCATCTTCCTCTTCACTTGAGGAAGAGATTGACAAGTTTCAATTTGAAAAGGAAGAAACGCAAGTAGAAGCCATCGTTATATCAGAGGCCGAGGAAGAAACATACGAGTACTCGTGTGTTCAAACTCCTGCCCCTATAGTAACTTACGTGGAGGACTCTTCTGATAACGAAGCAGAAGATATGGCCCCAAAACCTAGCCCAAGTTTGAGGGAGCTCATGAAGGCGAGGAACAAGGTGCCTTCCCTCCAAGAGGCTAATAAGTCTAAGCCCCCAATAAACCCTCCCCCTCGCCTTCCTCAGCTTCCTGTTGACCTCGGGCTAAAGCCCATTCCTGAGCTGAGGAGGAAGAGACACCAAGAGGCTCCTGAGGAGGGTAAGGTAGGCCCTCCAAAAGGAAACAAACAACAGAGGCAATCCCAGGACCAAAGAAGTAGGAGGTCCAACTCCGTTGACAGCCGAGAAGAGCTTCCTGTGGCTCAAGTGCGCCGTCCATCACGCATATGGTCTCCTAAATTGGAGGTGGACGGTGTACCCATTGCCTGGGATTCCTCCATTAGGCATTACCATGGGGGGCACGCAGGTCATGTCGTCGAGGCCTTGGAACAACCCCTCCTCCTTTCAAAAGACATGGAGTCCTATAGGAACTTTAGTCAACATGAGCTCTTTCTATCCTTAAAAAGGGATCTGGCCATGGTAAGTGGTTTGATTTATTGCCCTATCTAAATACTTGGTTATTTTCATAAGTTTTTGCTGTGTTTTATACTAAAGGTAAAAATTTTTATTTTATCACGTAGATTACACAACAGGTTTACGTGGTCGAGGACTGGGTTAAGAGTGCCTGTAGCGAGGCCAGGGTGGCCTTCGATGCTCGATTCGAGGTCGAAGTAGAGCTAGACGCCCTAAAAGAAAATCACTCTAAAATGGCCGAGCAGCTAAAGGAGGCAGTTAGGGCGAGAGATAGCGCTAAGGTAGGCCTGAAGACAACTGAGAAGTAGTTTGAAGATATCTGTAAACAGTTGCACTACAACGAAATAAATCTGGCAACAAAGAAGCAACTGGTGATGGAACTTCGTGAAGAGCTTCAAAAAGCCAGGGAGGCTGCCCAACTGGTTAAGGAGGCAGCCGAGGTTGAGAAGTAGGCTGCTTACATGCTTGAGGTGGAGGAGACTCAAGCTAGACTTACAGAGGAATTTTCCGCTGTATGCAGGGACTACTGTGACATCTCTTGGGGTAAAGCCCTTGATGTTGCTAGGGTCCCTACGGACTCTGATTTGAGGCTATTTGAGAGCATTTACTATGATCCCGAAATTCGCGAGCTCCCAAGTTCTGACTCCTTTCACCCTGAACAGGCCATACAGATATCTGCGCAGCCAAAGGCGAACCAAGTCCCTCACGCTCCCTTGGAAGTTTCCTAAGGATTCCAACTAAGGCGGTGGCTAAGGAAAGAAGGCTAAAGACCCTAAAGGCGTGAATAAAGGTCAAGATAAGAAGAAGAATCCTTCTGACCCCAAAGAAAAAGCCTCTGACACTACTGCCTCTTAACTCGGCCAAACTGTTGACCCAGAAATCTCCAAAGCAACAGTTTAGGATAGGATATTTTAGCTATTTTTATTTGTTGTCTGTTGTTTTGTTTGTTTTGCTGCTCTTTTTTGTTTTGTTTAAAGAATGTATCATATTTTCTTTGTTATCAATGAAGACATTTTTCTTTTGTTTTATACATCCTTATAATGCGTGTTATGATATTCATTGTCAGAGTATGATGGTCATTTGCCACTTTCAACTTGAATAAAATATACTATCATATCTTATAAACAGGACGTACTACAAGTTAACTTAAATTCAATCAATAGCCCCAGACATTCAAGCGCAACTTAAAAGTTATATAAACATCTATAAGCGTGACATTGTGATACTAACCCATTCAAATCATTCAGTCTAAGGATTTTAAGCATGATTGAATCTCAAGTTTAAACATTTACGAGAACTTTGAATGAGTGTTAACTAACCCAAATCATCTGGTTCGAGGACTTCAGGCATGATTGGGTTTAAGTTTAAACACTTAAGAGAACTTCGAATGAGTGTTAACTAACCCAAATCATCTGGTCCAAGGACTTCAGGCATGATTGAGTTTAAGTTTAAACACTTAAGAGAACTTCAAATGAGTGTTAACTAACCCAAATCATCTGATCTAAGGACTTTAGGCATGATTGGGTTTAAGTTTACACACTTAAGAGAACTTCGAATGAGTGTTAACTAACCCAAATCATCTGGTCCGAGGACTTCAGGCATGATTGGGTTTAAGTTTAAACACTTGTGAGAACTAAAAGATAAAAAGTATAAACACTTTATATAAAGAACGAATAAATTGATCATGAAAATATTCATTAATAGTAATACCTCTTTAGGTTGTTTAATTCCAAGGACGTGGTATTACATGTTCGTCCAGATCTTCTAGAAAATATGCTCCAATGCCAGCTTCTGAGGTGATACGGTAGGGCCCTTCCCAATTTGGTCCTAACTTTTCCCAAACTAGATTCTTTGCAGCGCTTACAATTTTACGTAACACTAGGTCACCAGGAGTTAAAAGTCTCAATTTTACATTGGCATCGTAACCTTGCTTCAGTTTTTGCTGGTAGTAGGCCAATTGAACCATCGCATTTTCCTTCTTCTCTTCAATTAAGTCCAGACTCTTTGTTAGTTGCTCATCATTGTCCCTCGGATTGAATGGGCTGTTTCTTGACGTTGGGAAACCAGTTTCCAAAGGGATGACAGCCTCAGCTCCATAAGTCATCGAAAATGGGGTCTCTCTAGTAGACCTACGAGGTGTGGTTCTATACGTCCAAAGCACATGTGGTAACTCTTCCACCCATTTACCTTTTGCATCATCTAGCTTTTTCTTCAGCCCATTTACTATGACTTTATTTATAGCTTCTGCTTGTCCATTCCCTTGGGGATAAGCAGGAGTAGAATACCTGTTTGTAATCCCCAACTCCCCACAATATCTTCTAAACATTTTGCTTTCAAACTGAAAGCCATTGTCCAAGATGAGCACATGTGGAACTCCAAATCGAGAAATAATGTTTTTCCAAACGAATCTTTTCGCATCCACGTCCCTAATGTTAGCTAGGGGCTCCGCTTCAACCCATTTCGTAAAATAATCTGTGCCGACCACGAGATATTTCTTATTTCCCACTGCTTTGGGGAATGGTCCCACAATGTCTAAGCCCCATTGAGCAAATGGCCATGGGTTAGATAGCGGATTAAGGATTCCCCCTGGTTGGTGTATGCTCGGCGCAAACCGTTGGCATTGATCACAGTTTCTGACATATTCCAGAGCCTCTCTCTGCATATTTGTCCACCAATAGCCTTGGGTAATAACTCTATGTGCTAGGGACCTACCACCAGTATGGCTTCCACAAACTCCTTCATGCAACTCTTTTAGAAGCGATTCGATCAATTCAAGATGAACGCGTAACAAATAAGGTCCTGAAAAGAAACATTTATATAGCTTCTGGTTCTCGGATAACCAGTACCTAATGGCCTTCCTTCGTACTTTGTCAGCTTCTATTCTTTCTTCAGGCAGAATATCCTCTTTCAAGAATTGTATTATGGAGTCCATCCAACTTGGCCCTGCTCTAATTTGATAGATTTGAGCTATCTCTCTTCTTGTCTCTGCGGGTTTGTACAAGTCCTCAACAAGAATAACTCGAGGCAAATCTTGCGCCGAGGAGGTTGCAAGCATAGCTAAAGAATCAGCATGTGCATTACTGTTTCTGGGGATATGTAGCAAGTTAAAAGAATCAAACTTTGACCATAGACATTTAACTTGACTCAGGTACCCTTGCATCCTTTCATCTTTTGCCTCGAATTCCCCTTTTACTTGGCCGACGACGAGCCTTGAGTCCGAGAAGACCTTTACTGATTTTCCACCCATTCTTTGAACCATGGCCATTCCTATCAACAAAGCTTCATACTCGACCTCATTGTTCGTAGTCGAAAAATCCAATCTCCAAGATTTTTCAATGATGACCTTCTTAGGGGATGTCAGTACTAGCCCAATCCCTGAGCCCTTCTGATTCGATGCCCCATCTACATATACTTCCCAGGCCGGAAGGCGATATTGGGAGATCGTGCCAACCAATTTTTCATCCATGTTTTCTGCTGATTCCAACTCTTCTATTGGGGGTTCGGTGAATTTGGCCACCAAATCTGCAAAAACTTGTCCTTTTATGGAGGTACGAGGCATGTATTTGATATCAAAAGCCTCTAAAATTGTACCCTACTTGGCTACCCTTCTTGTGTAATCGGCACTTCGGAGTATGGTTTTAAGCGGAAGCTGGGTAAGAACAACAACTGTATGTGCCTGAAAGTAATGGGACAGCTTACGTGTGCCAAGCACTACTGCCAAGATAGCTTTCTCCAATGGTAGATAACATACTTTGGCTTCATGTAGTGACTTACTCACATAATAAACTGGCCGTTGTACGCCACAATCAACTCGTATCAGTACCAAGCTTACAGCATAAGGGGCCACAGCGATGTAGGCAAAAAAGACTTCATCTGGTTTAGGACTAGACATGATCAGTGGCCGAGCTAGATAATCTTTGAGTTGTTGGAAAGCTGTGGCACATTCTGTAGTCCACTCAAAACCTTTCCATTTGTTGATTAACAGGAAGAAGGGTCTGCACCTGTCTGCTGATCGAGATATGAATCTGTTCAAAGCGACGACCATTCCGGTTAGTTTTTGCACTTCCTTGGGATTCCAAGGAGATCGTAAGTTGTTAATAGCTTTAATTTTATCGGAATTGACTTCAATCCCTCTATGAGTGACCATATAACCCAAGTATTTGCCTGACCCCACGCCGAATGAGCACTTGGAAGCATTTAAGCGTAACTTGTACTTTCTAAGGATTTCAAAGATAGCTTGAAAGTCCCCCACATGCTACGAAACCATCTTACTTTTCACCACCATATCATCTATGTAGATTTCGATGTTCTTCCCCAATTGCGACTCAAACATTCTTGTCATCATTCTCTGATATGTGGATCTTGCATTTTTCAAACCGAATGACATTACTTTGTAATGATAGTTCCCGATAGGGGTAACAAAAGCAGTATTCTCCTGATCGTCCAAAGTCAAAGGTATCTGATGATAACCTTGGAAGGCATCCAAGAAGCTCATCCAAGGATGGCCGACAGTGACATCTACCAGCTGGTCTATCTTGGACATAGGAAATGGATCTTTGGGGCAAACTTTATTTAAGTCCGTGAAATCTACGCACACTCGCCACTTCCCACTCTTCTTCTTTACCACTACAGTATTTGCTAACCATTTAGGATAGAAAACTTCCTTGATAGCTCCAACTTGCTTAAGTCTAGTCACTTCCTCTCGAACCACTTCGGCGTGTTCTCTAGATGGGTGCCGAGGGGGCTGCTTCCTTGGTATGATTAACAGATTAACTTTCAAATGATGACAGATAAATTCTAGATCTACTCCTGGGGCTTCGTAGGCATTCCAAGCAAAGACATCAATGTTCCTTTTAAGGAATTCTATCAGTTCTTCTCTTTCTTGATGAGACAACTGAGATCCAATCTGAAAAAACTTTTCTAGGTCGTCCCCTATAACAACCTTTACTAAATCTTCACACTTTGCGTCTTCGGCTGGCTTATCGATGGACAAAGCCGAGGATTTTAACCACTACAACCCCTTTTCTCCACGAACCGAGGATTCAGTTTCGGGTTTATGTTGGATGGCAGCCACCATGCATTGCCTTGCCATAGCCTGATCTCCTAGTATTTCCTTAATCTGACCATCGGACGGATATTTAACCTTCTGGTGTAGAGTGGAAGAAACTGCTCCCAAGGTATGAAGCCAAGGTCTAGCAACAATTGCTGTATAGGGAGAATATGCATCCACAACGATAAAATCTACCTCCACCACTTCCGAACCAGTCTGCACAGGTAATCTGACTTGACCTTTCGGAATAATAATCTTCTTCTCAAAGCTCACTAAGGGAGAAATATAAGGCATTAGATCCTTAGCTTTTAAGTTCAGCCCCTTATAAAGGTCGCGGTACATTATCTCAATAGCGCTACCTTGATCCACCATTACCCTCTTCACATTGTAGCCCCCAATTCAAAGGGTGATTACTAAGGCATCATCGTGGGGCTGAATGGTTCCAATCTTATCTTCATTCGAGAAGCCCATGACCAACGACCGTTCCACTCTAGCTCTCTTCGGCTCCTGATTAGTGTCTCCTGAAGATAGACGAGCTACAGACATTACCCTAGACGGGCATGATCCTGTTTTGCCTGGTGCAGCGAAGATAACATTGATAGTTCCCAATAGGGGGTCTTGAAGGAATATCTCTTTGAGATTCAGAGTTGGCTTGGCCCCCCAAACCACTAGAACGATGCAACAACTGTTTTAATTTTCCCTCTTAGACGAGTTGGTCCAAATGATCCCACAAACTCCTACAATCTTTTGTGGTATGCCCATGATCCTGATGGTATTGGCAATAGAGGTTATGGTTTCGCTTTTCGGGATTTTCCACCATCTTATTGGGTCGTTTGAAGAAGGGTTCATTCTTGATTTTTTCTAATACTTGATGCACTAGCTCTCGGAAAACTACACCGACGACCTGGGTGTTGTTTGACCTTGATTGATCTACGTAATCCTTTCTTGGCCGGTTGTTGCTGTATCGGTCCGACCTAAAATCCCTCATTTCCTGAGGGATAACCTTAACTTTCCCTTTCCCTTGTTGTTGATCGTCTTCAATCTTCTTGTATTTATCAACTTGGTCCATTAGCTGGCGTAAACTAGTGATAGGCTTACCTGTCAGAGATTTCCTCAAACCATGCTCAGATGGGAGACCGACCTTGAAAGTTCTAATAGCAACTTCATCAAAATCGCCATCAATCTCGTTAAAAATCTCCCAGTACCTTTCAGCATACGCCTTCACGAACTCTCCTTCCCTCATTGACATGGATAATAAAGAGTCTAGATGTTGAGGAACCCTATTGTATGTAATGAATCGGGAACGGAATGATTGGGTAAGTTTCTTGAAGGAACTGATAGAATTTGTCCTTAGCCCATCAAACCATCTCATCGGCATCGGTCCCAAACTGGATGGAAATACTCTAAACATCAAAGCCTCATCCTGAGAATGGACAACCATCTTCTGTTTGAATTGGCTCACATGCTCTACAAGATCCGTTCGACCATTATACATGGCGAACGTTGGCTGATGGAAACGCTTGGGAAGTTTTGCCTTTTCTATTCCCCGTGTGAAGGGTGATTTAGAAATCTGGCTTAAAGCTTTCTTCATAACATTAGTTCCTACTCCCCTGCGAGATGGACTCCTGCGTTTCCTTTTGTGAAGATGCTCCTTCTCATAGGAAAAAGACTCACTAGGTGGAGTTCTTGACCGTTGTCTATAGATAGTATCTTCTTCGTCATTAGAAGAAACATCAGAGCTGGGAGGGGATTGCTTCCATTGTACACGACTTAGTTGCCTCTTTAAATCATCAATCTCTTGTTGCATAGCTTTTTCATCACCTTGCTCATGCACTGCACGACCTTTTCTCTGAAAACCGCTTCCACTTGTGTGGAGTGTTTGCAAGCTGCCTTCCTGGTAGTTGTCTAGATCCTTTTCATGCTCAAGATTATGGAGTTCATCTTGTTGACGAATGTTGGCTGATTCTGCATGGTGTGGACCAGTTTGGTGTGGTCCTGATCCGCCATGACCGTTATACTCCATTGAAATACTAGTTCTTCCTACAGACGGTGCCAATTGTAGGGTCACAATTTGTAGCCCAAATCCAGATGAATTGGATTATAATCCCAATGAGCCCAATACAATAAATTTGTAGAGAGTGAGTGAAAGAACTGGGCTTTTGGCGGAATGATTAACGGTTAGCTCAGATTCCAAGTGTAACCAAGTAGGAAAATGTATGTAATTATGGATGGAATGTACGTCTGAGGAGATAGTTTGATAATCAAAATTGTTATTTCTAAAAGATAGTTCAACACTGTGCTACAATAGTTCTCTTTCTATTTTTCTTCCCTGTTTTTCTAATCCCCCACCTTATGGAGGGTCTTTCACATTATATAGAGTTTTCCAAGTCATCTCCATCGTACAGTTGTTCATCATCCAACCCTGCACTCAAGTATGTGTCTTATCAAGCATCTTCTCTGACTCTCTGTAAACGGTAGTAGTTAAGAACACTGTTCAGAGCTCTTCTACACATTAATGCGGCCAGGAAAGTTGTTGCAGTGCATTTAATGCGGTGGTGACAGCTTTTCCCTAAGATATTTCAAGTCACCCGGATGCCTGCTCAACTGATATTTGTCTGGTCCGTGGAGGGTGTCCTCCTCGGACCTCGGCCCTCTACTCTTTCTTGATGCGACTATCTATTATGGGGCATCCCCAGTCATTTGCTCCTCCTCGGACGCATCCCCATTAGCAAATAGGGCTTAAGGCCCAATATAAAAATTCAAGCTTTTGCCCCCACAATTCAGTTTTCATATTATTCTTTATGTTTTAAACTTTTCATTTTAGCCCTTAATGTTTGATTGAGTTTTTATTTTGTCGTTTAAGTTTGATTTAGAATTCTATTTGGCTCTTCATGAAAATGAAAATTTTAAATTATAAAAAACAAGTAGAAAAATGAATCAAACATAAAGGGTCAAATTGTCAAAATGAAAATTTTAAAACATAAAGAACCAAAATAAAAACAAATCAAAACTTTAAGGGTTCGTTTAGTTAGGGTGAAAGTGGGGAATTGGAAACAAAGGAGAGAGAATAGGATTTAGGTAGGAAGGGTGTTTGTTTGGAGTGATTTTGAGGGGAGAAAATTGTAGGGCTTGATTGTTTTCTCCTTGCACCCACAATTTTTTTTAGCCCCCAAATTAGAGAGCAAACAGGGATGAGAGGTAATTAGATGGAAATTACTCATCTACCCTTTCCCCCACCCCCTAAACTAAACGAAGTTATTCTTTTATTTTGTTACTCCTTTATTTGTGGAAAGTTTGGTCGCTTTTTTTATTTTATTTTATTATTTATTATTCCAACAATACTTTTTTTTTCCTTCATAAAATATTTATAAAAAGTTATGAAATTAGGGTATAAGAGTAAATTTGTACCCACTTAATACTCTCTCTACATTTTTTTACTGCAAACCAAACACAAATGAGGAAAATTAAAATTTCTTTTATCCTTCCATTTATTCATTTTTTATCTCTCAGCCAAATGGATCCTTATTAAAAAAAAAGAAGTGTATTAATATTATTATTATTATTTTCACTATTGAGCATTGAATCTCTCTCTAAAACGACGTCGCTAGGAAACTTTTACATTTTTTTTTTTTTTTTTCCCTCTAAAAGTTCTAACTTTCCCTCCTCATACAAAAAAAACCAAAATCTCTTGGAATCCATATCAAACACCAAAACCTCTTTGCTACCCTCACTGAGATTTTAGCACAGTTTTAGAGAGAGAGAGAGAGAGAGAGAGAGCATCAATGTTGAACCAAGAAGACGACCTGGATCTCCTTCTCTCACTCCAAGACAGAGTTTTGGAAACCCCTCCTGGTTCTCCTTCAGCTCCCCAACCCTCTTCACCAGGCAAGTCTCTATTTTTTTTTTTAAAATTTTTTGTTGTTGTTTTTTAGTTTCAGTAGCAAAGTTTCTTAACTTTCTTATTCAAATGTTAGTTTCCACTTTGCTTGACCAAAAATTCAATCTGGGTGTCCCTCAGTTTTCTCTTATCTGCACTTTTCCCTATTATTTATTTATTGGTTTTTGCGTTTCAGTAGCAATGTTTCTTAATTTCTTATGGATTGGTTAGTTTCCCACTTTATTTGAAAGAAAATCATTTGGGTGTTCCTCATTTTTCTCTAATACCCAGTTTTTCCCTATGTTGTTGTTTATTTTTTTGTTTTTGTTGAACATTTCAGTAGCAAAGTTTCTTAATTTTCTTATCGGATGTTGGTTTCTAGTTTGTTTAGTGGAAAATTTGATCTGGGTGTTCCTCGGTTTTCTCTATTATGCAGCTGTTTTGTGTGGGGGAGGGGTGGCTTGGTATGTGTTTGCTGTGTTTTCTTGTAAAAAAAGAAAAAGAAAAGTGGGTATATCTCAAGTGGCCTTAAATTTTCAGGGTATCTTTCGGATGATGAATCGTCAAGGCGAACAGGGCCGGCAGACATGTCTGTCTTTAGAAATGCCGTGCAAGACTGCCTTGATTACGAGCCTGTGCATGTTCACAAAGCTGCGAAATTGAAGGGCTCCAAGGCCTCCAATGAAACTGAAGTTGAGAAATTTTCGGGCTTGCGAATAAGGTCATTGATACTCTTACTTGAAGAATTAAGGCATTCTGAATGATACTTGATCATTTGAGTTTTTGTTTTAAATCCCTAAAGCTTTTCTTGGCAGCTGAAAGAAAAATGTAAATTTTAAGAAGTTTTGATCATTTCATTTGTCATGTTTGTTTAAAATGAGGTTAGAGTCTTTGAGGCATTTCATTTTAATTGTTTGGGATTGAAGAATGTAGGAGTTATTACCTAACTTAGCTTAATATAGTGAAACTTGGGTAAGGTAGTAATTTGGTTAAGCTAAGAGCAGCCTTTCATTTTTTTGGAATTTAAGACAGCTTTGAGACATAGGGTACAAGGTTACATTTTACTTTATATTTGCAGTTTTTTGAGGAACCAAACATAGTGTAATTGTTAAATCTTAAGTTTATTGTATTAGTATCTTGGAGGTTTACAATTCATTTTATGTTTAATGTTTGTTTTTTTCCTTCCTTCAGGAACCAATTGTTCAGTGCAGCAGAGCTCCGTGAGCGGTTTTCAGACATTCGTTTTGTTCGATTACCAACTATAAAGTATTAACTTGCACTTCAAATTGTATACATAGGCATACTGGTTGGGATTTTTGCTGGACTCTCTTGCTTTATAAAACAGTTTTGCTTTTATCTTGAGCTTGATTTGATTTAAATTGCAATGCTGGTATTGATTTCAGATATTGGGTATACTGTAGGAATTTATTGGTTGGGGACACTCTTTCGGGTTGTTGGGCAACTGTTGGAGTGCTGAGTGAGAAGGGGACTCCAAAGACCAGTTCTACAGGGAAGACCTATAGTATATGGAAGGTTGGGAGTCTGGATGAAAATACTGTTTCTCTTTTCTTGTTTGGTGATGCTTATCAGAGGAACTGCAAAGAGCAGGCTGGAACGGTCTTTGCACTCTTCAATTGTGCTGTACGCAAGGATTCGATGGTATTAACTTGTCACGTTTCAAGGGAGTTGTGTTTGCCAAGGTTAACCAATATATCACAATTGTCCTTTTGTTGGTGCAGGGTAAAGGTTTTTCTTTGAGTGTGTACTCTCCTAGTCAAATATTGAAGATTGGTACTTCAGTTGATTGTGGAGTTTGCAAGGGAAAAAGGAAGGATGGGATGCCTTGTACACTAGTCATTAATAAGTATGTTACAGGAACTCCTTACATAATGGACTGATATAGTTTTACCTTTGAATTTTGGCTGTTATGTTCATAAGAGACTGACTTTTGTGAAATCATCTGCAGTTTTTGGTGGGGCCACCTTATACTCTGCTTAAACTTATTCTTAACACGGGAGTTTGAATCATTTCCAAAACAAAAAAAAAATTTTGGGGGGGAGGGGGGGGGGTGTATTGGAAGGGATTTCCCTCTGCCAATTAATAATGTTGTACAATTGCTTCATGAATTATGCATACTGATTGCCCTCTCTTGCTGATTGACTTTTGATTATTTTTGTGGAATAAGAAAATGGTTTTACCTTGTTGTTCTCATTCAATAGTTTTGCTTATGCTTTCTGTTTTTATCCTGAATTAGTTTCCATAAAATTATAGAGCAAACCAAAACAGATACTTGGAATTGGAGGGGCATAAGATAAATCCAGGAAAAAAAAAAAAAAACCTTAATCATGTGAAGAGCATTCAGTTATCTTGGTTTATAGATTGTGTTAGCCAAGACAATAGATTGGTTCTTCAGAATAGCAATACAATGGATAGGTATGCAGTCTAGAGACTAAATTGGCCCTATGTTCTTATTTTCTATTAAATTTTGTGTGCTTTCCTCCAATTAATGATAGTAATGGAATTGGTTTCTCAAATCAGTTCCTTGAACATGGTGCCTTAGCAAGTTGGCGATTGTTAAAATTCCAGACTAGACATCACACTAAATTTTTCTTTGCATGAAATTAAACTTAGCAGAACAATATGTATTCAATCTGAAGTGTGTCATCTGCCATGATGAGCTGGTTCCAGAATAGCTTCTCTTAAGCACTTGTCACCAATAAAACATAAAGAGAATGTTAGATGAGTTGAGTGACCTTTCCATCAAAAAAAGTGTTGATATGTTATCCCTACCAGAATAGATGTGTGCTATAAATGGCATCTCATATCTCATGAGAGGAGAGTTTCTCATAGCCTGTTTGGATAATTATGTATGCTCTCTCTAGTTTCTCAGAATTATAAGTGGCATTAGTTTCTCCCTGAATGATAAAGTTTTTTGGTTTTCAGTTTTCTTTGAATAGATTGGATGAAATGAAAAATAATAAAATCAGATATATGGATGAGAATCATCTTGTGATGTGCATTGAAGAATCATGTGGAGGCTAGGTTGATAAATGAACAAAAGAAAGATAAAAGTACTGTAACTTTTAGATGTGAAACAATGTCAGAGCTTGTTGCTTAAAATGTCATAAAGGCATTTCATAGCATTTTTATAGTATGCATTTTATCTGTCAAATGCACTGTCTTAGTTGCAACTTGGCTATTTGTCTTCCCATTAGCAGCTCTGATTGCATTCTTTTATGAAATATATATATATATATATATATATATTTATATTGTATTTTCTACCAAGAATTTCTTTATATCCCCTTATCCACAGAATTTTCTGATATCTTGGGTCTTTGTGTTGTTTCAGACGCAAAGGGGTTTATTGTAAATTTCATAAATCGGTAAGCATATCTGTGAATGCTTCAATCTGTTTAACCAATTTTTGTTTAAAGCTGACCATCTTGATTCCCATAAATACTTGCCATCGGTTTTATTTCTACAGAAAGCATCAGAGAAATATTCCACAACGCGAACGGAGCTCAAGGGAGGGTAGGTTAATGTTTAACATCATTCAACTCGCTAGGGTATACTAGTTGCATATTTTTTGGAAAATACTTGCTTCATTTTTATTTAGTTTCTTTGTATTGGTGCCTTCAACTTATTTGTTTCTTTAACAGGAACCTTAGAACTGCATTTAGGGAACCACTCAAGCCAGAAGGGATTTACATGGTTGACCCTCTAGCTGACAGAACGAACTTCAAAAAGTCCATGAAACCAGTTAAATTGATGTCTGTGGAAGGACTCAAAAAGGCACTAAGGTTTGTCATAGATAGCATGGATTGTTTCAAATGTGAAAACATTTGCATATTTTTTCACTTGACATAAATGGGTTTGTTTATCATACTTGTATGAACAGTAATGCAGGTAAAGTGACCACAAATACACACTCACAAGGGATAAGGTTTCTTACTGAAGTTACAGGTTTAAGATCTCAAGACTTCTTCCTTAAGCTCATTGTGATTCCATGAGATTTCTTTTATGAGATAATGTTACCTTTTAATTTCAGGGAAAATGAGTTCAAAAGATACAAATAGAGAATCAAAAATGCCAAAACCTCTCAATGTCTCAGAGAAAAGGTAAATCATGCATTACATATTCTATTGGCATTGTAATATACAAGCCATTGGTGCTTGCTAGCCTTGCTTTCCATGTTATTGAAGGTTTGACTGTCATTATTCAGGAAATCATCTACCATGAAAGCAGAATCATCTGCAATGAGAAATCAACAACTGGATGCAAAAAGAAAGAAAACTGAGCATGGGCAAGGTGTGTTAGACAAAACCAATCAGAGTACAGGAAAGTTAATTGAATTGGATTATGTTAGTTCAGATGAGGAATTGTGAGTGTCCTATGTTAAGCCTAACTTCTTGGATGTTGAAGTTCCAATTTGGGGAGGTGGCATTGGACAATAGCTTTTGTTTTTTATGGTTGTCACACAGCTCCTAAAAGGTGCAATCTGGTGAAACTATATAGCAGTGAGTTACTGCCTTTGGTCATCGTCCTGAGCATTCAATCAGAAGGATCCTTTATTTTTCTTCTAGGACTGCAGTTTGATTGTGATACTGATACCTCTCCTACAATGAAGTGCATAACAGTCAGGGATTGAGAAATTTGGAGTCTAGCTAACAAAATCCTATCAGATTTTTATTGTCAAATTCTATCTTGTGAGGAATTCACTTTGCTGTTGAACCTATTTAATGTTTCAAAGTGAACTAAATGTTCAAAGTATGTTGTAACATTAAAGACTTTACAAGTTTGTTACATACGTTCTTCTGAGAAAAAAAAAGATTACACTGCTTGCTCCACAAGTTGTAGCAAAGACTCTTTTTTGTTTTTTGTTTATTTTGTTTTTGTTTTTTGTGGCAGTAAACGACTTGTAAACCTTTTCTTATAAAACTACTTGTGGCAGGTAAGATTAGCTACACCTACACATCCTTTTCTTAAGTTGAAGCTCTCTCAAATCAAACAAGTGGTACATTACCCGAACTTTGGTAAAGAAAATATGAATTATAGCAATTCATACCTTGACTAGAAGTGAGGCAATAACATGTGTGTTGAGTTGAAAATGATAAACTGATGACAATTTCTAATGCATAGTGAGGGGGACCTTTTATCATTTTAATTCAGAGTAGGAAAACAATCGGAATTCAAAAGAAAAATTAAAAAAGAAAGAAAGAAATTGATCTGAAATTAAGAAAAAACGCAAAACAAAACAAAATGATATGAAGTTATTTAAATAAGACCTAGTTCATGTGACAAAATGGTAGAATGTAACTGGGTTAGGTCATAATTGGGGGTTCAACTTAAATTTATTGGTTTGTTAGGCCTTTTAAGGAAAAATGAATTGTACTTATAAAAAAAATGAGACGTTAAAAAGCTGTACATTAGTTAACTTAAAAAATAAATAAGATCTTAAACTTAAATAAATGCATGTTCGGTCTAATATATAAGGAATCGAATGATCAAGACAGAGTAGATATTGGTTATTCTAGAGTTGTTAGCAAGAAGGGTAGTGCAGTTTGTCCAAGAGATTGGCTTCCATGAGTCCACCCTTGAAGGTGATTCCGAAAATTGTAATAAACTCTTTGCGACACAGCAATATTTTAGCTCGTTTTAGAGCTTTTTTTTTTTTTTACTCTCATACTTATAGCAAGATAATGTTGTAGCACATACTCTAGCTCGGAGAGAAGGCCTTCTTTTACGGTTATTAGTTTGGATGAAGTTTATTCCTCTAGAAATAAGTTTGCTATTCAATAAAACTCCTGATGATCTATTTCTATATATAAAAAAAAGGAGTAGACATTGTTTATAATTTATTTTGATCCGGTACCATTTTATGCAGAAATTGGTCTTGGATGGGCTACTATTTTTTATGCTTTCATCAAGTGGGTTTTATTTATTTAAAAGAAAGAAATATAATTAATATATATATATATATATATATATATATATATTTATATATAAAACCTTCCTTTTCACTCCAATTGTATTATGGATCCCTTTTTCTATTTCAATAAGTTTAAGATGTGTCCATGAGACCATGTCACACAAAAACACACACACACACACATATATATATATATATATATTCAAAGCAATTGATTATGCACTATTGTCACTTTAATATCTAAACAGACTCAATTGTCTCTGGTAGTTGCAATTTATTATATGAGATGGGTCTACATAGGGGGGAATGACTTCCCATGCCATAAATGGTGTCCCATGTTTCTAAAGAATGGGAGTTCTTGTTGCAAGAAGTATTTGGACTTTAGAACAGGCCTGTGTGATGGCTTTAATATTTGTCAGAAAATTAAATCGAACAATCAAATCCATTAGGTCCAATGTGGTAGCCCATCATCAATGTTATGAATTATGATAACATGCTGGTACCAAAATCCAAAATCCCATTCCACCAAAGTATTATGGCTTATTATGAGCAAGGTTTTCAAACCCGGACCGTTCATTGAACCGTAAAAGGGAGAGGTTCAAGATTTTTGAGGTCGAACCGGGGTCGAACCGTGATGATGTCATAATTAATTTAATAATTAATTAAAGCTTA
This sequence comes from Quercus agrifolia, assembly GCA_029955455.1. NCBI lineage: Eukaryota > Viridiplantae > Streptophyta > Magnoliopsida > Fagales > Fagaceae > Quercus > Quercus agrifolia. The sequence continues at coordinate 6,001,265 of JARQAD010000010.1, read as the reverse complement.
AATATAGATATTAAATTTATAAAACTAGCAAAATTGACAATATATCTATATATGTGAGAGAAATTTAATGATTTTCAAGTATGTATTTAATAATTAAATAAGAAAGTTAATAAAATAAAATAATAACAATGAAAACATTAAAATTTATGATTAATTTTTGAAATAAAGTTGAATATATTTGAAGGATTTTAATTATAATTTTTTTTATTCCTTGTAAGAGATGGATAATTTAATTAAGTAGAATAAAATTGTGTTAAGTTGTTTTTTTTTTTTTAAAAAAATTGCTAAGGGGTTGGACCGCACAGTTCTCACCGGTTCGTGCGGTCCAACCCCGGTTTTAGCGGTTCACGGAATTAACAAAAAATCCGGTTCTTTAGGCTTAAAAAACCGGTTTTTATCCCGGTTTCCAGTTTTCACGGCCTGACCTCCCGGTTCGGTTCTGAAAACCATGATTATGAGCATTATGCAGTTAACTATAAGTCTATAACACATACAAATTCGGACAACTGAACCAATTTATCTACTACATTATAAAATTTATGTATTTGGTCAATAAGTAACAATCTAGGCCTTGTGAGTATTGTTCCATTGAAAAAAAAAAGGAAGTTATAATAATGAGAATTTATTAAGTTTTTAGATAAATAGATTTGAAACCCATTACCAACCAACAAGGTTTTTCTGTTTTTGTAAGCATAAAAAAACAAGATTTATATTCAAGTCATTTAACCTAGAAACAAGAGACTTTATCGAGCAAGCTAATGGAACTCATTTCTAATAATCTTTTGGGATAGAGTTGGAGTGAATAAAAATTCTTTGTCCTAATGCGTGCACTCTATGTCACACATTTATCACAATATGTCACACATTTTTTTTCTCTCTTCTAAATTAATCATTTTTTTTAAAAGAAAAAAATCAGACATATGATATACTGTAATTGGTGATATGTAAAGTGAAACATTCTTAGTGAAAAAAAAAAAAGGAATTTCTTTGACATGAAACTTAATTTTGATGGATTTATCTCTCTCTCTCATATTTAATTAATTTAGCAAAAGATAAGAAGAAAAAAGAAAAGAAAAATTAGGAATCTATATACGTATCTAATCTTAAGTGGCAGAAACAAAGATGTGGAATCCAGAGGTAGTAGGAGGGAGGGTTGGTCATCCATGCACATGGAGTTGGTATTGACCTCTAGATGTGCTCCTAAAACTTTTTCTATTTCTTAATTAATCCTATAGTTGGCACTTGGCATTATTAGAGGAGTTACAAAAATTTAAAACTCTTTTTTCCACACAAAAGTATCAAAAGTACAACATGTTTCTTAGTAAAATCATAGGGACGAAGCACCTAAAGGTTTGAGCTTCAAAATCCAAAGCAAATTATAACTGGATTGATGTCTTTATTCGATGGATAGTATACAATATTTAGAACTGGACAAATTTGTTTGGTCATGGTTGTTAGTCATGACAGCAACTTTATAATTATATAGATAACTAATTTTTGATTAAGCCATGAGAACGTAGTCACTACGTCTGCAATTTCTATGTGCTGGCGCAGTTGACTTCTATGATAGTAATATGAACTGCAAATCCTTCAGACATGCCTAAGATTGGTGTTCAAAATCATAAAAAAGTTGGCCAATTTGTACATGTAATTCCATGAAAAATAATGTCAACAGTTTTGAAGAGAATTCCATGTATTATACTTTGTACCTTTATATTTCTTTGTACCAACTTTCTTTAAATTGCTTCTTATTGAAGTTCTTTGTATTTTTTTGGACTTTCTATAGATTGCATTTGTTTTTTTCTTTTGGGAAAATAAACTTTTCCACACTAAACTATCAATATGCATGATTAGCATCTTAATAATTAAGGGGGTAATGAGACCATAATTGGATGCAATAACAAACTTACCTTCATTACTTGCAATGAATATGAAAAAAAGCCACTAGTTCTGTCATGTTTAATATCCGAAATTCTGAATTAGATGATTCACTTAAATTGATAACTTGGAGGACTTCGAAATGAGTAAAAATTTAGGATGAAAAAGTATAATTGGTTGGTTTTCGTTTGCTGGTTGATTTAGCTAAATTTATGAGCTGCGATGACAAAAGCCTGTAGCAACCACTAACAGGCTGCTCTCAAATATGAAGTTGAAAGTTGAAACCATTTGGCAAAATATGCAGTTCTGTTAATATGTCATATTTGATTCGATGATGTAAATCTTTCAATTACTCTGATTAGGTGGGTGGCTGGATCATTAACCACTCTAACAACCGCTCATTTTCATGAAGGATTTCTAGGTGGTTCAAGGGTCATTGGACTTTGATGGGTCATGAAAATCAAAAAAAAAAAAAAAAAAAAAAAAACACAAGGTCCATAATTCCAACCATTCAACTTGCTCTTTTAAGTTTCAATCAGATGCTTCCATTTGTGGCTCCCTTGAAAGCCAAGGTTCCTTCATAGTACATCCATCTCAACCAATGGTATCTTTGCTTCATGAAGAAGGAGAGGCTAACCACTCCTAGCTAGTACTTATTTCACCATTCTTTTCACCAAATGGACACACCATTGATTATGCAACTTAAGATATGCTTTTCAAGCATTGAAAACCATCTTACACAAATGCCAAACATGTGATACATAAACACAACAATATAATGCATAATGGCCAACAACATAAATTCTTGTGATACACTCTTGTGTGTTGAGTTTGTCCGTGAATCTGTGATGTTTATCTTACAATATACAGGTTTTTAGGTAATTAGGTTTATGGTGTCACTCAATCAATTAACAAGAACTAATGCTTCTTCATTGTTAATTTTCTGAATTTTATCATGGTATTTTGCGTTATTTCAAGTGACATAAAATAATTCATTTCATGGTTAAGATTTTTTTTTTAAAATTTTTTTTAACATCTAATAATGTACATGATAACATATCATTTAAATTTTAAAATAATATATATATATATATATATATATATATATATATATATATATTTACTTATGTAATATTTAATGTAAGTTATAAAATGAATACATTTGAAATGGAGAGAATCCTAATCTTGCTCGGTTGGCATAATATTTAATGCTGATGTGATAATAACTTATTAGATGGTGAAAAATATAGGTTTTACACTTCATCTTTACCAAATTTGGACTCTTTATTAAAATTTACTATTATCCAAAATACATATGGTTGCCACATTTAGTGAACCTTTTCTTTTAATAACAAAATGTGGTCTAGGCTGTGTTTGGTTGCGTAAAAGCATTTCCGGAAAGGAAAATGTATTCAGGTGTTTGGCTGCGCACGGAATTCGTTTTACGGAAATGAGATTCTGGTGTTTGTTTCCGGAATTCGTTTTACGGAAATGAGATTTACGGAAAATCATTTCCAGCGTTTGTTTCCGGAAAATATTTTCCGAAAAATGAAATTCATTTTTTTACAGAACATCATTTCTCATGTTTGGTTTGTGCAGCATTACCTAAATAAACCTGTAACAATACATAAATATTCATCCAAATTCAAGCATCTGCATTGCCTAAACACATCTGTAACAGTACAAAAATTCTCATCCACTTCAACATCAAAAATAATACTTCGAATATACCCATATTCATTCAAATAAAAATAGCCGCATCAATCGTTCTAGTGTTTGCCATTACACCTCCACGGTGTACAAAAATGATAACTACATATGGTATCTGAATAATACAAATACGTCAATACTAGTACTACAACTCCAATTAACTCCTAAAGCTACGGTCATAGTCAACATAAAATACATAAATACTCAAAGTTGCGTGAACAAAAAACTATCCAACCACAGCTTCCTTAGTCTAGCATTCTTTGCTAGAAATCCTCGTGCTGTCTTTTCATTCTCACAGAGATGGTCAAACGCAGTAGCGAGCATATCTTCGCTATACCCATCTGCCATCATAGTCATCACCTCATTATAAAGAGCTGTGTAATCAACTGGGCCTCGGTTGATTTCTTTCAAAGCCACCGCTATTTCCTTCAGCTGATCAGATAGATCAGTCAGGACACTTTCATCAGCATTAGAAACTGAATGCTTTCTTTTCCGGGACTTGGAAATTCCCGACCCTGTTGTGGATGACTCAACAGTATTCTTCCCTTTTTCGACTACATCTTCTTCCACATTGTCTGCGACATATTCAGCACTTTCATCGGCATTATGTGGCTCATGCTCAAGATCCACATAAGACTTAGAGAAGCCTCCTGTGGCAGTGTCCTTCCCGACAACTATGGCTAGTTCATCATACATGTCAATTTTTTTGTTCAGAAATTCGGCATGCTTTCTATGCGCCTGTAAGGGAGGAACAAGCAGTATAATAACAATGCAATAATCACTGCACTCATAAATGCAATATTCAATTCAATATTTATGATCTTTTGCAAGTGAGTTTCTCAACCAACACAATTACATAAAGAAATTATACAGTTGCATAAAGTATAGTTCGAAGCCATACCATGACTTCTTCTTGATAAGTCTTTGGGTCGCATGTTATCATTTTGAGGTTGTCATCCCAACCAAAACCACTCTTCTTCCGAATGGTTTGAATGGTGGACCACATAGTCCTTAAAGTCCGCATCCGATTCTCTACATACGATGGGTGGCACTCGACCCCAAATTGGGCAGTTATCTCCTTTGCAACAAGTGCAAAGGACCCTGCCTTGAAAGTGCTTGAGGGATTATTGCCCTTATGCGCCTCTTGTGCAAGTATCCTAAGCATTGTTTCATGCATAGGCGGCAACCACTTGAATTGTTTGTTGCTCACTTTTTCTTTACCCTTTGACATCACTACATATGAAAATTGTATAGTGAGAGTAGCATTTACAAATGAGAGTAGCATTTAGTAATTACGCTCGGAATATGAAAAACTATCCAAACACAACTCCAATACACATACAACCACGCTTATAAATGCGCACAACAAAATGAAACATGCTAACACTGAAAATGGCAATGTAATACCATAAAATAACAATGTAATGCTGCAAATACTTTTTCATTACACCACTACAAGTTTCTAATAAATACATTGTCTTTACAATACACATAAAGCACAAACACATATTACAACAATAGAAATCTAAACATGTTACTACTCTACACTCATAGTATAATCAGACCACATAGCTTGGCATATCTCATCTCTCTTAGCATTCCACATTCTACTGTCTTCAATGGACTCCCGACGTGATTGTGTTTCTCGTGGGGGGTCACTAGAGTCTACTTCGTTCATTGCATCTTCCATAATATGGTCATTTGGTTCAACACCCATAATGTGATTATGAACCACACAACATGCTAAAACCACTTTCACTTGGGTTTCAAAAGACCAAAATGGTTCTGCATCCAACACTCGGAAACGTTTCTTCAACACTCCGAACCCTCGCTCAATGGTAGTTCTCAATGAAGAGTGTCGGAGGTTGAACAATTCTTGCGCATTCTCAGGAGGACGATCACTAAACTCTTTCAAGTGATATCGCACACTCCGATAAGGTGACAATATACCATTTTTATTACCATACCCAGCATCACCGAGATAATATTTACCTACATATATTAAAAAATAAAACCAAATCACAACTATGCTTAGGAAAACACATAATATTTATTAAACTAATAATCCTAAAAGGTGAAGTAATCGTATAATACCTTCGGGAATTGTAAATCCCCCTGGCCTAGCAAACGCATCATTTAACACACGTGAATCATGTGCACTGCCTTCCCATCCAGCCAATACATAAGTGAACTTTAAATCAAAACTAATGGCAGCTAACACATTTTGCGTGGTTCCATCTTTACGACCACGAAATCTGCCTTGTATTTCAGGTGGCACAGATGCACGAACATGTGTACCATCTATTGCTCCAACACAATCCTAATTTTCGACAGACATAATGATTTAAAATTACACTTGGTTCATTCACAATTTACAAAAATACACAAGTCGGAATATTTACCTGAAAATATGGGTAGAACCTTCTGCTATTCCTTATCTCTAGGGGTGTATCTTCGCTACGCAGTCTTATTAGAGATCTATATAATTTCAAGACCCCCCTAAGGACGACCTTGAAATATCTATGAACAGTCTCAGTTGATCTAAAGATCCGACTACCCATTACACGAAACCTCACATTATGACCAATAATGTGTAAGAAAATAAATATTTGCTCCGTAATAGACATGTGAACAGTCGGGCGTACGTACTCCCCCTCAGTGAAGATGTGACATAAGTTGTGGAAAGCTATAAGCTTCATCCTAATTTGATTCACACAATGACCCTCACTTCCATGCAGAACACTATTTATGTATTCCTCTCTCTCAACTGCATGATTAACATAAGGCGCCCTAGGCAATTGTCTACGTCTACGTCGTAATGTCTTTAACAATGTAACCCCCGCAATGAGGACAGATGCAACTGAGGCAAGAATTGCGGATTTGGTTTTTTTCTTCATCTAAAAAGTCACAAACATTGTCGTTTAAGAGGTATGTAAACGAATATGCTATTAATTACACAGTAAATACAAACAGCCACTTATAGAAAACATTAAAACCACATTAATAACGAGTACAAAATTTTCAGTATATTCTGATTTTCACAATCAATATATTTATCAACAAATCACAGCATTCCTTTTATGTATAATTGTACTACCAACAAAATTAAATTCTTGAAGAATATTTAATTAATAGCATGTTCAATTGTAACAACAACAGCCACTCCAATACACAGTATACAACAACCAGTTCCAGTACAGAATATACAACTCCAATATAGGATACACATTAACCAGCTCCAATACAGAATTCACAACTCCAATACACAATACACAACAACCAGCTCCAGTACAAATTTCACAACTCCAATACACAATACACAACAAGCAGCTGCAATACACAATACACAACTCACAGAACAGCAACAGCAACAGCCACAGAACAGCAACAACTCTCATCACAACAACTATTTTTACATCAACAAAATTTGTACCAAAAGCAACGGTACCCACATCTCATTTTTGCAACCCACTGAACAAATCAAATACACCCAATTCTCATTATCAAGGAAATAAAAATGCCACAGTCAACCAATGAGAGAAAAAAATACAATAAATTAATTCCACATTTTACAGTCATATTTACGGAAAATTTATATAAAAAAAAAAAAAATTAATTCCTAAGCATGACAGTGGGTCGGAGTGAAAATGAAAATGGAAAATGGATCGGAGAAAAATGAGGTCGGAGTGAGAAACGTGTTCAGAAAACTCACCGTGAGCATCGACTGAATCGGAGCTTGGATCGGAGTGGATCGGACCGGATCGGAGTGGATCGGAGTGTGGGTCGGAATTCGGATCGGAGTGGGCCGGAGCGGATCGGAGTGGAGTGGATCGGAGTGTGGGTCGAGGCGTGAGCGGATCGGAGCTTCGCTCGTGATCGGAGTTGGGTTCGGCTGGATCGGAGCTGGGTTCGACGGGTTCGACTGGATCGGAGCTGGGTTCGACTGGATCGGAGCTGGGTTCGAGTGGCTGCGTCGAGGCGTGAGCGGATCGGAGCTTCAGAGATCTTGGCTGCGTGAAGGCGTGAGCGGATCGGAGCTTTGGTGAGCTTGGCTGCGTCGAGGCGTGAGCGGAGAGCAGTGCGTGTGAGAGCAGAGCTTGTGCGTGTGAGAGCTTGTGCGTGGTGAGAGCAGAGCTTGTGCGTGTGCGTGGTGAGAGCAGAGCTTGTGCGTGTGCGTGGTGAGAGCAGTGCGTGTGCGTGGTGAGAGCAGAGCTTGTGCGTGGTGAGAGCTTGTGCGTGTTTCCGGAAAATGTTTGAAGCGAAAATAACGACTGAATCCAATTTCAGTCGTTTTTTGCTTATTTTCCGGTCAAACTGAAAATGTTTTCAGTTTGACCGAATTTTCCAGCGCAGCCAAACGCGCGATTTTCCGGAAATTGATTTCCGGAAATCAAATTCAGTCGAAACAAACGGAGCGAAGTTTAATATATAGATTGCAGTTTCTGGAAGTAAAATTTTCTTCTATAGTTCTATGATTATAAGATAGTAAATAACTAAATTCATTAATTATTTAATAATAGAAAAGAAGAAATAGGTAATTTCCCACAAATCTTCATTCATAGTTCAGACTTTGGATAACTCCAAGAACCCAGGAAGGTAGGAAGCTCGTTTCAGAAGTACACCAAGACTTTTTTGTTCATAATATGCTGCCCCCAGCTTCCTTACTCTTTCGTTTGGTAGTACCAGTAAACAGAACTTGGCCTTTTTACACAGTCACATAGGTACAAAATGAATTTCCAAATTCCATAAAATCCATAGGTTTCTCTATATCGAAGATTTTTTTCACCAAGAGAGTGACTTAATTTTCTGGCAAATTACAACTTATCCACATATGGTTTGACCGAAATTTAAGTTGTCTACTTATGGTTTAACATTTGACACTTTACCACTTGAGGTTACTTTAGTTAGAGTTTTGTAATCTACCTCAGTTAAAAACAGGGCTAAATATGTAATTTTGCTCCACTTTTACGTCTCTCTTTTCCAAAAACACAAAAAAATGAAAAAACAAGATCAAATAAGGTAAAAAATAATCCAATGAAACACTTGCATTATAGGTTTTCAAATCACATGTAGGCAGCTTAAATTTCAGTCAAATCTTAAGTGGGTAAAGTGTCAAATTTCAAACCATAGGTAGATAATTTAAATTTTAGCCAAACCACAAGTAGGTAAGTTGTAATTTGTCATTTTATTTATTTTACCAAAATTAAAGAGGCATACTTTGATCTTAGTCTCTGCAATATTTGTTGCAATGCAATTTCATCCATGATTTATCAACTATATCGATTTAATTCCCATAAGGATAAAGAGTTCAAAGAAGACCATTTGTATGATCTTAATTAATTCCACAGAAAATAAAAATTAGGGTAACATTAATTAAACTTTATTTAGAATTTGAACAACTATATAGAAAATTATTAGGTGCTTTAGGAGTACCATGACGTAGTGTTCTTTCTTCTCAGATTTATGGTGAAGTGAACTTTGCTATGAATTTAATTAGTGAGATTTACCATGAATGTGAGAGGAGAAAGCTAAAGAAGCACCTAATAATTACTCAAATTATACTTAACACAACATAATATATATATATATATATATATATATATTTATTTATTTATAAATTTAAGTTTAAACTACAAATTACACTTTATAATTTTGACCAAATTTTTAATTTCAAATTTCTTTTTATTTCAATCCTTTAACTTTTATTCATTTCTTGTGTAGTCTTTTTGTCCAATTTGCGTCGTTAAGTTAACTCAAATGATGCTCGTTTAAGAAAGTGAATAATACTAAAATTAAATGGAAATAGAACATGTTAAAATTAAATGGTGTAATTTATAATTTAACTTAAAATTAAACATATAATTCACAAAAAACACTGATACTAATAGTTGAGCACAAACAAAAATCAAGAATAGGACACAAAATACATTATCTTTGGCCTAAAGGGATGTGTTTGAATCACTGCCTACGTTAGGCAAGTTGGTTCTTTCCCAAGCCTTAGAGGCTTGAGGGGTTCATGAACCTAGGTTTGAGTGGTCCTCGGGTAGGGTTATATTGTCAATTGTAAAAAAAAAAAAAAAAAAGTGTTTTGTTTCAACATATCATATTTAAATTAACAATAATTATCTCGTGTATTGAATATACGTAATCTCCTTTTTATAGCGTTTTATAGCGTCTAAAGTGTAAACTCTACATTCATATAAAATATAAAACTCACATGATATTCATCCTATCCGAGTTAGATGTTTATACATGTTTAACACTGGTCATGTGTCAAACATCTTTTTTGCTCTATTGTCTTGGAGCATTGAACCAAAGTCTTACTTTTTATTATGAACTTTGACACTTTTGACGGATTGAGATTAGGTACATGTCAAGTTTTAAGGGTTAAGATTAAAAATGGAAAAAAAAAAAAAAAAAAAAGTAAAAAAGTTTAAATTAAAAAGTGAGAGTGGTAAAAAAAAAAAATAATAATGAGTGGAAAATGGGGTAATTAAGGTATTGCAAGCTTGCAACAGATCCTAATCGACTTTTGACTTCCCCTCAAAGGGTAAAAAAAGATACACCTGTTGGTGGGGGGCAAAAGTTAGAAAGTAAAAAAAAAAAAAAAATGAAGGGCAGAGATTGGAAAATTGAGGTATCATAAAACACACTAGCTGGCAAGAGCTGTATCTTTAGGCCCCAGCTTCCCATTTTCTAGTTTTCTGACTCTCTCTTTCTCTCTCTCTCCAAATGCCTGAGTTTGAAGGCAACAAAATGTTAATCTGAAAAAGGGTTTTGTTCTTATAGTTAAGCTGCAGAAGAAAACAGAGCAAGACCCAAAAAAAGAAAGAAAGAAAGAAACAAAAGAAAAATGAGTGCTTCTAGGTTCATAAAGTGTGTCACAGTTGGTGATGGTGCCGTTGGCAAGACTTGCATGCTCATTTCCTACACCAGCAACACTTTCCCTACGGTTAGTCCCTTGTTTCTGGGTGTTTGTTTGGTTCCTGAGAAAATGTGGGAAATTTTTTTTTTTTAAAAACTAACAAAGTTTTGTTTTTTCTTTGTGTAGTGTGTCTTTTGAGTCAATTGTTTCTTGGGTTTTGTTTGTCAATGGGATTTGGTGCTGGTTCTTTTCTAAAAATGCTTGCTTTACATGGGTTCTGATGGGGTTTTCATATTCTTTTTTTGTTTGTAGTTTTTTCTTGGCTTTGTTCTTTTAATCCTCCATTTGGATTTTGAGGAAGTTGGGGAAATGAAATGAAAAAGATTTCTACTTTGATACCAATTTTGTGTTCTGAAGGAGCAATTTTGGGGCTTTGTTTGGTCCATCAGTGTGTTTTGAGGTTTGCTATAATGGAGTTTCAATGTTCTTCCTGAACTGAGTGGAGGACTAGAACAAGGTTTTTTCTTATGGGTCCCTGAGAGAAAATAGAGAAAGAAAGGAATGTGAAATTTTGAATTCTGTGTTTTGAGTTAAATTGGATACTTTGTTGCTATCTTTATGTTTGAATTCTTCAATTTAAGGCTTTTATGGTACACCATCTTTGAGGTGAAACTATGAAAGTGCTTCAGTGTATGGGGTTTTGAACTTATGACTGAGCAAACTGAGTTTAGGACTAGAACTTTAGTATCTTTCCTTTACACCCTTTGTTTAATCTCTAAAAAAGTGAGGAAAAGAGTAGCAAAGAAATTGTAATTTTGAATCACATATTTTACAGTGTACTTTGAATCTCTGATGCCTTTTCTTGATTATTTCCATTCCTGTTTGAATTGACTAGAGTAGGGTTTTATCTTGTTTGTTATGGTAATGGGATTTAATCATTCTTTCTTAAAGAATGATGCTCTGCTTTCATAGGTGGGTTTCTGTTCTTTTTACTTTTACTAATAGAGTGTGTTCTTTTGGTTTATTCTTTTACCTCTTTATTGAATTTTTATTCCAGAGTCAGTGAAAAGCTGCACCTTAAGTTGTATAATTTGTGAGATTAAGATTTCTAGATGCATGATTTTAGCTTTCCTGAAGAACTTTTTTTATACGAAGTTTGAGTTGACATACTAATCAAAAAGTTGAGTTGATATGGTCATTGTAATCATGTTCTCCACTAATACCCATTATTCGGATGTTGTTCTGTTGATAAACGAGAATGGTTCTGAGAGGGATCGGCTATAACTTTCTGTAATTGTTTACATTGTGTTGGGAACAGGATTATGTGCCAACTGTATTTGACAATTTCAGTGCGAATGTGGTTGTGGATGGGAGCACTGTAAATTTAGGTTTGTGGGATACTGCTGGTAAGTTCGGGACCTCTTATTTTTCATTCTTCTTCCTGTCTTTGAGAGTTTCTTGTCTTGGGTCTGATGTTTTTAGATTTATGGAACAGGCCAGGAAGATTATAATAGATTAAGACCGTTGAGCTATCGTGGGGCTGATGTCTTCTTGCTTGCATTTTCACTCATAAGCAAGGCCAGTTATGAAAATGTTGCGAAGAAAGTAAGACTGGTGTTAACTATGTGGGTTCTTTCTTTTCCCCCTTTCTCTTTCTAATGATGTCTGATAAATTCTTCGTGCTTTTCTGTTTTGATGCTCAGTGGATTCCTGAATTGAGGCATTATGCACCCGGTGTTCCAATTATACTTGTTGGAACAAAACTTGGTTAGATTCTTCTACTCACTGTTTCCCTTTGTTTAACTTTGTTAAGTTTATTTTTACATGCTTCTTATAATGCTTGTAGTTAGTGTTTCTTCTCTATTCTTACCCCCCCCCCCCCCCTTTTAACATTTTTGGAAAGGTTAACTATCCAAATGCTTATATTTTCATCCTTATGTTGGGGTTAGTCCTGTTACTTCTGTTGGAGACCGAGATCCTCTTCTCACATAATATGCAAAACTTATTCTATTATAATTGTTGACTATTGAAGCAATTAAGGAATTGCCTAGTGTGGCTTATGTAACAACTTCTTATCCCCCAACCGCACCTATTCTCATTTGTAAGGCACTGGTGATGTAGGAATTTGCATGCCAATCCCACAGGAATAGCATTTCTTAAGACCTCCATATCCAAGGCTAACACAAATTATAATTTCTATGTTTGGCACTAGTACCCATTCATCATATTTTTGGTATAGATCTTTATAATGAGTTAGATAAAGGAGGTTAAGTTTATTTTCATAGCTAGTGCTTTGAAATATTTTTATCACAGTGCAGACATGTGCTGCCTGCTGTCTTCAAGTATGTGATTACAGAAGTAACAACCAGATAGAAAAAGGGGGAAAATTTTTTGGAAGCAGTTTCAGCAGGGATAACTTTAGCATATTTATTCAAAGCTTAACCATAAATTTAACTGAGAATTGGTTAACTTTTGCTAGACTGTTAATATTGTTTCCATGTTATAGTTTGTTATGTGCATTAGAAACTCGTGATGATTGCTAAAGATTACCATGTGATTAAATAGAAGTTGTCAAGGCCTCTAGAAACTTTTATGCATATAGTTTCCCTATCTTCTCCAATATGTTTCCAGCAAAATCTCCTGAAAATCCTGCATGTTTTTTGGAAACTTATTCTCCGCATGATATAAGGATTCAAGGGTATGCATTCAACCAGCTCTTATTGAGCATAATGAACTAGTTTGGTTCAACTTATAGATGGTTACACACTCTATATCACTCTCTTTCATGCACACGCATGAATGTTTTCTGGATTTGGTCTCATGGGTGAACTGATCAATTTTAATGACACTGAGTTGTTTGTCAACCAAGGTGGTTTTAAAAATCTTGCCAGTTATCATATTTGTTTTGTTTGAATATTATTTCACTGCATATCTTTATTGCTTCTACATAAAAGTTTTGAATGAAACTGAAGTCTATGATATACCTTGGAAACTACTATCATGAGGATATTCAATTATGTATCTTGTAAATTTTCTGCAGTTCATTCTTGTATTATTTTGGACTAGCTCTGGCATGCCCTAGTGATTATGTAGTCTTCTTTATACTTGTGTCCTCTGTCCCTCGCCCCAACACCCCCCAAATGGATCCAAAAATAAGTTTCAGTAGCCTGTGGGTCTATAATTTTAATAACAACTAAATTTTCTTATTGTAGATCTTCGGGATGATAAGCAGTTCTTTATAGACCACCCTGGTGCAGTGCCCATCACCACAGCTCAGGTATATGCTTCTATTTTCAGTGCTTGTGACTACAATTTTTGAGTCATCATTTACCGTTTGTCTTTCTTGTGTTACTGTTTGTATTTGGTGCTCATAATCATGGCATCAACTTATCTGGTATACGTCTTTTCCTTTTCTTATTTAATAACACTTCCTGAAGGGGGAGGTTTTGGGACTAAGGCTTAGTTGTTGTTTTTGAAGGGGGAGGAACTGAGAAAGCTGATTGGTGCTCCGATTTACATTGAATGTAGTTCAAAAACACAGCAGGTATGTAATTCTTATTCACATCATTTTAAATCTGTGGGGGGACATATGCTGTGGCCTCATTGTTAACAGGTTTTGTATTCTGGTAAATACAGAATGTCAAATCTGTTTTTGATGCGGCCATAAAGGTGGTTCTCCAGCCACCAAAGCAGAAGAAGAAAAAGAAGAGAAAAGGGCAAAGGGGCTGCTCTATATTGTGATTGTGAGAAGGATAACTCCTGGAGGATGTCATCACAAATGGCGTTAGTCTCTCACAGTCACCATATATCTTACAATATAGCACCTTGAGGAAGAAGCAAGCCGGGGTTTAGTCTCAACTGACAGAAGTAGGGAGCTCTTTTTTAAGCATCAAGTTGTCTGTTTCAGTTTCTTAGCCGTGTGCTGATTTGTATATTTAAGGTTCACTTGTCTTGGTGAAAGTGCACTCTTCTGTTTCTTGGGACTATATTTTGCTTATGTATTAACTCTAAAAACAAAATTGTTTCCTTCTGTAGACACCAGTTATATTCATGTTCTGTAACCTGATTTAGTACATCTTAAGAAACTTTCTATATGTATATTGATTTGCATTGAATTATATATTAGATATAATCATTTCCTTCTCAAAAAAAAAAAAAAGATATAATCATTTCAAAAGCTGATTTAGCTGAACCAAGCTGATCTTCATCAAAGGCTCATTCCAGCATTTTTATGTTATATGTTTCTTTTGATGGTGCACCTTGGGGGTTTGGGGATTGTTCGTTTGAAGTCACTTTTGGTTCTCAACCCTTAGGTCCTTGGTTTAGAATAAAAATAAGTCTTGTGATTCAATTTTTCACAAATTTATTTTTTAGGTGACCTATTGTGATTGAGATATAATAAAAGTGGACTCAAATCAATCACAACAGAAGACCTTAGCAAGTTTTGAAAAGGGTCATTAAAAAAACTGTGTTTTTAGCATAAATAGAATACAAAATAAGTTGGCAAGCACCGTCGGTTTACTTTCATAACCTTTTCATTCATCTGTTGGGAGAAATCTCTAAGGTCGGCATATCGAGATTCTGGTTGAGCATGACAGTGCCAGAAGCAATTTCCTTGCCAAGAATATGACAGTGCCAAAAGTGACACTGGAAAGGAATAACAATAATAAAATGGAAAGTCAAGAATATGATGGGACTGTCAATATTTTTATGGAGGACAGAACATTGCACCCATTTTCCTTTTGAAGGATTTGGAAAACAAAATGGTCGGTGGTGCTTTTGTCAACTTCAATACAGCTTAGATTCTCAACAAGTGAACTGTTTGAGCTAAGCACGAATATCTTTCCTTTTGGGACGTGGGTTTGTATCCACAGGCTGCTAATAGAAGTCATTCTCAAAAAATATGTTGTGTTGTGACAAAGAAAAGTAGTCTTGCTTTGACAAATAGAATCCATGGCCTGTTTATTTGTCTAAGTACTTCCGTATTGCCAACAGCACTCATTTTAGCATCACTTTCTCTGCAAAATGAGTGATTTAGATGTGAGATGTACTGATTTCTTCCTCTTATTAATCTCATGGACAGCTAGGGAGAAAAAGTAAGGCCTCTAAGATATGCTTGAAAGCAATTGTTAAAAGAGAAAACGCTCAGCGATAGACTCCTGATTGATACCTTATTATGTAATAGCCTGCAGTTTTGAAAATAAAAGAAAAGCAAACCAATACAGCAAGTATTCTTTCAAAGTTTTAAAACTTTCTGATTCTTTACTTACTACTTTTTTTTCTTTTTCTTCTTTCTTTCTGGAATTTATTCTGTTCCCACTTCAATCGGTACATAAAGATTAAAGGACCTCTTCATTCCTACCTATCCCCCCCTCCCCCCCACACGTGCATTTCCTCCATTAAATACACCACAGCTTTTCCCTTCAGCCGTGTGCTCATAGATTGTGACTCATCCTCCTGCTGAATTCCTCAATTTTCTGTTTAAGAAATTATAATTCTGAAATTTCTTGAATGGCATCAAAGCGCATATTGAAGGAGCTGAAGGACTTGCAGAGAGATCCACCAACATCATGCAGTGCAGGTTAGTGGAACTAAAGAAACTTGAAATGGGCTTTCATCACAACAGCTATATTTTTTCTTTTTTTGAATAAAGATAGTGATTGCTTTATGGTGCATCATACAGGTCCTGTGGCTGAGGATATGTTCCATTGGCAAGCTACCATCATTGGTCCAAATGATAGTCCTTATGCTGGTGGTGTTTTCCTTGTGACTATCCATTTCCCACCAGACTACCCTTTCAAACCCCCAAAGGTAATAGAGCAAAGCTCCAACTAATCTCTCTCGCAGCATATCGAATTCATTGCTTTCTCCATTAGTTACAATTTTTTATATTGTAAACATGTCTTATGAAAAACATTCTAAATGTTCTCTTTTATAAAAATTTCTTGCAGGTTGCCTTCAGGACCAAGGTGTTCCATCCAAACATAAATAGTAATGGGAATATCTGCTTGGACATACTCAAGGAACAATGGAGCCCAGCACTCACCATATCCAAGGTGATATATTGCAGGACTCTAGGGGGTCCATCTTGACACTTAAGGATTTCAGTTTTGGTTTTTGATAGCATGCATTAGTCCATCACAAGAATTACATCACATATAGAAAAAAAAATTGTGCATATAAAGTCTAAATATGATCTTTAAAGATTGAAAAAGCCTTATTATTTATAAATCAAGGATATGGAACAGAAAATGATCTAATGCTAAATGCTATAAAGAAAAATGTTATTAATTTTATCTTTGGCCTAAGAATGTTATTAATTTATTCACTTGAGGTGTCCTATACTCCTATTGCTCAATTATGATCCCTCTGCTCTTCTTGATTTAAAATTCCTTGAACCATTTACATATGAAGTTATACTGATATAGTAGTATTGCATGCAGGTTTTACTCTCTATATGCTCCTTGCTGACTGACCCAAATCCAGATGATCCTCTTGTCCCTGAAATTGCTCACATGTGCAAGACTGACAAGTCCAAATATGAGTCAACTGCTCGGAGCTGGACACAAAAGTATGCCATGGGCTAGATCCTCATGCCTATTAAAATTATAGCTTTCTTCTTGTCAATATTAAACTTTCCATTTTGCCTGTCATACTGCCTTGCTGAGGTATAAAAATGACCTAAGTAAGGCTTTTTTACTCTTTGAGCATCTCTTTGCTTAGAATAAATGGGTGGCAACTTTTGATCTTGTCTTTCACTCTCAATGATCTTTTCATTGTAATAAATAAACTCCAATTCACCCTCATCCTTCCTCCTCTTGGGGTATGTAGCACCACCTTCATATAGTTCAAATAATGAAGAAATTGAGCATGAAAACCTCTAAGTTGGACAAATATTGATGAGTTCTGCACTTACAAAAGGAACCCACTGTTTCCATACTTTGCTAGCATTTGTACTTGATTTCCCAAATTGTAATTTACATCTCTATGATTTCATTGGAATCTTATGTGAAACTATTATTCTTCCCAAACATTCATTAACTGAATTTCAGTAGAATATAAATTATACATCTGTAACTTTTTATAATTGAAAAACTACAAAGTTGAACCTATCCACCCTAAACTATTGGGGATTTGTAATGTGCACCCCAAACTTTTAAATTTTTGCAATCAACTCTAATTCAAAAATAATTTTTAACATCCATCTACTATCAAAATTTGAGTCCCAATTAGTGGTGCACATTGCAAATACTCTTATAGATTAGGGTGCACATTACAAATACTCTCATAGTTTAGGGTGCATATTTTCTAATCCTCTCATAGTTTTGGGTGGGTAATTGCTCACTAAACCATTGATTTTGCGCTAATTTAGATGTTGGGATAAACATTACAAATTAATATTGAATCAGGGTGTTGATTACAAAATTTTGAACAATAGGTTTCATATTAGTTTAGGATGGATGAATGTAATAGACCCTATAAAAAACTATCTCAATCCAAGTTTGTTATGGTATGCCTCTATGCGTTTTCACTGCCATGCTAAAGTCACTTCAGATAAATGACTTAGAATTGAACTTAATAGCATTTTCAAGGTGACAGGGTTTAGGTTTGCTATGTAGATTGCATTTGATCTTTTTGAATTTAGTACATTCTCCTTTTGTTTCTAAACTAGGTAAATTTTATTGGTTATGATGAATTTCCACAAAATTGTTGTTATCACTCTATTTCAAGGCAGGTTAGTATGTTCCTTGACCTACCAAATCAAAGAAGTAGATTTTTTTCCAATATATAATGATTATAATGCAATTGTTAGTTGAGATATATAGAGTACAAGCAAATGAAATGATTTTCAGTTGATTGGCCCATTAGTCCATTGCAATTTGCAACATCCAAAATATGTATTCTATAAGCCTCTGTGATCAACCTAATAATATTAAAAAGTCTAAGTTATTCGATTTCACTCCATGTAGAGCTATAAGCCAAACCAAAGAGAATTTCAGTGGGGTGACCTATATCTTTAAATTACATATATAAGTACATAGCTACTAAAGTTGATGATATTCATATGGTTGTTATTATTGAAAATGAGGGGAGGTAGGGCATACTTAACCTAATATATATTCTCCTAACAGAAAATTTCCACACATGGCTCCATAATATGGCTGATTAATTAGCCCTTCACATCTTTCTTAGTTTTCAAATGATAGTCCTACATATCACTAAATGATGTATTGAAAATACCCCAATATCTTGGTATATGCTTTATAAGTTCAATAATAGGAGTAGAATACTAGAATTTTAGTAAATTCTAAACAAGAGGGCCAAGAGGGTAGAGTTCACATAATAGAACATTTTGATTTTATATTGACCATGATAAGACTCTCAAACTTGTCATCTGGTTAATTTTTCCCATCATCTTAGCTCTGATTACTAATGTTCTTGCTATTTGTTTTCCATTATCACCTGCACATTGAATTTTCTACTTCCATTACTTTTGGTGAGCTAATTGCTTTTTTTTTTTTTTTTTTTTTTAATTTTAATTTTAATTTTTTTAATTCCCTAAGGGAAAGTTGAGAGAATTCGACCCCTGATTTAACCCCACAAATGGGGATGGAATGCCAATGTGGCCATTGACCTTAGAGAATAAATAAATAAATTTATCTAACTGTTCCTTGTGTTGAATTATGTTTCAAAAGTAAGCTACTGCACATGCGACTTATTTATCTCATTTTGTAAACAAAATTAGAAGTAGAGATACAACAACTTCATATCCTTGGCATTATGGTCATTCCATAAATATAAGTCTTTATTGGGTGTGGATGATGCAATGATCGGAGTTCTAGTATCATACAAAACAAAGTTAAGATACAAGAATTTAAGGAAAAATTGTCATCCCAAAAGGCTTAAAAATTATCTAATTTTCATTGAAATTAAAATAATAATAATGACAATAGCCTTAAAAAAAAAAAAAAAAAAATCAATCTTGTCGTAGAGAATAGACTATAGAGACCACTCAAGTCATAACATCATTTCAAAATTATGACTCCTAATTTTATTTTGATAGATGTGAGTACGACCGATGGTGCATTTACAACTTCACAAATCGCCTTTAATAAATCATTTTCATAACAACTAATACAAGTAGGTTACCAATAGCTTTTATTCGAGTCAGATTTAAAAAAAAAAAAAATACTATGAATTTTATTCGACAAGATTTTGAGTTGCAATATATTTAGATTTTTATAATAAATGAATTTCAGTAACGGGGTATTAATCAATTGATAATTAAATATTTCTTAAGGTTGCTCTTTGAGTCGTAGAGACCACTTAAATCATTTTAATTAAGTCTCAAATAATTTAATAATCATAATTTTTAATTATTGTAGATTTGAATTAGCTTAATTATTGGTAAAGAACAATTATCATAGAACAGACATTATAGGCTGAAATTCAATAATATTTATTTAAAAAAAATCAAATCCTATAACTTTGCATTCAGTTGCACATAAGAATCAAACATTCAGCCACTGCAAAATGCAGATTAATACAACTTTAGAGCTCATCAGTACAACTGGACCCTAATGTTAATATCCTCTCAACTTCTCCAAACATTTTTAAAAAAAATTAAAATTAAAATTCATGTAACATTTCGATATCTACATGATAAAACTAAAAAAGTGATAAAGCCCTTTTTCTTACTATTGAAATTATGTTGAAAATTCACTGCCTAATTGTTTGCTCTTGATATTTCTACATGTCATTTCTTCTTTTTCTTGTGCTCTTTTTATATATGAGTTTTATTTTATTTTTTATAGAGATTTCATTTGCTCCACCAAGTATTCATTCCCACGAAAATAATAATAATATATTTGAGGCAAAAAACAAATACGTAATTGATGATGGTGAAAGTGTAACCGGATGGAGACTTACGATGAACATCAAAGCAACATTGCTCCAATGAAATGAGTTTTCATCAAGGGACAACAAAATAGTAAATATTTTAGTTGTTGCTTATCATTCTAGTTTCTAATGCTACACTACATTTAATTATTCACTTAGTAAAATAAGATCATATATAAATCAATCTTTGAAAGTTCATTGTAATTCAACATAACCACATGTTAATGACCATATAACCTAATGATATATATTTAGTCTTTGATGGTTGACTAAGAGATTTGGAGTTCAATTCTCATCTACACCACAAACTGATTGGTGTCTTGATCTGACGATAAAGAATTATCATTATAAGCAGACGCTATAAGTTAAAACTTTCTAATAAAAAAAAACATGAAATTAGTTCCAAGGAGGATCGATTCCTCAACCTACACTTGAAGAAAAAGGAAGGGGGCGGGTGGTTTTAATACTTTAATACATCAACGTTTGAGGTTATAGAATTGATTTTTAGTCATGTGAAGGGAGAGTGTCATTTATTCGCACCTCAAAAAAGGGAAGTGTTATATTATCTATTAGTTGAGGAGAAATCTTTTATTTATTTTCTTAAATGGAAGTGTTATATTGTTGTATTTATAGAAACTTCAAAGAAAGAGTGTTATTTATACAAATATTTAGGGAGAAGTGTTATTTCAATCTCAAAGGAGAATGGTTGAATGGGGTAATTTTCTTTAAAAAAAAGAAGAAGAAAAGAAATCACTCACGTTGCAAAAGTTTAGCATGTGTGTAATATTTTATATATTTTGACTCCACAGTAGTTTAGATAGTTACTAAAAGTGAATTATATATTATATTCATATTACCTATCCTCCAAAGAAGTAAAATTATTTTTAATTTTTTGTCTGTATTAAGGGTTTATTTGGGGTCCGTTTATTTTATTGAAATTAAAATTTTTTTGTTGAAAATATTGTAGATAAAGGTAAAAGTTAGTTGAAATAGTACAGTGAGACCCATGAATAGTATCAAAAAGTGAAATGAAGCCTATGAATTGTAGCAAAAATAAGCTGAATAGTAAAATAAGTTGACAAAAATAAATTTTGCCATGTGTTTAGATACCAATGAAAAATTAAAATTATTTTACTATTCAGCTTATTTTTGGTACTATTCGTGGGTCTCACTGTACTTTTTTGTATTATTCATAGGCCCCGCTATACTATTTCAACTAATTTTTACATTTATCTACAGTACTTTCAACAGTAAGTTTTCAGTTTCAGCAAAATAAGTAGTATCCACACAGATCCTAAGTGTGTTTTTGGCATGCTTAATTTTGTTAGCTTATTTTATTATTCAGTTTATTTTTGCTACTATTCATGGGTTCCACTGTACTTTTTGGTACTATTCATAAGTTCCACTATACTATTTCAACTAACTTTTATCTTTATTTACAGTACTTTGAGCAAAAAATTTTTAATTCCAACAAAATAAGCGAATCTCAAACAGGCCTTAAAACTAAAAAGATTAATGGCCACGAGTATTAGTAAATAGGGAACGAGAATTTGAAATTCCCTTTTACTCCTATTTATTTAATAAAATAAATAGCCTTTTAGTTTTTTATTTTTATTTTTTATAATAGCTTTTTAGTTTATAGTTTATCTAGGCTGCCTCATTTGAAGAGTAATAAGAAGAAATGAATTGAAATTCATTACTAAAACTAAAAAAGAAAAAAAGAAAAAAAAAAGAGTATTTTCAATAGCTTTTTCTTATTATCCAGCAACACAAAAACCCTAGGTTCATTAGCCTTGTAAATATTTTCCTCTGTTTTGAATAAATACACGTTTCTTCTGGTATATATATATATATATAGTTATATCTGTGAAAGCCTTTCCTTGAAAATCCAGGGTTTACGAACTCAAACATATAGATTAGCATATTTCTCACTATCAATCATCAACCCTATCCTATTCAAAAATAAAAAATAAAAAATTATCAACCCTACCAGTCAAAAACACTAATTAATTTCCACCAAAAAAAAAAAAAAAAAATTTTGAAGCTCAAGTTATGTGACTATCCTTTTGCATGACTTTTGTTTAGGCGGCCAAATGATGCAAGACCTTGTTGACCATGATTCCTAATAGTGGTGGACACGTTTTGTTTTGTTATTATCTCACTGCCAATGTCATTGCCTAAATAAGCACAAAGAGTACCATAGCTTTCGACTATAAAAAAAGATGTCTGCGTCCTTTCTATCTGGGACCATAATATTCCCACTCTAGACTTAAAAAGATAGGGGATGAAAACAGTCAATAAAGTGATTTTTTTTTTGAGGTAAACATGAAATATTTATTGAAATAAGAAAACTAGAAACAAGTGGCTAAAGGTGGAAATCAAGTTCTTCTTGATCATCCTATGAAGTGAGGAAAAATTTTGGTAAAGAAGAGATGGGGCTCATTTTCAGGGAAATTATTGTGTACTCCCGGAGTATCATAAATGCATACTCTCTCCTCTCACATGAATGGTGGGTCCTACAAATTAAATTTATGGTGGGACCCACCATTCATGTGAAAGGAGGGAGTACGCATTTATAGTACTTCGGGAGTACCTAATAATTTTCCTCATTTTCAAGCAAGAGTCCAATTAGCTACATTATAGGCAACAAAATTAGCTTCCCTAAAATTATGGTTTACAAACCACTTATATAGTTCCGTTTAAATTAGGGAGATTAGAGTAGAATTGACCTAAAATTAGTCGGTGGCAAAATCATGTGAAAATAATTTATTTTTTATGGTTTCGGGCCACTTTAGCTATACATGTTTTCTTCTCACTAATTGCTACATCAAAATTCATTTTCAAAAAAAAGGGGTGTGGGAGGTTCTCAACTCTCAAACTAATTGTACATATACTAATGATGTTTATCAAAAAAAAAAAAAAAAAAAAAAAAAATTGTACATATACTAATGATGAAAATGAATTAAACATTAAAATCTCTTGTGGAAGTAAGATAATGTCTATAGGCATGAAGATTTTTTTTTTCTTTCTACTTTCACTAAATAAATTTTTGTGTGGGGGATTTCCCGCACAAGCTATTTGTTCGCTTTGGGGAGCCAAGCCCGCACGGTTTTGTTCTCAAGCGACATGAGTTTCCTCCTCAGGTTCGACCCATTTTTGGGAAGCCTTTGGATTCTGTCCCACATCGGCAAGAAATGCGCCCCACGCATGCCTTATAAGCCCTTGGGCAAAGGCATGGTGTACCACTACAACACATATGTTGTAGTGGTACACCATGCCTTTGCCCAAGGGCTTATAAGGCATGCGTGGGGCGCATTTCTTGCCGATGTGGGACAGAATCCAAAGGCTTCCCAAAAATGGGTCGAACCTGAGGAGGAAACTCATGTCCTTGAGAACAAAACCGTGCGGGCTTGGCTCCCCAAAGCGAACAAATAGCTTGTGCGGGAAATCCCCCACACAATTTTCTTTTGAAGAATTACTTTCTACATGTGATTAAGGGGATATGCTTTGTTTGTATAATTTAAAAATGAATGTTTCAAAGGGTGCATAAAATGAGTGCTCTATCTCCCTTCCTTTTTCTCCTTGGTTTGTCCTCATGGTCTCCTCCATACCAATCTCCCCAATTAGAATTCATTCTAAATGGTTCTAATTAATTTTGGTCATAAAAATGATGAACTATGTGTGAAAATGTCATACTCATAACACGAGGACATTGCTAAAAGTCAAAGACTATCTTCATAAAGATATCACAAAGATATATGTAAAAAAGATTAACTATGTGTAAAATGTCATATACTCACAACACGAGGCATTGCTAACATAGGCACTTTATGAAGATATCACAAAGATGTTTTTCATGTACGCCGAGTTGTGTTAGAACATTTGTAACTAGTGTTTTGGTCCTTTTGGAATTTAAAGATAAAAGAAACTTTGATCTTTAAAAACATTTTAATGACCTCAACACAAATCTTGTCTCTACTAGACATCTTGAAATTTCTAAAAAAACATTTGGAAGAGATGAATTCGAGTCTTAAACGTCTCTATTAAAAACACTAAAAATTTCTACTAACCTCAATGACATGCATGTTCAAAAAATATAATACAATAATGGAAGCCATCAATAAGTTAAGGAAATAAAAATGTGAACCATCTTTTTTTTCATATAAACTTAGCATGATTAGCATTTCAAGGTGAATTTTACACCAATTGAGCTCTCCCATGATTTATTCTATACATCTCTACGTCAACATTTATTTTATGATTACACATAATCACACATTCACATCTCATAGTTCTTATTCTTTTTTTCAACTAAGATTTGAAAAGGTAGTAAACAAAAACTCAATAATAAAAGAAAGTAGTTTTCAGTCTAAAATGTCAAATCAAACAAAGATCATCACATATGGTTAAAAAATTATTATTGCTTCATTGAACGTGTTTTATGACTTCACTTTGGCTTCTTGTTTTATGTATATTCTTTTATAAAGTGAGAAACCTTAGTGATCACGTAACAGCATGTGGCAGAGCCTCGAGCTTCTCAAACCCGCAACAGCCGGTCGAATTTTCTATCCCCACGTTCTCTGCACCTAGTATATGACCGGATATCATGGGTTTCCCGCGAAATTTTGCCGGTTTGTTTAACGAACTCAATCACAAGTCACTCCTATTTTCACGTACCCTCAAAAATATTTTCCCACTCTTTCGGGAAATTCACTCTCTTGCCGACACTTGCTTCTCCACAAAATCTAAACCCACTTAATATATATTTTTTCAAATTTTTTTAATGAATACCCCTTTGCTTGAATAAGCTTCATCGTCACCATAACACTCATATATTTTTAAATTTCTTAAAAAAAAAAAATTAAGAATACGAACGCTCAATGCAGCATCAAGGTGTTAATTTATAGTATTATTTGAGAGACTTGAAATTTTAGTTGCAGTAGTTGGCGGTATTTGCATATTTAAAACATGTTTGGCTCCAACAACATGTGGACACATGACATGCAACTTTTAGGTACAACTTTTTTTTTTGAGAAATTTTTAGGTACAACTTAATTGTCTTGTTTTGTTTATATTTTTGCTACAACCTTTTTTTTTTTTTTTTTTTTTGTGGGTAAAGACTTTAATTGTCAATGAAAGATCTTGTGAGTTATCCTGTAGTTTTTTTTCGGATAGTTATAATATTATCTTCGTTGGGATTTTTTTATTTTTTATTTTTAATACTGATTGAGATCTGGTTGGTTTATACTTTATATGGTAGTAATATGTTGGCCTGCACCATTTATATTAGTCTAATGAAGCATTAGCTTTGTTATTGTAGATTGAGTTGAAAATGGAAGCTTTTTATTGCAGAGATTGAAGTGGCACAATATTCAAGGATAGTGACAAGAATATATTTGCTGAAGTTCTTCAAAAGTCAAGGTGGAATAGGATTTATAAAAGTTTTGAGAGTGTGAAAGAGATTGAAATAAAGAAAAATGTTAGTCGAGAAGGTGGTTAATGCAATTGGGAAGAGAAATGTGTTGGTTGGTATCCGTATTGACAGCCAGAGCAGAGAGCTGCTCAGCTGGGCTATTGTGAAAGTTGCTGAGCCTGGAGATTGTGTGGTTGCAGTTTATGTTTGTAGAAGTTCTGGTAATGCATGGACTTTGGAATTCTGTGTGTTTATAGCAATATGATATGATTTTCATGTGCTTTCTTAATTCATATTTGTTACTTCTTTTGGCTCTAACACTACTCGTTTCAATACAGACCGGGCTTCAAAAAACAAAAACTTGTTGGATGGTTATTTAGAAGTTTATGAAGAGCTATGTAATGCAAATAAGGTTAGTAATGCTTTATCAATTTTCACTGAGATATACATGTGGCTCACAGTGACTAGCCTGTAGAGGATTCATAGCTGCTCCTAAAATTTTGTGACTAAGTTTTGGTTCTTGTCTTTGTTCATTCATTGGAATATTAATGATTGATTATCATTTGGGATACTTGGTTTCAGGTTGATCTCAGAGGTCAAATCTTGACAGGAAGTTCAGCCCGAAAGGTTTTGGCGAGAGAGGCGAAGAGCTGTGCTGCTGTGGCTGTAGTTGTAGGGATAAGCAAGCATAGTGCTCTTGGGTAAGAGGGAGAGATGTAACTATAACTTTTGGATTGATTTTAGATTGTGTAATTCTTTTCTGATTACTCTAAACAGATATCATTTTCAGGGGATGGGCTTCCACAGCCAAATATTGCAGCAGAAGGCTGCCTTCAACAACCGATGTTTTGGCTATCCACAATGGGAAAATTGTGTTCAGAAGGTTCACCAATAGTCAACTACCAGGTTTGGTATTTGTGTCCTGGTTAAAGTTCCATCTTTTAGATTATTGAGACACATAAGAGAGTCATATAACAAGTTTGCTTTCAATTATGTCAGGTCTTAAACTTAATGGGGATCCAAAGCCAAGTTTTAGTCTAATAAAAGTTCCAACTTTAGAAGATTACAAATCTGAATTTGGTGACTCTGAGGCAGAAACTGCATCAACCATTTCTGAGGTGGTACAAAACTCCAGAGATGGAGTTTTCAACCTTGCCTGTGACAGCAAAAGACTTTCTTTGAGATCAACTTCTCTATATGCAAGAGACCCTTTGGATTCTAGGCCTGGTTGGCCATTACTTCGTAAAGCTAGTTCATCTATTCCACAAGCATCACTTGCTAGGAACATATCTGTGGTGCAATGGGTAATGACCTTACCAGATCGTTCCCCACAGCTAAGTCCTCAATGTTCAACTATTAAAGAAAGCCCATTTGAAAGTGATATCAGTGAAGGTTTGGATGTGAGTCCTAAGAATTGTTTGTCTGCATTCGGTAAGCTACCGAAAGGTTGCAAATGGTTCAGTCATGAGGTTCTGAAAATGTCAACTTCTCAGTTTTCCTCAGGTGAGTAACTTTTATCCTGAGATTATTCATGAAATCATATTTATTCTTATTCTCTGACTAATTTTTTGCTTTTGTAACAGAAAATTTGATCAGCAAAGGAGGATGTAACCGTGTATATAAGGGGATTCTTCCAGAGGGCAAGGCGGTGGCAGTAAAGATTGTGAAATCAACCAAAGAAGCATGGAAGGATTTTGCCTGTGAAGTGGACATCATCTCCTCACTGAAACACAAACACATCACACCCTTGATCGGTGTCTGCATCGAAGATAATGCTTTAATCTCAGTTTATGATTTCTTGTCTAAAGGAAGCTTAGAGGAAAACCTACATGGTAATGCTCAATAAGATTTTATCATTTATGCCTTCTAAAATTTTTTTTCTTTCACTTGCTAAAGATTGCCACCATACTGATATGAGTTAATATGTGATATAGGTAAAAACAAAGATAAGTCTGTATTATCATGGGATGTGAGATTTAATATAGCAGTTGGGATTGCTGAAGCTCTAAATTACCTACATAATGAATGTTCTCAGCCTGTTATTCATAGAGATGTCAAGTCTTCAAATATTCTTCTCTCCAATGGATTTGAACCACAGGTACTACTCTAGCTTTACCTTTTCTAGGTACAACTGTACTTTTACCCAGTTAATTTTTAAGCCAAATAAACCAATGAAAATAATTTATACCAGACCAGCACTAACACATGTTAATTAGAAATAACAAATTGTCACAAAAGAATGATATGATTAATTGTTGTTACTGTGTGACAGTTATCTGATTTTGGGCTTTCGATGTGGGGACCAACAAATTCATCATTTGTGACTCAAGCCGATGTCGTAGGAACATTTGGTTATATTGCTCCTGAATATTTCATGTATGGGAAAGTAAGTGACAAGATTGATGTGTATGCCTTTGGTGTAGTGCTTCTTGAATTGTTATCAGGAAGAGAACCTATTGGCTTAGAAAATCCCAAAGGACAAGAGAGCTTGGTCATTTGGGTAAGAGCCTCCTCCATAAATAGAATTTTGCTTGTGCTAATTTTGTGAGTGTTATGCTTATGAATAACATTTAATATGATGATTTCAGACAAAGCCAAAGATAGAGTGTGGAGATATAAAAGGTGTTTTGGATCCAAAATTGGATGGAAAATATGATGAGACTCAGGTTCAGAGAATAGTTCTTGCATCAACCCTCTGCACCACAAGGGCAGCTCGGCTTCGCCCTAAAATGAGCCAGGTAATAATTGTTGGGAAAAATTCTATATAATTGTGAATAAATTTTAGCAGCACAGCAGAAGTACAACCACACAAAAACATAAAAATTTACATGGAAACCCTTTCTTCTTGAAGGAATTAAACCACGGGACAAACTTTGAATAATTTCACTATATTAAATAGAGATTACAACACTTAGAAATACAACTTGTTAAAAAAAAACTCTCTTTTTCTTTTCACTCACTGTTCTCTTCCTCACTGTGTATCTATCACAATTTTCTCTTACTCTCTCTATTTTTCTCTTTCTCTTTTGCTTGCTCACTCACTCACGCAGTTCTGCCAGACTGCACTTAGTTCTCAGTCTCACTTGCTGGGATTTCTCTCTTCTTTCCCTGGGGCTTCACATCTTCACCCCCAGGGACTTCACTTCTTCGGCCCATCTTCACTGGCCTCTCTATTTATTTCATCATCTTTTCCTTCTTTTCTCCCTTTCACACTCTTCATATCAAGTCACAATAAATGCAAGCCAACTTATCTTGACTTTGCTTCAACCAATTTCTTTTCTTCAGCTCTCCCTTAGCCGAATGACCTTTGCTTCTTTCTTTTCTTTCATCCTTCCAACGTGTCTCACAAGTTTAACATCACATATTCATTTATGTGACTTGACTTTTGTACATCCCTTCATAAATGTTGCTGGACTTTTTTACATAATTATAGAGGAAAAGATGAAACCAATTCTTCTCTTTCGGACAAGCTGCTCCAGCAAACCCATTTCACTTTGCTGACTTCTCAGCACTTGTCCAACAAGCTCATTTAATGAGCTAAGACAAAGTGTGGGCTGGAACATGGTGCAGCGCACCCAACAATAATATTGCAATACTGAAGATGTCATACCATAGATGTCATGTATATACTATATTCTAAGGACAAGTTGTCTTTAATATTAGAGTGAGAGCTAATTGAACTTTAAACTTCCTTACTTTCCAGATACTGAAGCTGCTAAAAGGGGATATATATGTTGAAGAATGGTTGAACTCCCAGAATGGTAATCTAAAGGATTCAGAAAACCAGGATAACAATGATGATGAGGTTTATCCAAATTCTAGTCCAGAGTTACATTTGAGTCTTGCATTGCTTGATGTTGAAGATAACACATCAGATATTAGTGTTGAGCGCAGCAACAGTAGTTCTTTGGAAGAATACTTGAAAGGACGATGCAGCAGATCTTCCAGCTTTGACTAGCTTTAGTCTCCCAAATAGTTTCACCTTTATCAAACACAAATTTGCTTCATACTTCACTTTTTCAGATGTGTAGTTTGTAATTGTACAGTTGAGGAAAAGAATGTTGGCACCCTACATTGAGGTGTTTTGTAGAAGTAAAATGTAAAAATCCCATTTAGTTGTTCTTTTGCAACAATTCCATGTTGCAAAATGTTTAGACAACATTCTGGACCTTGTGATGCTTAATAGCCAACTACATCTTGCTGAAGAAGGGTGAACTCACTTCTGTGCAAATTTGATTAGATACAAATGGTTACAAACCTATAGTAACTATAAATGGCACCAAAATCTGTAAGTAAATAAGGCTTTGAGTATTTGCTTTTTCGGTAAACTGAATTGGCAGTACAAAGATGCTAAACCATTGATAAACGTCGGCATAGCCAACAAAAGGATGATTGAGATTTCATCCTTAATTTGTGGTAACTAAACTCAGATGCAAACTGCAAAGATAAAAATTGCAATGGCAAAAGACAAATAACAGCAATAATAAATTCAAATCCAAAGTTAAAGAGATTACAGGACAAGGAACCACATTGTATTTTTTCTGGTTTTATGAATTCAAGTACAAGAATGGACTAACATTTAATAAAGGTTACTCCTGCAAAATTAGCTGACCAACAGGGTAGCTGTTTCTATGGAATTTCTTGGTGAATTACCTGAGGTCACATAAACAATGGCTCAAGTTAGCCAGTCTACACAAGAATTTGTATCCTTGACAGTGTGATGGGCAGCTCTACCATACCATGTCCACGAAATCAAAGTCTGCTTCAGCATCTGTTTCCAGTTCCACAATCATGTTTCTTGTACTCATGTTGCAAGGCAACAATCAGCCAGCTTAAATGGCCATAATTCTGCCATTAGAATACTGTCCTCATCAATGTTGCAAGTGTAACCATAAATCAACATCCCAACTTCATCCCTAATTAAGCTAGCAGCACCCGGAGGTTAATTTGAGCACTATGTAGTCGCCTTGAAACAAATGCAACTATGAAAAATCACATTAGAGAACACAAATGCAGGTAAGCCT
This sequence comes from Quercus agrifolia, assembly GCA_029955455.1. NCBI lineage: Eukaryota > Viridiplantae > Streptophyta > Magnoliopsida > Fagales > Fagaceae > Quercus > Quercus agrifolia. The sequence continues at coordinate 5,970,475 of JARQAD010000010.1, read as the reverse complement.
GTTCTCAGTTTGATCACTGGAAAGACTGATAGAAAGATTTCAAACCCGACCACAAATGACAAAATTTTCATATAATTCGTAGTCCGATATAATGCTTCCATTTACATTTTCAAAATAGTACTGTATATGGCAAAGCATATATGTCAACCTCAGGCAAATAGTGAGCATAAGGGTATAGGGTGCAACTTCCATGACAGAAGTCATAACTGCAAGTGTTAGTTTTTTGAATCGTATCGCTTCCGGGCTGCCTTCTCTGAAAGAGCCACTCTTGGTCATCAAACTTAGGGTGCTCATTCTGTAAAGAAGGGGGAACCCAATTCACAATTAACACTCTATATTGTGATTCCATCTGCAGTGAGTAACTTTCAGGCAAGCTCAATGCTCGAGCTGTTTCAGCCTTCTCATCAGAGACAACCTCAGTTGGAAAAGGGGAAAGGCACATCTCTCTGGTAGTTCCAGAAGCCATTTCCTGGGCAGTTGTGGGTAAACCAAATGTAGAACAAAATTTATCTTTTCTGGGTCTAGGATCCATTTCAAACTCCTGTTGGACAAGTGTATCCATACATGCGGGAGTAGAACAAGCTGGTTTGCTGGACAGTGCAGCTTGATCCTTATGCTTTTGCAGTTGAAAGTTAAAATGACTTTCTGTAGTAAAGACATGGTGACAAATATAAGTATCTGAGAAAATGTGACAAACCTAAGAAGCAAATTGATTTCCTAAGAAAGGACTAATGTAAACAGACATACCATGGTTATGGCTGGCATTGGGAGAACATTTGACCCTTTTCCTCTTAATGTTATTGCTATTGTCAGAGGAATCATAGATGCAGTCAGAAATAGTGGGCTGCTCAAGCTCTTCAGTAAGACTGCTGGTCTCCAACCCTTGTGCTTCATATTTCCTTCCCTTTTCATTGTCACCTTTTTCCCAACTTCTCTTTTTACTGCCATCTTTGTTCCTATTTTGCTGATTCTGCATTTCCTGCCCAACCTCGCCATCTTCCCTTCTTCTCTTCTCCTCTTTCTTCCTCCTTCTCTTCTCCCTCTTCCTCCTCCTCTTCTCTTTCTTCCTTTCCTTCTCAGCCTCTACCCTTTCTCTGTTGAGCTTCAGAGTAGAAAAGAAAAATAATCATTTTGGGATAAGCTAAACAAGTAGTCAAGAAAAAAAGCAGTATCATGCTAATTCATTGATTCCCATAATTTAGTAACTCCAAAGACATGTATTGGCAATAGTTTCATAAGTATTCTTTAATTTAAAAACAACAACATTTCCTTCCTTTTCTGAACATGCATTCCCTCTTAAAAAATATTCATTATTCAGTTTTCTCCCCCTGTCACCTCTGAACAATATTTCTGCAATCAACTAAATGGTTTCCAAAAAATCTTTAAGCATAACAGCCTCCTGATTTAGGACTAGTTACTATTACTTCAAATTCAAGAAGATCAACTATACAACTTTCTGTCATTATTCATGCTATGAATGAAAAATCTTTAAAAGCATAGAGATCATGGTAATATTTAAAATTGAGAAGTCCCTTTGACTAAACTAAAACAGAGATGTAATTTATCTCATGTTGAAGGTTACAAGAAACTGCATGGTGTTTTAGAGGAAATATGACCCTATAGAGGGCAAAATTTCCATGTGAGGAGGGAGCATATTCCGAGATCATTCAGAATCTAATTTGGGCATAACGTAAGTAAATATATTCCCTCTTTGATAAAATGCAACAATTGCTCCCTCAACTACCAAGAAATGCAGCACACAGTTACTTTTGGGCCCAAACAACCAAAATCAAATCACAAGACAGAAAACCATATGCATTATCCCCTCATAGAATTCCATCAAACCATTTATAGAACAAAACTTGAGCCTCATATTAACGCAATGTCACATGATCACAATTCTTTAATATAACTTAGAACTATCTTCAATCACAAATAACACCAAATCAAACATCAAGCAAAAACCAAAAAAAAAAGGGACTACTATTCATGGGCTCCTCTACTTCATGCACTCTTATTCATTAAAAAAAGGTACTATTTCATCATATACACATGCCATGAAAGATAATTAACTCCCCATTTAGCTCAAGATGTGAAGTGACAATATAGCAGTAGTAACAGAACATAAATTGCTCAAACAAACAAACCTTAATCAGTTCTATAAGAGCCTCGCCACCCTCACCGTTCCACACATACCCTGGTGGAGGAAAGGGTATGCACCGAGACATTGGTCTTAAAACTTGAAGAACAAAACAAAACCCCCCTTCAAACTCTTAGTTTTCAAAGACTACAAAACAAAAAACTGTTATGTTCACAACCCAAAAGTGTCCAACAGAAACAACAACAAAAACCAAGTCTCTCTGCCCCCTCTGGGTGTGACTAACTGTTTCCAAAGTTCACAAAGTTATTGTCTTTTCTTGTTTTCAAATTCTGGGTTGCCTTTGTTTTCAACTATGGCAGAAGAGATAAACCAAGAACCTCCATAAAAGCTAGAGTTCTTATTGTTCCGGAGGTTTTGGTCCGGTTGAAGGGACTGAGAGAGAGAGAGAGAGAGAGAGAAAGGGACAGTTTGGAAGGGTGGATTTGCCTGAATCTTTTCTGGTTAATGTAGTTCCCGCGTTGTGGATTTTTTTTACTTTCTGGTCCTCTTCTTCTCTATATTAACAAATTTGTCTCTCCTATATAAATGTAAATATAAACTCAATAAATAAAAAAAATTTATGTCAACCCAATAAATTTTTATTTAATGATTATTTTAAAAATTATAGAATTTGGATTACATTTTTCTTTTTATATTTTTCACACTTGTAAAATTCAAAATATTAGAGATTCTCGATAATTATCCTGTCTATATATGGTTTAAATTTTATGTTTTTTGTATTTCAAAACAATCAATGTTAGGAATATAACTTTTTTCAGAAGAG